>CM046851.1:23239743-23871136 GCA_025618425.1 Heliocidaris tuberculata | reverse complement strand
TATACTAACAAAGTAATTTGACATTGGGTCAGTTGAATTGTTATTTGAAATCATGCATTTGAAATTAATAATAATAATAATAATATGTCTTGTTTACCCATAAATTAAATTATAAAACAACAGTGGCCGTCTACGAATGTACAACATACACATTATTTCATCTTTTTTCTTCACAAATGTGCATGAGCTTTGTTCATGTACTTTTAAACTAACATTTTTTCCCACTTTAAAACACACATTCCACACTTGGTACACTTCCAGAACACTCAAAACTCTGAAAACAGAAAAAAAAAAATGGTACCATATGTTTTTAATTACTTTCTCTGGAAACTCAGGGAGGAATTTACCTGATAACTTTACCCCAATATCAATATCAATGCCAATTAAATAAAAAAACAGAATTCCTAAATTTAACCCTGGAGCGAACGCTATGTACATGTACCTCACCCAACCCCAATTCTGACCTAAAATTCAATTGCAACCTCCCTGACCCTATGGTCCATATTCTACTAATTCAGTTAAACTGATGTTGGGTCTAAATCATATTTAACAAAGGGAAGACTTAGACTTCAGCCTAACTGCTTTTGTTGAAGTAGACTTTAGACCAAGTATAAACCCAATATTAGGTTTCAAAAATAGTAGAATATGGGCTGTTAACTCTGACGAAATAGAGCTTACACTGAATATCGCAGAAGCAAAAGGCACAACGTCCTCATTTTGAACATGTCTTACCTTTCACCTCATTGATGTAAGGAGGAATAGCCTTGCTGTATGAGAAAACTGACTTGTAGCTGTGTACAGAGCTGAAGTCTAAGGCCACAGAGTCTTTGGCTGGGCTGCTGTCTCCCATTGGCAGACGACTGTACTGGACCCGAGGCATGGTACAAGCCTTCAACTTCTAAACAAAAACAAAAAAAAAGAGTTAACATTGAAAACACAGAAATATTTCAGGGTTTCACACAAAGTCCAAAGGCAAACAGCCTTTACATGTAAAATTCAAAGACATCAAATTTTAACACTTTTGTCTTTCTTTACAGTGAGAGAAGTACATTTAATTGAATATGTAGACTGACCCTTCAAATTCAATCTTGTTAAATATTTTTGAGGCCATCAGATTTGACGTTACTAACAGGAGTCGACTTTACAGATCAGCCCAGATGATTTATTCAAAATAGAGAACCATCAAAGACACAGAAAAATTCAGAGCTTTGGTAAGGTAAAGCACAATAATTTAATTGGACATTTACATATGTTTACATGTAATTTACAATTGTGATTTGTGATTGCATCTTTCCTTGAAGTAAAATTTAGAAACAATTTTTGATATGATGAAGGGAGCTCTCAGTGCCCGTAAGATTGTCTACAGGCCATCGATATCTCTACCACGTGGATATAGCATCGTATGCATGGCTCTATGCGAGCAGTTGATGCCGTTTCTTGTGAAAATGGCATTGTTCTTGCTCTAATTTTGATGAGATTTTTTGCAAACTTAGTCTTTAGAATATCAGGACTAATATAAAACTAAACTTTAGAGAATATTGGAGAAATTCTTGTTCATTTTAAGATCAAATCTTACTAGGTGCGCAGATATAGGGCTCCCTATCATCATGATCATACTGCCCGATTTGTATTTGCCATGTTTGCATCAAAATTCAAATGAAATGGTTTTTGGAATTTGAACGTGAATTTATGATCATTATTATAAGCCATTATGTAAAAAATATTATCCCCAATTTTTTACACATATACCGTTTTGGCTAGACTTCCATATGTACCCTTTTTATAAATGTAACGTTACAGTTACACCTATTATAATCCCGGGCGGCCGGCCTGCGCCGAACCTGCCCTAGCCAGCGCCAGGTCTGGCCGCAGCGCTGCCGCTGAGTGCGTAGGTCTAGCCGACTGTCAGCTGGAGTGGACACTGAAACTAGACAGGCTACACATACCCGGTATGATGACAGGCAGCTACAGCTTTGCAGTCAAAACGCTCGAACTCAAATTCAAGTGTTAAATAAAATCAAACCATCTGTTTAGCCTTAACTTCTACGTCCTTAACTGATATTTACCGATTTCTTGTTTCTACTCCCTGTTGTTTTCTTACGGTAAACGAAATTTAATACAGATGTTTCGCGTCGCTAGCTTCAAAATGCAATGATACACGATTTGCATATAAAACCTTGCTAAAGGTAGTAAACATAACTTTCCTAAGATTTAAGTACAAGCAAAGTATGGTATCTTGAAGTTGTAATTCTCTTTTATTGGGGAACCTAGTTTTAACAAGCTGTGTTTTTCCATAGGTTCTCCCATGATTTTGCCTTTTCTATAGACTATTAATGTAAATTTTCACTTTCGATTACATTGAAATTATCTGTATTTGATATTTGAACTATGTATACTTTCATTTGTAATGTCCATGGCAGATTTCTGCAGTATTATGAAAGAAATTCATTCATTTATTCATTCATTCATTTATTCATTCATTCATTCATAATGGGGGCATGGGCGGACTGGGACTAAAATTTGAGTGGGGAAATTTCTTTTTGTATGACTGGCCCTTTTTAAACCAAAATATTGACTGGACGGTGGAGAAAACTCAAACTCCACACATGGCAGTCCGCCCTTGAATTGGGGGCCGGCACGGGGGGGGGGGGGGGGGGGATGGCTGGGGGACATCCAAGCCATTGGTGATCTACACAACGCAAAGGTATATTATTTTTCAGTTGTACAACTGTATAATTTCAAGTAAGCTGAGATATTAAGTGAATTACAAGTAAATGTATTTTTCCATATATATATATATATATATATATATATATATATACTTGTAATTAATTGTATAAGTTTCTGTTTATACTTTATTTCATGATTTTAATGTTTCTATTTTTGTATAACTGTTGATTTCACTGAAAAGAAATGAATAAAAGAATACTTAAAACAAAACAAAAAAAATTGGCGAACGAGTGAAGCAAACAAGCAAAATTTCGGCTACATTCCTTAATTAATTTAAACAGATGCATAAAGTATCTGTGATGCATGAACAATCTGTTGATTTGTATGTTTGAGGAAATTTAAAGTCTTAATTTTAATTGATATATTATGAACAACGCTCAATTTACTCTATTTGGGTTTTATATATTTCCCGTTCTCTTTATTCGGCAAGTTTAGCTTCCTAATCTATGCTCAAAACCACCATTTGGGGAGAAAATGTTCATGGTCGATGAGGGTTTTAAGGGCAAATTGATGATTATATACCTTGCACTTACCTTTTCACTTTGCTGAAAAGTTATGTTCTTAGTAGGAAATTTTGTCAGGGAGGCTAATCAGTGGGGGGGGGGGGGGATTTTATTGGCTTATTGTTGGTGAAAAAAAGATTTGAACCTTTGACAGCAAATTAGAAAATCTTGAAAACTAGTTTTTATGCCCGTCGGCTAATTTGAGGACCGTTTTAAATAAATCCTGCTTGTTTTCATAAATTTTGTGCTAACTGGTTTTTAAATCCCCCCTTCCCTTATCCGAATTCAAAACGGTCTAGCGATGTTCCTATGAACATTCTACTTCCTTTTCTTCATTTAAAGGAGAATGAAACCCTGGGGGAAATCAATTTTAATGAAAAGAGAGGATAGAGAGGAGCAATTTTTAAAAAAGTTCCATCAAAACCGGTTAAGAAATGAGAAAGTTATGAAAGTTGAAAAGTCTCGATTTACTTTCTATGGCGATCCTCAAATTGGCAATGTTGCTTCAAAGTGACAGGTTTAATACACAGAACTCCTAAAGGAGTTCTGTGGTTTAGTAGGACAACTTTCCATATGTTTTGTACACAAAATTTAATATTTTCTCCATTATCTCTAAAGATGCTGCTTGTCTTTTTGTGAACTCAACATATGTTGTGTCAAATAATTTTCCCATGACATATCTTGAGCTAAGGAGACAAGCTGCACCTTGAGAGATAATGGGGAAAATATGAAATTTTGTGTACAAAACATATGGAGAGTTGTCCTGCTTAAACTGTCACTTTGAAGCAACATTGCCAATTTGAGGATCACCATAGAAAGTAAATTGAGACTTTTCAGACTTTCATAACTTTCTCATCTCTCAACCGATTTTGATGGAACTTTTTTAAATTGCTTCTCTATATCCTCTCTTTTCATTAAAATTGATTTTTCCCCAGTGTTTCATTCTCCTTTAAAGTTGTCTTAAACTGAACCTCTTAAATAACATCATCTTTTAACCCTTTCAAGACAATTGACCACATTTTGTGGTTTGGTTCAATAACTTTTGATTCAGAGCTCTAAAAAATAAACCAGATGCACAGGTAGAAAGAGCAAAAATTTCTGCACACACTGTGTCCATTTTTGTTGCATGATAATATTGTGTTTAATGCCAGGAATTTTAAAAAGGAGAGTAGACTTCAAAATCCTTAAATGGCAACATATTGAGGGGTTCAAAATCATTGTTTTTCGTCAAAATGGGCAATTTTGTCAACTTTTCAACAAAATTACTAACCATGTATATTGTCCTCAAAGACATTACATCTTATTAGAACATGTAGCACTAAAAAGTGAAATATTATTGTTGCCAATTTAAGAACAAAATGTGATCAATTTAGCCCTTGAATAATTCCTGTCCTGAAAGGGTTAACACAAGTTGGAAAATGTCTGTGCCTCTCATTTTCCCATCATGCAACACACTTTCTCACAGAAACTTAGAATGTACTTGTAGGCAATTTTCTTCATTTGGAAGTAAAAAATTATAGTTAGAAATTTTCAAAAATGTGCTTATTTTCCAAGTTAGTTAAAATTGAGAATACAATGGAACTAATCTCCAATTAGAATCTTAATTTAGAAGTGGCCATAAGATGGCACTGTTCAAGTTCTACCAGTTTAATGCCACTGTAAGTGAAAGGAGTTCGCATGTTCCCAATAAAGGGAATATTCTAAGGTACGGGAGAAGGGCTCTCTCCTTTTCTCTTCTCTCCTCTTTTCTTGTCTCCTCTCCAGTTCTCTCTTTTCTTCTCTCATATTTATCTACCTCTCCCTCTGCTTTACCCAACTATTTCAAGAACAAATGCCTTATAACACATGGTGATGGAATGGGGGGGGGGGGGGGGGGAGGTATGTTATTTATCTACAATTCTAGGATATAAAACACAGGCTATCTGAATAATGATCCTTGTTATTTTTACTGACGTTTCACAAAATCACAAAAGAAAGAGAAAAAAAGGGTAAGTCATAACTATATGAGAGGGTGAAATAAGGCAAGGTATGATCCAAATCTTATATAATACTTCACCGATGGTGATTTGCACTTTTTAATAAGTTTCATTCACTCAGTATGAGGACATGTATCCGTAACGTCCTAGCTAAGAACTTTACACCAAAAGATACATGAAATATC
The DNA here is from genome assembly GCA_025618425.1 of Heliocidaris tuberculata. Lineage (NCBI taxonomy): Eukaryota > Metazoa > Echinodermata > Echinoidea > Camarodonta > Echinometridae > Heliocidaris > Heliocidaris tuberculata. Next base: position 23,865,742 of record CM046851.1, on the reverse strand, counting down.
TATAATTTCTACAAGAATATTTTTGAAACCTGCAAAAATATCTGTTAAAGTCTACTGTAAACATTTTTTTTTTGTGTGTGTAACATAAATACTTTGAGGCCACAAAAAATCACTCTTTTGGGGTCAAAAATAAAGAAAAGAATTAATAAAAAAGGACACTAGAAACTAGTCAGTATATCCACATTACATAAAGGAGAACCCCCAAATACATCAGATGAAAGAGGGCTTATTTGAAATACAAAAATAAATACAAATTTGCAGAACTAGAAGAGAAAATGGAACTAGAAAAACTCAGAAAAGATGGCCTAGATGGATTGAGGAATATGAAAATGATCCATAATAAAGGAGAAATTGTTACAAATTAAAAACCCCCGATTCTATTACCCAAAGAAGGATATCTCTGAATGTGAGGAGACAACACCAATAGACAGTCGGTGACAAAGAGAAATATATGAAGAGGGAAAGAAACGTATAGCAGCGGAAGGGAAAGGGGGGGGGGGGTGTAAGAGAAAGAAAGAAAAGGGGCTTGAAATGAGAGATATATAGTATGGCTCTCATTATACTACAATCCATACAAAAAACATACAAACACAAGTCTCATCATTTGATAAATAATACATTTTATATTCATATTTTTGTGTTTAGTTATCTCTATAATATTCTACCAAACTGATAATTAGATTGCATATCATACAAATACAAGTAAAACAAAATACATGAAGAATGTAGTCTCAAACTAATGACATTTCCATATCTAAACATTTATGGCCTGCGTGGAATCATAAAAACTAAGGCAGTATCATCATGATATAGAATATGAAAAAGAAATGTGTGCAGGCAATTATTTCATGCAACATAATTCGCAACAGTTTTGATATGTGCTTTTGTGTAACTAAAAGTGCTGAAAATGCTGTGATTATTTATCATTCTCTTTCATTTAGAATATTTCATTCCCTCTACTGGAAGTCTGAATAGAACTTATTTCTTTTCTATATTTCAGTTTCTTTTAGAATTGCTTTTAGAATCTGAAAGTTTTCCAATATTTCACTATTCATGTACATACATGTATACCTTGTTTTTGATAACCATTGCTAGGTTTATTAGCTTTAAAGAGGAGGTCGAGTTCTGGGAAAAGTGAAAATAATTTGTGAGCTTTCTGAAATTCTCATTCTTTTTATGTCAGTTTGGAAGAACATCATAGTAGGAATGTCCCCTGCAAAGGATTGCTCTTTGATAGCCCTTATATACGAAATGTGAGAAATAACTGAAGTGTTTGGGTCGAACATTAATGCCACATGTGTGTGCAGTCCCATATACCTACATGTATTTCTGTGTGCAGTGCATGTGCTTTTCAGAGAGATTGTGTCAATTTCTTATCATTTTGTTGATTCCAAAACCTCACAGTATACACTAATTCTTATGTAGATATGAGCAACCTTTCTAATTGCTTTGAGACAATTTTTTTCACAATATAATCGCTTGACCAGAACTCAAATTTATCTTTAAAAAAACCAAATAGACATGATTCCCAAAGGCTCTTGTAGGATAACAAATATTAACCCATGAAATTGCAAGATAACAATCAAAATTCAATAAGGAGCTCTACAAAGTATTGTCTTTGGCTATAATACTATACATATGTCGTCACATGTCAAATTAAATTGGCCAATAAATGTGCTTATAATAGTTTTCATTACAGATTTGATCAGTTTACCATCTCTTCCTGCATAAATAGTTAATGTTCATTTCATAGTCTACAGTTGGAACAAAGTCAGAATTTTACACCTACATGTAGTCACCTACAAAATTGCATGATGACACATAATCAACCTACTAATTATAATCATGAATCTGAAATGTAGTACTGGAAATTCATCATCAATATAAGAATATTGAACAAGTTATCTATGCAAACTCTGTAAAATCAATAAATCATAGTATCATTACCCATGTCATGATAACTGCGCATATGTAATCTTCATTATTGAAATATATGTTGGCTAGAAGTATATTGGTTTTTACTACAACTGAGAAGGTTGTTACATGTAGATGATAATTAAGCTAGCTTAGCAAAATGGGTGGGGGTGGGGGGGCAAAAGGATGCATCCGGAATGCAAACAGCAAAATTGTTGGTGATAGATTAGAATAAAAAAGTTGTATTTTGACATTTGTAATGACAGTTTTTGTAATATTAAGCCTAATCAAAGTAGCAGAAGTATTTAAACCGCTCCATGGCTTACTGATGCGTTTCTAAATAAAATTATGATTTTAACAATATGTTTGCATTCCGGATGTGTATGTTCGCGCCACTACGTTTCGCTAAGCTACCAAATAAAGGCCAAGATCCATCCATATCACTGATTATTTGGATAATGCACTAAGGAAAATGCCCAATCATCGCATCCCTCAATATTCAGGCATTCTTGATGCATCTGTATAACCAAACCAATAGTTTTTTTTTAAATCAAAATTTCCTGAAAGAGTCTTCAAATAATCTTAACCCCTTGCTTATGGAAACTGCATGGTTCCTGTATCAACTCAGTGGTTAATGGGTTCAAAGCAAACAAAATCTTGAGTTAATAAATCAAAGAGGGTAGATTTTTCCTTTACAGATACAGAAGAAATTCAAATTTCAATTTTCAATCTACCTGAATTAATTTTCATGTTTTTCAGATTTTTTAAAATTTAGAATTTGAGTGACTTTGTTCTACATGTGTATCTAGCTCAAAAACATACACACTTACAACCATTATATGACCTAACATTGAACGTAGTGAATAGGCAGTGTGAATGATCATTTGATACAGGCAGCCAGTGGCTGTGAGAAATTTCCAGTATAGAAACAACACAGTGCATATGAGCACACCTACAGTTATCACTCATATGAAAATTGCACAATATGAATAAATAGGATAATAAGCACATGTTTTTTGAAACAGATACAATTTTCATATGAACAGAAAAATCTAGACACAAATCTATAGAAACTGTTACTTAATATCACTTTTCTTAATTTTCCATTTTCTTTAATCACTTCAGTTGTTATCCAATGAATGTCTTTTATCAAAACTACTGCAAATAAGCTATTTAAGAAAAGTTTATTATCAATTTCATTCCCAACAGTTACTGGTCTTTTGGTGAAGTCAACTTTAATACACCCGAACTAAGATTTGATTTTGATTCGGTTGTTGTGTAAACTTTCCGAGGAAAAAGATTCACCTACTCGACATGTAATAAGCAATTGTTAATCTCAGTACCGATGCGTAAACATCACGTTGAAAGAAATAACTGTTCTCCAGAGTCACAAGAAAATTCTGAATCCATATTTGAAGACATTTGTTAGATTTGAGAGATCTTTAGGATCTCTGGCCAGAGACAGAATCAATCGCTCTGCATCTATAGGCCATTATTGATATGTTGCAGCATTTTAGATGTTGGAACATAAGTTCTAACAGCTTTTGTGTCATGGTTTTGGACTATTTGAGGAATTTGGAATTCCTATATGCATAAACATTTTTCACAGCATACAACGACAGTAAAAAACATTCAGGCTGCGGGCTATGAGCGTAAGGTGGTTCAATTCTGAACTGATCATATCAACATTCAGCACTCATTGAGGTTAAAGTTTGAGATCTATTCCCTCCTACCAGCTGTTTCTTTGGAGTCGTTGAATTATGTAAGACAAGTCCGTCAGTTAACTGGAATTGCCTTTCAGGGATTGATCACATATATGCTATCAAGTGGATATCAGCAAATGAGTCGAGATCCCTATAAAATCTGAAGGCAACAACCACTGTCCAGTCACCAGGGAGAGGCGAATTATCACTGAAGAAAAAAACCATCAGGGCGAGTCCTGCTGAAGTAAAAGACGCTGTTGCTCAATGGTCTCCCTCATAACATTAGCGATGATGTGTGGAGAATGGACACTCGCTACAGCCAGGAGTAAGGGAAGATCAGTACAGTCAACACCCACAGCTCCAGCTAGGGCCTTGGCCATGATCATTGGCTTGTGTTCTAGGTAGGAGGCTACCGAGGTACTCTGGAAGTACAGCTCCTGCAGCCGATCCTCTATGTGCATAAGACACTGTCAAAAGGAAGTAAAAGAAGATGATTAGCATGATTTCCTCTGTTTTCGATCGTGTAACATTTATCACATACTGGGAACGATGAAGAATGACAATGAAAAAAAAAATGTTCAATATCTTCAAAAATTTGGTTGAGACACTAATGCTTAATCTGTTGAATGTCAAGCCCAAGATAAACATGGGATGGAGTCTATAGAAATTGTGTGATACACCAAAACCAAATTGTATCACACAGGTTAAATAAGCAAAAGGCATATATGTGGACAAATTACTACTTGTTTTTCAGGAAAATAATTTGTTTTGAAAAATTGTTGAAAAAATTTGCACTGAAGATCCCTACTCCAAAATTATTAAAAAAACCAAGGCTGTATAAAGAAATGTCTGATCTAAGCTTTAAGATGGACTCATTGAACTAAAAAAAAGTACAACTTTATTGTACAAAAAGTATAAAGTCACTTCAACTTACAAAATCTGAGGAGAGTTTCATGCGATGAAGCTGCATGACCGAATCAAGGAGCTGATCAACAAGTCCAGAGATTCCTACTTCCTGAGTGACAGGCTTGTCGCTACATCCTTGATACCTCTCGCAAGACACGGTCTCCACCGTCCACTTGTCAGTATTAGCAACCACGTAGACGTCTTCCAAGACAGAATCATCCAGGACAGGGTGCTGCATTTGGACAAGGGATAAAGACGATTTTAGATGTGGGTGGGTGGACAGCTTACCAATTTCTTCCTAAGCATTCAAGTTCAATGACTTCTTTCAGTTAAATGGAGGTCCTGTGCACAGAAGAACCCAACTCTTGCATGCTAAGAATCTACTACACTTCTCAAATAACATGGTAAAGCACAATGAAGTATTCACATAATGCTGTATATAAATTTAATATATTATTATCATATTGATTACTATTATCATTATGTAAGGGGAGGGGAGGGGAAAAAACCCCAGTGGAATGGTACACCTGCACTTTTATACCATTCATTATAATGGGAGGCAAGACTAGAGGGTCATAGTAAACCCTTTCGAGACAATTGACCACATTTTGTGGTTTGGCTCAATAACTTTTGATTCAGAGCTCTAGAAAATATACCAGATGCATGAGTAGAAAGAGAAAAATTTCTGCACACACTAATGTATTTTTGTTTCATGACCATATTGCGTTTGATGCCAGGAATTTTTAAAACAAGAATAAGCTTTAAAATCCTTCAATTGGCAACACATTGAGAGGTTCAAAATCATTGTTTTTCATCAAAATTGGCAATTTTTCAACTTTTCCACAAAATTTTTAACCATGAATATTGTTTTAAAAAACATCACATCTTATTAGAACCATGTAGCACTAAAAGAAAAATATTATTATTGCCAATTTGAAGAACAAAATGTGATCAATTTAGCCCTTAAATAATTCCTGTCCTGAAAGGGTTAAGTTTGCTTTTCCCCTCCTAGGCTGATGTGATGTACTGTAATACCAGAAACTTTTGCATGCCTTTAACCCTCTCAGGACAGGAATTATTCAAGGGCTAAATTGATCACATTTTGTTCTTCAAATTGGCAACAATAATATTTTCCTTTTAGTGCTACATGGTTTTAATAAGGGGTAATGTCTTCGAAAACAATATACATGGCGAGGAATTTGTCGAAATTGCCAATTTTGATTAAAAAACAAAGATTTTGAATCTCTCAATGTGTTGCCAATTTAAGGATCTCAAAACTTAGTCTCGTTTTTAAAATTCCTGCCATCAAACGCAATATGGTTATGCAATTAAAATGGACATAGTATGTGCAGAAAATTTTGCTCTTTCTACTATGCATCTGGTATACTTTTTAGAGCTCTGAATCAAAACGTATTGAGCCAAACCACAAAATGTGGTCAGTTGTCTTGAAGGGGTTCAAGTTTGTTAATTGTCACACTGCAAAATTATTGAATTAAAAGTGACACAACACTGAATTTTGGCAATTAGCGAAAGTTTCTTGCCGTGAAAATGTCTGTCATTTAGAAATCGCAAAAGCTTCATGTCGCCAACGTATCTGGTTTTACAGTAACTGATAATAATAAGTATAAAGGATGATGATGATGATGATGATGATGATGATGATGATGATGATGTTTGACGACGACAACGACAACAGCTACGAGAAAAACAATAATTTATTGATAGCATTGGAAAGAGATAAACATAACGTTACTATAACAATACCTGTGCAGAATCACTAAGACTCCTCTCCACCACCTTCACATCCAGCTGGGCCACACCCTGAAGGGCAAAGTCAGGCACAAAATTTTGGCAGTAACCCCCAAGAAGGGAACGACCAAAGTTATCTACATGGGACTTGGTCTTCTCAATTTCCAGTTCAAACATCTGTTCAGAGCTACATAAGATGGAAAGAAATGCAACGAGAGAAAATGAGCTTTTACAAGAGTAGGTACCTAGTAAAAAAAAAAAATGAGCAGATAGCCATTAAACGGCTGGGAGAAAAAAAAAAAAGAATTTTCAGGCGGAAATCTCGATGTTTTTGTGAATAATTAAGAGAGAGCTGTCATTAACAACAAAATGATCATTATTAATTATTTATAATTATTTTCTACAATGCATGCCAACACTAGACTATTAGTAGAACATATTCTTCAAGGATACTTGATCTCCAAAAGGGTTCTAAAATTTTAATTTGTAGGTGGCATCTTCGGGCCTTAAATAGCAAATTTCTTTTAAATGAAATGGCTGGCATTACATTTGTAATCCAATGGCTAGAGTACAGTATGTCTAGTGATGAAATTCTGTCATGTGACTGAGTCCTAGGATCTTACCATGCTAATGGAAGTTCTTCATGGTCCAGACAGGTATGATCTGAGAGAGTTGATGAGGCACAAGACACAGCTGACATACTCGAGACCGAACGCTTGTACAAATCAGCTGCATGTTCATAGCGTCCTTTCCCTTCAAGCGACTCAAGTCTAGACACTGGATGTTGTTTCTGTCCAACACCTTGGCACAATCGATTACAAGAGGTATGAGTAGGAGTTGAGGGTTGGGTGGTATGCCGATGCTGTGTTGCATCTGATATATGCTCCTTGTTAGATGGAGCCATTGTTCTAGAACAAGAGTTTGTGGTAATTTCAATAGAGTTTGACACATTGTGCGAATTCAAGACATGGTGGTTTAAGTCCGACTTCTGCTTAGGTGACAGGACGATATCAAGCTTTGACACACTTTCAACCAATCCTTTGTCTTGATCTTGATTTGACAACTTTTCATTCTCAAGAGAGGAGATCACACACTTATTTTCTTTACTCTCGTCTCTACAATGTAACGTCCTATTATTGCTCTCCGTTGATGAATCTTTCTTTGAAACTGTTTCATCAATGTCAAATCGCAAGAGATCTTCAATGTTCCTTGATGCTCGACCAACAGGCACTGCAACTTCCAACTTGGATACAAGCAAACTTTCATCAAAAGTCTTGCACACTATAGAAGATTCTTGGACAGTCTGAACATTTTGTGAATTCAACTTTATTGTGGTTTCAGCAAGTTTGCACGTATCTCCTCCTGCAACCACTTGATTTTGCTGAGCAGGTCTAGAATCAGAACCTTCCCTGAACACAATGTCGCTCTCATCAAATTGTTTGTGATTCGTTGATCTGCTGATATCAGACAGTGTTACATTAGCTCTACTTATCTTTGACTCATGAATACATCTTGACTTCCTCATCACTCCTGCATCGTGCCCCTCACTCTCAAATCCCACACCATCATCACTCGATGTTTCCGTCGGTAAGAGCCCATTGCCACCCTTCGGCACATCCTGGATGTAGAAAATGGGTTTGTTGCTAGATTCACTCTGAGTTAATCCACCAATGTCCTCGATCCCGCTGTCCTCTGTTTTGGCAAGAACTAGCTCTTCAGTCAATGTCTTTCGACGATCTATCGAATCATCTGATTCTGACAGTGCCAGCTGTGAACACTCCATAATGATGTCTTCACACTTCTCATTGATTTCGTGGACTTCGCTGCATCGGATGAAATAGGATAACACATAGAGCAGCCTGCAGACCACATCTGCACGCTTCCCAACGATGACAGTCTTTGCAACCCTGTTTGGAAGGCCAATGTTACCATACATGTCTCTGCAAATGAAAAGTATAAAGGTATGTAAAAGAAATGAAATAAAGGGACCCTGAATTTGATACCTATACATGCCTAGAGCAGAGAACCATTTCAGTACAAAGGTTCTTTTTTCTAAAAGCCTTTATTAGAGGTAAAGACTTTTATTTTGGCAAATACAAAGAGCAGATTGATTCCAAACATTCTTCCTTGCATTCACTAACTGGGACAAATTTCTGATTAGGAACAGCCTAAATTCACATCCAAATAACATACAAAGTTTCATTAGTTTCAAAGATTCAACAGTGGTACATGTACCATAAACAGACATGCAATCTTTTTTTTTTTAAATGGTTGAACGGCTGTATCAGTCCTTCCTTCAATTACATAAATTCAAACTCTTTTCTGAACCTTCCTCACCTAACTTTGTGATTCTCAAATCTATACACCATAAATACCAAACAATCTGAAGTGTTCTAATTTCTTTGCACCCTGTATACTCCAGCTCACTAATTTGCAGACTTACAAAACCCACATGAAGACTTACCCTAACTGAGCCCAAAGTGGATTGTATGGATGACACTTGGCAAGTATGTCCAGCTGTAAAAGAATAAGAGAAAAACAATGACAGTGCCAACTGGAATTGGGTGGTTCCTACATGTATACTAAGCTTTGGGGGATGAGAGAATTCAATAGTCAATAGGTTAATATCTCTTGCTATTCTACTTCCTTCTAAGGAACATATAAAGCATAACTCTATTACTCCGTTGATTTTCACCCGATTGTCATAAATGATCTCTGAAGAGGAAAACGTTTAAAAAGAAAAAGCAAATCTCTATCAAAATGAATGCCAAACTGAACAAATATATTAAAGGCGTATCAATTTATATTCTAACAGTGAATTCTGTATATAAAGACTTCTCAAGGGAAACAATAAAAGTGATTTTTATAGGAAGGTGATCTTTATGTACAGGTTTCATGAGAAATGCTGTTCAGAAAAAAGAAAAATGTGGTCTTTACAGACAGGTGGTCTCTCTATATAAGTGGTTGCTAAAGCAGGTTTGACTGTAATAAGACAACATTCTTTTTCAAGTAATCCCTGAAAATTTTATATGATTTTTTAATCTCTCTCTTTAACATTCTATTCATATCTGGCAACAGATAAGCAATACTCCATCCGTCTATCTAGAATACTCACAGTAGTTGAGGAGTGTTTATCAAGGAAGGCGCGGCTGGGAGTGGCTCCGGCTGGCATCACCGTGGGAACCCAGGCAAGATGGTGCATCAATACTCCAGTCATCAGACGACTCATGAAACTGAAAAAAAAAAATTGTAAATATTGAAGTCTTCAAGAAGGAATAGAGCATAATCTGATCTTACTTTTACTATTAGTCAAGACACAAAATGTCAGATCAGGAAGTAATCTATAATCTTAAATTTTTCCAAAATAGACCCAGAAAGATGCATTATTGGACTAGAAAGTTAATACTACATACATGTATGTCAAATAGAGGACTGCAATCAATATTATCCTTCTGTTTACAAACATATGGCTCAACAGGAGATTTCAAATTAAATTTAGAATTACTCTGTATGTCTTGTAAGGGTTGGAATTTCATTATGCAAATACTCCTCTCTTTATTTAAAATGATTAAAAAATTTACAAAGGATTTTAGGGGGTCTGATAGAAGGATAACACACATAAATGGTATCTGCATCTTGCTTCTATATGCATACATCAAGGTCTCTAGAATAGACTTCACAATTCTATATTTACTCTCAGCATTTGAATGCACAAAAAAGATGGAAGGTCTTACTACTACAAAAGACCTTTCAAATCACTTACAAATTGTTCTGTTTGCTATTGTGCGTCTCCAGCACTTTGCCCAGTTCTCGGATAAGATGCTCGCACAGATGACCTCTCTGCTGGGGGTAGGTCATGAGGTTAAGCCAGATAGGTCGCTGGATTCTAGGTGAGGTGTACAGCTGAATCACACTCAGTTTGAAGTGCTCAAGGGCCTGCAGGGATGAAATCATTGGAATGCATGAAATGGATAGGTTAGTGAATTATCAGTATACCAACACTCTGAAATTATTTACATCATTTACACCATTTCAAGACTTAGGAAATGTTCATGAATTAATTCAAAGCTTGGCATAATAAACAATTAAACCACTTTCATCATGCACACCTTTCTCACATCTATCATACAATACTTTAATTAGTAAGATAACTTTGCATTACACTGGATCTTTCACATTAGATTTCATCAACTAAGGAGTAAAATCTACTCAAAACTCTAAGAAATGTCCTTAGATGGTAAAAGTTATACTCCTGGCAAGTTCATCACAAAGGATTTCCGAAAGTCTTCATGTCCAAATACTATAACTGAACACAAAAATAAACTTGATGTCTGCTACATATTAAATACTTAATACTGTGAATTCATACAAGTACTTCTCAGAAAGACTGGATTTCATCCCATCTCTGCCTACCTCCATTACAGGTCTTATGAAGGTCTTGCGATGATAATTGAGCGCCTTCTCAATGGTTGAAACCAGTCTCTGAAAGTGGCCTTCAAGAAGAGAGAAGTGAGAGAAGAAGAATCTGCGGAACTCCTCATCCTCCCTCCCTGAGGGTGCCTCTGGCAGGCTGAAGAGAATAGCCACACCGATCTTTGGATAGCGCTTCCTTCGTCTGATTGGCTGCTAGAAATCACACAATTCAAATCATAATTTACCACACGTTTCATGTTAACGATTGAAAATACAGAATACTGAACTATTCATAGTACATGTAGATAAACTAATCCCTGAGCGATGTTTTCCCATATGTACATGTACTTCAATTTATTTAATGTTTTTTCTCCATTGGACTTGGCTTTGTATAAGGCACTGCCTTCCTGCCTAGTTCCTAATACTTCCATACTGTTTATATGTTCACTGTATTTATTTTGTATTCCTAAGTATCATTGTATTGTATATCCTCACTTGATTGTATTTTATTGTCTTATGTACGCTGTACAGTTGTATTTTCTAGTTTTTATGGAGTATTGAATAAATAGGACTGAATTGAATCTCATAATAATAGTCACAAAATTTTTAGAATTTTCCTCCAAAAGGAAGGTATAAAACAACTTGTGAGCAGACGAGCAGATGCACTCACATACACTTTTGGCATGCATAAAGGTTTTTCTGAGTTAATACCCGAGTTAATATATGTAGAACGTAATATAGAATAATTTTTTTCCCCTTTATGCTATTCAATTGTTAAACAATTGAACACTTCATAGGCCTATAATAGCTTTGGGTGGTTTGTGCCTTATAACAAACAATATACAATTTGTTTTTCTTGGTCCCTTCTCCCATCCAATGTAAATCAGGAATGCATGCAAAAACTAGAGGGGCCGTCAAAGGCGGCAGACCCACGCCTTGGCGGTGCTACAGAGTAGTTGCAATACTATACTATGGGGTCAAAACTGAAATCTACATTATGTGTACTAACCCCTGATGATTTTGTCTTAACACATGGCTTTACCTAACTCGAAATTTATGTACCGAAAAAACATGACCCGTGTCCGACTGAGGCATTGTACAATGGCTGCTAAAACCGCTTCGTACTTATACGTGCGAAACGGTGATCTTTACATATACTATACTATAGAGTCAAAACTAGAAGGTCACACAGAATTTGCAGGGATCAATCAACCAATCATCACCAAAATCTAATCGATTCTTTCCTGTCACTATCCAAACAATCCCTGAAAATTTGGTGTAAATCCGTTCACCCGTTCTCTAGTTATCTTGTACACAAACAAACAAACAAACATACGGAACCCTTTACATAACCCTGCCGATTTTATCGGCGTGGGTAACAAGATTTTGATTGGACAAATTGCTTTAAACAAGATGCACCAACCAGTTCCAAAGAGGGGATTGTAACAAACCTCTTCGACATTGTTGATGTTTTCTGATGACCTCCTCCTAGCGACATGTTCCATACTGGTGACCTGGTTCCTTAGCCATCGTCTGTGCAGACTGCCATTAGAGGCGGAGCTTGAGACACTGCTGCCTGGCGATGACGGCAAGAAAGGTGCTAGAAAGCTTCCTGATGCTGTGAAGAAGGTGTATAAGATGTAAGGTCAGAATTCATTCTATGTTCTCTACACATATTCAATCATATCAAGCTCAAGTTTATTTCGCATACTTCAAATATTGTGACATAAAGAAAGCTAAAACAATACAATTCATACATAAATGAATATAATTTCAAATATTTGATAAAAATGTTTGCATAATAATAAAAGAAAACCAATCAAATAGATAATGTAGCAGATGGAAAGATCAGAAAGTGTCACTGGCCTGTCAAAGAAGATCCCTTAATACTAAATTATCAAATCTATAATTTTACTGTTTGTTACTATAGTATCTAAGCTACAATGACCACAAATAATTGTTTGTCCTTAACTGTATTAGATGAAAATGACATTTGAAATGCAAATTAGGAAATGCCAAAATGTCACTTCTAGTTGGCATGACAGAAGTGTGATAAACTGTGAACTTTCAACATGACATGACCTTTAAAATCAATTACTACATGTGTAAATCTGACAATGTCATGGATCTGATTCATCAAATGTGTTTTAAATCATTAGAGCACCCTTCTGTTTTCACAATTAAAATCACGAGTACGTAAACTTTTGAGGATGTCCTTGTGTGCTTAGCATTTAATGGTAAAACAATCTTTTTCATGTTTTCTACCAATATCATGTGACTATAACTTTTTGTATCAATGTGACTTTCACAAATGTATAAACCCTAACTCGAGCAAAGAGATCCATCTTCTTTTTATTTTCACTGATACAAGGACATACTCTAGTTGCTGCTATAGGGGTTCTACAAACATGCTCTGGCCACAAGAGCTCTACAGTCAATATCCTACACTAATCCAAATTCCAAACTTCCAACTTTAACCCTTTCAGGACAGGAATTATTTGAGGGCTAAATTGATCACATTTTGTTCTTCAAATTGGCAACAATAAAAATTTTACTTTAATGCTTCATGGTTTTAATAAGGTGTAATATCTTTTTAAATCAAAAGCGTTTGATTGTATAAACCATGATATTCTTATAGACAAATTGAAATATTACGGTATAAGAGGTACTGCCTTAGATTGGTTCAAGAGCTACCTTCACAATCGCAAACAGTATGTACATATGAATATAGGGGGTATTCATCCCCTATACAAAATAGTAATATTGGTGTTCCCCAGGGATCTGTTTTAGGCCCTTTGCTTTTTATTATGTATATAAATGACTTACATTTTATCAGTAATGTCTTAGATTCAGTTTTATATGCAGATGATAGTAATTTTTTTATAACTGGAAATAATATACAAAATGTTTGTGCAATATTAAACAAGGAATTATGCAAGATAAACCAGTGGTTTTTAGCTAACAAATTGAAACTAAATACTGATAAAACATCATGCATGGTATTCCACACCAAAAACAAATTTATTGATTTAAATTGCATTAATGTAAAAATTGCTGGTTTTGATATCCCAGTTGTAAATACAACTAAATTTCTGGGAGTATTATTAGATAATAATTTGACCTGGAAATATCACGTACATGACATATGTTGTAAAATATCAAGAGCAATTGGTGCAATCAGTAGAATAAGTGCAATTGTACCAACTCATATTCTTCTAAATCTATATTTCACTATGATATTGCCTCACCTTACGTATTGCAATATTGTATGGGGAAATTGTGCAAAATATTCATATTCTTCAAAAACGTGCAATCAGGATAATTACAAACTCTAAGCCTTACACTCATTTTAGATCCTTTATTTAAAAAAATGAATTTATTAACTATATATGATATTGATAAATATGTAACCTGCACATTTATGTATCAGTATATCAATAACACCTTACCGAAATTTCTGGATAATTGTTTTATTAAGAAAAATTATATGTATAACATTAGACAGGGGATTCTACCCCCAGCCCTGTTGGGATTACTCTAGCCCTACAAAAAGCATAATGTGCTTCACATGTGTGTTTTGTGATTACTCTAAGCCCTAAAAAAAGCATAATGTGCTTCACATTTGTGTTTTTAATAGCACAAAGAAAAGTGAATATGCATGGACTTTTGTTGCACACAGCTCCTTTTTTTTTCATCCCCACTTGCATTTCATTTACACGTAAAAAACAAACGACCATGGTTTACCACAGCGTACGCGAACGAGCCATAATAGGAGTTTGATTATGACTACGAGTCCTTCTCCTTGTAGTACTAACTGTAAATACAGCTTCAATGCACTTCTACTGCTATTGCTGCTGCAAATGCTACTACTGATTGTTATTCATTACTACTGCTTTCACTTGTAGAAATTTCCCTTCTAGCCCTAACCCTAACCCAAAACCTATAAACCTGAAACCAAACTGCAACCCTAAACCTATATCTATGACAAAGTAAAGCCCAGCGCATTTGTTGCCAGAGTAAATGTCCAGTCACAACCATGAGTCATTTTCTGACTAATTCACAAAACTGATTTCAAAATACAGCCCTGAAATTATGGTTTGTTTCTTTTTGCTGGATCAAAATACCATCTAAGAAACTGTTAAGCAGACAGAGAGTTTTTACTTTCTATCCTTTAACAGGTCAAACCAAACACAGCCCTGACAATGGTCTGGAAACTAAATGTAGTGAAAAGAGGAAGGAAACTATGCAGAAATAAACATGTGATCATGAAACAAGTGATTTCCATATGTACCTGTGATTTGCTTTTGATAGGAATGCCAGGGCTATTCATACTTAAAAGAAGTGGTACTGTAACATCATGTATTTTACCCATTTCCTCTACTGCTATTGCGACATGCCATTCTCCTTCCATTACTACTAGGTGTTAAAAAAAAAATGGTGAACACTTTTGATCGTTAAAGGAAAGCTT
This sequence comes from Heliocidaris tuberculata, assembly GCA_025618425.1. Classification (NCBI taxonomy): domain Eukaryota; kingdom Metazoa; phylum Echinodermata; class Echinoidea; order Camarodonta; family Echinometridae; genus Heliocidaris; species Heliocidaris tuberculata. Next base: position 23,850,589 of record CM046851.1, on the reverse strand, counting down.
GAGTTCTGGGAAAGGTAAAAAAAAAAAAAATAGTTTGTGAGCTTTCTCATTCTTATTATGTTAGTTCCGAAGATTATCATAGTAGTGTATGTCCCCTGAAAAGGATTGCTCTTCAAATGCCCTCACATGCAAAATATGATAAGAAATAGCTGAAATGTTCAGGCTGAATATTTGTGTGTAGTCCCATATACATATTTCCGTGTGCAGTGCATGTGAATCTCTACAGGATTGAGTCAATTTCTTATCATTTTGGTGATTCCAAAACCTTACAGCATACACCAATTCTTATGTGCTATGTAATCAACATTTCCCAAATGCTCTGAAACAGTTTCTTTCACAATTTAGTATCATGACCAGAAGTCAACTTTATCTTTAAATAACTCAAAAATTGTACTTCATATCAGACTGAGTTTTTACATTGTAAAGTTGAAGGACGTAAAATTTATTGGAAGCATTTTTAATGATATTTCTCTGAATACTTTTCTTCAAATATTGCTCTGAATATTTAATTAGATTTTTCACTTTATGAAAAATCAAGGCCACAAAATCTGTGTGTATCAGTACTTAATCCAGAACACAACAATTGTAATTGTGTGTTACAGCTGAAATTCCAGAACACCTTTTTAACCCAGAGTCATGAAGCATTAATGACTCTGGACAGCAAAAGTTTGGCAGAAATGACAGGTGCAACACACAATGGCAATTGCTGTGTTCTGAATTACTTACTGATCATACACACAGATTTTGTGGCTTTGATTTTTCAAAAAGTGAAAATCTAATTAAATATCCAGAGCAATATTTAAAGAAAAATCATAACATCTGCTCCCAACAAATTTTACATCCTTCAGCTTTAAAATGTAAAAACCTCAGTCTGATACAAGGTATAATTTTTGAATTATTAACGATCAAAAGCGTCCACTTTCTTTTTTAACACCCAGTATTACTCTTTCTGCTACTACTGTGATCACGTCAGTGTAAATCATAGATTTTCCATATGAAATGCCAGGATTATCCAATATGAAAGTAGTGGTAGCTATATTTTACCTCATGTCTCTTATACTGATAATGATTACAAGCATTTCTTCTTTTCATTATACTTCTATTTACACTTTTAATCCTTCTATTACTACTGTGATCATTTGACTATTCAACAGGCGATTTCCATGAGCCTGTGATTTGCTAATTAGCACTTAGGAATGCCAGGGCTAATCATCATGAAAGTCGTGGTAACTTCATGTATTTCACCTGATGTTTCCTCTAAAATGCCATTGCTACATGCCATTCTTCTTTCATTACTATTACTATTTCTGCTGCTTCTGTGATCATGCAATTGCAGACTGCAGATATGGTGATTTCCCATATGAACCTGTGATTTGCTATTGATAGGAATGCCAGAGCTACATGTAATCATAATGAAAGTAGCGGTAACTTCATGTATTTTACCAGCTGTTTCCTCCATCCTATTATTTCATCCTCTTAAAAGTGCTAAATATCCCCGTAGTTCTCACGATTCTATTGCTTCTTTTTGTGCTGCTACTGCTACTATTGGTTCTACTACTAAAAGTTTGACTCGTACTACCAGTTCTACTATCTAGCAGTTTGACTATGGGTGTGTTTATCGTTTTCTAGAAATTAGAAAAGGGTACTTGATTCGCAAATAGAGTCACGGATACGATCGCGCCCATGAATGCGGTTTCTCAGGATGCCGTGTTTATCGTCGCGACTCAAAACTGGGATAGCCCGTTGCTTTGCATCGCGCAGAATCCAGCTAAATGACCTAGGAAGAAAAGGTCAATTCCGGCACGCACCTTTTCAGCACGTGTACCGTGCTGTTTAGTTAGCTAGTAGGCTAGTAGGCGCGCGCTTTCGTCCTAACCGGAAACGGGAGTGAAAAGTTGCGAAATGTATTCGCGAATCAAATCGCGTTGTGTTTATCGCCGGTACTAGAGTCGCGTATCTGGCTCAAACGGTAATCAAATCCCACCTTTTTGCGGGACTCAAGTCTGGTAAGCTAATGAGGTAATCAAGTCGCGTTCGTGTTTATCGAGGGTTATGGCCGGTAACTGGTAAGCTAATCAGGGACTTGAGTCGCCGATTAGAAGGTAGAATTGCCCCGATAAACACACCCTATTACTACTATTTCTATCAATAATGGTAGTATGACTATTACAAGTGATATAGATGATTGATAGTAACATACCTGAGAATTCTCCACTCTCATCATCGAGTCCCAGTATAGATGGTGGTGTTGGCATTGCAATGGGTAGGCTGCGAGCTATTACAAAGTCACACACAAAGACACAAGAAGTTTACAGAATGAATTCGTGCTTCATCTGTTACTCATCTTTAACCCTTTCAGGACAGGAATTATTTAAGGGATAAATTGATCACATTTTTTCTTCAAATTGGCAACAATAATATTTTTCTTTTAGTTCTACATAGTTCTAATAAAGTGTAATGTTTTTGAAAACAATGTACATGGTTAAAAATCTGTCGAAAAGTTTTAAAAAATTGCCAATTTTGATAAAAATCAATGATTTTGAATTTCTCATTGTGTTGCCAATTTAAGGATTTCAAAGCTTATTTTCCTTTTTAAACTTCCTGGCATCAAACGCAATATGGTCATGAAACAAAAATACATTAGTGTGTACAGAAATTTTTGCTCTTTCTACTCATGCATCTGGTATATTTTCTAGAGCTCTGAATCAAAAGTTATTGAGCCAAACCACAAAATGTGGTCAATTGTCTTGAAAGGGTTAAAATATAAAATACACCTTACCATGAGTATGCTCCTGAGCAGAATAAGCATTAACAACATAAAAAATCTTCAATCATAAAAATGATATAAATCATAACAAACTGAATGAACAGTTTTTTTTTATCAGAATACAACCACAACTGACAAAATGTCATAATCAAGTGCATGCAACAGAATTCCTTGATCACACCACTCAGTGGTGTAGAGTGGGTCCATCTATTGAGAAGGCACTCTCATCATTTCTTTTTTTTTTTTTGGGGGGGTGAACAGTCTTACTCAGTTGATGAAATGCTAATTTACAATTTCACTGATTAGAAAAGAGTGTTTTTTTTTTCCTTCTTTTTCCTTTTTCTTGTCTCCCCTGCACCTCTTCCCTTTTTGCTTTTCTCTTTCTTTTTTTTTTTTTTTTTTTAAGGGGGGGGGCCTTTTTTGTTTATTTTTCTTTTCTTTATGTTGTTGTTGGGTGTGTTTTTTTTAATGTTTTTGTTTATGTTTTTGCTTTGTTTTGTTTTGTTGTGTTTTTTTTTTTTTTTGGGGGGGGGGGTATTTGCCTACTCACGTCCCTCTGTAAGTATGCTACTGGCCTTTCCCTTAATAATTATAATAATTAAGGGACTAAATCATTATTCACATTCCCTAGTAAACTTGTCCGACTGCCTACCAATGATTTATTATTGAATGAATAGCAGGCTTTGAGAACTCAGATCACAAAATATTTCTACTGACAGGTATAATCCCTCTGATAAAGGAAAATGACTTACCAATTTCAACAGAGGGCAGGCTATTAGCACTAATACTCCTAGGTATGGTCATGTCTGCACAACACAGGCTTATGGAATCCTTGTCACCGTCCGTTTCCCTGAAATGGAAATAAAACATTCCATATCAAAATATAACTACTTCTTTAATGAGGTCTATGAATGGTCCATGATAAATGTAGTTATAATCAAATACATTCATAATTAGCAAATCAGGAGAAGTTTATCTTGTTTCTTTATATTTTTCTCAAAATAGATCCAGATTGGTGGACATTAACGTGTTGTCTTTTAATATGAATTGTGTTTGATCAAAGCATTTTTAAATGAATCTTTGGCAGTTGTAAAAAAAAAAAAAAAATCTTCTACAGATTGGAAATCAACATATATCTTGTTAATGACAAATCACAGACAAGTCCATTTGATTCAAATTGTAAAATATAGGCCAAGTAAACCATTTCCAAAATGGGGCTAAGTACTTATCTGAAAATGAACATTCGGGGGGGGACATAAACTTGCTTCATTATAACAGACATGGGAGACATCGACTTACAGCTGTTCCTTAGGGGGTTTGAGTTGGAAGACCCTCGACAGCATGACCTTGGGCGGCATCTTGAAGGTATGGACCTTGATGATAGGACCATTGGAACTCATCGGAATAGACCCAAACAACATCTCACCCAACATCTTAACGTCAGAACCTGGCCGGGTGTACTAGGATACATACATGTAGAGGATAAAGAAATACATTTGAAGTCATGGAGTTCAGGATATAATTGGCATTCTTGATTTCCTCCACCCAAGATATGATACTAATCAATCAAGATTCTGCCTATTAAGTAATCATTCATCAATAAATCATCCAAGCAATCACACATCTCTCCTACCCACGAAGGCCCTATTTCATAAAACTATTGCAAGTTCAACAGCCACATATCCACTAGAAATTTGCTCAAGAGTTGACAGATCTATTGTCTTACCAAACCAATCATTTAACCAATTGATTAACCAACCAATCAATACACTAATTGATCAGTCATTCATCAATCAAATTCTAAAAAAATGTTTTCTTCTCACCTGATACCCATCCACAATATGAGGAGAGTTGACTGTAGGTTTGCTGTTTGTCTTAACATCTGAGCTGGCATTGTGGCTGGATCGGGTCGATGATCTACTGGCAGTGGACTGAAATTAAAATCAACAAATGAAAAGAAACATTATCTACAAGAACACAGTAATATATTGTAAATTTGAACATTGGTACTTGGAAATACCAATTCCTGATCAAAGAATAAATCATGCAGTTCATGTTTTTCAACAAACCTGTTTAATTAGCCAAACTATCAGATTGGACCACATGATGGTGGTAAGTTGTGTTTGAAAGACTTGTATCCCAGTGCACAGAAATTAATTGGGTTGTCTGAAAATACAGAGAGAAAAACCGAAATATTGCAATTTTCCTAATCACATGAATTTGTTCTCCTGCACACTGAAGGTGCACCACTATTACTGACACAAATGCAATTCATTATTTTGTGGGTGTTCTTGAAATAAAAACAATAAAGCTGGTATACACCTGGTGTGTGAGGATTACATGTGTCTAGATTGGAAACTGCTGTTTTCTTTTTTATGTGTCATCCTACTCAGGCATGCTTTGCAACAAGGTTCATATTTTGCTATCTGGACAGAGTCAAATTTTTTTACATGGTAAGAAAAAAAGTTTGACATCTTTTTGCTTCACACCATAATTTAGTAGAATCAAGGGAAAGAAAAAGTGCATCTGGATAAAACCTTTATCTAATACAGTCTGCTGGGAGCAATAAAGGTGTTAACTGACACACATTTACACACAATGGTTACGTTCACACAATGAGAGCTAAACTTTAAGTTTCGCTTGTAGTTTCAAAACTTTAAGTTAACTTGTAGTTATCTTGTAGTTTCAGCCCGTATGAATGACTCGTGGTTTCGAAACTTTAAGTTTACTTTAGTTCTAGAACCACAAGCAAGCTCGCGGTTAGGGCCGAAATCACGAGCAGTCACGGCCCATGTGAACGGAATAAACTTTAAGTTTCGCAAGCTTGTGGTTAAGGATGACCTCGCTGTTCATGTTAAATTTCCGGGTCTTACCCTTCGCGCGAATTATGAACACAGGATCTGTATGTGTACTGTACACACAATCGCTAGTATTTACTTCCGGGGTTAACCACAAAGATCGCTCGGCTTGTAGTTTCAGCTCGTTGTTTCAGGCTCGTGGGAACCCTTGTTGCGGTTTGGGAGTCGTGGTTTCATAATTTCATTAACTTAAAGTTTCGCTAGCTTAAAGTTTAGAAACCACAAGTCCCGTATGAACGTAGCTATATTCATGGACTTAAAGGCATTGATTAACTTTGCCCAGGATTGAAGAAAAAAAATCACTGTTCCAGCTAATGCTGTAATCATAATTGCAAACCTTTAGCTCAGACAGGAATCGCCTGAGTTTTATAAGCTGATCGGTCGTTTATATATCAAGATATTTACGATTGAACATTGATGTCGGGATAGAGTACCACCGAACCCTAAAGAACTCTTACGGTTGGCATACCTCGCTCTATCACAGAATACCGTACGGGCTGGAAACCCGCTCTGAAATCGCCAAGCGCTGGTGCTTGGTTTTTGTGACTGCAGCGCAGCGAAGAAGCCGAGAGACTTGCGCTAGCGATTGATCGCGATTTTCTCTTTTTTAGGATAGTAAACGGGTTCCATTTTCTCTCATACTTTCACATATCCTTAATTATATATGTAGTTTATAGAGGACTGCACACAATTCACTGGCATTTGAGCTGATTTTACAATTTTTCACAAAGTTAATCAATCACTTTAATGCCCTTCTGTCTCTTATCAGACGATATCATCTACAGGGGATTATATTTACCTCTGTGGTTTGTGGATCCACCTTATGAATGGCTTTGGAATCGATGATTGTTTTCTTGCCCTTCACATCACACTCTTTGATGACGACTAATCGGATCTGTTTCTCTTCTAATGATGGAGCCTGCCAGCTGTTAACAAAAACACACAAAAACAATTTACATTTTTTTTTAAATTGTTGATTTGTTTAATAGCTTTGTCTCCTTGTAACTACTTATATATATCTACAGCTAAAAAGAAATGATTTATTTCCTTTCAGCTAAGTAGATTTAAAGTACATACATGTACTTGACTAAAAGTCAAATACTCTTCTAATGACAGAGCCTGCCAGCGGAAAACATTAAATTACATCAACAATAAAAATGGTCCATATAATGCTATCAGACATCTTGTCAATAAATCTACAATCAATGTAACTAAATATTAAAAAGATCAGGGTAACATGTCATTGGAACATTATTCACATATTTGACAATAATATCCAAATGAAATTCAGTTCGAGCATACACCTCTGCATTTCATTATACTGTACAACCAACAGAATATTGAAAATTGTTGATTCATAACTAATTTGTGTGTGAATGTTCCCATGTCAAGTGTTCCAACAAACTCCACCTGTTGGGCTAGTTGCAACATGTTCTCAGAAAAATGGATGGGACAAAATGATACATGTGCATGTATCTTGGGAAGGCTACATACATGTATCTCTTGGTATTTCATGCATCTAATTATGTTGTTATCATCACTGCTTTCCGCTGAAGTGTATTCTAAATAGTAGTAGTTTTGATCAAACTGTACTACATGGTCCCTTTAACATTCTGACCTAGTTTCCAGTTTCCAAAGACATGCCACTCCTCCCCCATCCACCCTCCTCTTCTTCCACTGCCTTCTCCCATCTCACAGGGTTATTAAATTCATCAGTAGACAGACGAGTATGCATGCCATGGTTGCACAATCTGTCTGGCATGCCTGATATCTAAACCCACTCGCTCAACTTGGCAAACACAGCATGTACTTTAGGTCACGATAAGGTGAATTACACAACGTGTCACCCGGAGTACATTCACACACAAATGAAATACCATTGCTAAATCCAGTCAAGACTGACACTTTTTGATAACAATGTATTTATTGTCCATATTGTTTGTTTTAATGTACAACTTCATAATGTATTGTTTATCTATCTCTGATTGTATTCATGTACTGTCATTATTTTTCTAAGAGATGCAAAATAAAATGAATTGAATTGAATCGAATCGAAAAACTGAAAAATAGCTGCTAGCATCAAAATAATTGACAAAATACATGTACGTACCTGTGCCTCTGCTCTAGCAAAATGCTTTGCATTCAAGGACTTACATTAAATAGTACGTTACATTTATATTATAGCCAATGGAACACATAAAACTCACACAGAAAAACAGAGATTACTGCAATATGAAAATAGAATATGGATGATAAGAAAATTACATTATGATTTATGAACCAATGATGATTTGATTTCCATACTACATGTACATGTAGTAAGCCAAGGTGCATGAAACCTTTCAGTATAACTGATGATTTCACTCAAATGTTCAATCTTTCAGGACGGTACTAGCAAACGGACAGCATGTTCAATGCACAATGCTCTGTGTCCACAAACTACACAGACATGGTGTCATCAAAATACCTAGCTAAGCTTGTTAAAACCGGTCTACCCAGTCTGCCAACGAGATGGATGTAACTATCCCTGGAGCAGATCTGCCTGCCTGAAATGACATCTCATCCAACGCAATTCACCTTAAAGATGACCCACACGATCAAACAGGGAAAGGAGGTTTCTGTATCAAGGACTTAATATTCTGAATTGAATAATGTAGTACATAGAAAGAATTGTTTATTGGCAGGTCTCGAAATCATTAAAATGGTAACAAATTAACTCAATTACAAAAAATGAAATGAAAATGACACCTGTAGGTATGGGTAATATGCAGCATCTGAAGTTCTCCGAATTTGTAAAATAGTAATATTTGAAATATGGGAGCACTTTGAGGGCAATCCTTTTCATGGGACATTGCTAACAAATCCTCTGTGTGTGACATTGATATTATAGTCTTTTACTGTAAATAAAGATGAGGAAGCTCACAAATTATTTTCACTTATGTCAGTACTTGCCTCTTCTTAAAGGGTACCTGAGGCCTGAAAAAATAATTTGTGTATAGTTAGCTTACACAAAATCAACCCCAGAAAACTTAACACGACATTCAACGGTGACAGGATACAGGAGATATTGATTTTTGAAAATAAAATACCCCCCAAAATTAATATATATAAGACTTGAGCAAAGACTAGTCGATCAATCACGATAGCTCACCTAACGATATATCGATTCAGGAACGTCTTCACTTTCAATTTTCGATTCGATAAATGAATTTTGCGACATAGTTCTAATTTATTTGTTGTTTCATTTGGTCTGTATATTCTTTGTAATTTATGCGCCAAACCAATTTTCTATTCGATTTAAACGTTTTGCGTTGAATACTTGATTCACCTGTTGTTTTGTATGGGTTGTAGATTCTCCATAAATTAAGCGGCAACTGAATTCGCAGTTCGATAAAAACAGTTTGCGTTGTATACTTCATCCATTTGATGTTTTATTTGGGTTGTATATTATTCGTAAGTTACGCGCCAAATCAATTTCCAATTCAATTTCCAATTCGATTAAAAAAAAAAAAAAAATTGCGTTGTATCCTTCATTTATTTCATATTTTTTGGGGTTGTATAATTATTATCCCTAAGTTAAGCGCCAAATCAATTTTTGATTCGATAAATGTATCTTGCGTCATAGTTCTAATTTGTTTGTTGTTTCATTTGGTCTGTAAATTCTTTGTAATTTATGCGCCAAACCAAGGTTATATTTGACATAAACGTTTTGTGTTGAATACTTGATTCATTTGTTGTTTTATTTGGTTTGTAGATTCTCTATAAATTACGCACCAACTTAATATTTTCATTTCGATAAAAACATTTTGCGTTTTATACTTCATTTATTTCATATTTTATTTGGGTTGTATATTATCCCTAAGTTAAGCGCCAAATCAATTTTCGATTCGATAAATGTATTTTGCGTCTTATTTCTAATTTATTTGTTGTTTCTTTTGGTCTGTAGATTCTTTGTAACTTATGCGCCGAACCAATTTTCTATTCGATATAAAAATTGTACGTTGTACACTTCATCCATTTCATGTTTTATTTGGGTTGTATATTATCCATTAGTTACGCGCCAAATCAATTTCCAATCGATAAAAAAAAAAAAAAATTTGCGTTGTATACTTCATTCATTTCATATATTATTTGGGTTGTATAATCCCTTAATTAAGCGCCAATTCAATTTTCGATTCGATATACGTATTTTGCGTCTTATTTCTAATTTATTTGATGTTTCATTTGGTCTGTAGATTCTTTGTAATTTATGCGCCGAACCAATTTTCTATTCGATATAAACATTTTGCGTTGTATACTTCATCCATTTGATGTTTTATTAGGATTGTATATTATTCATTAGTTACGTGCCAAATCAATTTCCATCGATAAAAAAACATTTTGCGTTGGTCCTTTTTTCATTTCATATTTTATTTGGGTTGTATATTATTCCTAAATTAAGCGCCAAATCAATTTTCTACTCGATATAAAACATTTTGCGTTACTTCATCCATTTGATGTTTTATTAGGATTGTATATTATTCATTAGCTACGTGCCAAATCAATTTCCATCGATAAAAAAACATTTTGCATTAGTACTTTATTCATTTCATATTTTATTTGGGTTGTATATTATTCCTAAGTTAAGCGCCAAATCAATTTTCGATTCGATAAATATATTTTGCGTCTTAGTTCTAATTTATTTATTGTTTCGCTTGGTCTGTAGATTCTTTGTAATTCATGCGCCGAACCAATTTTTTTTTCGATAAAAACATTTTGCGTTGTATACTTCATTCATTTTATATTTTATTTGGGTTGTATATTATTCCTAAGTTAAGCGCCAAATCAATTTTCGATTCGATAAATATATTTTGCATCTTAGTTCTAATTTATTTGTTGTTTCGCTTGGTCTGTAGATTCTTTGTAATTTATGCGCCAAACCAATTTTCTATTCGATATAAACATTTTGCGTTCCTTCATCCATTTGATGTTTTATTAGGATTGTATATTATTCCTAAGTTAAGCGCCATATCAATTTTCGATTCGATAAATATATTTTGCGTCTTAGTTTTAATTTATTTATTGTTTCGCTTGGTCTGTAGATTCTTTGTAATTTATGCGCAGAACTAATTTTCTATTTGATAAAAAAATTTTGCGTTGTATACTTCATTCATTTGTTGTTTAATTTGGGGTACAGAATCCCCGTAAGTTACGCCCCAAATCAATTTTTGATTCTTTAAAAACATTCTCCGTTGTATGACTTCATTCATTTGTTGTTTTATTTGGATTGTAGATTATCCATAAGTTACGCGCCAAATCAATTTCCAATTGGATAAAAACATTTTGCGTTGTATCCTTTATTCATTTGTTGTTTCATTAGGGTTGAATATTATCAGTAATTTCCGCCCCAAATCAATTTTCGAGTGTTTGTCAGCCCCGGCGCTGTACATAATATAGCAGACGACAACGCGATAATGCGATCGCGATAATTCCACTATCGCGTCTTGGCGTTCGCCGAACGTGCACGCATAAAAAAAACGCACACGCATAGAAAACTGCTCGCGCGGAACTCAACTCCAGTTGAGTTCCGCGCGTCGTTCGTTCACGCTGTCCTTTATTCTCTTCAAACTCCTTAACCGCTAACCTGTAGAATGCCGGGTAAAGTTATTTGGGGTTAATTTTATACATTCTAACTGTATACAAATTATTTTTTTTGACCTCAGTACTAGACCCCTCTTAAGCTTTAATTCAATTACTTTCATCTTACTGTGACAGATGCATTTCATTTTGGCAACATGCTCAACTAACACAGTGGTATCAATCACATCACTGGTTGAGGAAGCAGTGTAATCACTACGCCCAACCCCTAAACCTCACTTGAACCTTGCACAAAATTTGTACTAATGACCGACTTTCTAACATTTATGATTTTTCAGATGAGAAATAATGATTGGACTTATCTTATCTGTATTTTGTGGGTCAAACTTTGTTCACTTCCTTCTCCTGCACTATCTTTGAATGTAAGATACTCAAATGTGTGTGAGGGATGCCAAATATCCTGACTTGAACTCTGCAAGTTCATGACATTACTCCACTCTCCGACTGAAACGGATAATTTAACTCTTCGGATACGTGTGAATTGAATAATTTGAGTGATTCAGAACTTTTCATAATTTTTACATGTACATGCACACATGCACATTAGTTCAGAGTATTAATTACATTATATATTCAGCAATTTTTTTCCCCCTTATCGTTTTGTCGGGCAGGGTGATGGTTTTTCATGAAAGTGAAAAAAAAAATTGTGGAAAGGAAAAAGAAGATACTATAATGCAAAGACAGAGTGTAACAGACACAACAAAGAGTGTCGAGATGAGCAAATTCTGTTTCTCATATAATTAAAACTAAGTCCATTTTTGTATCTATACATATCTATATACATGTACATGTACCTATCTATCTACAAAAATGTATCTATAATAGCGCATATCACATTATGATACATCATCTCTACGCACTTCAAAAGGACTTTGGATATTATGCCACGGCTTTAGCTCCAGCGACCATAGCACTCACTGCATTATTCAAGTAAGAATTCTCAGGTTCTCAAAGTATAATAATCTCTTACTGTTCATAATTTCAACCATTTGTAAAAATGAGTAGGCCAATGCCTCTGACATTAAAAAGTCAGATTCTAAACTACAGATACAGCTGTGTATGTATGCTAATTGCTACATGTACAAATCATAACACAAATGACCTTCTGTATGTGGGTCATTCACAAGGATGTGGTAGAGAATGCGTGGGAAAATCTGACTGAAGCCAGATGAACATACATTATGAAATACAGTAGTTCTGTCACGAGGCTGAGAGCTTAAATTCACACAAGAAGTCAGGCACATGCAAATAAAAGTATTAGAGCAAATACAACCACATGTTAACGTAAAGGTCGATATAGGTGTAGCGACACAAGTAGTTCTGCATGTCAGAAAAATTTATGAATGTGAAGCATATGTTTTGCCACTGAACTTAATGGTTTGGTAATTTTGAAACCAGACTTGATTTCATGAATACATTTCTGCCTACATGTACATGCATATGTACTGTACATGTAGGTACTGAAAGAGACCTGGCTCTTCTAGTTTTATGAGACCATTTTGTCATCTGCAGTTGTCTCTAAGAGTTTGGTATATTTAAACAATCATATTTTACACCATTCTAAAAGGGGAGTGAAACCGATTTTGATAACTGAAATCTTTGATTATATTACAGGATAAAGGTCAAATGATTAATGAAATAAATCACACTTTCAAATTGAAAGGCCCTCTGAATAATAGCATGGACAGTATTTGTTCCCTCTTGAAACACCGAACATGCGCCAGTGCAAGCAGCTGAAAATATCATGGCGTCTTATTTTCTTTACAAGTTACTGATTCCTTTATTTTCTTAACACCATTTTTTTTCATCAAAATAATACCATACACAAAGTTAAGAGTGAGGCAACAGACTAACATTAAGACTGACGCTGGTGAAGTAAGAGAAATAAGTGAAGAGGAGATGACAAAACAGGCACTGAAAAATGTGTAAGATCACAAGCAGAGTTGCCATATGGCTGAATTCCCTAATCTAATCAGATTATTGTCACCCTAGTATGCATACATGTACCAAGTTTGAAGTTAAAATGTGCTCAAATCTCAACGGGACGGACAGTCGGACGGACGAACAACCCGAAAACATAATGCCTCCGGCACCCACCTTCGGTGGGCTGAGGCATATAAATTAGTACATCGAGAGACGTTGATTCATGTAAGGCCCTGTAAAAACAGCAAAGAATAATATCCCAACATCATTCCCAACTTACATCCTTCCTACATGCTTACAGTCATCAATTCACACTGTAAAGATAATATGAGCCATCCTGGCCTCAATAAAGGTTGCAAGTAAAAGGTAAGGGTTGCAAGAAGGCTTTTCGATGCCACTATTAAATGCTGGTGCAGCCATTCTTGAGACATAGGCGAAATGAGCATGCCATTGTGAGAAGAAAAAACTAGCAAAGAAAAAACTTAGCAAAGAAAAAAAAAGAGGAAAAATAGCTCTGTCTGCAGTAGTAACCTTGACAATGCACCCTGTGATGCTGAAGGTTGGCTTCAAATCAGTTTACTTTCAGACTCACAAAGGAAATGTGATCCAATTTTTTTTTCGAAGGATACCATAAATCAAGGTAAAAACCAGATAAGGTTTTAGAAAATATTTCCTCATTCAGATGCCAATATTTATGAAATGGGAAGACAGATCACCCTACTTAGTAACATGGTAACCAAGGATTAAGACAAAAGTCAATGCACTAGTAAAGTGCCTTTGAGTTAGGCATTTACACTGTATCTTCAATAACCTAGTCCCTTACCCCTGGAGATCCAGGCCTGTGCTTGTTTCATTGCACTTGGATAAAATAAGCAATTGATCAATCAAAGATCATAAGTTGAATTTACAAGTAATTTGTAGTGCAATTAACAATTTACATACATCAGGGGAATATAAGCACAAATACATGTATGTACAAACACTTTTTTAAACATTGTTTTGTTGACTGTTGACTGCTACATAACTGATCAGTAGTCAAACAGAGGTCTAGTAAACTGGAGGTCTAGTAAAGTGGAGGTCCTAAGTTTGATTCATTAGTCCCCTTTTATAAGTAAGGCATTAATCGTGAACTGTGAAATCCACCAGAAAGGACTTGTATTTTGTAGGGCTTTCTACAAGCATGTGTTTGCTCGATCTTTAACTGCAGTCTGGGAAATAATAATAACGATAAAATATCATCATCATCTGAATAAGCTGTCTGAAATGCAGAGGTTGATGGACTCCACATGTGACCATCCTGTCTACCACAGCAGCAGGTTACAGGAAGTTTCCTTATCCGATTGTCAAGTTTTTCAAGCCATCACATGACACTGGGTGTGTTCAAAGAGACACAATGCAAAAGACTGTGACCTGTCCTGTGCTGATAGCATTGTTTTGTTTGGTAACTAAAAATAAAGTGCATGCAACACATTGTCTGTGTCTGGGTAACTCTAGTACAAATTTGGAGTATCAAAAACACACCAATATGGGCATGCAGTCCTTATGGTTGTATCCTAATCAAGGAATTCTTGGACTGGTTGCAATTTGGCTTGAGATACAAATCTGGAGATTTAATAATACACCAGAATATACACATGGGCTTGCCATCATGATGTTTGTAACAACGAAACCTACATGTAATGCAGGAATATGTAAACATGGAATATTTCGCGGTGTGGAAATTTTCGCGCATTTCACGCGGCATGAAATTTGCTCCAAAAAAAAACAAAAAAACACGCAAATAATTTTGTTTATGTATTCTTTTGCCCATAAAATAAAAATATGTGAAACGCACCTTCCTCAGTGGAGCGCGAAAAATCGCGTAAAAATTTCCACTTTTACAGTTCTAGTTAATCTCTTCAAAAAGCCTGAACACTTGGAGGCCAGTTGGAGCCCCATACATGTAACTTAACCCTTTCGAGACAATTGACCACATTTTGTGGTTTTACTTTATATCTTTTGATTCAGAGCTTTAAAAAATATACCATATGCACGAGTAGAAAGAACAAAATTTTCTGTACACACTCTATCCTTTTTTGTCACATGACCATATTGCGTTTGATGCCAGGAATTTTTAAAAAGAGAATAAGCTTTAAAATCCTTAAATTGGCAACACATTGAGAGGTTCAGAATCATTGGTTTTTATCAAAATTGGCAATTTTTTTTCAACTTTTCGATAAAGTTTGTGACCATGTATATTGTTTTCAAAGACATTACACCTTATTAGAATCATGTAGCACTAACAGAAAAATATTGTTGCCAATTTGAAGAATGAAATGTGATCAATTTAGCTCTTAAATAATTCCTGTCCTGAAAGGGTTAAAATATCAAAGTGACAGAGCCTAAGTTCAGGTAAAAACCAGAAAACTTGCACTCTGAAAGCATCATAATCAGTTTCTTCAGTTAAAGTACATGCAACAATTGTAGGTACATGTAAATGTACCAACAATTTGGGAGTACTCATTCATACATGCAACCTCTGGACAAATCTGTCCCCTTCTCAAATCAAAAACATTTAGTAGACTCATGCAATGTCAAAATGTATCAATACATCAAATTATAGAATGATGGGTGTTGGCGCCCCCTTCAAATTAATCGGCAGGAACCAATAGACTTGTGTTAATGCCTCCCAAGCCCCATGAGTCAACGCCAACGGCTGATCCCAGGCTGATATTCTGCCAATAATTACGATTAGAGCCATTTCCTTTGTCGTCAATGAAAGTTGGTGACCTGTACTCACTGGAACATCACTAAAAGTAGATCATTCTCACCATTTCATGCATAGTAAATGACCATTCTTCTCCCCCCCCCCACCCCCCCCCCCCCAAAAGGAAAAGATTTCAACAAATAAGGATTCTAACAGATGCTTTGTGATGTACATTATATATGTAATCATCCATTTTGAAGAACCTTAAACAAACTCGGAGGTAAAAAGGTGCTGTAGTTGAGTGGTTTGAGCACTTGACTAAATATAAGATTATGGGTTCAAATCCTTGCATGGCAGGCATGTCCTTTATCAAGATATAAATCTCTTGACCCAGGTATAGTAAATGAATACCAGGGAGGAATTATTCTTTGAAATGCACTATACATGTATATATAGCACCATGACAGCAGGAGATATACCCAAGCTACATGTATTATTTCTGAAAATGAAATTAACATATAATGTTGTTCCAATGTGCACTGTCTAACAACAGATCATTCACGTTACATTGTAATGTATGAAGGGTTGGAAAAAAAATGAATTCATTTGATTTAAATCATTTTTTTTTATTTCTTAAAGTTATTGAACTAAATGTTGCTTTTATAGAAAAGAAACAGATTATTTTGGTAGATCTAATATCAGTCATTATTTGGAACACAAAAACTCTCAATTTAGTAAATTTTTGGACAATTTTTTTCTTTTAAATCGACAATGATTTTTTAGTGATTTTTTTGTGGCATTAAAAAAAAATCAACTAGTATTTCTTTTTCTTTTTTTTTAATTTAAAAAAGCAATTTTTTTTTTTTCCTTTAATCAAGTTGATTTACATGTACATTAGGCCAACCCTGAATGGAGATATAAAAGAACATACGGGACAATAACTTGAAAAATGGAAATTAAGCAACCGGTATAATTTGAAAGAAGAAAAAAAAATGAAAGATAAGAAACCAAAATGCTGATTCATTGCCACTTACAATGTACATATATATACGTAGTTTTCATTCCCTTACTATGCAAATTATCTCCAATTAGCTGCTAACAGTGACAGTGCCTAGTACCGTGTAACAGTGTGTGTTGCAAGAAGATCAATTCGAAGTACTTTCAAGTACATTATGTTTGTTCAGTCCTAAAATGTAAATATCACGGGATTGTTTTCTTTGGCCTGCAAGTACATGACACTTCAGATCTATAGATGACACACCCGTTTTAGTTCTAGCTAAATGAATAAAACAAGACTTCACTTTTCATCAATTCAAACTTGAAATATCCTATCAGTATCAATAAATGTCAAAAGAAACGTGCATTTACATGTAGTTCTAAGAGTTGTTAGAACCTATATATACAGTCTATTCAGTGGCAAAAACACTTTTCTGTCCATGGGAGTTTCTTCTTTTGGGGGGGGGGGGGGGGAAGGGGGGTTATGTTGTGTTGTAAAAGTGCAATTTTCTTGTGCAATTTTATGTATTCTATATTTTCAATTTTTAACCAGAGCTCTATTTAGTTTACAACAGCTCTTTCGGAGCATTTCAGAGCTAAATTGCTCACCTCTCCTGAGCATTTTTTTTTTTTTTTTTTTTTTGCTGCATTGATTAACTTTGCCTCAAGATTACAAACCGCCTATAGTAACCAGAAATTCAAAATGGCCTGTCAATGAACTTAGCTGCTGCACTACATCTACCTCACTGAACTATGTCAATACCGATCATGTGCTGAACATTCGTTGAAAACAAATGAAGAGGGCAGAGATAAGATATGACTTTGTCGAACAGTGTGTGAGTAGTCTTTATCCAAAGACTCTTCATTGCTCTGAATTTCTGAAGATTCCCTAAATTTGTAGATGTACATGCTCAAAGCAGTCACCAAACATAAGTAGATACAGAGTAGGCCCAAAATTTAATTTGCACAATGGATACAGGAACATGCAATCTAAGAATCTTTTTAAAAAACAGAGCAGAGTGGTATAAAGATTTTTTGTTTCAAACTTTGTGCTTAAAGGAAAATGAAACCCTGGGGGAAAATCAATTTTAATGAAAAGAGAGGATAGAGAGAAGCAATTAAAAAAAGGTTCCATCAAAATCGGTTACAAAATGAGAAAGTTATGACAGTTTGAAAAGTCTCAATTTACTTTCTATGGCGATCCTCAAATTGGCAATGTTGCTTCAAAGTGATAGGTTTAGTAGTACAACTGTCCAAATGTTTTGTCTCAAAATTTCATATTTTCCCCATTATCTCTCAAGGTGCAGCTTGTCTCCTTCTTAGCTCAAGATTTATCATGGGAAAATGTACATGTATTTGACATGACCCATATGTTGAGTTCACAAAAAGACAAGCAGCATCTTTAGAGATAATGGAGAAAATATGAAATTTTGTATACATGTACAAAATATATAGAGAGTTGTACTACTAAACCTGTCATTTTGAAGCGACATTGTCAATTTGAGGATCACCATAGAAAGTAAATTGAGACTTTTCAAACTTTCATACCTTTTTCATTTCGTAACCGATTTTGATGGAACTTTTTTAAATTGATTCTCTCTATCCTCTCTTTTCATTAAAATGGATATTTCATTCTCCTTTAAATACATGTATACATGTACATGTACATGTATATGTTCTGACAATATCAAATACATGTAGATCAATGTACAGTTTCCTAAACAATGAGCAATTTGGACTAAATCTATCAAAATTATATGAAAGGCCTAAATTCACCATAGTCATAGAGCAACATGGTGTCAGAAAGTCTATTTAAATAGACTACTATAAAGTCTGAGCTCAGCTTTTCAATTTTAAAAGCTTCAACAATATAAACTAACATGTTGTAATTACATACACAATATTTTTTTATTGCAAGTCATATACAGGTACATGCTATGTATACTCATATCTTAAACAGGGACAGCAGAAAAAGTCTCTTCAGGACAGACTAGCACATGTCTGTTCTTAGTATTCATTAAAATTTCATTATCATACTTATCTGATGGCAAACCCTCACAAGGTATAACATGTGGTAAATGGGACTTTGGACTAGAATCACCTGATGTGTGCTTTTGAAACTCCATTTGGTACAACAAATATGTACAAACTCTCATCTATCAAACCAGCAAAAATATACAAGGGAGAAATGAGCAATTTAGCTATGGAAAGATCCAAAAGAGCTCTGATCAAAACATACTTAAATAAATAAAAAATAATTATGAAAACAGTGCATTTTTCAACACAAAATGAAATAGAAAGCTCCTGGAAATAATTAAAGTATATTTTTTACACTGCATCTCATCAAATGCTTCTTATAGGGCCTACAAAACATGTACAAGAAAGACAAGAAGTCTTACATGTGTATGTCTAGAGCTTCTTTCCCAGGACTAAAACAACATTCCATTTTGGACTCCCTTAAAAAAAAAGTAAATATGGAGTCCATACTAACTCCTTTCAAGACAATTGACCACATTTTGTGGTTTGGCTCAATAACTTTTGATCCAGAGCCCTGAAAAATATACCAGATGCATGAGTAGAAAGAGCAAAATTTTCTGCACACACTATGTCCATTTTTATTGCATGACCATATTGCGTTTGATGCCAGGAATTTTAAAAACAAGAATTAGCTTTGAGATCCTTAAATTGGCAACACATTGAGAGGTTTAAAATCATTGTTTTTCATCAAAATTGGCGATTTCTTTCAACTATTCAACAAATTTCTAACCATGTATATTGTTTTCAAAAACATTACACCTTATTTGAACCATGTAGCACTAAAAGAAAAATATTATTGTTGCCAATTTGAAGAACAAAATGTGATCAATTTAGCCCTTAAATAATTCCTGTCCTGAAAAGGTTAAAGGGAGTCCGAAATGAATTTTTGGTGTTAGGAGTAATTAATACGCCTTATATAATAATTGCAGTTTTGGACTCCTGGATGAACTTTGCAGGGACCATGAGTACCAGACCTTTAGTGCCGAGCCTGAATACAGACCTAAAACATGACGGCCTACACACTTGTCAACTACTGTAGTCCTTCTTGGTTACACACAAAATTCAAACCTAATTGAAATTTTCCAGTCCAGAATTCAATTAACCCGGTCTGCCTGGAAGTCAGACCAAACTCGAGGTCATATTTACAAGCCCCATATTGCTTCTTCGCAGAGCAATAATAAAGAAGTACTGGCAGTGTGCCAGGGTTGGTTTGCGTATTGTAGGAAATTATGAAATCAATACAAGCCGGGCATCACATGACTGGTTAGCGATATGATGATAAAGACAATGAATTCTGAATATCACAGTTTCCAAGGTATATGCCTACATGTATTTTGCACTTGCTATTCTGCGGTATAGCCTGACATGATTACAAACATGTAGGCCTACACCAAATGCAGGCTATCTGAAAAGAAGGAAATGGCAGGAACATTTTTATTCAGACCATTATTCAAACCTATGTGTCCAGGTCTAGAAGATATTTTCACAGACTAAGGATGAATTAATTCCACCAGGGGCAATAACAGCCTTTGATAAGGCATTACTCAGGGATCCACTCTAACTTTTTTTGTAGGGGGTCTGTATGCATTGAGCCCTATGTTGAAATTTTCAAATTTGGGGGGGGGGGGGGTCCAGACCTAGATTTCTGATGCCTGTATGTCCCAGGCACCCATTAGTGTCCAGTCCTGCATCAATCTATAAATCTACATATATGCCACGCTTCGCCCAGGGGTAGAAAATAGTTGGTGTTGGTAGAAAGAAACTCAAAATACATGTATACTTGATGGCCTTTTCACTAAAGCTCAGCTTAATACTCAGCAGCCTGTATTCTCTGGAAAAGATGCTATTCGAATCCAAATCATAAAGTGCAAAATATACAGGAACAAAATTCAAACATCAAAAAGTTTTAAAGATGTCCTGTTTGGAATGTACATCTGTACATACACTGTACTGCAGTGTACATATAAATACTTGAAATATTTCACATGAACATATAAAATATGCAACAAAAGGCTGGCACAAGTTAAATGATAAATTTCCCAGAAAGGACAAGGTCTTGCCAAAGCAATATTAAATGCATGTCAGGCACCAACTGGTCATATTGAACAAATAAGGGGGAAATTACATGTACATATAGCTTCACAGAGAGAAAGCCCCTCAGAGTATATTTGGGGGGGGGGGGATAAAACCCTTACAAGTTCTTAAGTCGCAACAAAACCTCGACTCTGTAATCTTTCCATTCACAGAATTTCGACAGTTTGAGACAATGCCTTTAAGATGAAATCTAGTTATGGGGTGTTAAGTCACATTTATCTGACTCACAGTGGAAAACAATAACCATGTCAACCCAGCACAGCTTATGCAAAACACAAACAATGCATATTCAAACAAATATCTCATGCATGACTACATGTACATACAAGTACCTAAACCATACCACTCACTGAAAGGCAAACGCACACCTTCTTTTCTTTAGTGTTGAAAGCTTGACATCCACAGACGAAAGTGAAACGAAAAAATACAACTTCTGCATTATTTCCTCAAAGAGGTAAAAATATCATGTGCAACTTACGTAAGATATCATTATAATTAATTCAAAGTTAACACAAAGGTTTGTGATGTTGAGCAAAAGGGCATAACTGTATTCATATTTTACCTTCTTTCTGCACACTGTCATTTTGTATTTCTGTACCAAAAATTTGATGGCAAACATACATGTACTTCGGCAGACAAAGGTTAACACACTTTTAACAGTGTGGGCTCATCAATTGAAAAAAGCTTTAATTCTTAGTAAATGATGACATACATGGAGAGCATGATGATGAGCCATTGAGCTAGACATGCAACCTTGTTCATTGAAGAAGATTTGGACTTCCGATTTACCCCCCGATGGGATCGACCGAGTGATACAGATAATAAGCAATACAAATTATTCCTTCCTTCCTCGTCATAACAAAAAACTCGATTCCCGGACCCTACGATGACGATATTTGGCATGGAACAGCAAGTTGTGATGATTACAACAGATCTCGTGATCATTTCTCATGCTTTACTGACTCATCAAAACAATCTAGTTGGGAATGCCTGTGATCATTGCCAACATACACCCATTTGTGGGTGTGTGTTGGAAGCATGATGAATAAACTTCGCAGAAGTGCTTTCACTATAATCCAAAATATTGTAAACATTCAAAACAGAAACCAACTTACATGTATATGCACATGTAGGCAAAATCTTAAATTAACAATGCAGTACATTTGTACATGTATATGTACATGTGAGCATTGAGCAACAATACATGTACTTAAAGTGATTTGGTAACTTTGTAGAGGCTTGATAAAATCCAAGCTGCCGGGCCTTACATGCTTTCAGTGTATGCAATATGGTGTAAAAATGAAGTCCAAGAAAAAAAAAAAGCACTTCAAAATCATCATGTGCTTCACAAAAGTAAACATACATATGTATGCAAGTGACCGGAAATGCCAGACTCATTTCCCCCATAGACTCAGTGTTAGACTAAAGCGTATGGCCATACGCTTTCGTAAATGGGAGTATTCAGTCATCTTAACAATAGTATTATATATTTGAAAACCTTTCTACGCCTGGCTATTCACTTATCCTTCTGAACATCATTATACAAGACAGATATCAAAATTCAACAATTTATTAAATCAAGTCTCCACAAAGTTACCAAATCCCTTTAATAAGGTATTTGTTTACATTAATCTGTAGGCCCAAATTGCATTTTTACACAAGAATAAACATCATGTAAACAATGTTTGTGATTGTCCATGAATTCTAGCATCTTGAGATGGAGTGGACAGAGTGGACAGAAGTTGCATGTACTTCACCTACTCTCCAAGATGTAGAGCAGCACTTGGTCTCCTAACTGGGAGGTTCCTGGTTGAACCAAGTTAAAGCTCATACACTGTAGACAGTCTCGGTAGCAAAAATCATACTGGCAAGAAACTTATCTAACATAGTCACATACTACTCTCCTTTTATCATAAGACACATGTACGAGATTATTTAACATTCCATTTACGATTTCGAACAAATTTTAGTGTAAATATCTGTAAGAAACGCTTGGTAACGGCTTTTCACTGCCTCACGCTAAGACCATATCCACCCGAAGGTTCCCTGCACAATAAACCCAGCGCTTCGCACTATGTGTACACACAGCAATCCTAATGTGAGTAGTGTGTGTGTGGCCGTTGTTTGAATTTACATCCCCTCTTTTTTGGGCCAGGGATTTTTATTACTTTTCACCTCTCATTCAGTAAATATTTCACTTGAGGAGGAAAAAACTTCACAGCATCTTAGTTATGTTAGTACCCTGCTTTTTATTAAGTAAAATCAAAGAAATCTCACGAAAAGTTTTTGAGGGCCTCCCAAAACTATCTGTTACCTTTAAAGGGGAAGTCCGGTCCAAGAATTATTTGGTTTTAACAGAAGCAGAAACATCAGACAAACAAGGATTTAGCACCACCGATTGTAATGGACTAAGCTTGGCCCACTTTCTATTCATATTGCATTTTAACAAAGTGGGCTAACTCCACGATAGTACGAGATTATTTTAGCCCTGGAAAAAAGCAGCACCACCAAAAGTGGGGCTAAATGTCAAAAGTTGGGGCTGAGCGCTCTGGCTAGGGAAATATAGTGGGACGAAAACTGCAAATGAGAACAGGGAAAAAAATAGTCCCCAGGGTTAAGGATAGTATGGGGTTTAAAAAATCAAGTGTAAAAAGCCTAACAGAAGCTGAAAAATAAGACAAACAGATCAAACAAGTTCGAGGAAAATCGGACAACTAATATGAAAGTTATGAATTCTTTAACGTCATTAAAAACTAGGGAAAACTATAAAAATCACTAGACAAACTGGCAACTCGGTCATGAGTTTGTGATGTCATTCCCTCACAACTTAACAATTCATTTTACATCAATGATATAAATTTTCATTTTTTGTCCAATGACTTCCATTTAACTTGAACAAATTTATAGTGATATGTTTCTGCATGTATACACTAATACAGAGTAAATACATTTCTGTATTAAAAGCATTAAAATATGATATTTTTGGACAATATGAAATAAAAAATGAGTGATGATGAATAAATGTAATAATATTTTTAAAACAAGCTCAATATTTTTGAGTTTATGAAATATTTTGTGAAGGTTTATATGTACACTGTACATGCGAAACATTACTATAACTTGGTTGAGTGCATTAAGCTACTTTTTAGTGACCTTTCAAAGTCCAACAACACTGTACATTCTTCTCTTGCAAATCAATACAGCTTACATAACGATGAACTTTTCGTTAGATCAAAATGGGTGAGAATCATAGTGAAAATACACTAAAGAAAGGAAATATAATGGCCTTTCGCTCTTTTGTTCCAAAAAAAAAAGAGAGTCCTTTTTGGCATTTGAATGTTTCCCTTTGTCAAGTGTGAGGAAACAACACTTCAGCAAGTTATTGTATGTTTCATTGTAATTTCTCCTCTGTCACAGAACCTAGTGCACGTGGCCCTGGCAGATGACCATGTGATTCAACATATTCATTTCACATACACATGAATGGTGTTCTATCAAGTATTTCTTTCTGTGTCAATTATATGCCACTTGAATGAGGTTTGAATCGGGAAAAAATCATAAGCACCCCTCTGTTTATCTTGGCACAAGGTTTTCCATGGATATCCATGGTGGATGTTATTAACCCTTTCAGGACAGGAATTATTTAAGGGCTAAATTGATCACATTTTGCTCTTCAAATTGGCAACAATAATATTTTTCTTTTAGTGCTTCAAGATTGTAATAAGGGGTAATGTCTTTGAAAACAATATACATGGTTAAAAGAAATGTCGAAAAGTTGAAAAAGTTGCCAATTTCGATAAAAAAACAATGATTTTGAACCTCTCAATGTGTTGCCAATTTAAGGATTTTAAAGCTTATTCTCCTTTTTAAAATTCCTGGGATCAAATGCAATATGGTCATGTAACAAAAATGGACATAGTTTGTGCAGAAATTTTTGCTCTTTCTACTCATGCATCTAGTATATTTTTTTGAGCTCTGAATCAAAAGTTATTAAGCCAAACCACAAAATGTGAGCAATTGTCTTGAAAGGGTTAATATCAAAGACATACTTAAGTATGTGTAAAAGCATTTTTGATCTATGTTATTTTTTTTTTGCACTTGACAGGCTGACAGCCTAATATGGTTTTACAGTAAAACAATTAAAAAAAGAGGCATAATAACAACAAACAACACAAAGGCTATTTCTTGAGGTCTGGGATAAATTGTTTTCCTTTTAAAAGGGGCGAGTGCTGCCGACAAAATAATTAAACGAAAAGACTGTTTTATGAGGGGAACATTGCCATTTTACAATTTAGGTTGAAAAGCGTTGATGTTTCGAAGGGTTGGCCTTTAATCTGAATTATTACAATGGAATGTGAACAGGGCAAGTTCAAGGGTATGTCCCATATTAAAGTTACCAGAGGTATTACAGAATTGTATTATGGAATCGTACACATGAATTGATATAATAATATCATTTTACTTGATCCTACTTTTTTCTGATCCCTGCTCCAGTAGCGCTATCAGCTTTATAAAGTAATACATGTAAATTATACTATCTATGACATGGTTCATAGTGTATTGGACAAAAAAACTTGAACTTGCCCAACACGTTTTGACAATCTTTATGACTTCTGAACAGCAGATTCTTTTCTTTTTTTGGCTGTATTCACTACTCTATGCAACAGTATGGTCATGTGATGATTCTGAGAGCTATAGCCTACAGACCTTGAAAACTCACCCAGACAATCAAACTACAGTCTAATGATAAGCTCTGTAAACCATTGGTATGCTATTAAGTGAAGTCACATGATGGCTCTGTGGCAGCTATCTTGATTATTATCAAAAGGAATGATTAGATGTGGTTGTTGGTGCAACATTCGTGTTTAAAGTACTAAAATTCCATTATGTTTTGTCTATTATCAATTGAGATTAGAGATATGATCTATGTTTATATTGTGCATGAAACATCTGTTGTGCAACACTGTACAACATTACAGTGACAATTTTCAAGATTTTTTCACTTTTTGCAACATTCATTTGGTGTTTACAACTGCAGACCATGTAATGTAAGGTATATACTTATTGAAATCATTTTTTCCCAAAAAATCCATTAATTACTACATGTAAATAGGCCAAAATATGAATTAAAACTCACAGCCACTTGAATTATTTACACATAATTTGTGAAAAGAAAATTAAAAAAGAAAACAAGAAATAGATTACTGATGATAACTTAGGCAATGAAATACATGTAGCCCAAAATGTGCATCCTAAAATTTTTCAACCAGTGGCAATTTTTGTTCACTTTTCATTATTCATTTTTCAAAGTTCACTATTATTGTCAACACAGGTACATTATGTGCGATACAGCCTTCAGTGGTTGATGAGGAGGTTTAGCAAAACCAGATTCTCTTTATGCTGCATAAACACTGCTTCAGCTTCAATCCACTTGTGTGTTTGCTTAGGCTGTGTAAAAATTGAAGCTGTTTAATTTTACATCCTTTCAGCATAGGATATCTGATATCTGATGGATTTGAACTCACTAGTTAGATCTACAGTGTACATGTACTAACTAAGTTACTGTATGTATAGACCTCTAAACTACATGAACATGATTATACTTTTTAAAATATTAATGAACTTTGCATCAAGATTAGAAGAGAAATTCTGGAGCATGTGGGTGTTGTCTTGCCTTTCCGATGACACCCACAATCAACGAGCTGATTATTATGGCACTGATTTTGACAGAAATCTACATCCATTATTATGGCTGGTTGTTATCATTTACTTACCATTTATGAGAAACCAACACTTCTGGTGATCTGTAACACAAAAGCAGAAAAAAGTATTTTTTACTTTGGTCAACTTAACAAATAAAAATAATTTCATTCCACCTTGTCAAAAAAAAATAGAATATACTTCAGTCTTGCTCATGTTTTGAAACTTATCTTTCCTTATGCCTGTTATGGCTTATGCAAAAAATATTTTGAGGCAACATTTCATCGAATTCAGCAGGCCTATGATAGTAAAAAATTATAATTCATGTAAACAATATCAGATACGTCACTGGACAACAATCAATACTTCACTGTTCATGCTGTTCAGATATTTCTATACTTGAATATTCAGATTTCGATCAAGACCTTAAATAAAATGAATTTAAAAAATATTGTCACATGCAGAATTTATATTTGTTTGTAAATTTGCTGGATTCATGACACAGATCTATTGAACTTGAACATCCATCATGTCCATCATTTCCATGTTTTGGGCCTGGTCACATATCGATGACAACGTTTCTTAAAATCAGTCTGTACTGTAGAAAACATATGGCGCTCACCAATTTACATGCAGATCAGATATAGATCTATGCTAATTTTTAGTAACGAGCATTTTTCAGCACCAATTTTCTCTGATTTTATACGTTTTCTACAACATGTACAAGCCATAAGACGGTCCAATTTTATCGTTATCACTGTAACCAGCACCTAATAGAATGACTGTCTAACTCAAGTCGAGGGAGCAGCAGTAGCGGTGCTCGCTGGAGTTGATGATTATTGTGATCATTGAGTCTAACTACTTCTTCTTGTTCTTCCTCCGGTGGGTGTCGGAGACTAGCTTAATAGTTAAGAGGGGTATGGTAAATGTACAAGGTCAGACTCATTCAGTATTGTCAGTGAGGGCTTAGTCCCGACATAAGGTGGCACGTTTTAGGTGGATTTTAAGGATGAACATGATAAAGCAAAGTGCGAGGGTCATTAGGTCATTAGGGAGTTACTAGTTAGCTGCCGAGTTTGGGAGGGCTGGGTTCAGGAGGAGGGTAAAGTAAAGGCCTGTGGGTTGTCTTTATCTAAGCTGTTGGGAATTTCTATCTCTGGGAATTGCTGGTTGATGTTCTTTATGAAGATGGAGCGTTTAGGCTGGAAAATGTAATACATGCAATGATGCAAGGAATCAGCAGTTGATCTAACTAAGTTAGCGAATTATAAACATCTACGACTACGTGCAGCTTTCTTTGTATTCGCCTACTTATCGGACCGAGGTTCGAATCTCAGTCACGTCTTTCGGATGGTGACATTAAAGGTCATAAATAATCATATTTGACTGATTGTTGATACACGTCTGTCAAACGTCAATTTACACACACACACACACACACACACACACACGTATACACTTACAACTTCCTAGGGACTCTACAGTATAGTCAAGGATTGTAATTCCGAACAGATTGTATTACCGAACGTGTACAGTTAAGCGCCTAAAATGGGATTACGCGTATGAAAACCACACTATTGAAACAAAGGTTGTCTTTTTCCCCATAGGTTTCACACGTTCGGAAATACAGTACCTTTTTCAAGGGACCAAAACGCAGCGTCGTTGGGAAGGGGTTCACTCGGAAGGGAATATCGTATTAAATCTACGTTGTCTTTTTAAAATTCCATCAACTTCTTTTTCTGTAGGACTTTGAGCATTCATTATGTAAGTTTGAGAGATATTCGTTTGATATTTTATTTGCTATCGTTGATTTTCTGAAAAGTGTTCGGACACTGGATCAACCACCATACATCTCAAACTGGAATAGACCAAAAATTCTGTCTCTCGTTCATTAGCCAACCCTACCAAAATAAAAAAGGCTAACGAGAACTGGAAGAAGACTTGGAAGTCTTGGTCTTGGTCTTGACCACTCACACTTATGCGAGGTTATTGGAGATAACATCGATTTGTGACCAGGCCCAAAACATGGAAATGATGGACATTATATATGGCCTATGGGCATGATGGGTCTTGTTTTATGACTACCATGACTACAATCTAACATAACAACAGTCAACAAGACTAAAAATGTTTAATAATGAATATGACTCTGTTGCTGTTGTAAGTGTTAATTTGCACTCATGTCTGTGAATGAAAATGAGTAAGACCAAGTTAAAATGCATAACATGTGATTGTGAATGTGATGTCCGATGAATTTTCTCAGACTCAACAACATGCTCAGGCGACAGTCATGACAGTGAACTTACTCTAAATTCTCCTTCCTTGAAGCTCCACATCCCCAGGTGGAGCGCCTCTTTTCACGGGAATGTTGGAAAAGTCGATGAATTAAAGCCATTCTCACTTCATGATCGTAGCATGAATCGAGAAAAACCTCTTCTCCTTATTTAATTCGTATGTTGTGGATCGTAGATCAGAATCAAACCCCGATATCCCGTATTGTATAGATCTATCGTAGAAAATATAGTTCAGTGACACGCACACTGTATACGGTATAGTATACACGGCCCTCGAGTAGAATACGAGTAGTGTGTTGTTTATAAAAGTCACATGACGAAGGTTCAGAGTCGGGGCGCCTGAATGTGATTCACTTTGTACACGGAACGTGATTGGCTGACTGCCTTTCAGTCAGTGCTCTTGTCAAGAGCATTGATTGGTTAAAGAGTTAGGAATGCACCTGAAGCCTTAACGTACTGTGTAGTCAGCTCAGTCATGTGAATTATTTTGCTTTGATACGTATACACCGCCAAAGCTGCTTGCTGGTAGAATCACGTGCAAATGAATAAAAAAGGGCCTGGCAAAACAGAAAAGTTTGTAGAACTCAGAGGCGGGTCCAAGGTTGATCAATCCAGGATAGGGGAAAAAATTCTGACATTTTTAGGAGCTTTTTTTTTCTCCAAATATTTCTTACAATTAAAGCTCATAGACAGTCTCGGTAGCAAAAATCATACTGGCAAGAAACTTAACTAACATAGTCACATACTATTCTCCCTTTATCATAAGGCACATGTACGAGATTATTTAACATTCCATTCACGATTTCGAACAAATTTTAGTGTAAATATCTGCAAGAAACGCTTGGTAACGGCTTTTCACTGCCTCACGCTGAGACCATATCCACCCGAAGGTTCCCCACACAGTAAACCCAGCGCTCCGCACTATGTGTAGCGTATTCTATAACACACAGCAATCCTCGTGTGAGTAATGTGTGTGGCCGTTGTTCGAATTTACATCCCCTCTTTTTTGGGCCAGGGATTTTTATTCTTTTCACTTCTAATTCGATAAATATTTCACTTGAGGAGGAAAAAACTTCACAGCATCTTAGTTATTTTAATACCCTGCTATTTATTAAGTAAAATCAAAGAAATCTCACGAAAAGTTTTTGAGGGCTTCCCAAAACTATCTAATACCTTTAAGTAAAAAAAAAAGAAAAAAGAATGTAAATGAGTAAATTCTCATTCATGCATCTTGTTTTCTTATTTGTAACTAGATTTTTGATAGACCTATTGGCTAATGTCCTCTATTTTTCACTTTTAGTAACTTTTGATGAATCACAACCATCGATCTCTACCAGTCACAAGAATAAAATGGAATGACTTAAGGCTTATTCAGGAGAATCTTTTATAACATATACATTTTGTTGTTGTTCTTAAAAGAAACTAAATGTTGTTTTGTTTTAGTTATTATTATTATTATTATTATTATTATTATTATTATTATTATTATTATCATTATTATTATTATTATTATTATTATTATTATTATCATTATTATTATCATTATTATTATTACCATCAACAGGTCAATTATTATTCTTATTATCATTATTGTAATTATTATTATCATAATCATTACTATCATTAATGGTATCAGGGTTGCATTTGTAATTATCTTCCATTTTTCTTCCAAAATATATATAAAAAGGTTTTGTTTTAATAAACATTGTTGCTGAGGAATCTGAATGGCTAATCAGCAATTCAGCTTAGCTTGTTTAAAGGGAAATCCAGCCTTAATGGCAATTTATTCAGAGAAAGGAAAAATCAGAGAAGCATATTGGTGAAAGTTTGACTGAAATCGGACAAGCAATAAAGATATGAATATGGGAAAGTTGTAATCACTATATATGGGAATTTCAAATTGGCACTGAGAATCGGTAATGTCACTGTGATGTACTGGCAGACAAATCCCATTTTATCCAACATACAAAATGACTCAAATGTCTTTCTTTTTTTTAAATGTATTACTCAGTTGGATCTTTTTCTTTCATGAGGACCTATAACAATATGCTTTCTACAATATATTTTGAGTACTGCCTGGAGAGAAAATGCACTTAGGAGAAAACAGCAAATTAAAGATAATTCAGTGTATTACAAACAGAAGGGTTGACTGCCAATATGTCCCAATCGACTCACCAAATTGCCAGTTTGAGATTAGCAAAGATTTAGTGATCTCATTTTTCAGACATCCATAACCTTCTAATCCCTTGTCACCATCCTGATTTTTCTGCTTACACACAAAAATCATCTTATTACCAAGGTTGGACTGCCCTTTAATACTGGCAGAGCTGTTAGTTTGTCATGAGCCATACAAAAATAACGTTTTCTGAACCTTCTTAAATTACTCTCTCTCTCTCTCTCTCTCCTTTTCTGTCTTATTTCTTACTCTGCTTTCTCTCTTGCTTTGTCTCTCCATCTCTCACTCACAGTCTTTTGTTTTTGTCTCTTCTTTATGGTTACCTATACTCTTTCTGAACTTTCTCAATGCTTGCATTCATCCGAGACTCTTTTTTTTTTCTTCTTTTTCTTTTACTCCTCATATCATGTTTAAGACTAACTGTACTTTATTCCAATTGCTTGGACAATGGGAACAGAAAAAAAAAATTGACACAAGAGATTAAAATTGTCAAAAACATGGAAATTTACAATTTTATTTACAATAACATCATTCAAGAACATATGAGTTTTCTTGTTTTCAGTCTTGATTAGGAGTAGGCATCATAAATCATGTTGACTGACAAAATTCTGCAGAATAAACATACTTCACCAACAGTTGTGGTAAATATGCCTTTGAAATATATTACCATACCTTACTAGCAGTATTGCTATCTAGTGGTGTCCTATTACATATACCAAAGAACTCAGTGTATTTCAAATGTGTACTGAATTATGAACAATTTTTGATAATAAAGTTCTTTCATATTTTCTTGATGGAGGATACATGTAAAATGTATAATTTTACATCTTGAAATCACCATGGAAGTAGTTGACCTTCTCAATCACCTGTTTTAACAAAAATGATCAGCATTAAATATTGAAAAGGGGGATTTCTTGTAAACTTTCAATAATAATTCTATTCATATTGGAATATGAAAACTATTAAATCATAAATGTCATGTTAACTAGAGGAGTGATCTCAAGGATTTCCTTTTCATAGTCACCATTACTATATCCTTGCTTCCCAATAACTGTTTGGACATTATCAAAACTTACATAATGCCATTAAAAATCGATTGTGTATCTATCTTCAGTACAGTGTATAATTTACACCAGTAGCTCACACATACATTATGTACTATATACAGTTAGTACAAATATCTAAATGACTGGTTTTAAATGATTTGAATGACAATATAGTTTCTACTATCACAAGGGTAAAAGGTATCTGGGTCTCTTTATGGGTATTAACCCTTTCATGACAGGAATTATTTAAGGGCTAAATTGATCACATTTTGATCTTCAAATTGGCAACAATAATATTTTTCTTTTAGTGCTACATGGTTCTAATAAGGTGTAATGTCTTTGAAAATAATACACATGGTTAGGAATTTTGTCGAAAAGTTGAAAAATTGCCAATTTTGATAAAAAATAAGGATTTTTGAATCTCTCAATGTGTTGCCAATTTAAGGATTTTAAAACTTCTTCTCCAATTCAAAATTCCTGGCATCAAACACAATATGGTAATGCAACAAAAATGGACATAGTGTGTGCAGAAATTTTTGCTCTCTCTACCCGTGCATCTGGTATATTTTTTAGAGCTCTGAATCAAAAGTTATTGAGCCAAACCACAAAATGTAGTCAATTGTCTTGAAAGGGTTAAGTATCCACTTGTGGACAGTTATCAGGTAAATGCTGATAAAAAACAGGGGGCGGTATTCTGAGATTCATTTTATCTCAGATTAAAAATTTTATTTTATCTCAGTAAGATAAAATGCGCATAAAATTTTTTTTTAGAGGCATTTTATCTTACTGGGACCCGCCCATTTTATATCCATTATCCAATAGAAACTGTTGTTGTTTCTCGCCTTTAGCATGCTCAACCAATAGAATCTCTCTCCTTGGTAGAGAGCATATTGCGTCTTTACTTCATATCGCATGTTTTAAAGCGCAAAATGTGTTTTTGATACAAGCGCTGGAAGAGGGGGTTAAAGTGACACTGCTGTCCGCATATCACGCGAATCAAAGTGCAAGTCACGCAAGAGGTAAGAGCGTGAGATAAAATATGAGATAAAATCTGAGATAAAATGTGGTCTCAGAATACAAAAAGATAAAATAAAATATTTTAGAGATAAAATGGTGCTCAGAATACTACCCCAGAACATGAAATATGCAAATTTTAAAAAGAGGGAGCTAAATGGAAAACACTATAGATTCTGATGACTATAATATGGCAAATGATTTTGCCATTCATTCACAATCTTTTATTTTGAAGCAAAACGGTACACAAAATTTATGTTCTAATGAGCCAGTTTGTAATTTGTTTCATGGTACAAATGACCCTGAAATGACCCCACTTTCTCTGCCCATGCGCATTTGTTTTAGTGGACGCGCTAATTGTTGAAAGTCACATGGTAGTGGGTTCTCATAGGGAATTTGACATCTTTCGGGTGTTTACCTTATAACAGGTGTTGTCAATCACCGAGTGTGGACTTCACTTTTGATGACAGACAATGCATTGTGCCCTCCTCCTACTACAGTGTAAGGAAATGTCATCATCATAAATCTCCCCAGCTCGAGTAATTTTATGGTGCGACAGACCAAGGTCAGACCCATCTTCCTGATTTCGCTGCCTGCCTTGGGAGACCTCACACATACTAATTGGTAATTCAACCAAAATCTGGTGTCAGCGAATTATGATGCAATGAACATGGACACTGGCGACTCAGTAGCTTTCACATGTAAAAAATCACACTTGTGCGCGCATCATGGTGCATACAAAATGACAGCGTATAAAGGTGAGTTGTACTCGGTACAAATGACCTTTATCTGCATATCAAGAATTGTAATTACGAACTGGCTTAATACCGTGATGCTTATAATTCATGCTGCTGCTGATTCAAATGCAGAAAAAAATGATCTGAGAAACTGGTAAATAATGCCATTTCATCATCTTTCATATTAAAAAGGTGGGTCCTGTTTTAGTGTCCAGCACTTGATGAAAATAAAAAAATACATAAATTTTTAATGAGTTCCATTTAAAGTATCATCATGTTAAAGATATGTTACAAATGTTCCATTCCTATATTCATTTAAGGAGTTAGTACCTTGTTTGGGTTGTGTAAATTTAAGTTAAACACATGCTGGTTTCATATAAATTAGGAAAGCAAATGCTGTTTTAGTACCTGGTTGATGAGAAAAATACTTTGTAGCACAGCAAAGATACAGAAACAGACATAACAAATGTATAAAGCCTATCATTGTTATGATTTCCCTCTGCAATCTAACCCCTTGGAGAAATCTGATATTTTTTCAACAAAAGTTTCATCCCAAGATAGCTCAGGCTTAAAAATCAACAGCTGACAGCAACATCAGCAGAACTGGAAAAAATGTGGCTTAAAGATACATTGGAGTACTGGGAGTTTCGCAAAAATTCCGTTTTTTTTTTTTTTTCTTGGTTTGTATTTCATGTGAAAGTTCCTTTTATTTAACTAATAAAATGAGCCTTATTCACCCCAAATGTGTCTCGTATATTTATAACTTCATTTTGAAATTTTTCGACTTTTGTTACTCTGTTACTTTTTGACGTGGGGTGACATCAAAAAGTAACAGACTATTTTGAATTTCAATGTTTAGCTCCCTCTGAGGTTTTTGATATCCTATTCAGGGAAACCTGTGAAAATTTCTGATTTTTAGATCCAACAGGGATTTTTCAGATCTTGCATTGTATTATACATGGCCTATTTGAGGATTGGTTCTTCTTACAACAAAATTTTTAATTAAAAAACTAGCCTTTATTTTGTCACAGTCGATACTGAATTTCTCTAAATTGACTCTCTACTGGTGAGATATGAGTTATTATGCTGTCTAAGCATCAGATACTGAATGTTGATGTATCTAGATACTTTGAATCATAGTTTTACTCTGTGAAGCACCGTTTGACCAGTACTCTTTCAGGACAACTTTCAGGACAACTGACCACATTTTGTGGTTTGGCTCAATAACTTTTGATTCAGAGCTCTAAAAAATATACCAGATGCATGAGTAGAAAGAGCAAAATTTTTTACACACACTATGTCCATTTTTGTTGCATG
The DNA here is from genome assembly GCA_025618425.1 of Heliocidaris tuberculata. NCBI lineage: Eukaryota > Metazoa > Echinodermata > Echinoidea > Camarodonta > Echinometridae > Heliocidaris > Heliocidaris tuberculata. The sequence continues at coordinate 23,815,307 of CM046851.1, read as the reverse complement.
ACCATACTGCGTTTGATGCCAGGAATTTTAAAAATGACAATAAGCTTCAAAATCCTTAGATTGGCAACACATTGAGAGGTTCAAAATCATTGTATTTCATCAAAATTGGCAATTTTTTCAACTTTTTGACAAATTCCTTAACCATATATAATTTTTAAAGACATTACACCTTTTTAGAAGCAATTAGCACTGAAAGAAAAATATTATTGTTGCCAATTTAAAGAACAAAATGAGATCAATTTAGCCCTTAAATAATTCCTGTCCTGAAAGGGTTAACTTATAATAAGAACAAACTGAAATCAAGAGTAAGCATAAGATGACCACGATAACATCATCATTGCTGCACTGAGCATACAGCTTTACTTCTGAATACACAGTTAAAGATCATATAGAGAGTATAATCAGGGTGGATCTCCTTTATAAGACAGTAAACTTGTAATGCACAGCACACTACAAATATGAAAGGCAGAAATGCCCATTCTTGGAGTGGTCCATTAGACATACTGCACATGTGAAATACTCTGTTTTTTGATATGATGCAATTGCAATTGTAGGAGAAAACTTGTATGAAGATGAGATGACACTCAGAGGACTTTATATCTCCCCTTGTTGGTAGGTTGGTAGGAGTTTTGCTGGAAAGAGAAGAAAGAAGATAAATTGATGATTAAATCAAGTACCATTACGAGTGGAATTATCAACACAAATGGAAACAATTGTCACCATGCCCCCCCCCCCACATCTTTCTTAGAGACTTTTTGCAATTATTTCCTAATATCTTTTCTTTAATTTCTGCCACATGTTTGTGATTGTACATAAAAAATGTTTTGAATTGAGATACATGTCTTAACCAAACTTTGAGAACAACATACTTCACCTTTGGTTAGGGAACTCCACTGGTTACCTCTACACCAACACATTCTTTTTAAAGTTTGTTTACACGTCTTCAAAATTCTAAATCATTTGGCACCTGAATATCGTTATAATACACTCAAAATATATCTTCGCTCCACAAATGACAAATGTAAGCTTATTATTCCCAAATCCAGACTCTCATTAACTGAAAAATGTTTCTCAGTGGCTGCATCAAAAACGTGGAACAACATTCCATTTTGCATCAGCAAAATAACAATTCTTACCACTTTCAAAAGATCTATATAAACATATCTCTTTCCCCAGTAACTTAATGTTCTAATGTAATCTGCTACTTCTGAGTCTGTCCTTTTGCTGTTGCTGCTGTCTTTTCTCTTCAAATCTGTAATTTTGTAAGCGCTATGGTACTTTCTCTTTTCAATGCTCCTAAATATTCAATATTATTATTATTATTAACAACGATGAGCAGGAATGCAGTGTTTAGTGTCAATAACACTTTGGGCTTGTAGTGATTGAAGTCGTTCTTTATTCATGCAATTGCCCTTCGAGAGAAACTGGCTTGGAGTAATTCAGGATTGCTAAACAAGCTATACAAAAAAAATAAACATTTGGAAAAAGTCTCCCCAAATAAATATGTCTGAATATTTTCAATATAATTCTTGTAGATAGCTGAGGGTCCCTCCTATACAATAACACAAAAAAATGACTAGTTATTACACCCGAGTGATCTCAAACCCCTTTTGTGAAAGGGTGCAAAATTCAGACTTGACAAGAATTGGTATTTGTTCTGGATGGTATCAACAAAGTTGAGAACCATTTGAAATTGACAGTTGGAAAAAGTCTCCCCAATGAAATATTCCAAAATATTTTCAGGAAAATTTCCTTTACATGACTCTCAGCCCGGCTGATACAGCCAGAGCCAATATCAATTCTTGTCAAGACTGGATTTTGCACCCTTTCTCATAATTGGCCTTTGCTCACTCAAGCGTAAAATATTGTGAGATATTTTGGTGTCATTTGACAGAAGAGACCCTAAGCTATCCACTGGTATAAAAATTTCCTTAAAATATTTTAAAACATTTATTTGGGAGAATTTTTCCAACTGTTTACTTTTTTTTCTGGGATGCACTATATATATTAAAGTTGTTTGGAAAATCAAAATGTAAACTAACAAAAAATGCAGGAAATCTCTTACAAAACTATGCATCATTTATAGTTTTGGAGATTCAGTGTAAGTTTGGTTTGAATCTTTGAAATTTGATTTTCTATCATTACTAGAACTCACAATTAACTTTAAAAATAAAGTTGATTTTTGGTCATGCAATTACACTGTAGTTGATTTCTGTGAAAGAAACTGTCTCAAAACCAGATGGGAAAGGTTGATCATGTCTACATAAGAATTGGTGTACACTGTGAAGTTTTGGATTCATCCAAATTATAAGAAATTGACCCAGTCTCACTGAAGGGTACATGCACTGCACACAGAAATGGGTATATGGGACTGCACATGTGGCATGAATATTCAGCCCAAACACTTCAGCTATTTCTCATCATTTTTGAAATATGAGGGCATTTGAGGAGCAATCCTTTTCAGGGGGAAACTTCTACAATTGTGTTTTTGCAAACTGACATAAAAGGAATGAGAAAGCTTACAACTTATATTTCACCGTTCTCAGAACTCAACCTTCTCTTTAAACAAATGGATTACAATGTGCATGAAATAGAAATCTTCTATTCTTACCAGTCTGACTAACTCATCCTTCACTAATCTTGTGATCTCAGCCTTGGCCTTCGACACAGCTCTGTCACTGACACCTCAACACAAAGATAGAGGGATTCAAATGTCAGAATTTACATAAACATATTACTTCAACTTGTAAGATCTTCATTAAAGCAAACAATTCTATTTTCAGAATCATTTTAGACCATCCTTAACCCTAAAAAGGTGGGTTATTTCGGTGATCTCTCAGATGGAGGGGGTGGATTTCATCCCCCCTATTCCTCATGCGATTTTTGCCATGGAGTGACAAAAAAATGCTGAAACTTATCATGTATAAGCCTATGAAGTTTCATATCTATATATCTTACTGTTTTTGAATTTTCAATTTTCACTAATTAATCATTCATATGTACCCACAATGACTATTTCACATTGTGTATAATACAAATGGAGGCATGTCCATTTTGGCCGCACTGCAATTTTTGATGCTGTATGGTACCAGTTGGTCGAAATTTAATAGATTTGTTGTCAAAAGATGCACAGGACTCCAGGCTCTAAAGTCATGAAAGCTCATGGTGGGGGAAAAAAAATTCTTAAACTATAGCGGCACGCGTCCAGGGGGTGGATTCTGCCCCCCCCCCCCCCTTCTCACTACACTTATCACACAGAAAAATCATCCAACCAAGTTAAAACAAGTCATCGTCAAATTAGATGCTTTTCAAATAAGTTTGGTGTCAAGTATTCTTGCCTCTGTTTTAAATGGGTTAAACTGAATATTTAATAATAAAAATGAAATTACAATATTACAAAGGCGAGTGTTTAGTCTTGTTCAAAATTGGGTTGTTTTCGATGAACAAAAAATTACAGGACTGCAATTTGAGGCAAATGCATAGTCTAGTTCATATTCATGTTGATGCTAACTTTGCTTGATTTTATTTGACATTCATAACCCTACATTTTCAAAGAGCCACATAGCAGAGGTGTAGCCTTGGGGGAATGTGCTCCTGCAAATTTGTGTATGTATTCTTACGAAAAATGTCATAAAAGTGCAAAAAGAAACACAAAAAAGAAGTAAAATATGACAGTTCATCGCTTAGTAAGACAGCATAAACTCAGCAGTGCATCAGACTGTCAAATTTCTATTTTCATAAAATGTAAATTTTTTGATAGGTCAGTACTCTCCCTTCCTTAACAACATTTAACAGGATAACTTAATGCTCCAACCAAATATTTCTTCCTTTGGCCCCAACCTTCCATACATAAAGTGATAACATTGTTAGAACTTTTAAAAACAATAAAGCTCCAGGTTTGGACGAATACAGCCCACGAGTCATTAAACAGGTCATATTATTCATTTGTAGACCATTATGCCATATATTCAATCTTTCATTATCAAAAGGAGTTTTCCCAGATGAACTAAAGAAAGCTAAAGTTACACCAGTTTTTAAATCGGGTGACAAGCGTGAATTTACAAATTACCGGCCCATCTCTGTTCTGTCAGTCTTCTCTAAATTATTTGAGCGTATTGTATATAAGAGAACTATTGAATTTCTTGATAAATATTCTATTCTTTATGAAAATCAATATGGTTTCCGTAGGGATTATTCAACATGTATGGCTCTTACCAGTCTTTCTAGTAAAGTAATAGATGCTTTTGAAGAAAATGAATTTGCAATTGGTGATTTTATAGATCTGTCAAAAGCGTTTGATACGATTAATCACAACATTTTACTATCTAAACTGTATCATTATGGAATACGTGGTATAGCTCATAAATGGTTCCCTAGCTATCTAAATAATCGATTACAATGTACTAAGTATCAATCTTCTGTTTCGGAGTTTAAAGCCCACCGCACACTATACGATCGACTGCGATCAGATTTGGGAAATGAATCGCAATATAGCATTAAATATGGGCATTTTACAAATACAATCTACCTAAATCAGGTTCTGAACAATACTATGAATACTAAACATAGGGTTTTGGAGTACTGTCAGCCTTATATCCGGAATAAGGGCCAAATCAGTTTCAAATCGTAGACAGTCGTAGGACTGCTCTGACGTCACTACGACTCGGTGCAGATTTGGCCTTTCCTCCGACTAGAAAGCGCGCAATAGGCCGTACTTTTTATTTTAATATCTTTATGACTATTCAGAACCTCAATCAAAAGTATCTTATGTGTTTAAATGTTTATATCAAATGTTATTACATTTTCTTCCGAAATCGGATCGCAGACCGATCGTATAGTGTGCGGTGGGCTTAAGGCTATAACGTGCGGAATTCCACAGGGTAGTCTTCTTGGCCCATTGTTATTTATATTATATGTAAATGATATTTATAAATCAGCTGATGAGTTATCCTTCATACTGTACGCAGACGATACAAACATATTTCTCAGTGATTCAAACTTGAAATCTCTTGGTGATATGGTAAATGCAGGTCTTATATACATATGTGAATGGTTTAAAGCTAATAAACTCTCTGTAAATGTAAAGAAATGTAATTATATGATTTTTCACAATGGAAAGAATACAGATTTCAATGATTTCAGTATTGTTCTTGATAATGTCATATTACCAAGGGTAGATAAAGTCAAATTTCTTGGTGTTTATTTAGATAGTTCCTTGCATTGGAAATACCATATTCATGAAGTTGAAAGTAAGGTGTCCAAAAACATTGGCATTATATCCAGACTTAAATATCTTTTACCCAATCACATTCTATGCTATATTGTGCTCTTATACTCCCATACTTTTCATACTGTAATCTTGTCTGGGCTAATTCCTGCAAGTCAAAAATTCAAAAGCTTATGTTATTACAGAAGAAGATCATTCGTATAATATCTGGAATAAACTATCGATCCCATACTGGTCCCGTTTTTAAAGAAACTAAATTTCTGAAATTCAGTGATATTAATTTGCATCAACAGGGTATTTTCATGTATAAAAGCATGAACAACATCTTTCCAGCGCAATTTAATGTTCTTATCCACTTTCACTGTAACTCGGAAATTCATAGTTATAATACAAGAGGCGCTGCCCACATTCATCTACCTAAACATAGAACTCGAAGATTTCAATACGATATTCGATACTCTGGGCCAAAATTTTGGAACACCTTACCATCCAGCCTGCAGAAGTCGCTTTCCTTGCAAACTTTTTCCCATAAGGCAAAAATGTATCTCATTTCTAGCTAATCCCCTTTTTGTATTTATATCTGAAACTGAAGTTATACCTTCTTGTAGTATTTAAAAAATACAAAAAAAAAAAAAAAAAAAATGACATGTTGTATCACCGCTTATTTCTTTTTATTATTACGTACGTGCCTCAGCTGTTGCTAGGTCGGTCAAATCCTTTTCATTGTATTATGTAACATTCAGGCGAAGCGAAGCGTCGCGCTCGGACGGTGTGGGGACCTTTTGTTGTTTGCGGACAAAGGGTCCCCCCCCCCCCCCCACACACACACATTTCCAATGTCCGGGCGCGCGATGTTTCCGCCGCCTATGGTAAACATTGTATACTCTTTGGGACAGTGTTGTCGGACGATGTTATTGCTGCTGTTCTTTACTCATCTTTAATGATATGTATCTGTATCTATATGTATGCTGCCTGTATATATATGTATGTATACTGCAATCTCTGGTGATGCCATCATAGACACAATAGTCCATAATGCCTGACTCTCTTTTAAGTCCTTTCTCTATATACTGTCTTTTCCTCTCTCTCATCCACGTATTGTTATGTTTTTCAGTGCTCAATGTAATATTCTTTCAGTAACTTGTATTAATTTTTTACGGGCGTTTCCCAACACAAGCTTTGCTTTTTGGGTTTTCGCCTCCTTCTGTTCTCTGAATTATTTACTATGTATATTGTACTATATGTTGACAGCAATGTTACAAATGTATTATCTCGTTTTATTTTACACTGTTCCTGACGAGAAGGAAATAAATGTTAATTTCAATTCAATTCAATAAACCCCAGTACCCCCCCCCCCCCCATCCCCATAACTAAAAAAATCCTGGGTACACCATCGCCATATAGGTAGAGGGTCTTACTTTCGATAGCAAGATAGAGCTTTCTTTCTCCTTCCTTGGGCTCCTTGCCAGGAGGGAAGTAGGTTCCTCTGATTGTGATTCCTGCTTCACTATAGTCCTGGATCTGTGCAAGGTTCTCCTGAAAAGCACCACAAAAACAAAAAAAATCAAACGATATTAGCATCAATCCATTGTAAGTAATGACTCCTGAGAGCCAGAAGGGCATTAACTCTGTGTAAGATCATATAAGTTAATGCCCTTCTAGCTCACAGCAGAAGAATAAGTTATAGGCTTATGAGGTACATGAAAGTGATGTGGATGTACAGCAGTGGATTGCTGTGGATTGCTGCGGCCTGTCAACTCATATAAAAGGCACATAAAACCCACCTCAGTTAAGAGGAATACCATCTCATCTACATTGTTGAAAGAAATATTTCAGAGGACATATTATTTCCAGGTTGATTAAATAGCTATATCTCGGTTAATAAAATTTCTCTGGTCTGCGAGCAGTTCAGAAATTTTCAAGGTTCTAAATGAATCAGCTGTGCCTCCTAAAACTCATAAATAGTTTAAGATATATAAAAATGTGTATTACATATAAAAAATTACAAGATGCAACCAAAAAAAATGCCAATTTAGAGACTTTAATGCTCACTTTAAATCAAATTACTTTTATCTACTAACAGCACAATATAATGGAATACAATTGGACTTCAAATTTTCTGTAACTTTTGGTATTTCTGCTCTTGCATTATGTGTAATGCATAGTACTCTGGATCAAAAGATAATGCTAAAATGTCATATAAACTGAGAAGGAAATATAAAGTGCCAACTTGGCTGCTGTTATTGTAAATCTGACTGTAGTCCCACATATAGAAATCGGTGTTGCCTGTAGACCTGAAAACCTAGTCTCACACATTACCTTAGATGTAACCTTCCATCTGGCAGTTTGAGGGAAGTCATTGATCTCCAATTCCTCCTCATATTTCCTGAAGGTTGCTTTCGGCTGCTCCTCCTCCTTCTCCTCTTCGTTGATCTTAGGAATGTAGTTGAGCTTGGCATTGAGTTTACCAGCCAACTGCTCTGCCCTTGTGAATGCCTGTGACAAAGGTTATCATAAAGTTGAGACTGATAAGTCACAGATTTGGGTCAAAAAACAACATTTTTACACATAAGGTCTTAAAATAGGTAGGGAAAAATTTTCTAGATATATAAATCTTCTTTCTTTCTCTTCTCGCTCTTTCTTTCTATCTTTCTCTCCATACTTGATATCTCCCTCTCCTTTCCTCCCCCCCCCCCCTCTCTCTCTCTCTATCTCCTGATATTCCATCTCTAAAAAAAAACTTTATCCAATACACTATCAAGTTACCGATACTGAGGGTTGTCCGAGAGTGGCTCCTTTCATCACAGCCTGCGTTGCCTGCTGGATCATATCCACATTCCTCTCGCTCTCAAGGTTCTTATTGATCTTCGCTGCCATGCGCTTAGCCAGGCTCAGCATAGCTTGGTTGGCCCCAGCGGGTGGGGCAGTGGCCCCACCTGGTGCCGCGCCTGTTTGCTGAGGCACGGTAGGGTTCACCTGAGGCTGTTGGATGACAGGGATCTCATCTGCCGTCACGTCCTTGACGCGTCGTTTAGATGCAAACATGGTCTCGATCTTCTCATCGATCTGCAGAAATGTGAAGGCACATTGCGTAAAATAAGTGAATAATTGGGATTTTCCGATATGTATCCATCACATATAATTATTTAAGTCTGGGGACCAACTTTAACGTCACCATCCAAAGGACCCGACTAAGTTTGAACCAGGGGAAAACAGAGTCAATTTCTAAGCAAAGACAGAGAGCCGACCACTAGACCAACTCACACTTGTCCTCGGCCTCATCTTCTACAGAGTTCCAATTAATCAGAATCTATAAAATATCCTCTAATCATTAGATTGTGATTGATCTGAGTCTAACGATTGGTCTGGATGAATAGCAGCCCTCTATGAGATGGGGCCCTAATATTTATTTTTGCACTAACGTCACTGTTGATATTAATAAAATCAAAAATCTATCTCATAATTTAATAAAAGGGTTTAAGGATAAAATTTACTTCTTAATGATTCAATTTGTATTATCATCACAATGAAAGATAGACCATATAATACAAAATCATATATAAGTAAAACTAGACCTTTTTTGAGAGTTTGTGGGTCAGCACTGCATTATAATGACCCCTCCAAATAAGCTTACACGCCTTTCTACAGTACCATTGATTGAATAATAATAATAATATTCTGGATTTATATAGCGCCTAATTCATCTAAGATGTCTCTATGCGCTTTACAGATATATTATTAACCTGGTCATCAGATTCATGCAAGCTTCCCCTCACACAATGTATGCACCTTCTCAACTCCTTGTGGAACATTCCAGCCAGATGCCTTTTTACAGAATTCAAGTGTACTGGGATTACAATGGACCTTCTAATTTGCTACGTGTTCCAGAAGGTTTCACATTACTTGAAGGTTTGCTTTTGAAAAGGAGGGTAAAGATGTTTTGGTAGATATATCAATATTCTTACGTCCATTCCGGCATCTTCATCATCAGAGTCTTGAAGACCGAGGGCAGCCTTCTGTAGTTTCTTCTTCTCATTGGCCAGTTCTCGTTCGGTGTCATCAAACTTAAAACCTTTCCCACTGAAACCACTGTTCCGGATAACCTCTTTGCCTTCCTAAAGAGAGCAAGATTAAGAAATTGGACATGATCAAGTTGAATCTAAAATCCACATCCTAAATATCAAATTCTATTATCAAACCATAAATACAGAAATCAAAATCATTCTTCTTCCCATTAACCAGTTCAGTTTTGGAGAACCTTTCCAATTAAAGCTAGTGTTATAGATCATAAACCTTGTTTCCTTCCTAAAAAGACACAAGACCAACCAAATTGCCATATTCACATAAAAAAATTAAACATCAATCCAAACTCTAATTTCAGAAAGGTACCATTTTGAAATGTTGAAATTTAAATCATGCTACAGAAGACATCAATGCATTTTTAAAAGGCAGAAAAAAAAATTTAAAAAAATGGCATGACCAATGCAAAATTCAACTCCTAATTCCAAAATTTATTCACTGAAGCAAAAAAAAATCAACTATATGTATAACTCAAGCTTTTGGTATGGAAGAATCCATCTAAGGCTACTCACAGACTTCTGTTGATTGCAATACGAGCTCCACATCTCAGTCAACTCTTGAGGGACCTTAGCCCCGCTCAGCTCAAAGGCCTTGATGACATCCCCTGCATACTTGGCTTGTTCAGGTGTGAGGAAGGTGTAGGAGTAGCCTTTGTTTCCTGCTCTCCCTGTGCGTCTGAATCAAGAATAATAATTACGTTAATAATAACAAAAATATTGTCTTTTATCCAGAGCTTTACCCCGGTCACTGGTGTAGGAGTACCCCTTTTCCCCTGCTTGCCCTCTACTCCTTGATTACAAAAGACAACAATCGCTACTAATCAACCCTTGACCAAATTTACTGTATCAATTGGATTTGGTAATGCACTGACTAGCTATTCTTTGGCAGCCAATATGCAGCCGTAAAATCTTCGGATCTAAACATGTTTACATCATGCTCTACGTTTTTTTGTTGAAAAAGTAAGTGATTTAGATTGATTTACTTGATGGACTTGTTTAAAGTTGCTGATTTAGATCACAATTTAGTTATCAAGAAGAAAACATCACAACACTAAATCTAATCTACACGTAACTCAACCCTACTTAATCTAATTTGAAACTGATCATGTCCAGTCCAAGTAAATCTAATCATATAAAATCCAGCTCAATCTAATCCGATCTTACCTAATCAAATCCTGATTCTATCTAATCCACACCTAATCCATTCCCACCTCATTCATTCAACCCACCTTGACTGAAAAAAAGCAACAGACATAAATCAAATCCAATTAAGTCACATCCTGATCCAGCAAATCAAATCTAGCCCTTCCCATTCCACCCCAATCTAATCTAATCCAATCAACTCCAATCCAATCCACTCAAAATCCAATCAATATAATGCCATCACATCCAAATCCGATTCAATTCATTCCCATCCAATACCATCCCATTCAACCTAATGTAATTTAATCAAAGATATCCCACCTAAACCAACCCAGTCTGATCAAATGTAACCCAATATTATCTCATCCAATTAAATTCCAGTCCAGTGCCATCCAACTTCAATCCTTACATCCAAATTCAGTCCGATTCATTCAAAAGCAATCTCATCCAATCCAATCCAATCCAACCCAATCTGATTAAATCCAATGTATGTCAATCCATCCCAGTGCCAACCAAACCCAATTCTATTTATCACAGTGGCTGGGATAATCATCATCGCTGACAACAAGGACAAGTTGTCCATTCCAACTAGATCCAATCCAAAAAAAAAATCAAATAAATCCAATGTCTTCCTATCCAACAAACCCAATGCCAACCCAATTCATCCTTACCCCACTCTGTGTACATAATCTTCATAGTGGTTGGGACAATCATAGTTGATAACTAGGACAAGTTTCTTCACATCCAGACCTCTCGCTGCTACTGATGTTGCTACCAGGATCTTTACATTAGCTGCTTTGAAATCCTGAATAAAAGACAAAAACAAGGTAAAACGGTTCAAGGGTGGTCATTGATGGCTCAACTACATGTACACACAACTCTAAGGGCTTACTCTTCCATAATATGTCCAAATAAAGTATCATAATTTTGTTCAAAAAATGTTTTTCAGCATGTAAAATCAATTTTATTTAGGGTACACTACATGTCTGTATTATAGAAAGTCAACAATGATGAAAATTAATTGAGTTGTTCAGCTCCTAGATGAAATGTCTTCTCTTATTCTCAATAGAGGACTAAAGCAAACCTGGATAAATGTATGTACCTAGTCCACTCGTTTATGTTTAAACCTCTCCATTCCATACAAAAATTATAATTTGACAACAAATTGAATAAATAAGACGCAAGTCATCATAAAATTGATTTCTCTTCATTTCATAAGTAAAATCATTCTAACAATACATTTCATTACAGAATCATTGTAATAAGCATGGAATTGAGAGGTAGACACTGGGTGCTCGAGCTGAAACAAAATGTCTAATCTGTATGATGTAGTCCCTGTTGTACTGGTCTATACCTCCATGCAAGGCTAGACAGGGATAGGAGGCCTTCAAGAGGTCACTGAGCAGCAGATCTGCAGACAGCTGTTTTTCAACCCAACCTAACCTAACCCATTCCAAATGAAGGGGCCTTGGACATGTAAAATGAAATCTCTGATCTATAACTCCAAGCACGGCTAGACATGGATAGGACACTTTCATGAGGTCTTTGAGCAGCAGATCTGCAGATTCCTGTTTCTCAACCCAACCCCACCTTACCCATTCCAAACGTACAGACCTTGAAGCAAAGTGACTAAAACCACCCAAGACCTTTACAAATCTCCAGGGCCCTGAAGCAAACTGTCATACCTGAATGATGGAGTCTCGGTCGTACTGATCTATACCGCCATGCAAGGCTAGACATGGATAGGAGGCCTTCATAAGGTCTTTCAGAAGCAGATCTGCAGACTCCTGCTTCTCCACAAAGACAAGAATCTGGCCGTCATCATAGTACCCCAACAGCTCAAGAAGCTTGAGGAACTTCTGATCCTCCTCCAGTATCATCTGTATCATAAAGGATAATGGGAATGAGGGTACTTATAACAACAAATGGGATTGCCAATAATATAAATAACCATCTGAATTTATACATTGTTAGTTTAATCCCCACTGTTAATAATAAAGTGTTACTATGGAAAACTCTTTTGCATACAGCACAGAGTTGATAGAACAATATGGTTTATTGAAGTGCAGGATCGATTCAATAAAACTGCTTTGTGTAGGACATCTCTCAGCAACTGACGCTATATATAGGTGGCTGAAGATGGCTATTACACATGCTGGATATTTCACAGAGTTACTGAGGATGCATAGGATTCTATTTTTTTTTTTATTGCAAATCACTTTGACAGTTTTAGAAAACTGCACAAATTTGTGTATGCAATGCCTATCTGGGACTGAGCAGAGCCAAAACAAGCAAATAAGTGTTTATAATGTTTCTTTACTCTTCAAAGGTCAAATGTCACAACAGAAAAGTCAAAACATATTGTAAAATACATCAGGGTATTTTCTCGGTTCTATTCTTGAAAATGAATGAAACCTGTTATTGAAAAATAAACAAGAAAAAGGTATTGAGCTATATCAAAAAGAAAGCAAAGCGCTTCCAAAACACAATTTTTTTTCATTGAGTAAATGACTACAGTGCATGTTAATCTGAAGGTGTTAAAGGGTTAATGAAGTCAAGACAATTGACCACATTTTGTGATTTGGATCAATAACTTTTGATTCAGAGCTCTAAAAAATATAACAGATGCATCAGTAGAAAGAACAAAAATTTTTGCACTCACTATGTCCATTTTTATTGCATGACCATATTGTGTTTGATGCCAGGAATTTTAAAAACGGGAATAAGCTTTGAACTCCTTAAATTGGCAAAACATTGAGTGGTTCAAAATCATTATTTTTCATCAAAATTGGCAATTTTCTTCAACTTTTCGACAAAATTTCTAACCATTTAAATTGTCCTCAAAGAAACAAGTGAATGAGTAAATTACGCAATGCGTAATAAATGTCCCCGCCGGAAGTGCAGATCTGTGGAAATTAACTAGCCTGAACCTTAAAACTTCAGTGAAAAACTTTAGTGAATAAAATAATAATGTTACTGCATGCAAAAGAAGAGAATACCAACAATGCATGTATACAACTGAAATATAAAACATGAAAACATTATGAACCTTCAGCCATTTTGAATAAATTTGCATAAATTTGCATGAATAATGAATTTCAAAATTCTGTGTAGAAGTTTGGAAGCCCCCACCCAGCCCTATCAGATAAAACAATCGGAATCAAAATCCGATGTGAAATAGAGGAGAAGTAGCATTTTTCGTCAATTTTGAATAAATTTGCATAAATTTGCATAATTAATGAATTTCAAAATTCTGTGTAGAAGTTTGGAAGCCCCCACCCAGCCCTATCAGATAAAACAATCGGAATCAAAATCCGATGAGAAATAGAGGAGAAGTAGCATTTTTCGTCGATTTTGAATAAATTTGCATGAATTTGCATTATTATTGAATTTCACGATTCTGTGTAGAAGTTTGGAAGCCCCCACCCAGCCCTATCAGATAAAATAATCGGAATCAAAATCCGATGTGAAATAGAGGAGAAGTAGCATTTTTAGTCAATTTTGAATAAATTTGCATAAATTTGCATAATTACTGAATTTCAAAATTCTGTGTAGAAGTTTGGAAGCCCCCACCCAGCCCTATCAGATAAAACAATCGGAATCAAAATCCGATGAGAAATAGAGGAGAAGTAGCATTTTTCGTCGATTTTGAATAAATTTGCATGAATTTGCATTATTAATGAATTTCACGATTCTGTGTAGAAGTTTGGAAGCCCCCACCCAGCCCTATCAGATAAAATAATCGGAATCAAAATCCGATGTGAAATAGAGGAGAAGTAGCATTTTTAGTCAATTTTGAATAAATTTGCATAAATTTGCATAATTACTGAATTTCAAAATTCTGTGTAGAAGTTTGGAAGCCCCCACCCAGCCCTATCAGATAAAACAATCGGAATCACAATCCGATGTGAAATAGAGGAGAAGTAGCATTTTTCGTCAATTTTGAATAAATTTGCATAAATTTGCATAATTAATGAATTTCACGATTCTGTGTAGAAGTTTGGAAGCTCTCACCAAGCCCTATCAGATAAAACAATCAGAATCAAAATCGGCCAAGAAATGACGGAGAAGTAGCATTTTCTAACATTTGAGCACACACGGACAGACGGACGGACGGACACACACACACACGAACGGAGCCCGTTTCATAGTCCCCTCGCGAACTTCGTTCGGCGGGGACAATTACACCTTATTAGAACCATGTAGCGCTAAAAGAAAAATATCATTGTCGCCAATTTGAATAACGAAATGTGATCAATTTAGCCCTTAAATAATTCCTGTCCTGAAAGGGTTAATAAAGTCAAGGTTATCTGACTCACAGCATGTTGAGTGACATCTGAGCACACCACACTACGACCTCCTACTTGGACTTCAATAGGCTTAGTCAAGATCTTCCTGGCCAACGCCTCCATCTGTCTGGGAAACGTAGCTGAAAACAGAACTGTCTGTCTATCAGGACGGATGTTCTCAACTATCTTCATCACCTGAAATTTCAAAGGAAGTACTGAACAGCTTAGTCTTAACTGTGGAATACCCCATCAAGTATCAGTACAATGTATTAGGGATAGGCTTAGGGTCAAGGTTAGGCCCTCTGTCAGAATTACAGTTACTTCTGAGGTGGGGTATTCTGCAGTTGTTCCACAGCTTTCCCTTGAAAAATGGTTCTCACTGAAACATGTATTACAAGAACCCGTACATAAAGACCACCTGCTCATAAAGACCACTTTTCTTGTCTCCCTTGAGCAGTCTTTATAGACAGGTTCCACTGTATAAGTATTTCAGATATATCTCACAACTTTGCTTCTAAAAAGAAATAGGAAAGTTCATAGATATATTTAAATTGTACTATAATATTATGGTTACCAATGACCACCTAAAGTTTACCAGATGGTTACCTGATATAGCAACAACTACTTTCAACCTACATTCTGACTTTTGACATACATGGTCTTGTATTAAACATGCCTGTGCAAAAGGTGTTATTTTGGCTCTCTCTAAGAAGTGTCCATTAATTTGAATAATTTGTGAACTGGTCTATTCAAACATAAATAAAAAGTTTTACATCTATAAACCATTCAAGTATTCTACTATGATTCAAAGATTATTAAACAATATTATACAATATTTTGATGGGTGCATTTATATGTAATTCAAAGAATTACAACAATTTAGAGGAAGCAAAATTTTTCAACCATTCATTGTTTCAACAAGGATATAAAAGTCAATAGGCAGACAGAATTTATTTGATGGTGACATTTATAAATTTGATAAAACACATTTCACGCTAAAATTGGATATGTTCTCTACATTATGCAAGCACAGTGGTCTAGTAGTTCTTGTACCTGAGGTTCAAATCCCATGTCAAACATCCTATCAGCTTCATCCAAGACAAGGTATGTACATCGACGAAGATTTGTTACACGGCCTGCAAATATTTACATATGTCAAAGATAGAAATGAAAGTAGAATACAATGGTTAGAATTTATGTAATAATATAATTCTACAAGTATTAAAGTAGGTTTCTTCTTATTAACAAAGCTATCTGGCACTTCTATCAAATTGATGTATAGTAGTATTTTCAATCAGCAGACATTTCTGATTCTTGAATACTAAAAGCTTCAAGTTCTTACATAATTTGACTTTCTGACATCAATTTTTCTTGAATACAATCACATTTTAAGTATACAAAGCCTAAACTATGGGTATTCAAGATTTGTTCCACAAAAATTACAAAAGTACATTTCCCCTGAGTTTCTAAGAAATATGCCATACAGAACACCTATCCTGGTTTCATTCAAGGCAAATCAATTTCAACCAAACAATTAACGTAAAATGCATTCTAATTCAACCCTGTCCTTCTTTATCATCGTACTTCATAATTATCATTATTCTAAGGGTTCTGTGCTCCAGCCATAAGGTCACATGACCAAAGAGCTCCTCCGTCGATCTATTCCTCTGCGTCTGAGTGCCCTTTGGCACCCGACCTTTGACCCTTAAAGCAGCTGCTTCATCGATGTCATCACCATCATCTAGATTTCAGGGAGGGAAACGCAAGAGAAACATTACTCCTCGCATGTGTGGATAACTGAACCTTAAAAAGAGAACCAAGGTCATTTCTTTTCTCCAGTTACATTTTCAAAAAGTAGCTATGTCTCCAAGAGGATCATATACCTCTACAATAAATTATGTGTAAGAAAGCTCAACCACATGCTAAAGGACAAGACTGGTTTTGATGCAACACCGTGTTCTACTTTTGCAAATTTAATGTAGAGCTCTTATGTAAGCTGTTCTAATCATGGGATAGGGAAACAGAGTCGTTTTGAATGTCCTACAATAATTTTGTTCATTATGGAAAAGAATAAAAAGATATCGTTGGTAAAAAAGGGGGGTTTTGATTGTTGCCAATATGTGTACTCTGCATTTTTTGTATCCCCATTCCTGACTTCTTATAGACTGGATCTGATCAAGTCAAATTTAAGCCAGCTTTTCTCTGGTCCTAACAGCTCATAAGCAATGCAGACCACAATGTATTGAAAGTGCAATTAATTACTAAATGGATTTTAAGATGACAAAATGTCTCCATGACTGCAGCCCCACTCTCTTTAATACTCCAGTGCTGAAATGAAAACAATATTTAATTAGTATGGTGACAATGTAAAAACTGGATTCATAAAAAAAAATAAAACACAGCTAACAAGCAAGAAATACGGGTTTCTTTCTGCCATTCTAAATTTTATGGTACAATAAATCTTACAATAACAGGTGAAAATGGTGACTAACACATGATCAATTACTAAACTCCTTATCATGAATGGTCATTAAACGAGTGTCCAGCTAAAATGTCTACCATCACAATGTGTCTTGTGTACTATTTAATCTTACAAGATACAGTGCTTTAAAAATGTAAAAGTGTACAGAAATAGAATCTTAACAAGATGGATACCACTTTTCATGGCAGCATGGTATCCATGCATTATAGCAGGCACTGCTTACTGCACTAAACAATGATATGTTACCAGTCTTGCAAACATTCAGTGAGAAAGCTACCATTTTCTATGCTTCACACAAACAACACTCCTGCAATAGACCATCATGACATAAGGTGAGTGACAAGTTCCTACCTGGCCAACAATAGTTTCTTGAAACATTTTCAAGTAATGCACATCTAATTTGGGTGTAAGTGTATACATATTCCACAAGTTCCATGTAAATGTCTGTACAGAACTACTATTCACTACAAAGTTCTTATACGACAGTTCCCAAAGATTTAATGAAATGCTATTCATACATAATTTACGTCATTGTTGCGAGATATGGTACCATCCTTCCAACCTACCATTATTAGCACCGAGCATGTCAATCATTCTCCCTGGTGTACACACAATGATCTCTGCTCCACGCTTCAGCTCAGCAATCTAGAAAGAAAGAAATCAAAAATTCACACCTATCTATCCATCCCCAGGAGAGTACAACGTAAGGTAGCTCAGCGAAACGTAAAGACGCGGGAAAGACGCAAAGAGAAAAAGTGCTAGTATCGTCTGCCTCTATAAAATTACAATCAGACTCACCTGAACAAAAGTTTTCATATTATTTTGCTTAAAAGTGTTAATAGAGTTAAATACTAATTCCACATCCTAATATTTTGGTTCTGCCTCTATGGAATTAAAATTATGATCTTGAATAATTTTGTCATCTGCATCTTTCCTGCTTTTTTCCGTGCCATCAGGTTTAGCTAAGCTATCTAAGGTTGATGACTCTACTACTTTCATACTATCAGATTGTCATTATAAATCACAAATCACAAACCTTCAAAATTTATTTTTAGGATAAAACTAGGAGAGTTAAAGGGGAAGTTCACCCCGAAGATTACTTGAGTTTAAAAAATGCAGAAAAAATAAAGAAAAATATTGGCGAAAGTTTGGACAAAATCCGTTAAAGAATAACGGAGTTATGGACTTTTGAAGTTTTGATTTTGTGACGTCACATGCGAGCAGCTCCTCCATTATATAATGTGATAAATATTCCATAAAATACAGTTTTCTCAGAAAATTTAGAATATTTTCGTCTGTGCATTTGATATATTGTCAGAAATGTTATTCAATACTAGATTCTGAAAAGAAACAATATTAATTTATCGTGGAACGTAAAAAAAATGTGAATATATGGAATATTTATTACATGACCAATGGGCAGCTGCTCGCATGTGACGTCACGAATCCAAAACTTTAAATAGTCATAACTCTTTTATTATTTGACCGATTTTCATCAAACCTTCGCCAATATTTTTCTTTATTTTTTCTGCATTTTTTAAACTCAAGTAATCTTCAGGGTGAACTATCCCTTTAATGGATACAAAATGTGAAGTTTTAGCACATTTTCCACAGTTTTGTTTAATATCATCTTCATGTTCAAAATTTTGTTGTAGTCCTAGATCTACATACATTTTCGGTTAAACATTAACCATCTAGTTTTTAACAGCATTTTAACAGAAATCAAAATAACGGAGATATGACAGCACCACTTCATACCTGTTCACTGATGCCTGTGCCCCCATACACACATACTGCTCTCAATCCCATGGATTTGGTAAATTTCTTGCTTTCCTTGAAAATCTGCATGGCTAATTCTCTGGTTGGAGTCATTATCACACCTACAATGCGTTGAAAAACAAGAAATAGATACTAGTATACAAATACATGTAATACACATCTGTGAGGGTGCTAGTATGGATTATTCAGAGCGCATTGAAAGAGAGAGTTGTGACACGCGCATAATAAGCCTACGCCTACGCAGTCTTTGTTTAGAACATGGCGGATCATGGAGCTCCCAATAGTTTCCTTTCACGTACATTCTCTATGGGAGGGAACTATTTGAAGCTCCATGGAATGACTGACCAATCAGAAGTGACCTCTAGTGTAGCGACTCTCTGTATGTATAGCTCTGGGATTACTATCCGTATCAGACATCTGAGCCGTACAAAATTGTATTCCCCTTGTCTTTGATGTAAGCCGGGTAAAGAGGGTAACATTTCTTGTATCACCCTCTTTCACAAAAGCATATGGACTTTATGGCCCGAATTCACAAAGGTGGTAATAGTTTTGTACCATGGTTTATGCAGATTTTGTGGTATAAGTGCGCTTGATTTCGCGCGTACACTTAGAAAGATCCAATAATGAACGCGCGTGATTAGCAAAGTGCGCAAACTGTACGCTAGTTGCCATGGTTTAGACCATGGTTTATGTAAATTTACGCACAGTTTATTTCAATAAATTTACATAAACCATGGTCTAAACCATGGCAACTAGCGTAAAATTTGCGCAATTTGCTAATCACGCGCGTTCATTATTGGATCTTTCTAAGTGTATGTGCGAAATCAAGCGCACTTATACCACAAAATCTGCATAAACCATGGTACAAGACTATTACCACCTTTGTGAATTCGGGCCTATGTGTTTTAAAACCGGGCAATATAGCTTTTTGTTTTCCCTGGTCTAACATCCGGGTAACGATGAAGTGCTTAATTACAGCATGCAGTTATTTGCTGAGCACAGTTGCACTTACTGGCTCAGTGTGCAGTAGGAAAATCGGATTTGCCAATTTTGACGAAAAGTCAGGATAAGATGATGACTTTTGAATCTTTTTGACATCGTGCTTGCTCTAGATGTATGATGTGGATAATAACAATATAGACTGGCTCTTGTTTTCGGGAGATACAACATTTATCGCCCTCACTAGATCCATATACAAGTCGTGCCGACTCGTGAAATATGCTCATAGTTCATGTGATATACCCTTGTATCCCACTCAAGGCCATTCAATATTATCTAAATATTGCATGGTCATCAGGGTACTTTTTCGCAAATCATGAGGTATACATTTTTTTCATGGTGGCTCAAACACTTCATAAAAGAAATAATAATGAATAATTCCTTTGAAAATAATGTGAGATAAACCACTAATAGTAACTCACTGATAGGTCCATCTTCAGCCTCTAGAGGGTCTTGATCCATGATGTGTCTGAACATTGGTAAGAGGAAGGCCATTGTCTTCCCACTCCCGGTCTTAGCAATACCGATGAGGTCACGACCTGACATGATAGCTGGAATCGCTTGGCATTGGATGGGCGTTGGCTTCTCGTAGTTATTCCTGAAACACACAAAAAAAGTTATCCTCAAACATATTGCGGCATCCACGAGGGGTGGATTCCACTCCCCTCCCCTAGCCCTTTTAGGGTTCAGGGTAGATCTTCAAAGGAATAACCCACTTCTTGAGGATGGCTAGAAGTCTCCTGGAGACCACCATACAGTGTCAAGATCTAGCAAGTCTAACTATGCTACATGTATCACCATAAGCACAAATACTATTCTACTGCACCCAGACACCAGATTTAAGCTGTGTCTAAAGTAACTTGAGTTTAACATAGGAAGTTAAACATAGGCCTAAATTTTATCTTTCTTTAAACATGACTTTAAACACAACTTAGAGAGAGCATCAGGTTTAAATGGATTTGTGAAATTAGTAGGACTCAGGCTTTTAGGTAACATAAGTGTAGAACTGCAAGGAATAACTCACTTCTTGAGGACTGTTAGAACTCTCTTGGAAACACCACACTGTACCCAGGAGTCTACAGGTTTAGGGCAGCCTTTACCTCGAACCCTTACTCCTTCCAGGTCAGAACGTCTCTTATCAACCTCTGTGGAGAAATCATGTATAATCCTTTTTATAATACAGTAAAACCTGTATATAAAGGCTACTCACGGGAGACAAGGAAAGCAGTCTTCGTAGGCTGATGGTCTTTACGTACAGGTTACCTAAGTTCAGGTTTCCATGAGAAACACTCTTCAGGTGAAACAAAAAATGTGGTCTTTTTTGACAAGTGGTCTTTCTATACAGGAGGTCACTAAAGCAGATTTCACTGTATGAAATTCAATTCAATCAAATGGTCGATTGTTCAACTGCCAGATAAACAATTGTAAATTACAGAAACTACAGAAACTATAATGACTGAAAAAAAAAACTTTGTAGACAATCAGTGACATTAGCTAATGTTTGGTGAGCGATTGCATCATCATCATCATCATCATCATCATCATCACCACCATCATCACCACCATCAACATTATCATCAAAATTATCATCAAAATTATCATCATTCCCCATCATCACTATTATCATCATCCCCAATCATTTTCATCATCATCATCACTATCATCCTAATCATTATCATCATCACATCATCATTATCATTATCATTATCCCCATAATCACCATCATCATCATAATCATCATTATCATCATCATCATCATTTATTATCATTATCCCCGTAATCATCATCATCATCATCATCATCATCAGCATCATTATCATCATCATCATCAGCATCATTATCATCATCATTATTATTATTATTATTATCAAACAACCCACCTTCTTGAGTGAGACGAGCTAGCTCTGGGACCTCCACATAGAAGTCCTTCCTAAAGGATGCGTACGTGATCTTTGAGTGATCCACCTTGGCTAGTTCTTTCTTTTTCTTCTGCTCCAAGGCTGCCATAGTGTCCATTAGATTACTCTCTTTCTCCTCTTCCGAAGAATACTAACATGCGATAGAAGGGCAAAAGTCATTATGATTATGAATCACTACATGTATATGTACTTTCCATAGTATTATTATGTTCCTGAATTGTGCATAAACCCATTGATAACGACTGGAAAAATATATGTTTCAAGCATATCTCTCAAAATATCTTGAGGTTTTTAATTCATGTTTTGACAATGAATCATTTTTTTCTTAGAATATCAACTACGACTATAGACTTGCACCAATCATTCACACTTAGAGTGAATTGTTTTTCTGTGGCCTTTAATGTGTGTATAGGCCATGATATATTACCACATGTCCTTTTGAAGAATATACTGTATTGATTTCTAACAACTATTGTACATTTCATAAATGCACTTTGGGGCACTTTTAAAAAGAATGTATACATATATATTAATTGTCATCGTGACTATACATTTGGACTGTACAACACTTCCTAAATAATGAGATGAGGTAATATGAAAAAAAGAAGAATATATTCGATATTGAGCATTACCATAATTATATAATATTGAATGGCCTTGAGTGGGATACAAGGTTATATCGCACGAGCTATGAGCATATTTCATGAGTTGGCACGACGAGTGAAATATTTTCAAAGCGAGTGTGATATACCCTTGTGTCCCACGAAAGAAAAGTCATTCAATATTATTGTTATTAATTGTATGAATCCTAGTTCCTTAATTTTCACCAATACATGTCCTTTATGTTTTTGTATTGACTTCAACATAAAACAGAGGTGGAGAAACATTATTTTGTCCTTACTCAAGCATCTTGCACGGGCTGCGCGCATACATCCATTGTCTTAGCTTTTGCGCATTTAAATGCGTATTCACTTTTTTACGCGTCGCATGCACACCAAACCATGAGATATGAAGATATAAAGCACGGTCATCCGGGTACTTTTACACAAACCATGAGATATTGTTTTAAAATTGCACGGTCATCGGGTACTTACGCGCAAACCATGAGATACACTGATTTTCTGGTTGGCTGAAAACCCTTCATACAAATAATAATACAATATATTGTCTTCAGGGGATTTACCAGGTCAGTAAAGGTTGGCAGGTGAGGGGTAATAGAGTACCTTATATTAGGGACTACATGTACAACTTCTACTCTGGAGAAAGCAAGCAGATCTTTCCTTACCATTTTGAAAGAAGGAAAGTAAGCAGACAATGTTTGACAAGTAATTTCTGGGGAAGACGTTATATCGCTGTATCGGCAATATTACAGCTGACAATAATCAGATGGCCGAAAATGTGAATATTGTGCAGCCCTATTATAGAGCACAGGTTGGAATGTATCCTACCTCCATGGCATCTTGATCATTCTCCATGAGTTCTCCTTTCTTTCTACCTGTTGTTATGACTGGTGTCGGCACGGGAACACTCTTCTTTTTGGCCACTCCTGTAACTATGCTGAACTTAGGGGCCTGAGACAAAACAGGGACAAGAAGTTCAAGAAAGTGTTACATTTAACGCAAGGTTGGGCAAGGTCATAAACATTCAATGCAATTAACGGAAGTATAATGCAGTAAGCAATGCTTTAATCTACAGCAAGGGCAAAATGTGCATGAACCTGTTGTAAATTTTTATTTCAACATCCATGAACATACATTTACATGGTGTCGTAGTCGAGTGGTTTATACACTCGACTGGGGATTCAAAGGTCATGGGTTTGATCCCTGGCACAGCACTATGTCCTTGAGAAAGGCATTTTATCTACATTGCTCCTCTCCACCCAGGTGTTAAATGGGTATCCGGTAGGATGTGAAAGTCAGTGTGTTTCCGTCCCACAAGTGGTAAATAAATAAATTAATTAATTTAAAAAAATAAAAGTCATTGTGGTTTGATCAGCATTGTGTCTGTGAAAGGTGCTTGGCTGGAATGCTCCCCAAGGAGTGGAGAAGGTGCATACATTGTGTGCGGGCAAGCCATGAATCTGATGACCGGGGTAATAATATCTGTACAGCACTTGAACAGCGACATCATAGATGTATTAGGTGCTATACAAATCCAGAATATTATTATTATTATTATTATGGAAAGTACATTCTCAATTAAAATCAGGGCCTCATCAAAAAGGTCACCACAGATTTCATCCAGCAACCTGAATACAAGTCTCCTGATAAACTTTTTAAACGTTTATTAATCATATAACGGAAGCTCTTAATTCTTAAGTTAACATACCCCTATAATTGATATAGGATGGTAATGATTTTAATAAAAGTTTCATGTTTCAATAAACTATGTTTGACACCTCCTGGGCACTAAAACAGTAACTTTATTAAACTTGTCACAAGGCAAATTTGCATCTACAAGTTCTCTGCAGGTTTTAATGGTGAGTGAGTATTCAAAATTAAAGGCTTTCAGTGACACCATGTCATAGCTCTTGTGGAAAGACTGTGGATACTTTCTTTTGATCAAAATTACCAGCTTGTGGAGTGTTTTAGAGGAATGAATGAAAGAAAAGTTGTTTTATCAAGCCTTTATTTAATAAATAATAATAATAATAATAATAATAATAAACTGTGACTTATATAGCGCATAATCAATTAAAAGTGCTCTTAACATCTATTCTGTCAAGTCATATTTTATGTTATCAACTTTTATTTACACCATGTTCATAGTCCCTTTCTGGATGCACAGAAGGTCAAAATACACATACAATTCTTACTTAAAGAAAGAGAAGTACAGAGATGGTGATGAAATAACCTTCTTTTTTTTCTCACCTCTCCTGCACCATTTCCATTACTAGCCTTGACCGCCTTCTCAACGGCTGGGGGTCCTTTCTTGTCTTTGCTACTAATTTTCTTCACCTCTGCTTGGACACCCATCATAAATGCATCCAGAGGGTCAATATCATCATCGTCACCTTCCTCCATCTTATTCTCATCTTCACCCTCTTTCTTGTCCTCATCCATCTTCTCATCATCCTTGTCTTGATCGCCGTGGCCTGGTTTCTCAGTTCCTTTTGCTTCCTGGAAGAAAGTTTTGCAATGATTTCTTGAGTTCTGGGTCCCCTCTTATAAACAGTTGCAATTACAACTTGATATCAGTCATAAACAGATACATGTAGGAGTTCGCAATTTTGTCACAAGACAAACTGTAATTTTGCGATTGACTGGAGGACAGATAGCAACTCTTTTTAAGACAGCACCCTGGCCCTGATGGAAAATGAATCCTCACAGAACCAAACGGAACTTACACTGACTCCAAAGGATTCAAACAAATGATATCTGCTAAATTATTTCAGGAGAAAATGTAGAAAATCTGAGCAAAGAACAAGTAAGTAATAATAGTAATAATAATTAAATAGTAATAATAATAATAGTAGTAATAATAAGTAATAATAGTAATTTTTAGCATCATCATCATTACCATCACCTTCAAAAACAATATAATCACAAGCAATTGCACAAAAAAAGTCTTTCACCAATACCTTTGGAAAGTACTTCTTATTTTTCCCTTTACAGTTTCTAACCTGTACAAACAAATCACCACTTTTACAAAGATTACCAGACACTTTCCTTCAACAAGTGAACGTTTCTAACATGTCATTTCAAATTACTTAAGGAATACCCCCTAAAAATCATACACACTAAAAAGCTAGTTTCTAGCTTCCAACCCCCTGCGACTCAACAAAAAGGGTACTGCGTATTTATTTTCAAAAATTAAATTCCTTTCTATTGATATCAATAAATATGTCGTTTGTTCATGGTCCACAGATCCTAGAAATTTGCTTTCGACCAGCATTCAGAGACATATTAGCTGGTAGTGGTTGCCTGTTGAGCAGTGTCCTCTGTTTTGTAAATATCATCAATGGTGCAAATGTATGACTTATGTTACAAAAGGGCACTGGGGGGAGGGGGGGGGGGGGGTTAACGGCACATGCTCCGACAACAACTGGTCAATATGCTACTCTAACAGAATTCTTAACTTCAACCCCAGAGCAAATACTATACCTATACCTGACCCTGACCCTGACCCTGACCCTGACCCTAACACAAAATCTAACTTTAAACCCAACGGCAACTCTTGACAACATAAGGCCTGGAGCAATTGCCTTCAGATCATACGTCGGAGTACCATTGAGGGGGCAAGATATTAACCTCTGAACTTACATCCTCAGCCTCTGCCTCATCATCGGCATCATCATCATCTTCCAGACTCCACTTCTTGCCCGGCTTCTGGGGTGGGGCATCGGCCTTCTCTCCCTCTCCCTCTGTCTTTGATGGTCCCGCTGCTGCCTCCATGGTCTTCTTTCTCTCCATCCTCCATCTCTCAATCCTCTCTCGTCTCTTCTGCATCTCCTCCTCCAGTCGTCTTTGCTCCTACATTTATTTAAATCACATGTATACAAGCAGTCATAACAGAAAATCTCACTTTTAAAAACAAAAATACAAGGAAAGCTCCCTTAAGGGATTAGTAAGGGATTAGTTAAAATCATTTATCCAATATCATCATAATGGCATAATTTAATTGTATATTTTGGTCAAAAGGCAATCTCACTGCTACAAGACTGACAGGTGATCTTTATTCTAGCTTTAGCCAAGCTATGGTATTACAGCACTCAAAGTATTCAAGAAATACCTATTCACTAAAACTGGTCCGTGACATATATGGAACTGCGACTGATCTAAGTTGACTGCAGCTCAAGTCTGATAGCAATCATAATTTTGTCAATAAGAGTTAAGTGATTGTTTGTGACTGACTAGAGGACTTACGATCAATGTGAATCAATATCTTGATAAGACAAGGTTCTGGTTTGAGAGAAGCAAATGTAAATACAAGCAGAAGAAATGCCATGTCTATGGATATGAGCATTGGACTGGCATACAAACAGACAGAGTATGGCAGTATTGACAGTGACCAGGGCAAATCACTCTTCTTGGACCATGCCCCACAAATGCAATTTTAGTCTTGAACCTTTGGTGAGATGTTTTGTATCAACTTGTATATTAAAAGCCACCATGTAGAAAATAATCACACACCCACAGTAAAAGGAGTGCAAGTTTGCATATTCTAAACATTTAATAGACCAGTCCACGGTTAGCACTTGTCCCAAATGACCCCGAATATCCACAGATCTCAGTAAAACATAGAGAAGTCCCACTTTGTACATTTTTAAATAATCACTCCTACAGCGATGGAGGTGCTACATAAATAACCTTTGTTTGCCCCTTTCAAAGAATACTTCCACCTGTGTATCATGGAATGCACTGCTTGTGCATAAATGAATAATGATTACATAACTTTCATGAGCACGTATCCAGTATTTTGTCTCCGTGTATTTCACAATGCGTAGACTGTAACCATGAACTGGCTTATTATCACCAGACTTTCCTTTCCAAATGTAAGCAGTTCATATTCTTACCAATACTAGGCCTTTCTCTTCCTTGATCTCCTTATTATCTTCCTTCTTTTCTTCCTTGATCTTTATCTCTTGTTTCACCTCTGTTTCCTTCTTGACTTCTATCTCTGTCTTCACCTCAACCTTTACAGTCAGTTCAGTCTTGACCGATGATGATGATGATGATGATGGTCCTTTAGATTTGTTGTCCTTGCTTGGGGATCTGGAGCGGGATCTGAAAGCAACAATTATGTTTTCATCGTAAATTCAATCTATACTTCATAAATGTCTACATTTAGATGCAGTATTGTATTACTATATATCGTTACAGTAGTATGAGCGCAAAATAAGCTCTTAGCCTAAGCAGTTTTTGTTTAGTACACATGATCTGTAATTGTTTCCTACAAAATGTAGTAGACCCTTAAAAATCAATGACACAAGGAATAAATGTCACTATTGTATAAAAATGATTATGATTATAATAATAATGAAAAATAATGATTACAAGTAATAATAATCATGCATATCTAGGGGCACTAAAATTAAAAAAATTAACATAGTGCTTAACAAAATGGGGAGACATAACCTCTTTCCTCTTTTTATCATTTTTGTTCAAACGAAGTGAATATATGACATCTCTTAAAATATTTCACTAACTTTAGCATTCATTTACTCTTTACCTCTTGAAATAAATTTAATAGTTAGGGTTTTACCTTAGTTCGTTTTGTTTTGGTTTTTTTTTTGGTCAATTTTATAAGACTAGCTAAACTGTTTCAATATCATACCTCTAGCAATGACTACTCTCCACAAGGAAACCTTGCCATGTATTCAGGAAAGAAAGGAAAGACAAAGGGCTCACCTAGATGTTCGCTCTACCGATTGTGACCTACGACCCCTGCTCCGACTTCGCTTGCTTCGCCGAGGACTCCTGGAACGAGACCTGGTTTTGCGCCTTCTGCTCCTATCTCTACTCCTGCTCCTTGAGCGCCTTGATCTCCTGTCCCGTTCACGGTCCCTATCTCGATCTCTTTCTCTATCTCTGTCTCTACGAGGTGGGCTCCTTCGATCTCTGCAAGAACATGTAGGAATGCACAGTTGGGTGTCAATTGAGGGGTTACTTCTTTTCGATATATATATATATATATATATATATATATATATATATATATATATATATATATATACACATACATGTATAGGGAAGATTCTGTGCAATGTGTCCCTTACGACATATGTCTTTCATCCATATATTTCATCCAAAAATAAATAATCTCTTCATTTTCCCAATGAATGATGTTCCTGTCTGGTATAACTACCATTAGGGATGGTTACAAGAAGAGATTTTTTTATTCATTGATGAATATGGTTAAATGTCAAATGTCTTACAGGACACTCTGCACAGAATCATCCATAGATGTACATACATGTCTGGTAAGGCTATACTTAAATGTTCCGTTAGATACTGAATTTCTATCGGATCAAGTACAACAAATACTACTACTTCTCCCCCAGGGTTCTCCACTAGCGGTTTTACCCGGGGGCTCCGCCCGGGTAAAATTTGAAAAAGCAGTTTAGCGCCCGGACAAAATTTCCCCGCCCGGACAAAAACTTGATGCGCCCGGATATGAAAATTGACATATTTTCACGCACAGACAAGACAGCATCAAGACCGCGCGGCATTGCGCAATCAAGCATCGACTTAAAATAAAAACTTTACTCGCATGATCATGTCAGAAACCCGCACGAACGCATTATCTCTTTGCATGAACCACGTCGAATTCTCATTGCGATCACGGCCACATATAATGCACCATCTCGACGCAGTGCACTATAATACGTATGCCGTCACGAAACCGCAAATTTGACGCCGTCGCGAGACTTCGGAGGCCGACGAACACAAGAGCCCCCGGACAAAATACAGACCAGTGGAGAACCCTGTCCCCATGTCACTTTTATGTTACATCTGATGCCACCCATCACTGGTTATGACAAATTTCAACTACCCTGATCATTATATGACAATGACGATGATGATGAAGAAGACTCATTAAACTGTAATAACTAGGGGTTCATGAAAAGGATATACCTTTTGATAAACACATCATCGATTCTAATCCTACTACTTTTACAAAATACACAATGAATATCACTTATAACTCTTAGATTAGAGTTGTCAGCAGTGCATCGTGCCCTTGGTGCTCATACCAAGCATGGGGGACTTCAGAAGAAAGAAATGCCATGGAAAACTCTCCCCGTCCAGGAGTACCTACAAAGGTAATAAATATGTCAATGCATATTTTCAACTAACAAAATTGATTTGGTCCTCCAAAACCACCTCCCTGGGATAGCATAAGGCCACATATCACTCAATTTGGAGTATTCCAAGGCATACTATCAATTTGCGAAACTGTTCCGATCTTCTAAAATCCCTCCTTGAATAAAGCCATATTTCTCTCAATATAAGGGTAAGCAATTTTTATACCAGGAAGCCAGCTTGTACTAACCTTCTTCTGTCTCTATCCCTTGATCTGGATCTTGACCTCCTTGATCTGTCCCGTTCTCTCTCCCTGCTGCGGGATCTCCGTGACCTCTCTCTGCTTTTGGATCTGGATCGAGATCTCCTCCTCTCTTTCTCCTTGTCTTTCTCCTTGGGCCTCTCCGGAGAGCGCTTCTTCTTGGAGCTGTCATTGTCAGCATCTGGAGATTTAGATCTGGACCTTTTGCGATATTGCCTGAAAACAAGACGAAAATTCTTTGACATTGTTCCTTGTCATGCTTGTCTCACTCACACATATGCGGGGTTATCTATAGTTCATATAAAATTTAATACATGATTTGCAGCCCAAGGGCTGAAATTAGCATGTTTACATTAAAAGAAATACATAAAAAATGATCTTAGATAAAAATAACATAAGAAATAAGAATGACAATAAAAATAAGTACATACTAAACATGAATACATATTGGGTTGAAATTAAAACTGAAATGGAGACTATATAACAATAATAATGCAATTCTGTAAAATTTTAAGGAGAAATATTATGAACCTTATTGGGAATTGAGTAGATCTATGAAAAGTGGAATTGCGCTCTTTCTGAATCAAACCGTTTGCATTTGAACTGTGCAAAATTTGATAATCGATGTATATCTTAAAGAAATGGAAACATTTTTCCTTTTTTGGTAACCAGTCTTTACATTGTGTGTTATTTAATATAGATTTAGCAAACTCAATAATAGTTGTTCTCACCTAGTTTCTAATCGTTCTAATTCACATTTTGTAAGAGCATTTTCATAATCTATGTAATTTGTACCAAGAATTATCTTACACTCTTTTCTGTATTCTCTCTAAACTTCCTACTTGTTTGATAGAAAGTCCACCAGTAAAAACTGGTACACAGTATTCCAAGATTGGACGAATATACCCAACATAAATTTGTATGAGATCAGACATCGGAAGGTCTCTATTGCACACCAAGTAAAAGTGGTCGTATTGACCACTAAGAACGAACAATACCAATATACCACTCATAGGTCCAAGCGCCTGTGCCTTGTACGCATTTTGACCGTGCGTCTTCAGCATGCATGCAGTAGCGGTCTTGTCTAACGTATGGTGGATCTGAAAATTGTGTGAGTGACTGTAGGTCGATGACACTATGGGACACTTCCGGGTCTACGAGCACAGTGAAGGCTTTTTCGGGGCGTCGTTCGGACAACATTCAACCTACCGGTAACCATTAAAATTAATATTTCACATTTTTTTCCCGATATTTTTTAATTCTAGGGTAAAAAATGGGGTTTTAATATTCTAAAGCTATGGTGAAGAGGAGATGAGAGAAGCTGGCTCACGGTAAAGGTGATTTACAGGAGGTTCTTTAGACTCTAAAATGGCTGCTCTATTGCAGAGTGAGATTAAAAAACCAGGCTCTGTGAAGAGTAGCGTCAGCTTTTTTTTTTTTTTTACTCTTCAAAGAGCCTTCCAGGCTAGTCTGGACCCCTTATCTTCAGATAAGCTTGTACATGTATAAGTGGATTATGCTGGAAATACCCACTCACACTTATGCGAGGTTATTGGAGATAACCTCACAGTCTGTACCTCCATACCGTGAGCAATTGCCTCCCATAGGCAAGTGTGTGATATCTTGCCCATATGTGTGCAGGAGGGGAGCAAGATCACCGACCAAAAACAGCCTGAAAATTTCACTTGATCAAGATGATAAAGATCCTATCAAAGGATCTGGCATGACATTAGATATTCCATCATTCTAAAATGTAGAAGGAAGTATTTTCACAAAATTTTGCTAATTATATTGGTGTTTTTACCTCTTCAACTTAGAGGTCGTGACAAGCTGAAATTTACACAGCTCCATATAGTGATTGTCCCGGAGTGGGAAATACCCACTCACGGCACCATCACTATATGGGGCTATGTCAATTTCGGTCTGTCACGACCTCTAAGTTGAAGAGGTACAAACACCAATATAATTAGCATTGGATAAATGAACAACCCGCGCTGTTCATATATCCAATGCGTAAATGGTGCGAACTCCATTGATTCACATGCCATGCGTGGACTTCGCGGTCGCAACATCTCGCTCACACTCGCGCGGGATACAGACGCACTGAACTCTACGTAGCTGTTCAGTGGATAAAAGCAGTGACGCACAACGCGAAATAACTAAATACGTCCACAGACTCTAAGCTAGACTAGTGCCAACATCGGGGCAGTTAGGTCATCGTTTCCCATGCAAATAACGATCGACTGACTACATGTGCAAGGTAAGAAAAACCTCATCCGTCCAGCGGAAACCTTGTAGATTTACACTTTTTTTATATTTTGAGTGTCAATTTTTCTGGTCGAATATGTCCAGAACCACCTTAGCAAACACCTGCACCGAGGGTGGTTCGCAAGGTTCACCGTGCGTGGGAATGGGTGATTATGAGGCATAGTATTTCTGTGTTTACCCATCACTCCATTAGCATGAATAGTATAGTCAAGGATTGTATTTCCGAACAGATTGTATTACCGAACGCGTACAGTTAAGCGCCTAAAATGGGTTTTCATACGCGGGGGACTACACGTATGAAAACCACACTATTGAAACAGGAGTGTCATTTTCGACAGACATGGCGCAATATAAATACTCATAATTATTATTTATTATTAAACAAAAGTTGTGTCTTTTTCCCATAGGTTTCACACATTCAGAAATACAGTTGGTATCTTTTTCAAGGGACCAAAACGCCGCGTCGTTGGGAAGAGGTTCACTCGGAAGGGAATATCGTATTAAATCGTTGTCTTTTTCAAATTCCATCAACCTGTTTTTCTGTAGGACTTTGAGCATTCATTATGTAAGTTTGACAGATATTCGTTTGATATTTTATTTGCTATCGTTGATTTTCTGAAAAGTGTTCGGACACTGGATCCACCAACATATGGGCTGTACAACTCTGTGGCCAGTACCAGATTGATAAGCCACAGAGTTCGTACAACTGAACTAGGAAATACCAGTTCCTAACGACCATTTAACGTAGGAGAGATTTTTAAGTGCTGAATTTGAAAGGAAGTATTTGAAATATTTATCTTATTTTCCCCCCATACCTTTAGTACATGTGATAGAAAATGAGTAGAATAGAGTCTGGTATTTTTGAAATACACGCTTAGATCTATGAAGTTATGTAGTTTTACATTCATCCCGCTTAGTCATGTTACTGTTAGTGGTCAGTAGATCTAGCCTACTTCTAGGACTATGACCACTGATTACTTGGTATGATTACATCTTATTAGAACCATGTAGCACTAAAACAAAAATATTAGTGTTGCCAATAGTGAATATGACCCAAAAATGTGATCAATTTCTAGCCCTTAATTTGCTTAAAGGGTTCATGACTCATTTCACAACGTGAAATCTAGCAAGTGGGACTAAACTTCAAGTCTCCACTAAAGTGCCTCTATATCACTCGCTGTCACGTTTTGTTACTGTGAGATATCTAAAGTTAAATTTAACTTACTCTAAGACCTTTCTGCGTTTCGATATTGGTACTCACTGTTATTGAGGCTTAATATAGGATGTTTAATTTGCACTTACCTGCTCTCTCTAGGCATTCTCGTTAGATTCTTTTCGAAAAAATCAAACACAAAAACACACACACACGTACACGTACGCTATACGACAATTATAGTCT
The DNA here is from genome assembly GCA_025618425.1 of Heliocidaris tuberculata. NCBI lineage: Eukaryota > Metazoa > Echinodermata > Echinoidea > Camarodonta > Echinometridae > Heliocidaris > Heliocidaris tuberculata. The sequence goes on along the minus strand of CM046851.1, from coordinate 23,781,716 downwards.
ATTATATCCAGACCGTATACCTGCGCCGCCTCTATCTAGTCTGCAAGCACAGACCCTAATTTGACACTTTACCAGAAAATCATTTTGTCTTTGGAGAAGCCTAGCCCAGCTACCTACTGGTCAGTGTGTCAGGAGCAGCTATAGTGCATGGCCTATGGTAGTCTTATAGTGCAGTCACTCTTTTTCGACTGACCAGGGTTTGTGCCTGCAAACTAGTCTATAGCCTCTATCTATCTCAACTTGATAGCTTTCTTTTTTCTTTATGCTTTTATTAACATAATTTATATACAAGTTAACATACAGTATAAAATAAGAATATCTCAGCTGATAGCTAGCTCCAGGCTTTGTGCATATACCATTAGTCCAAAAATAAATCAGAATCGCGTATTCAGGACTAAGGACTTGTGTTTAATTTCTGGAGTTTCGTTTGCATACTAGTAGTAGAACTGGGTTGGGGAGCCGGGGCGTGTCGCCCTCCCCCCCCCCCCCCACAAAAAACCGCCAACTGAAGAAATAAAAGCGAGAGCGAAAAAGAGGGGGGAAGTGAGAGGAAAAAAAACCTAAAATGGTGCTACGAGCCGTTATCTTTCTCTCAAAATTTGCTAAAACGTCAAAGCCTTTTTAGCGCTTCCAGCAGGAAGGGGGGAAACCCCGCCCCCCCCCCCCCCTCCATATGCGCACACCCCTGTTACATACAGTGCAGTATTGCGTCCAAATAATTGAAAAGCAGTCAGGGCGTCGAACTAACTTTCCTCCTAAAAAAACTTGTGCTACGAGCCGTTCGCGCGGAGGGGGTAACTCCCCCCCCCCCCCTCCCTGCACACATACCCCTGGGGAGCACACTTCGAGTGCTCACAACCGCCCCCTAAAATTGAATGGCTACGCAGTTGTCCCAAGTGAAAAAATTACCCTCCTGAATTGGAATCAGTGTTATACAAGGGCCACGGTCCTTGGAGTGTTTTTGAAAGTGGGTGGGGCGCGGGTGGGGGGCTGATTTGATTTCACTCATTAATGACAATTTTCTAACCTTTTTTCTGAGATTTTATGAAACATGTCTACTCTAAAATGTGCCGCCCATGTTATATCCCGGTATACCATCCCTTCTCCTTACCGTCCCCACCCCCTTCTTTCAGTTCCTTTCCAGGCGCGTATAGCCGGGGGGCGGTGGGGCTGGTCGCTCCCCAAAAACGCAAACTAAAAAAAAAAAAAAAGGAAAAGAAAAAAAAAGGAGAGCGAAAAATCGGAGGGAAATAAGAGGAAAAAACTTTAGAAACGCCCGTATAAATTAAGCGCCCTATAAATGTAATCATTATTATTATTATTATTATTATCATTATTATTATTATTATCTTTCTCTCAAAATTTGCTAAAACGTCAAAGTTTTCGCACTTCGCACGGGAAGGGGGAAACACCCCTCCCTCCTGCACCCATCCCTGTTACATACAGTGCAGTATTGCGTCCAAATAACTGAAAAGCAGTCAGGGCGTCGAACTAACTTTCCGCCTAAAAAATGTTTTCTACGGGTCTTTATCTTTCTCTCAAATTTGCTAAAACGTCAGAGCTTTCGCACTTCGTGCGGGAAGGGGGAAACACCCCCTCCCTGCACCCACCCCTGTTACATACAGTGCAGTATTGCGTCCAAATAATTGAAAAGCAGTCAGGGCCTCGAACTAACTTTCCGCCTAAAAAAAGGTGCTACGAGCCGTTATCTTTCTCTCAAATTTGCTTTAAAACGTCAAAGTTTTCGCGCTTCGCGCGGGAGGGGCGAAACTCCCTCCTCCCTGCACCATGCCTGCACCCATCCTCCTGGGGAGCACGCTTCGCGTGCTCACAACCGCCCCCCTATAAAATTATAAACCTCGCTATATAAGCGGTTGTTCCTTTCTACTCTCTCTCTCTCTCTCTCTCTCTCCCTTTCTCCATTATTTTCTCTTTTCTCCCATTCTTCATTCGCCTCTCTCTCTCTCTCTTTTTATTTTTTATTTTTTTTTCTTGACTGGAGATGCGAAGGTCTTAGGTTCCATCCCTGGCACGGCACTTATTTTAAAAATGTCCTTGAGCAAGGCATTTTATCTACATAGCTCCTCTCCACCTAGGAAAATTTCACTTGATGCTTTTTCTATACCGAACGAATCGCCGCCTCTGTGTTCTTCTACTTTAGCTTAAGATATTAATTCCTTACTTCGTGTTGTACATCATTATTTTGATATGTATGCAATATTGCATTCCTTCTTTAGTGTATAATTATTTTGTTGTAGAGCGCCATGAGCGTCATACTTGACGGATACCGGCGCTATATAAATATCCATATTATTATTATTATTATTTATTTTTTGACTACTAGTATGTCATGGATATGTCATTTGTTATTTTCCTGCTTTGCACAATATGTTTGATTGTCTGTTTCTTAGCCCCCGAATGTAGTAGGACGACATAATAATTTTCAAACTGATTCATTAACAGTTATAAATATATTTGTATTTTTACAGTTAAAGGAGAGTGTACATTCATTGCTCTACTAGCTTACATGCAATATTTGTGTTTATTATCCAGTAATTTACTATCCTGTAATATTTTATGTAAACATGTATAAACAAATTTGATATCCCTAATGTCTTTCTTAACTGAGCCTAAGTATCTTCTATACATTGTTTATGAACTCTAAAAAGTATATAATGTTTTTTTCCAAAGTCTAATACATACCTTAATATGCTAATAGTTACTTTTCATCGGATTTTAAAACCAATTACCGTCTCTGGCGTCTTTACTATAATGATATATTAAAATATTTTATTATATGCAAAAACGTTTTCTTGAACAAAAAAAAATAAAAACAAAAAAAAAAAAATAAAAAAAAAACATTCATTACGAGGATACCAAAATAATACTTTGTATATATGTTTATATATGTTCTTATCTATTTTTTGTTGTTGTTGTTGTTGTGAGTTTATATTCATGATTTGTTTTGGGGTTTTTTTTTTTTTTACTATTGTTTCTTATCATTATTAACAGGGCCTCGTGGAAGACCACCACTATTGGTGATAATGAGTCACCCTGTCTAAATATCAGAAATATATACATAAATAAATAAGGTGTTTAATGGGTACCCGCAAGGATGCAAAAGTCATTGTGGTTTGATCAAGGAGCGGAGGTACTAGGCAGGGGCGGCGCCAGGGTATTTTGATAGGAGGGGCAAGACGACCTAAAGATGACGTCATATTTTTTCTCCATCAAATAACAGGGGTAATATAGAGTTATATGTTTAAGACCTTTTTTTTTTAATACTCCTCTTTCTTCTTTCTTCCCTTTTCTTCCCTTTTCTTCCTCCTTTTCTTCTTTTTTCTTCTTTTTTTTCTTTTTTCACTACTTGAAAAATCATAGGGGGGGCGGTCGCCCCCTCTGCCCCCCCCCCCCCTGTAGCGCCGCCCCTGGTACTAGGTAAGCTTGTGTATACCTCCTTGGTCTGATCAGCATTTTGAGCGTTATTTAAAAGGCGCCTGGCTGGAATGTGGAGAAGGTGCATACATTGTGTGCGGGCAAGCCATGCATGAATCCGATGACCGGCATAATCTGTATACAGTGTGTCCCAGAAAAAAACGGAACCGGATTTCATGGCGGTAATTTTCTGTCAAAATGAATAATTTCCTTCATGAGATGCATGTATGAAAAGCTCTGCTCTGCTTCTCTTCTTTCTCTTGATGTACGACTTATTATTCATAATTCCCGCGTGATTGAATTAAAACAATAATTAATGGAAAATGGTGCGACAAAAATTTCATTTACACACACACAAATTGCAACTTTGGGTGAATTTTAGAGAGTAGTAAAACGTAATTTTTTGGAAGAAAAAAAAATCACATACAAATTCATAATTTTCTCTTTTGTATAACACCTCATGTGTATAACTATGTGCCAGAGAACAGGTAAAATGAAAACATGCTTGAAATGAGTGGATAGTTGAGTAAGAAGCCATTCAGCTTTCCTGACCTAGCAGCTGACACTTTTTTGCATGGACTTAAAGCTTGAGTGAATTTACACAAACATGGGGAATGAAAAGGAACTTTGGAGATGGTTGGGGTAAACTGAAAGGCTGAAAATTAAGCAAACCATCTTTTTTTTTAGCTTTCTAACCCCCGGGGGCACTCAGTATATATAGTGTGCGGTGGGTATGTGCCGCCCAGAAGGCCGCCATTTTTACACTCAAATTTCCGTTCCAAAGCATATACCATTTTTTTCTTGTTGAGAAAAAGAAGAGAGAAAACTGTTCCAAACCCCCGGCTTTCAATTTTTTTCATTACTTTGTTCCGGCTGTTCTGGCCCGCCCCGAAAAGAATATCATTTTTGGTGAAAAGCTGAAAACGAGTTTCATTCCAGGTGCTTAATAGACCGCTTCGGTAATGTATGCAAATTTTATACATACCTTTCAAACAAAGGTTGTTCTTGACAACCTGAAAGCTTGCCGGACATAGCAACAGATAATGTATGCAAAATGGATTCCAAGCATTGAGGCTCCTTTATAAAAAGCAGGTTAATGGAATAGCTCGTCACTAGGTGCTCAGAGAATTATGTGCATAAATTTGTATACATTACAGAAGCGGTCTATTCCGAGTCCGGGCTTTACCTATGCATTGCTTCCAATCCGCTTCCAATCCACCCCAGGCCCAGGGAATTCAGTTTTCATTCATTCTGAGCGCATCATGCGAATCAACCCTCATATATACACACACCCAGGGAAGTGGAAGAGATCTCTCTTCCACCTCCCTGCACATACCATATAATAGACTTGCCATGACGTACGTGTACACATCGTATATTTAGCTATAATGGAAGCTTGTGGGAACCAGTTCCGCAGCATCATGTAATCCAGTTCCAAAGACCCCCCTTCTCCAAAATGTTAGTAGTTTCGAAGACTATATCCTTTTCATGATACGCTAGTTCCGAAGCCCCGCCCCCGGGCCCTAACCATGCATCTGACCGCAGGACAAATTATGGTGTTCGCCCGGGGGGGGGGGGGGGGGGGGGGGGGGGGGGGGGGGGGGGGGGCACTCGACCCCCGTGAAAGTGCAGACAAAAAAGGGGGGCTTCGGAATCGGAACTAGCGTATCATGAAAAGGATGGTCTTCGGAACTACTAACATTTTGGAAAAAGGGGGTCTTCAAGGACTCAGTGGATTGCAATATAAATATGATGCTACGGAACTGGTTCCCACAGCTATTATATTAGCAAAATACGCAGTAGTCCATGGGCCAGGAACCGAAAAGGTCCCCCCCCCCCCTTAGGCACAATTTTAAATGATGTTTTTCTGTTAGCTAGGACCTTCAGCTATCAGAATCTGCTTGTTTGCCATAAAGTTGGTGGTGGGTGTGGCCACCAGGGCCGTTACCATGGTAACGGATCAAGAAAAATGTGAATTTTAGGAAAAGTCATATAATTCCAATTCACCAATCTAAAAATACTTGAAAAGCATCGTAATATATGTATTTTGAGGTGCCCAATCGATTGCAAGCATAGTCAGAGTCATTTAAAGTCATAATCATGTCAAAAAATGGCCGTTACTATGGAAACGGTACCGTAAAAAGCGGGTATTTTTGACAAATTTCTAAACTTATCAATATGAAATAGACAAAAAGGTGTCTGCACAAGCCTAAAGTATGTTTTTCTATTAGCTAGGACCCTCAGCTATCATAATCTGCTGATTTGATGTAGAGTTGGTGGTGGGTGTGGCCTCTAGGGCCGTTACTATGGTAACACATCAAAATATACTGGAATTTCAGAAAATACTGTACATTTGTAATTCAGTAGCTATAAAATATATGGTAAGCATCCAGATATGTGTATTTCAAGCTGCCCCACTGATTCCAACCACAATCTGAGCCATTTAAAGTCATGGGCGTGTCAAAAAAGGCCGTTGCTATGGAAACGGTCCAACAAAAAGCTGTTACTTGTGAAAAAATCTATAACTAACCATTACAAAATAGAAAGAAAAAGGTGTTTGCACAATCTTTAATAATGTGTTTATATTAGTTATGACCCTCAGCTATTATAATTTGCCTGTTTGACATCAAGGTGGTGGTGGGCGTGACCGCTAGGGCTGTTACTATGGTAACACATCAAGAAATACTGGTATTTGAGATAATACCATGTATTTGATATTTAACAACCTTAAATACAAGGCAAGGATCCTAATAGATGTATTTCAAGCTTCCCTACTGATTCCAACCACAATCTGAGTCATTTGAAGTCATGGGCGTGTAAAAAAGGGCCGTTGCTATGGAAACGGTCCCACAAAATGCTGATATTTTTGGAAAATATCTATGATTTATCAATACAAAATAGAAAACAACTGTCTGCACAATCTTAAATCATGTTTTTCTGTTAGCTAGGACCCTCAGCTCTCATATTCTTCCTGTTCGACATAAAGTTGGGGGTGGGCGTGGCCACTAGGGTGGTTACCATGGTAATACACCAAGGAATTGTATTTTAGAAAATACCATGTATTTGTAATTCAACATTACAAAAACAAATTGTAACCATCTAACTCTATGTATTTTGGGGTGACCGTTTGATTGCAAGCAGGATCTGAGTGATTGAAAGTCACCATCATGTCAAAACATGGCTGTTGCTATAGAAACAGTATGATAAAATTTGAATATTTCTGTAACTAATCAATAAAAAACAAAGAACAAGTGTCTGTACAGCCTGAAATGGTGTTTATCTGTCAGCTAGAACCCTCAGCTATAATCAAAAGCTTCCTAATAGCCACAAAGTTGGTTGTGGGTGAGACTGTCAAGGTAGATACCATGGTAAGGCACCAAGAAACAGAGTTTTAGAATAATAAATAATGATAAATTGATCTTACTTACCCAGGATAGCCACATCAGTAATATTAATGCCTTGCAACTATCAATCATTGCCCGGTACACATTTCATACATCTGGGTCAAGTGAAACAAATTTGGGCAAAATACCTTGCCCAGGGATTTAAGCACTGATCAAGGATCGAATCCAAGACCCCTCGTATGAGAGTGAAAGGCCTTCACCAACATACCACAGTGCTTCCACCATGTATTTGTAATGTAACGAAGTACAATGTAGGCATCTAATTATACACAAATGAAGCTGCGCCTTTAATTGCAATCAAAAGCCGGGATATTTTAGGTCACAGTCATATAAAAATATGAACAGCACAATAAGAAAGCGAATATTGTTTTTGAAGAAAGGGATATTCATGTATCTGAATCATGAATTATCATAAACAAGTGCCCAAGTTCATAAATTTGTAACTGTCCTATTGGTTCAAATCCAGATCAAGAATATTTTCCAGGTTGGAAGCCTCAAGTTCATGTCTGGTAGGACACTTCTAATGGCAAATGAAGATGCAAATGTTAAAATAGATATGCATGGCTTCTGAAAATTCACTGCATAAGCCAATTCATATAATATTGAAACAGTACCACTGTACTTTTAGATACTCTCATCTACTGTATTCTCGTATTTCACAGGATCCGTTACTGTAACTTTGACTGCTTGGTAGGTGTTGTACTGTAGCTGTGAGCACCAACATCACCTTAAGAATATTGGCATTGCAGAAAGTGGCATTGTTGTAGTTTAACATTTAAAACAATATAACAGTCCAGACATTGCAAGCAGCCTGAATGACTGCATTGAAAATGTTAATCATTTAAGACGATGATCATATCCATAATTGCTGCGAAGGCAGATATGATCGAGAAATCTATTTTTAGAAAAAAAAGTGCCATATTTCTGTGAGTTTGTAACACAAAACATAATGTTGGTGATGATATTATTTTTATAAAATGAATTTCTGTCTGTGCTGCGAACTGCAATGCGTTGGTATTGAGTTCACGGTCATTTCACAGTCATCTGTGAACTGATAACTGAGGTACACAAGTGTCCACACGCAGTTGACATGATTGAGAGCTACTCCACTTTCCCCCTGCAAGGAGTTCTATAAATGGATGCCATTAGGAATCAGAAGTTAGAGAGCATCCTTTGAATAGAGGTACAGAACATTTTCAGCAGAATTCCTCTTGCAGTAACCCCCGCTACTTTGGATGAGGTTAAGGATTACCCGTCAGAGTTATCATGAAGAACAGATACAAGAGGGCATTTACATACTTCAGAAGTACATAAAAAACTATACTAATTGAATTTCCTCTGGAGTGAAGTGAGGATTCACTCATCATCTTCATCCAAACCGTAGAGACCTTACTCCAGCATTTCACAAAATTGTGTTCTCTTCCAACATAGTGGTGGAGTTAGATGACACCTATATCTCCATCCTAAGTTCTGACTTTATTCTGTCAAACCAAACACCAGCAAGATTTGATAATATCCTCACCATGACCTTCTCAGCCTGTGATTCAAGCCAGATAAGAGTGCCTCACCATATCAGACGTGTAAGAAGGTCAACCAAGTGTTAATAAGAGAATACTCAGTTCAAGTAAGGCTGCAGAAAGCCTTAAAGCTTTAAAAGATATATAGACAAACCCACTGGTGTTCACTAATTTCACGATATCATGGACTTAGCCACTAAACTGCGCTACCCCCATCCTTTATCCAACCATGCTTAAGGCAAGATAGTTCAAGAACCATCTCACAAACTAAATTGGCTATATCTCCTGTAAAGCCAAGAGAACTGCAGCTTACCTGTAAGGGCAACTAATGTGTAAACTTATAGGTCTTATGGTCCCCAACACATCAAGTCCATGGCTAATATACATGTAACCCCAATCATGCAAGTCATGAGAATGCTGAGCTGCAATTGCACCACTGGCCTTCTCAGTGGCTCTTTTGAATACCTTCTAGCAAACATAAAAACCTCCAGGTAGCTACATGTATCAGCACTTTAGTTCTGGACTAGAGCTCTGATAAGGCACCCAAAAGTTCAATTCTTTGGCCCTGTTTCTGATGAAGTCCATATCCTAGACCACCTTGGTTATGCAGTTAATCCTTAATGAACATGCATATTTCTTAGCAGGATTAGGGGGAAAATTGCTAAATTCTATTCCAATCTCCCCATATTTATTTCAAGTAGACAGGTTTAGCTACAGACCGACAAGTTTATCATCTTATGAATACATTAGGTTCTGTGACTGGAGGTTAATCCATCTATTAAGCCTCCACAAGGCATAGAGGTGGAAGCATAACTACTCAAGTACAGCTAACCAGTTCGGATCAACTGTTGTTACTGCAAAGGTCACAAATTCAAACACAATTATCAACTCAGACACCTACATCTTGCCCGGAACTATCCGAACAGTTAGAAAATGTATTTGCAACATAACTGCTGCTGTGTAATAACAAAAATATGTCACCTTTTTTTTTCAATTTCTGAATTTTCATAATAATATTACCATAGCAACAACCCTGTTTTGACATTACTATGGCCTTAAATGATTTGCATTATGACTGTAATAACTCAGGCAGTTTATGATATGTATATCAAGACCAATATCTTGTGTTTTCTACTGTTAAAACAGAAATATAAGTCATTTTCAAACAATTTCCAATATTTTGATGGTGCATTGCCACAGTAATAATGGTGCTGGTGCTCACACCCACCATATCGTCATCAGTTTGAGACCAAACCGATAATAAGAATTATAATTGTTTTACCTGACTGTGACCTTGAAAGCACAAACAAAAAAATTGCACTCAAACGGGCTGCTTGAAATAGATGTAATGTCTAATAAGTATTTTCACGTTGTTGAATTACAGATGTATGTTATTTCCTATTTTATTGCCATGGTAACAGCCTCAGTGGTCGCCCGACATCCAACTTTGTGGCAGTCAGGGAGGATATAATACCCAGGGCCCTAGCTACATGTAACCGAAAAAACATCATTTCAGGTTGTGGAGACCCTTACTTTATACAGTGTATTGAATAGTTACAGATTTTTTCACAAATATTTACCATTTCACCATACCGTTTCTATAGCAACAGCCATTTTTTGACATGAAGGTGACTTCCAATGACTCAGATTTTGCTTGCAATCAAACAGGCACCCCAAAATACATATAGTTAGATGGTTACAATTTGATTTTGTGATGTTGAATTAAAGATATATGGTATTTTCTAAAATTCAAATCCCTGGTGTGTTACCATGGTAACAACCCTAGTGGTCACGCCCACTACCAACTTGATGTCAAACAGGAAGAATATGAGAGCTGAGGGTCCTAGCTAACAGAAAAACATGATTTACGATTGTGCAGACAGTTTTTTTTCCATTTTGTATTGGTTAATCATAGATATTTTCCTGAAATGTCAACATTTTGCGGGACCGTTTCCATAGCAACGGCCTTTTTTGACACGCCCATGACTTCAAATGACTCAGATTGTGGTTGGAATCAGTAGGGCAGCTTGAAATACATATATTAGAATCCTTACCATATATTTTATGCTGTTAAATGACAAATATACAGTATTTTCTAAATTCCAGTATTTCGTTATATGTTACCATGGTAACGGCTCTAGCAGTCACGCCCACCTTGAACTCTATGGAAAACAGGCAGATTATGATAGCTGAGGGTCCTAGCTAATAGAAAAATATAATCTAAGATTGTGTAGACACCTCTCTGTCTATTTTATACTGATAAGATTAAATTTTTTTCAAAAATGTCCACTTTTTATGGTACCGTTTCCATAGTAACGGTCAATTTTTGACATGACCGTGACTTCAAATGACCTAGATTTTGGTTTCAATCAATCGGGAATCTCAAAATACATATATTTAGATGCTTACCAGTCATTTTTCAAATTTCTCAATTAGAAATATTGGGTATTTTAGTAAATTCCTATATTTCCTTGATACGTTGCCATGGCAACGGCTCTGGTGGCCACACCCACCACTAACTCTATGGCAAACAGGCAGATTCTGATAGCCGAGGGTCCTAGCTACCAGGAAAACATCACTAAAAATTGTGCCTAAGGGGGGGGGGGGGGGGGAGGGGGGTCTACGGTGGCCCACAGACTACAGTGTGTCATGGCAAGTTTACGGTGTGTCGGTACTCATAAAAAAGTGTTTTTCAGCTTCAATCGCCGTTTAGTATACCAACAAATTCGGTCTTCGACATCTTGGGTATACTTGCAAGATCACGAGTACTTTGTTGATCTGAATAACACCGATTGGTGATTTGGATTTTGCATACAAATTAAATATGATATCACTAAAAGTTTATCGTTTGTACTCCAAAAGCTTTATTTTGTTGTTTTCCTGCTTAATATAGGGGTTATTTATTTTAAACGGCATTAATGGTATTGTACTTTTATTTTTTCTTCTTCTTCTCCTCCTCCTCCTCCTCCTTCTTCTTCTTCTTCTTCTTCTTCTTCTTCTTCTTCTTCTTCTTCTTCTTCTTCTTCTTCTTCTTCTTCTTCTTCTTCTTCTTCTTCTTCTTCTTCTTCTTCTTCTTCTTCTTCTTCTTCTTCTTCTTCTTCTTCTTCTTCTTCTTCTTCTTCTTCTTCTTCTTCTTTGTGCAGAAGGCAGCCCCTTTAACTCTGGGACTAATCTATAGTCGCTCTTCTTTGGACATATGTTTCTTAAGGTGGGGGCTCCGCACAGCATGAGCGTATTTGGGGGCGCACAAGCGATTTGTACAAGGGTGAAAAGTTATCCTTGTTATTATATCTATAGATAAACAAAGGTTCGTCTGATTAAATTCATTACTGTTAGCCTTATTGATCTTTGTATGTAAATGTTCTTCAAAATTCAGCTTGTCATCTAGTTCTTCTACTTCTTCTTCTACTTCTTCTTCTTCTTCATCCTCTTCGGCTCCTCTTTTTTCATCAGAAAAGGTATAAAAGCGGGTCATTTTTTTTTTTTTTTTTAAATCTCAACTGATCGACACAAGTTACATTTCTCTGGTATATATTCTGCCTCACTTGGTCTATAACTAGTGAAAATAGTATGACTAATCATCGTACAGCGCGATGTTTACAATGCAAACTGTAATGGGGTTATATGCGGAAGTTGCATTGCAATAATAAGGTCAAGCTTGTTCGGGGACGTGAACGAAAATGCGAAAGCACGACGATGATTACTCATACTATTTTCACTAGTTATAGACCAAGGGAGGCAGAATAAACGCGTGATGCTGAACGCAACAAAGATATTTCTAAAATAGGTAAGCATAGACATATAAATTTGTGGAATAATTGATAAGTTTTGATGTTTTATGTTATGATGTTTACGATTCCATTCTGTTGTGCTGCATGTTGTGTTTGGCGTGAACTCATTGTTGAAGGTGCCCGAGACTTCCGGGCGGGGCATGTGCGAGCGTGCGCTAGAAAGTCGTACTCGAAGGTGTCTTTACATGATGTAAATTGTATGTTTGTAACAAAACAGGAGTTGCCACCTGATGGCATTAGAAGCCACAGAAAGCAGAAATTATAATTCTTCTTAACACAAATTATTAGATATGAAATTATTATAGAGGGTATGGTGGTGGATCCAGTGTCCGAACACTTTTCAGAAAATCAACGATAGCAAATAAAATATCAAACGAATATCTGTCAAACTTACATAATGAATGCTTAAAGTCCTACAGAAAAAGAAGTTGATGGAATTTTTAAAAGACAAAGTAGATTTAATACGAAATTGACACAGGCCCATATAGTGATGGTCCCGTGAGTGGACTTTACTATAGTCTAGACTACATGTAGATCAACGTTACATCGATGATTGAGGAATCAACGATAAAACTTTTTTTGCTGCTAGAGGGTGTCAACTGTGCACAGATATTTATCAAATGCTTGTTTTTTGATCAATAGGAAAACTCATATCACACGCCTGTACCAGAAATAGGCATCACAACAAAAGTAATATAGCGCCGCCATGGGCGAATGTCTTACAGTTATTGACGATCCCTCGAATTGGTGTCATGGGGGGGGGGGGGGGACTTACAGTTTGGTTTAGCGATGTTCAGTAGATTTTTGTGGAAGCATACATGTAGACTAGTTGTATTCATTGTTTGTTAATTACCTGTGCACATGCACAGATGAAAATATTTTGTGGACCTTTTGCTATTAAACCAAAAATGGCAGAGTTCAAGAATTTATGGGCATCACTTTACATGAAGCTCACATACAGTTTTCATGGCACAAAGAAAACTGGCATGAAATATATCCAATATAGTCTCACATTGTTCTCCTTGTATCAAAGCGAGATCATGTGGTATTCCGTCATTGATTTTCGTTGAATTTTAATGTGAATATCTAGAACGCTAGATAACGGCTAATACACTGGGTCACTGCCCTTAGACCGAAAAATCAGTCTATTTCGTTCGGGGATATGCTCCGCTGAGACTTCGTCTGGCTTCATGGAATCCCTCTCCTACATACATGTAGACCGAAGTCTACCCCAACCACTCCTGTTGGGGTCCATCATTATGCTTTTCCCTATGGTGCTACAAATATTTGGCTCGTCGGGGAGGAGCTACACACTCAATATGCATTACTTTTGCTTTGGCCAAAGTTCGATGAAAATATCACGAATACTACATCACATAAAATCACCAACTCTACACATACTAATACTTACATGAACATAAAAAAACTTGCAACAGGAGTGATAACTCAACGTTTTCAATATATCTTTGGCATGAAAAAATGCGATAGAATGTCACCAACAATCTTTTCTCAGTGTTGGTCTCAACATTTTGTTTGGAGATAGCTTGTGTTGTACATATACACAACTTTTTACTTGCTTGTGAAGTGCACATTGGTGGTGTTGCAATTTACGTCCCAAGCCTAGTACCTAAATTATTTTTGCTTCTCATTTATTTAATATTCCACCTTAGGAGAGGAAAAATAACTTCACAGTGTTTAAGTATTGCTATCATCTCCTATTTATCATCTATTAATCAAAGAAATCTGACAAAAAGTTCTTGACTTGAGGGCTTACAGTTACAAAACTACATGACCTTTAATGATTACATGTACATGTAATGTATGTACATGTAGTTACTTCAGACCTTCTTGAAGGATTTTGAAATGTATTGATGGAGTGGAGGAGTCATAGATATTGTCATATATGACATACATTTCTTCTTTTGCTAACATCAATCATACTTGTACGTGTACTTGGTTTAGGCCTCCTTGTAGAAATTGAAACTCAAATGGTATGAAGGTATTGTTGATTTATATGACAAATCACTCATAAATTTAATGACAGTCATACAGTGATGATTGTGTAATATCCTGTTAATTTGTATCAAGTTGAAAGACTTATTTTCACAATAGTTTACATAAAAACTATTATGTGATTTTATACATCTACATGTACAGTGTACATGTGTGTGTCAGTGTGAAATACATGTACATCACATGCAGCCTTCGCTTGATTACATGTACATGTACAATCAATCCAGATTACAGGTGTATTCTTTATTTCCCAGTCTGTACCATGTTTTCACCAAAATCATACATGTTTTGTTCTACTACATGTACATGTACCTGTATACACAAATTTTACATCTTCATTGATATATATACTTTTACTCTAGTATCATGCATCTATTCATATTTTTTTTTTTAAAGAATCTGCTATTGTCTTGCATGTACATGTACATTGTAGAAGTTGTTAATACAATGTTATTATTAACCCTTTCAGGACAGGAATTATTTAAGGCCTAAATTGATCACAATTTGTTCTTCAAATTGGCAACAATAATATTTTTCTTTTAGTGCTACATGGTTCTAATAAGGTGTAATGTGTTCTAGAATAATATATATGGTTAAGAGTTTTGTCGAAAAGTTGAAAAAATTGCCAATTTTGATGAAAAACAATGATTTTGAACCTCTCAATGTGTTGCCAATTTAAGGATCTCAAAGTTTATTCTCGTTTTTAAAATTCCTGGCATCAAACGCAATATGGTTATGCAATAAAAATGGACATACATGTAGTGTGTGTAGAAAATTTTGCTCTTTCTACTCATGCATCTGGTATATTTTTTAGAGCTCTTAATTAAAAGTTATTGAGCCAAACCACACAATATGGTCAATTGTCTTGAAAGGGTTAAATAGTAATGTACAGAATACATGTATGTACATGTACTGTCAGTACCCAAGGCCATTGACTGAGGTATGTGAATTTATACTTAGATTGAAACGACTACATGTACTTGTAACTTGTAAACTTAAGAATTTTTCAGAAAATATATTGTTTGCCAAGATCAATGTTCACTTTTAAGCTGTTTGGTCAGGTACTCACACGCTCATCACTCATACAGTATGTATTTGACATTCCTAGGACTTGGTAAACACATTGCAGTTGATCAGGAATTTTGATCGAGATTTTATAATCCACAGCGTATATTTGTAGTGTACATGTACATGTATATTAAACTTTGTATGAGATCGATTCACTATATGCACCAATAGGAAAGAGAGAGAGAGAAGAGGATAGCACAAGTAAATGTACATATTTAAGGGTTTAAATCTACAAACATGTACATTACATGTACATTCTTAATGAAAATAAAAAGTCAATCTCCATTTTGTTAATCATCTCATAATTAGGTAATAAAGTAATTTTTTGATTGATTCATTCATTCATTGACTGGGTGGTTTATTTGACCGGACTGCAACGAAAGCAAGTACATGTATGTGCTTAAAGCTCACAGACAGTCTCGGTAGCAAAAAAAAATACTCGCAAGAAACTTATCTAACATCTATCACATACTATTCTCCTTTTATCATAAGACACATGTACGAGATTATTTTAACATTCCATTCACGATTTCGAACAAATTTTAGTGTAAATATCTGTAAGAAACGCTTGGTAACGGCTTTTCACTGCCTCACGCTAAGACCATATCCACCCGAAGGTTCCCCGCACAATAAACCCAGCGCTTCGCACAGTGTGTAGCGTATTCTATAACACACAGCAATCCCCATGTGCGTAATGTGTGGCCGTTGTTTGGATTTACATCCCCTCTTTTTTCGGCCAGAGATTTTTATTACTTTTCACCTTTCATGCGATAAATACTTCACTTGAGGAGGAAAAAACTTCACAGCATCTTACTTAGTTATGTTAGTACCCTGCTATTTATTAAGTAAAATCAAAGAAATCTCACAAAAAGTTTTTGAGAGCTTCCCAAAACTATCTCTTACCTTTAACATGTACATGTAGGAGGCTTACTGTTCACCACTCACAATGTGTGTTAAGGTCCTGAAAAGGACTGTTGGGTTAATCGGTTATGAGCCCCACAACCTTGATTCTGATTCTCTTCTCTAGTGAAAAGTAAATCATATCAGTGGTTTTCAAGGTGTTATTCCTTGCAGTGGTGGAAGGGGGGGGCAATTCTGGCCTGTTCCCCCCTCCTTTTGAAAGAAAAGTATACATTGTGCCCCCCCCCCCCCCCCTTCAAAACTGATTTATACCTCTTTTTTTTTCTTGTCAGAGAATTCTTCTGGAGGAAAACTGACCCCAAAATCAGATAACTTTTTTTTCCATTTTTTTTTTTTTTTGCTCGTCAGAAAATTTTCAGATATTTTTGTGCCCCCCCCCCTTACAAAATCCTGGATACACCCCTGTCTACATGTACATGTTAAAGGGTTTGACTTTGAGGCTTTGTTTGTCTCAATAGGAGTACAGAGTATTCTTTGCTGATTGTGATTACAATCAGATTTAATTCTCATCACAGTTTGAGATCAAGATGCATGCATCTCACATGGTACTGACAGGAGAGAATCGATATGACACTTTACTGACAGTGATGGGTATGGTGCAAGACATTTTAGCATAATATTGAATGCCAAAAGAACGTGGCATGAGATTTTACTTTGTATTCAGCAAAGTGGAACCTACAATGTAATCAGGCAGAACCCTTTACAGTCAATCAAAAAGGTTTATAAAAGTTGGAATGGACATACTTTTTGAGACTTTCTGTCACCTTTCTGTGGATGTTAGGGCTCGGCAAGTGGTTTATGCTCCCTTTGAGGAAATTGTAATGCTGTCTCTCCCGGATGCAGTATTATCAAAATACACTGTTTATTATTATATTGAGAATGTACATGTATATATTAACTTAGTAATGTTGCCTTTTTTGTGCGCTACATAAGAAGAATGGAAGAAAATTTGTCTCTTAAATTCATAATATTTGTAATTTTGATGTAATAAGGTGTGACTTGGGCCCTCCCTGTATGTGTACATTCAGAATAATGTCTTTGTAATTATATTTGCATTTGTATTTGTGTTTTCATACAAGGAATATAAAGGAATAAATTTTACTATTTCCCACATTTGATTTCCAGGGCAAGGTTTTTGATTGTATTTGTAGTTAGCAATGTAATAATGGCAATATTGCTTTCTTGATCTCGTTTGCAGATTTTTTTTCTTAGGTAGTCCCACCCATAAACAACCATGCTGCAACAAATCTTGAAAGACATGTTCATTGACCCAGAGCTCCTGGCAGAATTATCAGAGCATCAGAAGGAGCTACTCTATGTGAAGATGAGGGAAGAGCAAGTACGGAGATACAAGATTAGGGAAGAGGAAGAAAGAAAGAATCCTCCAAAGAAAGTACCAAAAAAAGGTAGGTAATTGTAGGTTAAAGTAAACTGGTATAGTTGTGATTAGAAATTGAATTAGATATAAGATATATCCACATCGGTGAAAGAATTAATACCCCATTCACAATCACAAGACTGATAACAGACCAAACATAATATTTCATTGCCCTGAATGCATCATTCTCTACCTCTGGATATAGTACCGTACGCACGTCTCTGTGAGCAGTTGATGTGGCCGCACAACCAAAATAAGGAGCCCTAAACTCAAACACAGTACGTGGGACCGCGTGGGACATTTTCTGCTGTGTACAATTCCGGTGTACTCCTATTTAAAAAATATGTGATTTGATTTTTTGTTTAAAAAAGACATTATACTGATTGTCACATTAAATCACCTTCTAATTTGTATGGGTACACTTGTTTTTGCCTGATTTTACAGTTAATTCTTGGAAAAGACTTCACAGTGCTGAATTATTTGATTCTAAAAATGCGTAAAATTGTATTGAAACAGTACAGCGGCAGTGTTTTATCTGCGAGCCCAAACACATGTGGCGACCTGTCGCATCAAACGTAGAGAGCGTTGCTCTATCCACTGGTAGAGATCGATGCCTGAGTGGCCAGAAATCGGTTTTGCGGTGTGACTGAGTTAGCATTAGAGGTGATTTTGAGCAAATTAAAGGAATGCATGTATTAGATATTGTTGAAAAAATACGCTCCAGTGGTTCAATTTTGCAGCAATTTTTTCCAAAATACACCATACTGAAAAGCTCATCAAAGCAAAATACTCATTGTGTTACATGCATCCAAACTTCCCCATTATACATTGTTTTATACGTACTTGTAAAATCATATACTGACATGGGGGTGGGGAGAGAGAGAGGTAGAAAGGAAGGGACGGAAAAGAAGAAAATGAAATAAATACTATCATTATGACTATGTCTCTTCTTCGTCTCTCTTGTGATTTTTCGCAGGCAAAAAGAAAGTAGTTTGGCTACAAGGCCGAGACGGATGTGAGTGGGTTTGGGTGATGGGCCATCACAAAGATGACATGACAATAGAAGAGATCCTGGAGAGAGAAAATAAAGAGAAGGCCAGAATACTTGCAGAGAAGGAAGCAAAGGAAAAAAGGTAACTTAGAGCATCAATTTCAGTTAATAGAAACTGCAAATGAAATAGATGGAATTAAACGCCTTGAGCACTTGATCATCAAGTGGATTTGGCGCTTTATAAATCTTATATATTATTATTATTATTAACATTAACTATTATACAGCAATTTATTAATGAACTGTTTTTATTTTGACAAAGAAAGTGAAATTGTTTTACAGCTCAGTACAGAGAGTGGGCAATGAGCAAATTGTAGTAAAGTAAAGGAAAAGCAAAAGGGAATTTGTATGACGTAATTTAGTTGCTTTACATGTAGAGATGCTTGTAGCAGGCATATTAGATCGGGAGTCTCTGATGAGCGTGCACATGTGTTCTTATCATTTACATTTTAAGCAAATGCTGTGAACTATTTCTTCACAAAGGTATATAATCAATGTCTTTTTCAATGTTTTTTTTATAGTAGCTTTCTTTTATTTAATACAGTGCTCATTTCCAGTTAGAAACAAGGTATATAATATACTGAGTTAACCAACCATGCTCAGTATAATCTCCCAGTCAAATATAACCATTGCTTTCGATGCCTTGTGATAAAGACAGTCTAGTTGATGAACAAGTGTTCATGTATAAGACCTATTATGATTATCATAATACATGTACAATTCATAGAAAAGAAAACATAGTGAACTTGTTATGTATTTTTAAAGAATATTTTTATTCTTATCCCTTACCTGAGAAGAAACCATCTAATAAACTTGTCCTTGGTCATGAGTTTATTAATGTCCGAGAAGTTTCACATTTACTTTAAAAATGTTAAGGTGCATCATTTGAAATCGTGGCAAACAGAAAAGAAAAAGGAGAGAATATTTTCCCTATATTTATTTCCATGTACGGCTCAGAACCCAATCAAATTGAGACAAAGTTGCCATTCCACATAATGTGGGCAACTGAAGTGAATGGGGTTTATCAATTTTTTTGATTAAAAAATCGGCAACTATAATTTGAACAAACCCTAACCTTTCCTACTCTGCTCTCTATGTTATATTTCCCAGGCTGCAGGAGCAGTAAGTATTTGAAGACACAAATATTTATAGGGATTTCAAGCTCAGTGTTTGGTGTCAATGACAACGTGGTGTCTAGTGTCGGTATTGGTAATGACAGATACATACCCTGGTATAGTGAATGCATTTAGGTCCATATTTTGATTGACATTGGATACCTGTATTCATATATAACACACAAGTTAACCCTTTCAAGACAATTGACCACATTTTGTGGTTTGGCTCAATAACTTTTGATTCAGAGCTCTAAAAAATATACCAGATGCAGGAGTAGAAAAAGCAAAAATTTCTACACACATTGTGTCCATTTTTGTTGCATGACCATATTGCGTTTGATGCCAGGAATTTCAAAAAGGAGAATAAGCTTCATAATCCTTAAATTGGCAACACATTGAGAGGTTCAAAATCACTATTTTTTATCAAAATTGGCAATTTTTTCAACTTTTCGACTAAGTTTCTAATGATGTATATTGTTTTCAAAGACATTGCATTTTGTTAGAACCATGTAGCACTAAAAGAAAAATATTACTGTTGCCAATTTGAAGAACGAAATGTGATCGATTTAGCCTTTAAATAATTCCTGTCATGAAAGGGTTAAAAGAATGTCCATGTAGATAGATTCTGAAGGGTACATGTATGCATGGGTTTTTGAACAATCATTTCCACTGTTCGTGCTCATTTCGTTCAGATACAGTCTTATATTTCCACAAAATCCAGTAACGTGATGAAAAATAGAACATAATTTTAAAGAGGAACTATATGTACATCTTCACATGTAGATGTACTGTATAGTAAATACTCAAGGGTCAGGAAAAGGCCATCAGATACCAGTAATCATATTACAGGAAAGTAACAAATCAGAAATAACTGTAAACTTGAAAACATAAACAATTTTGAACAACAGTTTCCTCCACCTGTACAAGTATGTATTTTTCTATTGAAATGTGGCAAATAAAACATTTTTTTTGTGAAGAAGAACTGTGATACATGTTCAAAATAGGAAATAAAAATCTGAAATATCCTTCCTTGAACAGATTACCCTGGCATCAAGTGGGCTTTAATACAAACAGAAAAATGAGAGGAACAGATGAGTGAAAATTTTAGGAAAATCTAATGAAGGATAAGAAAATTATGAAGTTTTGACATTAGATAAATCATTTACAACTTGCAACTACATGTAGTTCCCATCCATTTTTGCTTTGTACTAAAAATGTATATTTTTAAAAATTAATATTGTAGTATTTTAGGATATGGAATCACAATCACTTTATATATCTAAGAGCTGAGTAAAAAAAAAAAAAATACTGTATACTCCATATATTTAGCGGGGTTTTATTTTCGCGAATTTCGCGAATCGCGAGTGGGTCGCGAATTTAACAACACGCCAAAATACTGCCAACATAAGAAGTCGGTTGAATTTGTTGTCTCCTGGTCAGAAATTCACCACTTCGCTTTGCAAAAGTACATCATCACCGCTGTTTGTAGATTTGAGAATTTTCCAAACGCGAATTCAACCACTCGCGAAATAGTCTGGTTATTCCGATTCGCGAAAATTTATGGCCACAAAATTTTATGGCTTGCACGGTAATACAGGTGTAATGCTCAATATTGCTGTAAAACCAGAAATTTTTTGCTAGTTTCTGACAAAGCCTGTTTTCACAGCTACATGTACAAATATTTGCAATTGCAAACATTCAGGGTTGTGATTCAATCATTTTGCAAGCATGAAACTCCCACAAAAGTGTCACAAAGTTTGTGAGAGTTTCTGATTTTACAGTCTACTTGAGTGCATGAAAGGCTTGTAGTTGTATGGTGTCAATACCAGCACCATCTTAACACCAACACCAGAACTTTACACTGAGACTTGAATCCCTCACAGCATTACATTACACCTTGTTTCTCACTCTCAATCACTGTCTCATTGTCCATGTATACATAGTATGTTCATGGTGTCAATTCCAGCACCAGCCCTTGACACCAACACCAGATCTGAATACTGAGACTTGAATCCCTCACCGCATTTCATAATGTTCGAACATTGTCTTTTGAAGACGATCTCATCGTTCTAAAATACAAGTAGCACTTATCACTTTTACATTTTTCAAGTAGTATCACCCTAAATCATGTGTGTACATAAACATCTAGATCCTTAGCCCATCATTCTGCAATTGTGACTCCAAAGAGATGTGAATGACATTACATTTATTGCTTTTGTGAAAATAAACATCTATCTGATCATGGAAAATGTAAATATTATACTATTCATTCAGAAATACTGTACCTTGATCTTGATCTTCGTTCTGCAATCAAAGAAATCTGCAAAATGTTCTGTTGGCTTACCCGAATTGTATGTGTAGGCTCTTAAATGTATACAATTGGGTTGATAAGATGTGCACAAATATACATTGGGCCAACTTAATAAATGTACAGTACATAGAAAGATAAAAAGAACATTGATAAAGAAAGGGAATTTTTCAGGGTATGTTTCTCCCTATTTGAAATTTTCTAAGAGGTGTTGCATGTCTCTGCAGATTATACATGTTGATAACGTGGCCTTGATAATTGATATGGCCAAGTACATGTATATCGTCTCTTAAAGCTCATGTACAATTTGGGTAGCAAAAATGTAACTGGAAAGGAACGTGTTAACTACATGTATAGTCTCATGTTGTTATCCTTGTATCAAAAGACACATGTACGAGATCATTTGGTAATCCATCCATGATTTCCAATAAATTTTAGTGTAAATATCTGTACACTGTAAGAAACGCTTGATAACGGCTTTGCACTGTGCTGCACTCAGACTCTTCCACCCTGGCGGCTCCCCACACAACTACGGTACATTGTACATGTATTCCAGCGCCTCGCCTGAAGTGTGGCATATAAATGTATACACACAACAATCATCATAGGTTTTACTTGTGTGTAGTGTGTGTGTGTGTGTGTGTGTGAAGTACAAGTTGTTGTTTTTGTTTTTGTACATGTATACATGTACATGTACATGTATGTTCCTGGGCCAAATATTTAAATTATTTATCACCTCTCATTTGTTGAATATCTCACTTAAGGAGGAAAAACTTCACTGCATTACTAATATCTTGCTATTCCGACGAAGAGTTATTGAGGGCTTCAAAACTAAAAGGTGTTGCATGTCTCTTCTGAAACATGTTGATAAAGTGCCCTTAATGGCCAAGCATATCGTTTCTTAATGCGCTTAAATCTTGTACAAAATGTACATTGACACTCTGAATCAATTGCACTGCAATTTAGCTCTGAAACTTTGTACAGCGCAGCACATAAATTACCATTATGTTGTTTTGATAGCGAATGAAAAAGGTAGTTTTCCCCATACTTGTAACTTGTAATTGACTAAGTAAATGTGATTATAGAGTTTGATATATGATAACTTTTACTTTCATCATGACTACAGTATAATGATATACATG
The DNA here is from genome assembly GCA_025618425.1 of Heliocidaris tuberculata. Classification (NCBI taxonomy): domain Eukaryota; kingdom Metazoa; phylum Echinodermata; class Echinoidea; order Camarodonta; family Echinometridae; genus Heliocidaris; species Heliocidaris tuberculata. The sequence continues at coordinate 23,758,573 of CM046851.1, read as the reverse complement.
TAGTTTGAAGAGAGATAGAAAGGTATTAAATTAACATACTGTACATGTAATACCCTTCTCACTCTCAACAGATGATATTACATTATGTAGATATATACAGTACACAAATATACCAACTTACCAAGGTGATGGTTTTTCCATATTAATTAAAATAAACATGTACATTATGTACTACCAATTTGCAGGTTATTGTATGACCATGAGTATGAGGAAATAGCTTTTACTATTATTGCATACTTTCTTTCTTTAAAACCAAACAATAACCGCTATTTTTCTCTATTTCCTTAACCTTCAAGTAAATATTAGCACTACCTCATGTAATGTAAATTAAGCTGTGTCTACATGGAGTACTGTAGTTTACATAAGACTGTATTCCCCTGCGATTTGCACATTACAAATGTACATGATTGTTAGCGTAAACTAGTCTCCATGTATTGCATTTCTTTCTGTTCTCACAATACATTCACATACAGTGACTGAAAGTTAGGTGTACCGTATGCAAAATAGTGAAGAAATTGTGCTGTGCATTGTCACCCAAAATTGCCTGAATTATTCTCAAAAATTATTTAAAGTTTTATTTTCAGAATAAAAAAAGCCACAGAGAGAGTCACTTTGCGTGAAGGAAACAGTAAACAGTACATATAAACCCTTTCGGGACAATTGACCACATTTTGTGGTTTGGCTCAATAACTTTTGATTCATAGCTCTAAAAAAATATACCAGCTACATGTACATGTACATGAGTGGAAAGAGCAAAAGTTTCTGCACAAACTACATGTATGTCCATTTTCGTTGCATGACCATATTGCGTTTGATGCCAGGAATTTTAAAAACAAGAATAAGGTTTAAAATCCTTAAATTGGCAACATATTGATCGGTTCAAAATCATTGTTTTTTTAATCAAAATTGGCAATTTTTTTCAACTTTTCAACAAAGTTTGTAACCGTGTACATGTATATTGATTTCAAATACATTACAACTTATTCGAACTTTGTAGCACTAAAAGAAAAATATTATTGTTGTTAATTTGAAGAACAAAATGTGATCACTTTAGCCCTAAACCCTTTCATGACAGGAATTACTTAAGGGCTAAATCGATCACATTTTCTTTTTAAAATTGGTAACAATAATATTTTTCTTTTAGTGCTACATGGTTCTAATAAGATGTAAATGTCTTGAAGACAATATGCATGGTTAGGAACTTCGTTGAAAAGTTGAAAAAATTGCCAATTTTGATAAAAAACAATGATTTTGAACATCTCAATGTGTTGCCAATTTAAGGATTTAAAAGCTTATTCTTCTTTTTAAAATTCCTGGCATCAAAGGCAATATGGTCATGTAACAAAAATGGACATAGTGTGTGCAGAAATCTTTGCTCTTTCTATTCATGTATCTGGTATAATTTTTAGAGCTCTGAATCCAAAGTTATTGAGCTAAACCACAAAATGTGGTCAGTTGTCTCGAAAGGGTTAAATAATTCCTGTCCTGAAAGGGTTAACTGTGCATGACATGAAATAAGAAGGAACAACTGCAGAATACCCTGCACAACAATGTATATACGTATATTCAGAACGAGGCATATATATATATATATATGTATATATATATATATATATATATATATATATATATATATATATATATATATATAAACATGTATATATATATATATATATATATATATATATATATATATATATATATATATATATATATATATATATATATATATATATATATATGTGCAGGGTATTCTGCAGTAAAGCCAATAAGAATGAAAGTTGTAATGGAAAGTGAACAGATTGCTCAATGCAATGTCACCAGAAAGTGTCCGAGATTATTGTTTACGTTGTTATAGCCTTATTTACAGCCATGGAAAGGAAGAGACGGCCCTGGGGAAGACGGAATCTAACAACCAGGAAAGCAAAGATATCGTGTAGGAAACCTACAATTTTATACTACTAGACTGCAAGGTTCAAAATTTGGAATGCCCCAGCATCTCTAATGCATGATTGTATTATTTTCCTACATATATATCCATTTTTCATTGATTATTTTTGGTCTTTTTGAATTTGTGGCCATTGTCATATTCTAAGTTTTATTTGTGTTTGCTCACCACAATAGTAACCTGCAAAAAAGAAAAGGAATGTCATACTCGATCAACCAAATCAGTGTTTGAATCAGCTTGTTCGTTCTTTGTACATGTATGCCTTGATAATTCCTTCATATATTTGGCTGAAGTCATGTTCTGTATTGTACTTCAGCACAATTACAATGTACTTGATGTCCTTTTTGCTACAAATTACACATTAACTTTGAGTTTCAAAAGAAGTTTGACAGAAATATAGACAAATTGCCACTTTGTGTGGAAATTATTCATTTTGAACTTCTCAACATCAATTTTTTTTCATCTCTTAATTTAGATTCATTTATTTGTGTTCCTTTAGCCTATATTTTCATATATTTCATTCATGGAGGAATACCTTTGTGTAAAGCTACATGTATGTATAAAAACAGAAAAAACATTGAGGCCTGTACAGCATCCGCGTCCATGAAAACAAATAAAAAATGGTTGTTTTTTGACTACCAGACGGGTAACCCGGGGATCTCATGTAGGGTAACAAAAACAGGAAAATTCTGAAAAAGGGTATCAAATTCACTAGTGATGAGAAAAGATCCTCAAAATGGGTTGGAAATTGGACAGTACCATTCAGCATCTGAAAATCTTATTGTGGATAGTTTTTCATGAATGCAAAAAGGTTCTTTCTATTCTTTCCATGAAAACATCATTCTGTAATGTGTTCCAAATTAAATATTTGTCTTTAACTCTTTCCTTTTTTGCCAAAAAAGGGCCAATAAAAACCAATCCTTGAATAGGGTGTACAATACTATATACAAGATCTGAAAAATCCCTCTTAAGGAATAAGGATCTAAAAATCCAAAATTTTTCCCTGAATAGGGTATCAAAAACCTCTCAACTTCATTCCTCGTTTAGGGTGCTTTTCAGAAAGTCCTGGATGCGGATGCTGTACAGGCCTCAATGAGACATAACCCCCCGGGCAAACAAGGCCCAAAAAATTTATGTTACTTGCAATTAATGTACATACATGTATATCAGTATGCTAAATATACTCCATTAATGATCTAGGCCCGGCCGTTGCATAAAACTTACCATTAACGGTAACTTTGCCATCAATGGTAACTCCCATGGAAACCTTGATTTTGATTGGCTGTTGAGTGATGTTACCATGGTAGTTACCATTGACGGTAAGTTTTATGCAACGGGGCCCAGTTGTGTTTGAACGGAACGCATAGAGTACACAATAATAAATTAGTTTAAATTGTTGATTAATTTGCCACTTGTTCATTGTGTTCACACCATATTCTTTACAGCATGATTTAAGGCAAACCCTGACATTTGATGAGGAAATTGTAATGAGGAAATTACATGAATTATGTTTTATATTTTCAATGTAATTTGTTGATGCACTTTTTAAACAAGCCTTTGTTAAACATACTTGCAGTGTTATTTTCTTGATGTAAACATTTGCATGACCTTGTATCATTTATCATTGCATGAACATGACTTTCGTTACACTCAAGAATGCAGATTACAAAGCTTCCCATTGCACATTTCATTATTGGATTCAACGTGTACATGTACTTGTACTTTCGCCATACATGTATATACCCAGTTTAATTGGGTAATACAACTTCACTCGCCCAACTTTAAAGGGATGGTTGAGTTCTGGGATACATGTACATGTAGGTTAAAAATAATTTGTGAGCTTTCTCATTCTTTTTATGTTAGTGTGGAAGATTATCATGGTAGAAATGTCCCCTGAAAAAGGATTGTTCTTCAAATGCCCTCACATTCAAACTTTGACAAGAAACAGCTCAAATGTTTGTGTGTAGTCCCATATGCACATTTCTATGTGCAGTGCATGTGACTTTCAGCAGGATTGATTAAATTTCTTAACATTTTGGTGATTCCAAAATCTTACAGTATACACCAATTCTTATGTACACAGGTTTTAAATGTACTACATGTATATAATCAACCTTTCACAATTGCTTTGAGACAGTTTCTTTCACAATTCAATCTCATGACCAGAACTCAACTTTATCTTTAAAGGGGGTACCCAATGCTGAAACAATGTTAGTTCATTTAAAAGATCATGATTTTATTAGAAGAAAATCATCTGCCTTAAATTTTTTTTAAATTCGTGTTGCCAGAAAATCCCCGAAATATGGTAAGATTTCAGGATATTTTGGCCCCTCAGCTGTGTCCCAATTTCAGCTAGGTAACCACAATGACGTCAAAATGGTTACCTTGTCGCGCAATTATAGCAAAATGCGCGCAAGGTGTAATGCATTTTGTACAGTCTAGCGCGCAACACATCTGCAATACGCGAACCTGGGTAACCACTTTGACGTCATTGTGGTTACCTAGCTGAAATTGGGACACAGCTGAGGGGCCAAAATATCCGAAGTCTTACCATATTTCGGGGATTTTTCTGGCAACACAAATTTTTTTAAAACTTAAGGCAGATGATTTTCTGCTAATAAAATCATGATCTTTTAAATGAACTAACATTGTTTCAGCATTGGGTACCCCCTTTAAGTTGTCAGTGCCTAAATGTTTAAGCACTCTTCCTTTTTTGTAGCTATGCAAAATTTTAGCTTTGTTCAGACTTTTACTTAAAAAAAAAAAATCTTTTTTCTTTGAATCATGAACTTTGTGTTCAATTTTAGCTCATAAATTATTCATGGAAATGCTTTTTTTTCTTTAAAAAGCCATTTTCCTGCATTAGGAAAGTGCATGATATATTTTTCTTCTTGTTTCTTGGTGATTACTACATGTTCCTAGTAAGAATTTGATTAGTGTTAAAACTTACTGCTGAGCAATTTTACGTGGAGCATTTGTCCCTCAATCAGTATGAGTCCGTAATAATATAGACTCTGCAGTTTGTTTCAGTTTTCATTTTTGATCATTAATGGTTATATTTATATGGCTTTACTAAATATAAAGAGTTCAATTTTCTTTTCTTCCAAAAACATTACAGAATAAGCAAACTCAGGCCTATTAAACAAAAGAGAAGCAGAGAGTAGTAGCATGGGTAGAATACTACTAGGAAAACTACCTACTGTGGTAGTAAGGAGTAGTAATAAACATGTAAAATTTACATACATGTACAAATGTAGTGGTTCTCTGTAGTACACTTTTAACACATTATCTGTATGTACTTGTATTGACCTGTTTTAGTTTCAGTTATTTGCTATTATACAACATATTCCTTCTTAACAGGAAGAAGCAGGAAATGGAAATGAAGAGCAAAGAAAAGGAGGAAGAGGAAAAACGGAGAAAATTGAAAGAAGAAGAGGAGAGACTGAAGAAGGAAGAGGAAGAATTGGAGAAGATAAGGAAGAAAGCGGAAGCAGAGGCCTATGCCTCATTGAAGGAGCTGCGCTTGCAGAAGGAGAAGCTGGCCCGGGAGGAGGCGGAGAAGAAAAAGAAGGAGCAGGAGCTGAAAGAAAAGATAGAGCAACTCAAGAGGGAACGTGTAAGATAAATAGCATTTTTCTTGGAGATGGTTTAACGATACTAAAAATACATAAACATACTATTTTCATTTCATTGTATCTTTGTATAATTTCTCTGATGTTTTGATCCGGTTATGATAACAGAATTTTGATACAGTGATAGAAATTATATTATAATTTTATATGGAATGTGAAAAAAAAATGACTTTAACTTTTCTCATTTATCAATGATTGTTAATAGGAAATCTGCCTTGATGTGGTAACCATTTTAAAGTCACCTAGTCAATCTAAAACTGTGAGAATTGAACTTGTCGCACTGTCTGCAAACTTAAAGTGTACCAATCACCAAAAAATATTTTGCTCTCTATGTATGTGATGTGGTTGTCTCTGCCAAGAAAGACTATTATCATGACAGACTTTCTTCATGTAATACCAAGGACATGTATAAGACTGTCAATGAATTGCTTAATGTCAGTAGTAATGTTCTTCCTGTATGTACAAACTCTTCTGATCTTGCTGAAGATTTTTCAAATTACTTTGTCAGTAAGGTATCTAAAATTAGGGGCGATATAGAGAGCACTGTTCCAACAAAACGTAATGTTCCTACTGTATCCTCAAACACATGTGAACCTGACTCAACTTTTTCTCAGTTTGATTTTGTGAGTGAAAATGTCTTGCAGTGTATGATTTCTAAATGTCCTTCCAAATCTTGTACTTTGGATCCCATGCCAACATGGCTGGTTAAGAAACATTTGTCAGTTCTACTTCCAGTACTGTTACGTATCGTGAATCTATCACTGTCTACCGGTGTTTTCCCAGAGAGACTTAGATCGTCTATCATTACACCAGTATTGAAGAAGTCCTCTCTGGACAAAAATGATTTAGGTAGTTACAGACCTGTTTCCAACATACCATTTTTAGGCAAATTAATCGAAAAAGCTGTTTCTAAACAGGTGTCCGACTTTGTCAACCGTAATGATTTGCTTGATCCTATGCAGTCTGCATATCGCGTGGCACATAGTACTGAGACTGCACTCATTCGACTGCAGAATGACGTACTTTGTGCAATCGACAACAGGCAAGCTGTTTTCTTATTAATGCTGGACCTCTCATCCGCCTTTGATACGGTGGACCACACAATTCTCTCTCATAGGCTGGCCGATGACTTCGGTCTACGAGATAATGTCCTTTCCTGGTTCAAATCGTATCTTGGCAACAGGTCTTGTAGAGTCCATGTCAATGGATCATTCTCCAGTGACAAAAGGTTGGAATTTGGGATACCGCAAGGGTCATTTGTTGGGCCACAGTTATTTACATATTACATTAGGTGTATTGGTAACATCATCAGCCAGCATTCAGTTCAATACCATGTGTATGCTGATGACATCCAGATGTTTACCATTTTTGATCCTACCAAGCCTGGAGATGCAGCTTGCGCATACTACCGTATCTCGAAGTGCTTAGAAGACATACAATCATGGCTTGTCAGTAATAAATTGAAGTTGAATTCCGGTAAAACTGAGTTCTTCATTGCTGCATCATCCACCGACTTGAATCGGTTCAATGACCTTTCATTTTCTATTGATGATCTAGACATCCCAATGTCTTCAACAATCAAGGATCTGGGTGTTGTCTTTGATAAGGAAATGAAAATGTCTGACCATGTAACAAACTTGTGTCGTACCCTCAATTGGCAAATTTACAACCTCAATCGCATCAGGGGGTACTTAAATAAAGACACTTGTCATAATGTTGTTAGAGCACTTGTGCTATCCAGGCTTGACTATGGTGGATGTTTGCTTGGGGTCATCAGTAAACAGGACCTGGGCAGACTTCAACGTCTTCAGAATAAGTGTGCTCGTCTAATATGTCAAAAACCAAAATGGTCCCACGTCACTCCATTACTCAATGAACTTCACTGGCTTCCCGTTTCTAAGAGAATACAATACCGTATACTGGTTCAGACTTACAAATCACTGTCAACCACACTTCCTCAATACATCTCCTCACTCTTTCAGCAACAGAGAACATCATATTCTCTTCGTTCTACCTCTGCTCCTTCCTATGTCATTCCAAAATCCCGAAAACAGGCTGGCTTCAAGTCCTTTCAGTCACTTGCTCCACAACTTTGGAACAGACTCCCCGCATCTCTCCGTAATAGCACATCACTTGACATCTTCAAGAAACATCTAAAAACTTACTTATACAATTCTTAATTTACTTGAATAGACTTTAGGTGACAGCGCCTTGTATCCTTTGGAAAAGGCGCTATATAAATCCAATTATTATTATTTATTATTATTATTATTATTATTATTATGTTAGAGGTTCAGTGTCACTATACTACATGTACATGTATATTAAAAAATATACAGTAAGCTTCAAATGTTGATTCTATAAAGTTGAAACACACTCTCAACATACATGACAGCGACATGTGAGAGACTAGGCTAAGCACCCGTACATGCTCGAATTTGGGCCTGGGCGGAACCGAACTCGGAGTTGGGTTCGGCGCGAGGGGGCTGTTTGTGATCCTTTATTTTCCTCATACTCCTTAACCTTTAACCCATAGAAGCCCAGGTAAAGTGTTATGAGGTTAATTTTATATATGTACACATGTTTTTTTTTATTAAGTGATTGGTACACTTTAAGGTATTCTGCCTGTATGTGTGCAGCCTATTACCTGCATTGATCCCCTGTCAGCAGTACAAGGCTTTCAAAATAACTGGCTTAAATCAGGGAGCCAACTGTCTTTAACTTGATTGAATAAGATTTGATTTTAGTAATACAACTAATTTACATAAACCTCAGCCTGAGATATCTCAGGCTTCAATGGGTTAAACTTAAAGTAAAATACTGTGCCAAAAGATGCAAATGGGCACTGGGTCCTGTTTCATAAAACTTGTTATCAGTAACAACTGCCACATTTCTATGACAAATTTGCTCTCGGCCAATCAGATGCAAGGATTTCAGTAGCTTATAACAACTATCATAACTTCTTATTGATAACAATTTTTATGAAACGGGGGCACTGGTGTTGTCTAGGTACCTTTCTAAGCGAGTAGAATAGTAATATTTTTTATGGAGGTAATGAAATGAACACCTGCCTCTTTTTTTTTTATACAGGAGCAGAAAGAGAAGGAGCAGAGAGAACGAGAAGAGCAACTACAAAGGGAGGAGGAGGTGAGGAGAGAAGAGCTTTATATGAGTCTCAAGAAGATACGAGAGGAGCAAAAGAGAGCAGCCATGAAGGAGAAAGATCAAGCCGAAAAGATATTCCAAGTCCAATGTAAGTATCACTGTCATGGATACCCTAGTCACGCAGATATGACCAACAATAGAGCAAAGAAAAATAAAACAATGTATGATGAACTGTCCCAAATAGTCCCTGTCCGATCTCTGACCCATCTCTGACAAGCCGGCGACATGTTGTTGTAAGATATTTCAAGCATGTTCAAAAGATGCTTGCAACTCTGACAATTGACCGACATAAACTGTTTCAGACGAATAGTTTTTTTTTAATGTTGGATTTTGTTGTCGTCATCATGAACTTGATGAACTCAGTAACTTATTCATGTGACTACAATATATTCTTTATATATCTCCATTCTTTCTGCATTCTTTTCCTAGTAAGAGAATCCAAGAAAGCAGACAAAAACAGGAGCAATCGAGCCAGGATAGCTAGGGAGGAGGTCAGAAGGTCACGAATGAGCAAAGACCTCACCAATGTCAACATACAATTACAAGATGTCACAGATAAGAGAATCGTTCCTCCAGAGAAACCTCTTGAGACAGAGAAACCATCCCTTCCTCCAAGGTGAGTTCATAAGGGATTCAGAGGGAGGGGTAAAGTAGGGTGACCAGATGACCCTGCATTTTGCAGGATCATCCTGTATTTCAGTCTGAGCAAAGGCCTCACTTACCTTACCATCTGAGATGTCATGGAGAAGAGGATCGTTCCTCCAAAGAAAGCACTTGATACAGAGAAACCGACCCTTTCCTCCAAGGTAAGTTGGCATGGGATTCAGAGAGGGAGGGGTAAGGCAGGGTATTCCGATGTCCTTTCGTTAACAGATCGTACCGTGAGTCATGTATCATACATGAGCAAGGACCTCCCCAATCTCACTATCCAAGAGGAAACGACAAGAGGATTGAATTGTAGGTTTAGTTTTTTTCAGGGTTACACCATGTAATTCTTTCAAGGAATAAGAGCCCTGAAAAGTTTCTCCACCATGAAAGTGTCGCTGATACTTCACTAAATACCGGCTCTAAGGGGAGCAATCATTCAGCGGAAAATCTGGCCCTTGTTCTTTATTCAGAGAAAACAATGGCACCGTCCGGTGCTTTCTCTGTTTAGAGGAATTATAGCGCCATCAGTGACCAGAATGAGAATGCAGCCGTGAATAGAATTCGCGGGCATTTCCGATTGGCGCCAATCAGGCTGTGAATCGGATCCCTCCGTAGGCAATAAATAGCCTCCACTGGGCAGTGTTCTAGTCATTCTCCTGATGACGATCAGAGTATACTGATCGAAACGTCGAGAACCACAGAGCTCTTAGCGAAGCTCACCAGCCCTTTTCAGGGCTCTTATTCCTTGAAAGAATTACATGGTGTAACCCTGAAAAAACTAAACCTACAATTCAGTTTCTCCACCATGAAAGTGTCGCTGATACTTCACTAGACAAGAGGATTGTTCCTCCACAAGAAACACTTAATAGAGAAAAACTTTCCCTACCTTCAAGGTAAGGTCATATGAAATGCAGATGAAGGGGTAAAGGGGGGGGGGGTGACCAAATGTCCCATATTTTGCTGGATCGTACCATATTTCAATTATCTGTCATGTACATGTATTAGCAAAGACCTTGCTAATCCAAGATGTAATGGACAAGAGGATCATTAATCCGGAAAAGCCACTTTTGATCCAGAGAAACTGTCCCTTCCTCTGAGGAAAGCTCAAATGTGATGCGGAGGGAGGGGTAAAGAGATGTGAGGGGAATGATTTTCCCTCCAGGGAAACCAACCAAACAAAGGAGAAAGAGAGGCTAACCACAGGAAAGAAGGATAGATTGCATAAATGAAAACAGGAATTAGTTAGCATTAGATGTAGTCAGATGGAGAATTAGTTATGGGGAGATGCATTAGGGTTAGGTTAAACCTTTTCAAATCTTTCCTTTGCTTTTGGATTTCAAGTGATTTGATTTCCTTGTTAACAATTAATTTGAAATTTGTTTTATTCCTTTTCAGGAAGAGGCAGGCTCCTAGACCTCCCAAGCCAACCGGCCACAAATCAGTAGTTGAGTGGTTCCAGAAAGAAGAGTGTCTGAGACATGCTGGACTCCTCAAGAACAGAAAGGAGATCGCTCCTTGGTTTCATGGTGAGATACAGTAAATATATAGATATAAGTATATAATATTGAATGGTCTTGAGTCGGCGTGACAAGTGAAATATTTTCAAAGCGAGTACGATATATCCTTGTGTTCCACGAAAGAAAAGCCATTCAATATTATTATTAATTGTATGAAAACCTAGTTCCTCAATTTTTACCTTTACATGTCCTCAGGTTTTTGTATTGACTTCAACATTAAACACAGGTGGTAGAAAACCATTATTTTGTCCTTACCCAAGCATCTTGCAAGCGCTGCACGCATACATTCATTGTCTTAACCTTGCGTATTTAAACGCGTATTCACTTTTTTACGCGTCACGCGCACCCCAAACCATGAGATAAGGAAATATATCATCTGGGTACTTTTACACAAGAGTTAGAAGGGCTTTCATTCTTTGTTAATCCATTGCCTACGGGAACCAGGAGGTCCCTGTATGAACCCTATTAGAATTAGAGAATTCGGTAGTCAACGGGTTAAGGTATAGGAGTGAACGCCCTTCTTGAATCACAGCAGACAATATGCAGAGTTTGACACCCAACAGATTGTATAAAGAATGATACCCTGAGAATAAAATACAAAATAAATGTCCAGTTTTAGCACCAGCTCCAAATACAGAGATTCTGGGTTTTGGGGGGACAATATCTCAAACATGACTTCTGTACATCATGCTACATTTATTCGAGGACGTCATATTATGTATGAATTTTTTAAAAATGGACCATGTTCGGTTTGATTTCCAACGGATGAGACAAGCCATAGGAAAATTAAAAGGCTCTGTGAATTCAGTATTGATGGCTTTAACATATATACATGTACTTTCTATTAGGTCTTTATTCATTTGCTTGTTAGACTGTTTAGAATGTTGCCTAGATTTGACAATTGATGTATTCTGCTTGAGTAGAATTAACTTCTGAAGATTTAGAAAAATTTTATCTTGACATGAAGAGGTACCTATATTTAATCATGACATGAAGATTGAAAGAGGAATTTTACCGTGGCATGGATACATAGAAGTCATATATTCGGACTTGATATTTCCATTATCTTAAGTTGTACAATAAAACTTATTCTGTCATGCGAACATAAGTTTCATGGATCATCATATAAACTTTTTTTTTCCCTTTAGGCATCATTACTCGGCAGCAGGCAGAGTATCTTCTCTATCCCCTATCTGAGGGTCACTTTCTAATTAGGGTCAGTAATCGGATTTGGGGTTACGCCCTCTCGTATCGAGACAAGGAAAGAGCCAAGCACTTCTTGATCGATGCATCGGGTAGCTTGTATAGTTTCTTCGGTCAGGATCAGAAGGATCATGCTTCTCTGGAGGACCTGGTCCAGTTTCATATGGTGAGTTTTTTGGATAGTATTTTAAATAGAGGCCCAATGTGTAGGAGATTCACCACGGATGCACGTTAAGAACCCACACTGCACTCATTGTAAAAAGGCAGGGGAAACCGCCTTGTAGTGATACATCTGCACCCCCCCTCTAATCAGTTGTGCCAGGAGGAGAGACCAGAAGGTAATAGTGAAAGATGTTTTTCTCCTCCCAGGCAAATTAATGAAAATCATAGTGGAAATTGTTGTTAATTTTTCTATTTCAATTCAATTCAATTCACTAATGGTTTATTTGTATTCGCAATTCATGTACAAAGCATTTCACATGAAGGGCAGCAAGGGCTGAATATTTCATGCTTACACAATAGTTGGCGTAACAAATATCAAATCGAATATCATTATATATATTGACACTTATTTAAAAACATGTTAAAAATGGTAAAATGACAGCAATAATATACATTTACAGTAATAAAAACGCAGTTGCAGTTATCGTAATGAAATTGTATTGCATTGGAATATTTGGAATGAAGTGGTGCATAGCACTATATTTGTTGATTATGCATCCATGTGTCTTCATCTTGGGATTTCAACCCCATACACATGTATTGCCATGCATTGCTGCATAAACATTTGTTATGTGTGTAGGCCCATAACGTTCAATTCAGTTTGCCCAAATTGCTGCATCTTTTCTTCTTTTTTTCCTCTTTAAAGAAAATTCGCAAAGCATCAAACCAAAAGTAGCCTTCGAAATGTTTCAAACTACAAATCAATCATATCTGCCAAAAAATTTTCGTAGAATATTAATAATTCACTGAGGAAAGAGAAAGAAATGATGCAAAGATCAAGCCAGTTCCCAACCCAGGTGCATAACATGCAGTCACATATTTAAAATGTGAGTTGTGCATTTCATTTGAGTGTGATTTCCATTAAGTTTTTGTAAGTTTATTCATATGCTGGTGGAACCAAACCACCTACTGCAAAATAAACAATTCTGAATTCCTTGGAGCCAATTTCTTGAAATGAAATTTCATCGTCAGAACTTTATATTATCTTTAACAGGGCTCCACACTGACTTTTTTTACAGGGAGTCCAGATTGGAATTTCTTGGGACTTATGTGCACTTTACCCATGTTTGGATTGGGAAATCATGGGGGTTGGAAGTTAAAGTCTATGGGTCAGTGTTCACTGGAAGTCTGTTAGTGTTTAGCCTTGACTTTAAGCTTGTTTTTGCTTTCTAAGTAGCTAATGTAAAATACTTATCAAAGTAAAATTTTCTTTTTCTTCTTAGCACGCTCCGATTTCAGAAATGGGGAAAGAGATCTTAAAATCACCCTGTGGTCAAGCATCAGATACGCCCGACTATGAGGAGCTCTTTTCAAATCCAACCAATCAGAATACGCTACTTTGATAGCAGCAGTCATACAGGCACAAACCCACCAACTAATCCAGCCAATTAGAATGCAGTACTTAGATTGCAGCAGTTGAGATACACAGACTTAAGTCCAGCCAGTCGGAATGCAGTACTTTGATAGCAGCAGTCAGACGGACACAAACCCAGCCACTGATCCAGTATTTCAAATGCAGTACTTTGATAGCAGCAGTCAGACCAGATACAAGTACGGCCACTATTACAGCTAATTAGAATGCAGTTGGGGTACACAGGTACATGTACTAGTCCTTCTAATGAGAATGCTGTTCTCTGAAAGCAGCAGTTTTGTTACAACAAGCACTATTCTAGCCATTCAGAATGCAGTACTTTAAGCAGCAGCTTGGGTTTCAGCCTATCACAACATAGTGCTATGATGGCTGCTGGGGATTCAGCAAATCAGAAGACGGTGCTTTGATGGCAAGAGCTTCTGATTTAGCTAATCGGAACACAGTACTTTGATGTCAACAACTTAGCATTCAGTCAATCACAACACAATGTTTTGATGGCAACAGCTTGAGATTCAGCCAATAAGAACAGTGTTTTCATAGAAGCAGTCCTGATATACAGGCATGCACCCAACTAATCAGAATATAGTACTTTTGAAAGCAGTCTGGATTATAAAGGAGCTTGTCTGTTATGTTCCTATCAGATGAATCAAATGAGTTCTCCATTTCAGCCAATCAGAAAGCAGTGTTTTGATTGCAGCATCAAGTATACAACATGCACTTGTCTTTAATGTTGAGCAAAAGAAAATAATCCCCTTATTCAGCCAATTAAAGTACAGTATTTTGATTGCAGCATTCATCATACAACAGTCTCGCTGTCTGCTACACTCAGCTAATGAATGAATGTATGAAGAACCTTCCACCATCCTTTAGGTTCCTGTAGAAAACAAAAAAACTGCACAAGTCAATATTTGAACATATATCAAAATAGTAGCCACAAATCATACTCACAGAGAGTGAATGGTAACTAGAGGCCAAATGAAAGAACCTTCAAAATTCTGCTGAATAGTGTGTGCACCTTTTATTTTTTTACCCCATTTTGTTTTAACTGAATGTATTGATCACACATTGGTGAATACAAATGTGTTGATGAAACAGTAATAATCATGGTGTGACCTTCGATTACCAGTATGCAAAATGTGCCATTCAGTATAAATGTGTTTGGCAGAGATGCCAAGTATGTGCCATTTGAAAGTCTTCTTCTTTAATCCTTGCATCTGGAGGATAAGACTGAAGAACCTCAGCTGGACTAGAAAGCTACTGTTTTAGAATTAATCTAATGAATGGTTACATATCAGTGGCTTATAAGTTTCCTAGTCAGCCAATCTTAATTCATATTTCATCAAAACATGGCTCTGAATGTCTTATCAGATGATGTGGAATAAGTGACTGAATTCTATGACATGTAATAGAGCTACATATACATGTAGATGACATCAGAGTTCATATTTCCGAAAATAGTACCTCATTTCGTAAGCTGTTTCTGTTTTTTTTACTTTTAGGGGGATGGGAACATCCATGAAAATGAACTTACCTTGTTATATCATAAACCTTGTTATATCAAGGCTCAAGAAACAGTAAAATACAAAGAAGTGGGACCAGCCCGATTGCCTTGTGACAATGAGATTTTTTAACAGCGTTCTTTATAATTAGATTGACACGTTTCACTGTAAATTTCATACTCTTAAGAATCACGTAAAAACTAATTTTGATCAGAATCAATATGAAGTAAAACATCCATGTTTTGGTATTGTATTTAACCTTCATGTCATCTCACCTAATGTTGTGCTTTATGTTGTTAGTCAATTACTTCATATTAGAATATATTTATTTGTCAAATTTTGCAACTATCTCGTTTGACACACCATAAATTATTTGGAATATGCAAATTCGAAACATTTCTATAGAGAGAAATCTGATGTTGCTTACAGATCTGTTTAGGAGAAAGCTTAAAGCTTTCACTTACATGTATTTTCATAGATATATTTAGCCTTTGAATAGTGAGCATGTCAGTCAAATCATTTTCATTGAGTAGGGAATTAGTAGGTGTGTAGATATATCAGGATGATAAAGATATCTTACTGTACTCAATTATTTAAAACAATATAAAAATGTACTTGAAAGAATTCCACCAGATATACTTTGGGACATTGACAAGCAAACAAAACAATTATGCACCTCAAATTCTTTACATTTTCATAGATAGATGCTTAAAATGTAGAATTCAGGGTAGTTAAGGTGACTTATGTATTATATCCATACTACGTGACACTTTCTAGGAGTCCTTGCTTAAGTTTACCCATTGGAAACAATTTGATTTTAATAGTACACACGTTTTTCATAGAAGCTACCCAGATTTATCAGGGGGTACTCGTTTTTCTGAAGGTTCATTTTTCCGAAGGTTCATAATTCTGAAACACAAATTTCCCATAAAAGGGGGTTCATAATACCAAAAATGAATTAGAGTTCATGATTCCGAACATTTTGATTAATTTCTCCGAAGGTTAGTTATTCCAAAGGTTCGTAATTCCAAAAAATAAAATAGGGTTCATAATTTCGAAGGTTCATAATCCAAAAATGAAATAGGGTAATTAGGGTTCGTAATTTCGAAAATGAAAAATCATCATTTTCGGAATGATGAACCCATTGTCATTTTCAGAATTATGAATCTCCTGAATTATGAACCTTCAAAGTAACGAACCTTCGGAAATATGAAACTACAGAAAAACGAACCTTCGGAATTATGAGCTTTCGAAAAAATGACATGTAACCGATTTATCTCGGGCTAAGTGTTCAATTAATCAATGAGACTGGCCAGTAGTAGGGGTCAAATCATGATTTCTTGGCCTTCTCTTTGAACTTTGACCTGCCAAAAATGACTGAAAATCAGAAGTATACTTAACTGGATGGAATTCTTCTGAGCGATACATATACTTAATGAAATATACATCATGGATGAAACATATCCTATAGAAATTAATAATGATTGTAAAACTATATGTGTTTAAAGAAATATTTACATTTAACAGATGGATGGCCCATATATCCATAATCAGATACCCTGGCTAGAAAATTCTGATCAAGAACAGTGTATTATTAAAGTAATTAGTCTGTATTGTATTATTTTTCTAATGTATGCAAATTTTTGGAATGCACCTGTTGCCAAGATATTTTTAATGACCGTTTGTTAGTCACCTTGTAAATATTCACTATTTTCTTTCATTCTTTCTATCATTCACAGACTTTCAAAATAGATTATAGCTTGTTTATAGCATTTCGTTCTGATATATTTCAACAATTATGTGCACATCCCATATTGTCCTAATGTCACAAAAAAATTATACAGACATCAATTACATGTATGTATATTTGGTTGTAGAATTACACGGAAAGATCAAATTAATGGTAGGTTTTACGAGTACATGCCCTATGTACTATATATGATATAACCCTATGATTAAGGTAGGTCATATGTACAGAAGTCATGCATTAAGGTTTGGAGCTAAATTTAGGCAAAGAAAAGTAGAAATTACAAAAAGTGGTAGGTTACGTAAGTGGCAAGAAATTATTTTGGATGTTGAGCCTGTCATTTGAGACAGCAAGAGTGTCATGCAGTCTACTCCAAGCAATGTAAGTTATGAAAGCAAGATGAGCTGATTTTAAATCCCGTCCAGTATAAATGTTAAACCTTAATCAACTGATGCGTAATCTTTCTGCCTCTCATTAATTTTGCAATATCCTTGAAATCTTTTTCAGTCTTCTCTTTTCTTGTCTATTTTTTACATTTAACAGAACAATATGAAATATTCATATAAAATTTGAATATATAGAGGTATTGATGAAAAGCGTTCAAAATGCTGATTTCAGCAAGTCAGATTGCCTAGTTTTTTGGCAGATGTTTGTCAAATATCAGAATTAATGTATTTGTATAGGCTCCCCTTCACTTTAAATGGCCTTTCCCCTTGCCCCCTTTCTCCCTTTCTCCACAGTTTGTCCATTTTGGAGGCTGTTTTTGAGGGGAGGAGGGGGGAGGCAGTCCCTCTACATCATTTTATATCTATCAATCTCAATTCTCCAATTGACAATAGACTAACAGTGAATACAAACACAATCTGTTTCTCTCATAGGGTACTGGTTTATGTATATATAAAGCATTTAGACTAGCATATGGCAATGCTGTATTCATAGAGCAGTTGAAACAACAGAGGAACGGAATGTTGCCTTGATAATATCAGTACTAGCAACATGATTTTGATCAATGTTAATTAATAGAGAGAAAAATATTTTGATAAAGAGATAAATATATTTCATAATGTTTTTGTAAGTTGAACATTTTAAACAGCATTTGGTATGAATTAAATAGTGATTGAGTTATTGTTCATATAAAGAAGAAAAGAGAGGTAGAATGATTATGTCAGTTCCTAATTCTAGAATCTACATGATGCAGTGTAGATCTATATATTTTTTGTTTGTTTGTTTCTGTTTAATTTCTTTTATGCATGTTAATATCTTACTTTTCAATTATAGAACTGATCTGAAATTTTATTTAGTTGGTAATAATGAAGTTATCAGTACAAAAGTTTTCCCCACAAATTGAAATAATTGTTTCTTCTACAGATCAGCAGTTTTTTCACCAAGTTTAAGAAATTAGTTATGCAAATCAGCTAATCAA
Organism: Heliocidaris tuberculata; assembly: GCA_025618425.1. NCBI lineage: Eukaryota > Metazoa > Echinodermata > Echinoidea > Camarodonta > Echinometridae > Heliocidaris > Heliocidaris tuberculata. The sequence continues at coordinate 23,740,197 of CM046851.1, read as the reverse complement.
ATTATTCTATATACATGTATATACATGCATTTTGTGTTTACAGTGGTTTTACACTGTTTCAAAAGAAAGTTTTCTTGAAAATAAGGCAATTCAAATGGAAGGCAACTTATTTGGTAATTTTGATAAGAAAGTAATTCAGAAGCTTTTGAGTATGTATGCATATAGGTATATATATCCCTGATTAAATGTATACTGAAGAAACAGAACAAACAATTATTATAGTATCTATCATTCAAGGTATTGGTCTATGTGTGCATGGATTGTTATATTTCGGTCTTTCTCTGTATAGGTGTTTTCAAGGTATAGCGTGAAATAGGTCAGAGAGGGATCACAGTATTTTGTAGATTAGTGGATTGTCTGTAAATGTAAAATCAACATCTTTTTTGGAAGTAATTGAAGGGCATTTTACATGTATGCTTGGTTTTATGTCCATCACTAAGTGGAAAATGTTATACTAGGATCTTGGTCCACGAGTGGCCTTATCATTCATATTTTAAAGAAACAGATGGATGATACAGGTACCAACCATTTCTAGTACTCGGGATATATTATAATCATATGAAAATCTAGACTGAACATAGTGATGGTGCAGTAGAGCTGGAGCAGTATTGTGGGAAAGATATAAAGTCACATCACTTCCTTAACCCTTTCAGGACAGGAATTATTCAAGGGCTAAATTTATCACATTTTGTTCTTCAAATTGGCAACAGAAATATTTTCATTTGAGTGCTACATGGTTCTAATAAGGTTTTGAAAACAACGTACGTGATTGCTAATCTTGTCGAAAAGTTGAAGAAAATTGCCAGTTTTGACAAAAAACAATGGATTTGAACCTTTCAGTGTGTTGCCAATTTAAGGATTTTTAAGCTTATTTCTCGTTTCTAAAAATCATGGCAACAAACGCAATATGGTCATGCAATAAAAAGGACATAGTTTGTGCTGAATTTTTTGCTCTTTCTACTCATGGTATATTTTTTACAGCCCTGAATCAAAAGTTACTGAACTAAACCACAAAATGTGGTCAGTTGCCACGAAAGGGTTAAGGAATCAGTAAGATTTGGAAAGTTTAACTGTACAGTGTATGTATGAAACTCTAATTATATATACCTGCAAGATCCAGCCTTGGGAAAGTAATTACTATTCAGACTTCCTGGCTGGATATCATGAACTAGAATCGCGTTTGATTGTGACTGAATCATTTCTATAGTCAAGTGCCTCAGAGAAGTATAACTAATGAGCTAATAGTCTACACTTTTTACAATGATTGCACTATGTCATTTCAATTTATGAGGAAAGTGCCATTTTTTGTAAGATAATATGTACAAATTGAGTTCTTAGATGTTGATGTGCACATACATGTAGTTTATGTATTACTCATTTTCTCTGTTCTTGTATGTTACATATTATGGAAAATGGAAGATTTGGAGAATTTGTACTTCCATCAAGTACTGGATGATTAAACTTTTTTTTTTACCCTTTTCATAGATATCTTTTTTTAACCTAGGAAGAGATGGCCATAATTCAGAGATGAATGGTCAGAAATTACTAGCATTTGGCTCACATTTTGTAATGACAAAAATTGTATTTTCAGAAATATTGTAGACTAGTATTTTTAGAATCACTTGAAAGAGAATTTCAAAGAACATTTATATTCATTGTGGTGCTAAATTCATAACATCTCATGTCATTGGTAAAGGAAATGCCTCCTGCTTTTTGCTGTATTTTTACCATTTAATTTCATCGGGGTTTTTTTCAGAACACTAGTATGGTAGATTATGATATAATTTTAGCTGGATTCATTCCATGTGTACATTTTTTTTTTTTTTTGACTTTTTATAAAATGCTTTTCTTTCTTTTTGTATTTAGTTATTCTCCAGTACTATACCTATTTGTATTTCTTGATTTTGATTTTTTTTTCCCCTTCAATTTTTAGATATTTCAATTTTGACTATTTCCTTTAAATCCAGGGGGGACAGGGGGACACCCCCCCCCCCCACCTTTTTGAATAACCTTTTTTTTTTTTTTTTTTGCTTGTCAAAGAATTGGGAGTAAAACCCAAAAAATGTAATAACCTTTTTTTTTTTTTTTTTTTTTTTTGCTTGTCAGAAAATTTTCAGACATTTCGGACAGGGTACAAAAGTTAAATCATGTAGTGTCCCCCCCCCCCCCCCCCGAATTTCAAAATGGATTTGCGCCACTGAAATACATTGTACTCAAAATTTCCAGTACTGGTCAATTAATGGCTTAATTAAGGTTCTTGGAGGTGGGTTAAACAAAAAATGTAAGTCTACCATGCCTTAAGAGTAGATGTGATTGTTTCACAACTTAATCTTTTAATTGAATCATATGATTTAATGATTTATGAGTTATATTTTTGCATAATGAACGGCTATAAAGTACTTATTTGGAATGTGTATTCTATTAAACAAGGAACTGTCAACTTTAACTCGGATTGTGGCATAGTCTTGTTTTGAATGCTGAGGCAGTATGCCTATGTTTGCAACAAAAAGATGTGTCTGTGGATCTTTTGGGGTGACAGTACCTGTCTTCATTTTTCTTCTAAAGATGTCTCCTCATCTCTGTGGCACCCTCATCCTTTCCTATATATTCCTTGGTTTTCGCCATCTCTTTCTTGCTAACATGCTCCCCACCCCCTTTCTCTCTCTTTCTATCTCATACACTCACACACACACGCTCATGTGCCAAAGCTGAGCCTCTGTACCGACATGATCCAACCACTGATTTGTATATCACTGGATCAGTCCATTCCCTCTTAATCACATACCCAAACCCACCCATACCGAGGCTGTGTCTTTCTATCTCTGACACGATCCGACCACTGATTTGTATATCACTGGATCAGCCCATTCCCTCTTAAACACATACCCACACCCACCCATACCGAGGCTGTGCCTTTCTATCTCTGACATGATCCGACCACTGATTTGTATATTACTGGATTAGCCCATTCCCTCTTAAACACATACCCACACCCACCCATACCCGAGGCTGTGTCTTACTATCTCTGATTTGTATACTGTGTATAAAACTTTAAAAAAAATAAAAAATGAAAAACAGAATGGAGAATAATGCAGGCACTGCCTGCAATTGTAAACATAAAATTTTAAAAATACTGAAAAAATGATCACGATAATGACAAATATATACATGTAGTAATGTTGGATATCTAACGAAAAAAGGACATTATTTCTCTACAATACCTCGAAACATTTGACTGGATCCACACTGTAGGCCATAGAATTTTCCTTACATGGCAAGTACAAATATCAGACAAGCAAATTTAAAATACAATGCCTTGGGATAATTCAGAAAGGTTGTGATAAGTATGAGCGTCTAGAGCCCACGAGACGGACAGCCCGAGGTGTTATTCGAATCCTTCTCAAAAGTTCTCTACGGGCGCTTTCACACCTACCCGATCAGGAAAAATACCTGGTATTTTCTGATCGGGTATTCTCCCCCGATCAGAAAATACCAGGTATTTTGCCAGTGTGAAACAAAAGTACTCGTAATATCCCCGCAAGAAAATACCCGGAATTTAGTAGGTACTTTCTCAAAACTACGCGTACTTTCTCCAAGGTCGCGGGGATATTTGCAGTGTGAAAGCAAATTACGAGAACTAGCTATCATGGCCATCTCTCGCATCGCACGTCCACCGCTGCAGAAGCAGTGAATTTGAAAGCGCGCGCCTCGTCTGCAAAATAAACCGTACTGCGCATGCTCATAACTTCGAGAACTTTCCTCGAAGAGCTCTGGTTCGGGGAGGTGTGAAAGCGCGAAATAATTATCGGGTATTTTGGGGCCTGAACAAGTTCTCGTAATTTACGGGTATTTTTCCTGATCGGGTAGGTGTGAAAGCGCCTTTAGGGTTCTGAATAGTTATCTAAGCGTCAGTAGGTGCGTCTCCATCAGCCCGAGTTTGCTCAAGCTCGAGATTCTAGCCCGATCAGTGCTTCTCGAGAAAAAAGTCCGAGTTTGAAAAACCCCGTCTCCATCAGCCCGAGTCGAACGATTCCCGCTCGTTCTTGGAATAAACTCAAGCTTCAGAGCATGCGCACTTCGAAGATGGAAAATTAAAAAAAATATATAGGATAAATGAAGAGAAAAGAGCAAAGAAATATATAAGGAAAAGATAAAAAGAGAGAAGGAAAAACAAAGAAATACATAAGAATAGAAATAAGAATAGATAATTGGGAAAACAAAGAAATATATAAGGAGCAAAAGGAGAGAAGGAAAAACAAAGTAATACATAAGAAACAATGAAATACATAAGGAAAAAACAAAATAGAAAAACAAAGAAATATATAAGGAAATACAATGAAAACTGGATTGAAAGAGGAACAAAGAAATACATAAGAATAGAAAAAAGAATAAATAATAGGGAAAACAAAGAAATACATAAAAAACAAAGAAATACATAAGGAAACAGATAAAATAGAAAGAAAAACAAAGAAATACATAAGGAAACAGATAAAATAGAAAGAAAAACAAAGAAATACATAAACAAAGAAAAGAGGATAGCAAGATCGAAGAACAGAAAATGGGAAAAACAAAGAAATACATAAGGAAAAGATAAAAATAGAGAAGGAAAACAAAGAAATATAAAGGGAAGAGGGTAAAAAAGAAGAACAAAGAAATACATATAAATAGACAGAAGAGTAGACAACAGGAAAACAAAGAAATACAAAAGGAAAGGATAAAAAGATAGAAGAAAACAAAGAAATACATAAAGAATCATAAAGAAAAGAGGATAACAAGAAGAACAAAGAAATATATAAGAAATTAAAGAAGAATAAAAAATTGGGAAAACAAAGAAATACATAAGGAAAAAGATAAAATAGAAAGAAAAATAAAGAAATACATATGAAGAGAAGAGAGAAAGAAGAACAAAGAAATACATTAGAATAGAAAGAAGGAATAAATAATGGGGAAAACAAAGAAATATATAAGGAGAAAAAAGAGAGAAGGAAAAATAAAGTAATACATAAGAAACAAAGAAATACATGAGGAAAATATAGAATAGAAAGACAAATAAAGAAATACATAAGGAAATATAAAGAGAAGAGGACAGAAAGAACAAAGAAATACATAAACAAAGAAAAGAGGATAGCAAGATCGAAGAACAGAAAATGGGAAAAACAAAGAAATACATAAAGAAAAGACAAATAGAGAGAAGAAAAACAAGAAATATATAAAGAAAATAGGATAGCAAGAAGAACAAAGAAATACATAAGAATAGAAAGAAGAATAAAGAATGGGGAAAACAAAGAAATACATAAGGAGAAAAAAGAAAGAAGGAAAAACAAAGAAATACATAAGGAAAATGTGGAAAGAGAGAAGAAAATCAAGAAATGCATAAGGAAAATAACATTTCTAGGATTGGTGTCATGAATAAATTAACCCGAGTCAAAACCCGAGTGCGTCTTCACCTGCGAATTAGCGGGCTAATTCGCCAAATAGCGCGCTATTTCACAAAAAAACCCAAGTTGACTTAGGCTTCTAGCTCGAGCTAGAAACCCACGAAATAGCCAGCTAATTGCGTCTTCATTACAAACTAGCTCGAGCTAGTTCTGATCGGGTTAGTTTCCCGGATCAGAATTAGCGGGCTATTTTGGAAACTCGGGCTGATGAAGACGGGCCTAGTGTCGTGTGCTGTCGGTCTCCTTGGCTTTTGGTCTCCTGGGATGTCCCGCTATGAGCATACGAGCTACCCCTACGTAGAGATGACAAATTATTAGAATTTACGCAAAAAGAGAGTTTTTAGCAAAATAATTATCATAGCCGCATGACTTATTTGCCAATTTGAGATGTTCATGCCTATCGGACAACTCCTCCCCTTCCCGACTACCGTCGCTGGACAACTACCACCAAAGATTGCTATCACCTAGGAAATTACCTCCTTATGAAAAGAACTATTTTATGTAATTTACCCCTAGTTGATATACCCAACTACAAACGTGGTTATACATGTATTTCATGTATTTCATTATACTTTATATAAATCTTTTTACACCAATATCTCTCATTTTTTAATAAGAGATGGGCATATGTAGCAGGGGTGGGGGTGTATGTTATGAACCCAACCATCTTGTATGTAGATCTTTTGAATCCAATTCTTATTTGATCACTTATTTGACCGATATCCTAACAAAATTGAGATGGCATTATCTGATTAACAAATATAAAAAATACACTGTTGAAATTGAGTAATAATCATTAATCGTATCGTACTTTAAAATGGTTTCTGAACATCGGTTACTATGGTTATGTATTATATAAATATATATATATATATGATAAATACAACACGAGAAATCAATAAATACCTTATTGTATAAATTTAACATGGTTCAACCGAACGGTACACACATCCACACCTCTCTCGCTGTATATATATATATATATATATATACTAATGGGTACTAATAAATACAACTCGAGAAATCAACAAATACCTTATTGTATTCAATATAGAAATAATGTTCGGATGGTAATATGTCATTGCTATGTTCGCACATTTCAAAGAGTGACGGACAGGGCTATTGAAGTTGCCTTAGATTGATTGTTTTAAAACTTAAAGTATGATCAAAATCATCATAAGACATTACACTCCCTAATAAAGTATTCATCTAAATAATGATAGGATGAATGACGGGATTGATATCAATGATTAGAGAAAAATACAAGTAAAGAAATGAGATAGGGAATGCGGGGTATTATAAATATGGTAAACTACGGCCTCAGTTTTTCAAAATAATTCACTCTGGTATGTAGAAATGTCCAACATTTTTTAAATATTGATATCAATTCAGTCAATAATCTATGCACAACAAAGTGCAGGTAAAAGTCAGTGTGAAAAATTTTGATACAAGTTACTGTGAGGTCTTATTTAGCTGGCAGATGATGTCATCTTAATTGTATCAGCATTCTATCTAGACACTGATATAAAAAAATGAAAACAAAATTAGGATTCGATGAGGTTATTTTAAAAAAAAATCTGTGCAACGGATGTAATCTATCACTGCTGGGAACTTCTTGAATTCATATTTAAACGTCTACAATGACTAATGCCCGGACAGTTGTTGCAATATAATCGTCGATTCATACTTTAGTAATTAAAAAACAATGCAAGAATAAACGCAACCAATTAATTAATAACAATTTCATATCTCATAAAATGAGCATAATTACCCGCATTTTAATCCCACTTCCGAAAACTGTTTGTATCATTTTTTGCATGAAATGCGCTTGTTATGGTCAATAATGATTTTTTTATTATCAGTCACGAACACATTCTGGACATTTCAACTGAATTCCTTGTTTATTAAATGAAAATGTTTGTTTATTTTTATGTGTCATCACAACAAATTACGCTCCATATTAGGGCATGAAAAGGGGGACATGAATGTCTGTAATTTTAATGATTCTAGGCCGAAATATATTTTCCGCCTTTATTTGCTATAAAGCCGGAGAACTATACTACAATTATTAAATTGTTTCGACTGGTACCCGAGAAATAACTTACAGGATAGCAAAATGATTTCAGGACTTATTGTCGTTTTTACTCTCTTCATCAGCAAAGGGTGGTCTGCCGAAACTATCAACGATGAGCTTGGAGCAATGGTACGCAATGATTTCTTGATTTATATATCTAAATAAAGGCCTTTTGATTTGAATGGATTTAATTTCAACTTCAGTTTTGTCTTCAAAATTCTAGAATCACCATTTCAGCTTTTACGGTTGTAATTCTTAGGAGATGTCAAACAAAAAGGGATAAACGAAATCTTTTCATATCTAACAACGAAGTATAATTAGGCGATCAATTCTGTCAATCAATAGTTTCCCCAACAAGGATTTCTTTCACTTGAATAATTCTACATTCATTTTTAAAACGCATGCAACTTTTTCAAAACTTGATTTTCATTATCACCATTATAAATCAAGGATAATCTTAAATTAGTCTGATTTTTTTTCCATAGAAATCCAAGTTAGACTACGGTAAACATTTCTGCCCCATATTTAGAGTAGTAGGTGCAGTCTGCTCTCATCCACATTTGGCAGGGTGAAATTTCTTTATGTTCTAAATCTACGATGAATTAATATAACTAAAAAGAGATAGGCCTACTCCTTTTTGCAATGCATATTTTACCGGAGTTTGAAATGGATTTTGAGAAATAGCCATGGTATATTTACAAAATGAAACAAATTATTTTAGACAAATGGCAGTTATTGTTTTTAATGCTACTGTAATAATGATAATGTCGGATGTACAAAATAATTTACCTTCATTTGATTGAAATTTTGAAATAATACTAATTTAAGTATGAATCGTGCACAAAACTAAATAAATAATAGCAGAAAATATCGACTTTAGATTTTTTAATCAACCTCACAGTCTTTAGTAGAATAATATCGTTTGCGAAAATCAGCATTGCTTTGGAGCTATCATTTCCCCATCTATTACTTCACTCTGGAAAAAAAAACCCCGATGTGCATCGACAGTATTTCTGTGATTTCATATTGTTCAAATATGCTCAGCAGAATAATTTTCATTTTATACATTTATGTCTCTGAATTTATATATATATTGATGATGCATTTTCTTATGATAAAACCCTTAACTCTTTATGATACTGACCAGTGATCAATTCACATTGTGAGATATCATCGTTTTGTTCATATTAAAAAAAGAGAGATAGGGAGCCGACCCATTTTGTTTAATTATTAAAAAAAAAATATTCACAATGTCACTTTTGAAATAATAAACAAAGATTTTGATAAGATAATGGTATATTCTACTTCAATTTGAAAATGATTATTTTCTTTGACCCCCTTTTTCTATGAAACAAAATTAGCAAGTACTCAACACATACGGGTACATGGCAGATTCGGACATGGACAATGGAATGCCAGCGAATCAAGACATACAATCGGCGTCTCTTCAACGTTTCCAGAAATTTGCAAACATTCCTGTGACAGGTTTGAGTATTCATTTTTTCTGTTTTTGTTTTTTGTTTGTTTTCCCCCTCGTTTTTTTTTTTTTAATGTTGATTATTAACCCATTTGAATTTCTGGAAAATAAACAATGCAACTGAGCAAAGGTAATTATCCGCAAAATTTGTTCCAAATTCGTCACAAGTCATTAGGCCTTTTGTGAGATGGTGTTTGCAAATAAGCAATACACTGAAGTTACCCAAATTCATATCGTATTTATTTATTTACGAGTCAAACATCTTCTACATTTTATTTCTATTCTTCTTCGTTTTTCTGTCTCTCCTGTGTCATACTCCTCCTTTCTCCTGCTTCCTTTTCTCCACCTCCTATCTTTTTCCTTCATTCCTCATCCCTCTTTTCTTCTTCTCTTGATCATTTTATTTTCCTTCTCTTCATCTTCCCCTTCTTCTTGTTTTCATCTGATCTCTTACTCGTGTTCCTACCCCACCTCACCACTGTATTTCAATGGATGACGTAATAAAGGAGTTCTCGATGACGACACCTACAAAATGATGAACACCCCACGATGTGGGTTATCCGACATGGACCCAGAAGATCCCGACACGGGCATGGACTCAGACACGCCAGACGGTTTATTAGCCAGGAGAAAGCGGTACGTCCTCTTTGGTACACAGTGGAAGGACAAAAGCGAGCTTACGTGGCGTATCAATGGCGGTACACCGGACCTGAGCGACGATGCTGTCAAACAGATTGTGAGGAACGCATTTCAGGTATAACTTTAAACTTAAGGCATATGGTAGGCATATGGTTTCCATGTGCAGTAGGTCATAATTCGCTGACACCGTCAGATTTGGTGGAAAAGCACTGAAAATATTAATGGGTGTACAAGTCTGGGACACAGCAAACCCTGTTGTCCAGCCAAGAAATACCCCCTGGTCTCTTATACAGCAGAGGAAAAATGTTACTTAACACGATAAAAACTACTTTCGAAAAATAAACTCAAGACAATTTCAGTAGCCCTGTCTATCACCTTTTGAAATGAGCGAACATTACAATGGCGTATTACGTAATCCGAACAAGATTTCTATGGGCAGTACAATATATAGGCCTTTGAAATTGCCCTTGAGTTTATTTTTCGAAAGTAATTTTTATCGTGTTACTTTTTAAATTGAGTATTGTTTTGACAATTGTGGGATTAACAGAGTATTTTTACCATGTATGGATAGAGTATATATTCCTTTGTTGTTTGGTAACATTTGTTTCATTGTTGCTGTTACGGTTGAGTGCACAACAGCCATTGTTTGAAAGATAGTCAAAACTGATTTGCGCCAAGTTGTATGATTACCTACTGAAACAGAGACAACAACATTCACACAAGCAATGAGCGTAAAGTTTATGCGTATGTTTAATCAAGAAAAATAAACATGAAAACCAATAAATAAATGAATAAAGTCAGAAGTCCTAACATTCAGTGATCTTCATTGAAAAGTCCTTTTTCATAGCCATTTTGGGCACTTGGACATAGCTTTCAATCTCCCACATGGCGTCCATTTCTCTCGATGCATTTCTGAGCTCAATGGAGCATCGCTGCCATTGGCTCTACGAAGTGTCTGCCTGTCTGCAAGTTATCCAGGTCTGCAGGTGGGCTGCTGTACACCTTGGACTTCAGGGGAGTGTTTCATCAAGCATTTGTCAGTGATTTTTACTGGCAACTGTTATAAGCTACTGAAATCCTTGCATCTGATTGGCTGAGAGCAAATTTGTCAGTAAAAATCACTGACAAGATACTTGATGAAATGCTCCCCAGGAATCCCCAGACGAAGAAGTCCATGGGTGTAAAGTCCGGAGATCTTGGGGGCCATTCCACAGGAGCTGTTCAGCATTAGCTTCAACAGCCCCCTTGCCTGATTTGGAATAACTCAATGATCATTACAAAAGGCTTTTTTGCTCATTGTGCAGTCTCATCCAAATCAGACAAGGCATTGTTGATGTTGGCGCAAATGGGTGTTCACCCAGACACATTAATTGATTCCTATCCAGTAAATTCATTACTGATTTCCCACAAATATGGTATCAAATAAAACTGGAAGAGTTATTCTATCTAACTGTGGAGCAAGAATTATGATATTTCTATTATATTTGTAATAATAAGCATTTTAAAAAGTGTAACATTTTTCCTGACTCGCACTGTAGAGTCTTCGGGTGAGACAATGACCTTACCATATGGCGTTGGGTGGAACAAGAACGGCGTTACATAATGCTTGTTGGTGACAACATCTGTTGTGTGACTTTAATAGCAATGGTTTCACAAGAATTTTCCGTAATTCTTATTCATAGCCGAATCCACGTAGTGGAAAAAATCAGCTGCGACCCATTATGAAAAGAATTTATGTATTAGGCGGTGCATGTTTCGGGGCTGGTCACACTTGTCCGATAACGATAACTATACCTATACAGTGCGTCCCCGAAAAAAGTACACAGTTGGAAAAATTTTCCCCAAATAAATGTTTCAAACTTTAAGGAAATTTTGATACCAGTGGATAGCTTAGGGTCTCTTCTATCAAAATGCACCAAAATATCTCACAATATTTTACGCTTGAGTGAGCAAAGGCCAGTAATGAGAAAGGATGCAAAATCCAGTCTTGACAAGAACTGATATTGGCTCTGGCTGTATCAGCCGAGCTGAGAGTCATGCATGTAAAGGCTTAGAAATTTCCATATTCTGATCAATTAAAGACAATTTATGAAATAACAGGCTATGTTCTCTGTATATCCTTACACATCCCATCAATATTTAATGCTTGAGTTAGTAATTAACTACTTTGCTGGGTGTTTCAGTATGTTACTTTTGGTGGGTCTTTTAATTTCATCTGGCTTGTTTACTCAACCATAAAGTTTTAATGGGATATATCAGGGAATACATTGAACAAAGTCTGTTCTTTCATAAAATAGTCTTTCAATGATCAGAATATAAAATTTCGAAGTCTTTTCATGACTATCAACTTGGCTCATACCAGCCAGAACAACAACAAACATTTGTCAAGAATGGATTTTGGATCATTTCACAAAAGTGGCTCTTGCTCACTCAAGCAAAAAATATTGTGAGATATTTTAGTGTCATTTGATAGAAGAGATCATAAACTAACCACAGGTATGAAATTTTCATGAAAATATTTTTAAATATTTAATTGGGGAGACTTTTTCCAACTGTCAATTTCAAACGGTTCTCAACTTTGTTGGTATACCATCCATCAGAACAAATATCAATTCTTGTCAAGTCTGAATTTTGCACCCTTTCACAAAAGTGGTTTGAGATCACTCAGGCGTAACAACTAGTCAGATTTTTTTTTTTTTTTTGGGGGGGGGGGTGTTATTGTATAGGAGGGACCCTGAGCTATCTACAAGAATTAAAATATATTGAAAATATTCAGAAATATTTATTTTTTTATTACTTTTTCCAACTATTTACTTTTGGGGGGACGCACTGTATATCGTTACCAAATAGCTCAAGCGTTGTTTATGTGGAAAATAAATAGGAATTCTCTGTGGTATAGGTCAGACTTCTCCAATAGATGTTAATGAGCCTCCCTCCTCGATTTCATCGTCTTGCTGGAATCACTTGGCCACCGATATTTTTCAGGACAGAGCTCACCAGTATTTTATGAGAGCCGATCGTTTCCGCTCCTATTTCGAGGTGACGTTAGTTCAGAAGAATCATGTGGGCAGTGTCCTTTGTGCTTGATTGATAGAACCCCACCGATTACATCGATCAGGTGTGACCACTTTTATCCTTATCGTTATAGGTACATTTTTAAATGCGCATACATTATCGGTATCGGACAAAATGTGACCAGCCCTTGTTGTAATTTTAATGATTTCAGTCATGTTCGCTGGTCATTCTGTGTAAGACGATTCTTAGACTGTAGGACCTCCTACTACCTACCATCTACCACCTACCACCTGACAACTATTCCTAGGATAATTACACCTATAGGATAATTACCGAAGACAACAAGTCCCCTATAGGACAACTCCTCCTAAAACTATTCCCCCCGAAAACTACGCCCCCCCCCCCCCCAAAAAAAAGGTTAACAAATATATAAGACATATATATATTCAAACAAAGTAAGCCAGTAGCTGAGCTAATATGGTTTGGGCACGTGCCCCCTACTCCCCTCCCCCTCCTCATTGGTCGGCGAATGGCGAATATGGACCAATTAATTGATCACAATTCAACATTTCCACTTTTGTATCCAAAAGGGGGAATAAGAACTCTTAAGAAGTCTATATATGGTAGAATAGAATGCACAATTTTCAATATTACTTCGTTTTTACCTCTTTTCTATTTTGTTTTACTTCCTGATGCCCACTAGCTTTGGGACGACGCCACTGCTCTGACTTTTCGAGAAGACACCGGCAATGACGCGGATATCCAAATATCATTCGACGTGGGCGAACATGGCGACGGCAATCCTTTTGATGGACCGGGTGGCACGCTTGCGCATGCTTACTATCCGACTTTACCTCCGATTAGCTTAGCAGGCGATGCCCATTTTGATGATTCCGAGACGTTTACGGATGGATCGAACAGTGGTAAACTGGCAATCATTTAACTTTGTTCACGAATGATACAATGATTATGTACCTTCAGTTCCACAAGGGAAAATAGAGAAAAGTGAACATGTATTGATTGCTTTTTTTACTAAACATTTCATGTCTTAATCCTTAGAAACAAAGGGGAAAAAGTTTAAAGAAATCTGTATTAAAGTTAATCAGCCGATGTGTTAAATCTTTCACAAGGATTTTTAAAGTTCAAAGTCAAATCTGAGAAGTCTCTGCATAGTAATAAAGGGGCGGAGCAAGAAGCGTGAGTCGAAGGTCATGTGTGTTCTGTCATGCAGATCTTGTCTTTTTAAGGTTAAGGAGGACATGATTGTCCTCCAATAACGTCTGTCTCCCCCAGCTAGATATCCGGGGGGAGGGGGCACTCAGTATATAGTGTGCGGTGGGTATGTACCGCCCAGAAGACCCCTATTTTTTCACTCAAATTTCCATTTCTTTCTTGTTGAGAAAAAGAAGAGAGAAAACTACCGCTTTTTTGTCATTCCGTCATTCCGGCCGTCATGGCCCGCCCCGGCCCGTTTCGAAGAATATCATTTTGGTGAAAAGTTGAAAATTCCAGGTGCTCCGGGCTTTCCCCATTGGTTCCAATCCGGTTCCAATCCACCCCAGAGAATAGACCGCTTCTGTAATGTATACAAATTTATGCACATAATTCTCTGAGCACATTCTCTGAGCACCTAGTGACGAGCTATTCCATTAACCTGCTTTTTATAAATGAGCCTCAATGCTTGGAATCCAGTTTGCATACATTATCTGTTGCTATGTCCGGCAAGCTTTCAGGTTGTCAAGAACAACATTTGTTTGAAAGGTATGTATAAAATTTGCATACATTACCGAAGCGGTCTATTCAGAATGCTGAGCGCATGCATGCAAATTAACCTTATATGAATACACACACCATAGACTTGCCATGACACACAGCGTATTTTGCTAATGGGAGCTTGTGGGAACCAGTTCCGTGGCATCATATTTATATTGTAATCCAGTTCCAAAGACCCCACCGCCCCCTCCCCCCTTTCCAAAATGTTAGTATTCCGAAGACCTTCCTTTTCGTGATACGCTAGTTCCGAAACCCCCTGTACCTACCACTTTTGGGGTCGAGTGCCACTCCCCCCCCCCCCCCCCGGCTAGATATACGGCCCTGGAAAAAAAATTACACAAGCTCCTTTAAAAGGCGTATGTGGGAAATGTTGGCTACATCAGTAATTGAACTATGATGCTATCTATCATAGCTAACTATAATGAGTGCATGACTACTCTCTAAAACAAAATACTCCCTGCAATTACTAACCCCTCGGATTATCCCCAAAGGACAATTAGATCTAAAGGTGTGCACCCCCAACAGATGGATGCTTCAGATGAACTAACAGAATGAAAATATCCTAGAGGGTAATTGTCCTGGGGATATTCTCCTGGGGTATAGAGGTTTGAACAACTGTTCTGGCACTAATGGTCTGGGGAATAATCGTCCAGGAGGTAGGCCTGATTGTCTGGTTAAGCCATGTTCACTTCTAGCTGGAGGCAGCTTGTTCAGTTCTTGCCTGTCCATAAGGTTTTGCTTTTTTTTCTCTCTTCACAGCAGCTCATTCATGTAGCTTGTATCTTTTCTTAGTTTTTCGACAATAACAATTTTCCATTGTCTTTACTTTTTATGTCACTTCAAATGCTCTTAGTTGAATAATGAGCAGGCCTAGTGCTCAGACCAAGACAAGTAAGACTTGAAATTCATCCTCTTAGACATTTATATTATGTGGTCAAAAACCCTTTCTCAGAGGAAAAGGGGGGGGGGGGGGGGCGAGGTAATTGTCTTGGGAAATTTGTCCGGGGCAGTTTGTCCTTGCTGTAGTCGTCCTAGTGGTAATTGTTCTGGAGTAATTGTCACAAAAACTAATCCATTAATAATGAATTAGCTGTTAATAATCATTTGCCTAGTTCCATAGACAATGGACTTTTATATGCCTCCAAATGCAGCTGGTCTAATAATTTTTTTTTCCAGGGCTGTAAAACACCTGAATGCATTTCTTTCAACAAGTAGACCCTATTGCTTATACCAAGGTCCCCCTTTCGTTCCTGACAGTATTTTTCTTTTTCTTTTGTTATGAATAAGAGAAGGAGTAAAATGCATGTAATACAACTCTCTTTATGTACTGTTACATTGGTATACACTATTACATTAGTTTTATACATTGCCGTCCTGTATTTCGCACTTTTCTTATTATTCTTCGAGGTATTTGATGCGTATCAGGAGAGAATAAACTTGAACTTGAACTTTCCTTTCCCGTTTACTGGTGTCTTTCGTGTCCCAGGCGTAAACCTCTTATATGTGGCCACCCATGAGTTCGGGCACAGCCTTGGACTCGCCCATTCTGATGACGAGAATGCTGTGATGTACCCGTACTATCAGGGTTACATTCCAAGTCTCCAACTTCATCGGGATGATATCGCGGGTATCCAAGCTATTTATGGTATGTATTCATTTTTTCATTAAGATGTTTGAAGTATTATAATTTGATATATTGGCTACCACTGGATTACAACCCCCGAAAACTGTACCTGGCCAAAATCCTCTTACATATACTACGTGTAATATTGAGAGGATTGGAATCACTTTGTAATCACTAAATTAAAGTCATATTAAATGTAACCATCACTCCCACTCTCTCTCCCCCTATTCCTTTGTGTGTGCGGGTTGGGTATGTGTGCGTGTGTGTCTCTCTCTCTTTCTTTCTCTCTTTTATATCTCTGTCTCTCCTCTAAATCTTCTCTCATATTCTCTCTTCGTCCAAATCTTTCTTTCTTCGTCCAAATCTTTCTCTTCTCCTTTTTTCGCTTCACTTTTGTTTTTTGTTTAATTTGTGCCCGATAAAATAAATAGCACAGAATCATTTTACCAACTTGATCTCCATGTAAAACCACTGTCATTCTTTAATCATTTTTTTTTTCTACCTAGGGGCGAATCCAGACGAACCAGAGAAATCAAACTCAACTGGAAACTGCACAGTCGACATTACGTGGGCTACGAGTACACAAGATGGCCGTCAGTACCTCTGCAACGGTAAGATTCAGCGGCGCAGCTACGGGGAGCATGGGGGCACTTCCCCCACCCCCGGCGACAAAATGGGGAAAGAGAGATAGGGAGAAAGATAGAGAGAGAGGTTGGAGGGAGAAAGGACAGGTGAAACGAACATTAAAAAAATATGATATAATCCATCCCACGCCCTCCCCATAACGTACATAATCAGGCGGGTTCATCCATATTTCCACCGGTGCCCCCACTCCCCGCCCCACCCCCAGTATAGACCCACGCTACGCTAAAATGGCAAAACTGGAACGATATTCAAAATATGCACAAGAGCATGAGCCATACTCCATCGAAATATTTGTTTGTCCTTAATGACCTTAGGAAATTAATCGCTTTTAAATATTTTTTATAACCGTTTTGTTATTTTCAAAACAAATATGCAGATAGCGTACCTATCATGTTATTATGACGTCACTCCCTAAAATGGTTATTTGTTTGTTTTTTCTTCAGCATCGGACATTAGACATTAAACGAGAAAAAAAAACAGGAATGTTATCTGCAATAATGTATTGATTGAACTTTGGGTTATCACACATTGATATTTACTACTTCATTCACATTTTTCGCGATAAAGTTGTTTTCCTTCTGTAGATGTTGGGGCATACGACCTAGATATTTCGTTGAACACGATCGATCAGCTGATTTTTTTTTTCCTTGAATTAGCTTTCAAAAAAAATATAGACAAAAAAGTTTTATTATCTCACAGAGCTGTAGTGAATTATTTTGTCCCCTTGTACTTTTCCTTCTTCGTCGCCCACCCCACCTCCTCTTTTTCTTAACTTTCCATCCATTTTTTATCAATAACCAAAGCCTATCTCAAGTTCTCTTTGCACTTTCCCTTTTCTCTGCTTCATTGAACAGTCTTTCTTCTTTATATCCTCTTCTGAGCACCATATCATAATATACTATTAATACATGGTTGGGAGTGTGTTAGTGCGATCTGGCAACACAAAGGTTTTTATCGTGGTGTACTAACGCACGAGGCGTAGCCGAGTGTGTTAGACACCACGATAAAAACCTGCGTGTTGCTGGATTGCACTAACGCACGAACTCACAACCATGTATTAATAGTTTTATAAAACGGGTCTACAATCTTAGCGTTTTCTTACAATCTTAGTGTTTGATCTGGATTAGCCGTGCGTTAGTCCCCTCGCCGTGCGTTAGTACTTTTTTTTGCACGGTCACGTGGTGTTATTTGACCAATCAGGATGGCTACATTCTTGAACCCGTTTTATAATGTTCATTGATATCAACCTTTTCGTACTGTTTTCTTTAACAGACACATACTGCTATCGAATGTCCGGTAATGTAGTTGATGACGGTTATCCTAAACCGATCCGAGAAGAGTTTCCCGGATTACCCAATGCTCCAGATGCTTCCTTCTACTACCCAACCAACGGGAAGACGTACGTTTTTAAGGTACGTGTTGTCAAAACTTTTTTTCCCTCATGAATGTTGAAAGAAAAACCTGGCGAAGGAGAGTCCAGCTGAAAAGCTATTCTATATATTAACACAAAAACAAATTCTGATGTGGTAAGAAGAAGATTGAAACAAGTATTCTCAAGCATCAATTTTTATTCTTTAAAAGAAAATATATTTAAAAATAAACTTTGCGATAATATATAATTAAAAAAAAAAAGTTTTCATTGATTTTATTTCATTTCATTTTCGTTCTTCAAAGTAACAATTGTACAATTAATAATGCAAAAATAATTTGACAAAGAAACCGAAGTGCTTGTTCGGATCATTACAAGCAAAATGAAGAGCATTAACGTTTAAGTAATAAGAAGAAAATAATAACAACAGCAAAGACTAAACTAAAGTAATTAAATGAAAATGAGAATAAAAACCGAGACCAGCATAGAAGCAGAGCTTGTGAAAACACTGTTCCCTGGCTAAAGGTACATAAAAATTCATGCAATACATAAATAATCATGCATATGCCAAAAAGAGGGGGTGTAGAAGAAGAAAAAGAAGAAGAAGGGGGAAAAAAAGGGGGGGGGGGGGGGGTTAATACTCCAAGCTCCGAGCCGAGTCTATAAGTAGGTCCATTCTAAAAACATAATCTTTTAACAATTTATTCGAGTAGGGCAGCGAAGTCTGGCGTTTGACCAACCAGTTTGTGGACTCCGGATATCCGACAAGTATATCGTCCGAGTTTCCCGGGATTCCGAACGACCTCTCCGCTGCTTTCATCTGGCATGTCTATGAAAAGATCTATTTTGTGAAAGGTTAGTCAAATAGTTTTAAAATAAACGTTCGTGTTTGATACGGTGTCACTGATCTTGGGTAACGTTATAAATCATCACACGAGGTACATTTTAGAAATGGGCCTCGCTGTATTTTAACCATCATCACAAATAGAGACATGTCCAAATACAGGGTTTTTTTTTTACCCTGATCATCTTCTCCAAAACCTCTCTCCAAGTGATTTGATTTTTTAAAAGCCAACTGCTTCGTTTGTCTGTTTCCAACGCCTTATTATATCTGCAATGGCATCATCTAAGAAAGCTTTATGAATTCTTCCCTTTGACCTATTTCCTTTCAAACTACTATCCATGACTGCATTAAGTCGTCATGTCGAACTGTAGAGATTAAAGCCCCGTCTTAACAGACACTTTTTAAAACGCCTCGACCGGGTGATACCGGGTTAGATTTCTTTACCCCTTCCTGTTAAGCCGCTCCTACTGAGGTGTTGACCGGAATCTACCCGGTATAATTTTGCCAAAATTTGACTAGGTCCAACGAGGGTAAAATCACGACTCTACCCCTGCTAATTCCGGACAGCCGTTCTGTTAAGCCGCTCTCGGGCTAGTTTCTGACTGGACAGCTCGACATTACGCAATGACTCGAACTCGATTCTCGTGAAATATCACATTCCCCGCGTTTTGAATCTCCCGCGCGCGCGAAAGGAAGTCATGCAGTTCTATACGTTACTATGGGAACCTACCCGGTTAGGTTTTCAGCGAATGTCTGTTAAGACGGCGCGCCGGGGTGGACCACCCGTGGTTTTATCACCTGCTGCCCCGCTGTTTTTAACCCGGCATCAGTC
Source organism: Heliocidaris tuberculata (assembly GCA_025618425.1). Lineage (NCBI taxonomy): Eukaryota > Metazoa > Echinodermata > Echinoidea > Camarodonta > Echinometridae > Heliocidaris > Heliocidaris tuberculata. The sequence goes on along the minus strand of CM046851.1, from coordinate 23,720,467 downwards.
CCGACTCCGGCCGGACGCGGTCTATTAAAACGGGGCTTTAATTACCTTTAATCCTAATATTATTATACGTAATAAAGCCACGTGGGAATCCAAAATTACATATAAGAACAGCTTCTACATTTGCTTTTATGAATCGAACTTTTCATAGACCTATGCCAATAATGCCATGATGAGAATTAACGGGTTCAAATAGATTTCTTAAGCACTTAAAATGATAAAACTGCTAAGTCTCCGCACATGATTAACATATAACTGATTCTGTATTGGATAATTTTGGACAGATCACAACTTGAAGATATAATTTTGGAAACGGGAGGTTAGACTTTTGTTTTAAAGTGCCCGGAATGTTTCAGAGAGTAGGGAATTCAAATATTGAATGTTTGTCAATGACCTTAATTTTAAAGCAGGACAGTCCATATACTCCATTTATGTAGAGTAGTCGTAGTCGAGTGGATTAAACACTTGACTGGAGATGCGAAGGTCGTGAGTTCGATCCAAGGCACGGCACTTATGTCCTTGAGCAAGGTATTTGATCTCTAAGACCTCGTTCTCACTCACTTTGAAAGTGGACTTCTGGAGCGGTCTATCTAAGACCCGTTCCTCAGGAACGGTTCTTAGGTGAGTGTGAACGGTCCAGGAAGTGGTCTTCTGGACCGCTCCAGAAGACCACCTCGGGGAGGTGGTCTTGAGGAACGGGTCTTATTAAGAGCGGTATGGACCGCTCTAAACGTGCAATGTGAACGAAAGCGTACTTCAACCGCAAGTGAGCCAGTGACGTTCCGCGCGGAAAAAAAAGCAAAAGCAATCGATCGGGCAGCCGGCAGGCACGCTACGGTAGATCAGTTTGTATTCCGCGCGAAAAATTTGGCCCGCTGACCTGAGCTGCCATAGCAACAAGGCCACTTTGAATCGTGGAGCGATTTGAGCGAGAAAAACTGCTCGGAGTGTGAACGCTAGCAAACCGTTCTTCAAGACCCGTTCCTCTGGACCGGTCTAACTAAGACCACTTTGCTTCTCTCCGCCCCAGATGTGTTAAATGGGTACTCGGTAGGATGCGAAAGTCACTGTGGTTTGTTCAGTATCGTGAGCTCGAGCGTCTGTATAAAAAAAAAAGAAGAAGAAAGAAAGGGCGCCTGACCGGAATGCTCCTCAACAAGGGGAGACGGTGCATGCATGTGTACGGGCAAGCCTGAATCCGATAACTGGGGTCATAATATATCTGTAAAGTACTTAGAGACCACGTAGATGTATTAGGCGCTATATAAATCCAGAATATCATAATCATTAACATTATTTTGACAATTCCTCCCCAACCCTTACAGATACCCAATACTACCGAGTATCGACCCCCGGGGGCGGAGTAGACGCAGAGCGCGGATACCCTTATCCGAGGAATTTTTCTCAATGGTGGCGCGGTCTTCCGAGCACTATCGACGCTGCCTTTCAATGGAGCGATTCTCGCACCTACATGTTTGCCGGCAGTCAGTACTACCGACTTCATCCATGGCTATCCGAGGTGTCGCAAAGTTTGCCTCCGTATCCGAGAGAAACCGCGCTTTGGTGGTTTGATTGTGATCCGGATGACGGTATTAGCGACAGTGGTTTCAATGGTGCCATGCCTGTAGCTGTATCACCTGCGGTAGTAGTGATCAGTCTCATGTTTGTGTATACCTTGTGGTTTCGTTATTAATGCATGAGAGAAAGTTAAGTCAATACAGAAAGAGAAAAATAGGGAATTAGCCTAAGGTGGAGAGAAAACGATGGGCGTTAAAAAATGAAGGATAAACCCAATTGAGACGTAAAAACATATTGTAAACCAAAATACTGAAAGATTGTTGATAGAAGAGAAAGAGTTTAAAGAGAAAATGATGTGTCATTTATTGAGAGAATCAAAACATGCCGACTTTGCTTCTGAGGTGGTATCGAGCACACTGTAAGATTACTGTTTGGATGTAAAAATAAAATATTATGCTATGGAAATGATCTACCAAACTTAGTTAAGATATATTTGCTCAACGCCATTGATGGTGGTAGTGATCACACTAAGTGCAAATTAAATTCCGAGTTACCCATTTTGCATTAAAAAATATCCCGTTGAAAAAATACACTGAAATCCTTGCAATGAGTAAAAAATATCTCAAAATGACGTTTGTATTCTCATCAATATTTGAGACCAAAAGCACGTCAATTTTGCATGGAAGAAAAACGTTACGTCGTCTTTATATTGCAGTTAGGATAGACTTATTTCTAAGAATTCACCTTATTTTCAAAAACACTAAACAACATTTTTTAATGTATTAAAAAAACTTGGTATAAGTCTATTGAAACGCGAATTAATAGTATAGGTTTTCCCGGTCAATTTCGCAACTTTGTCAGTCTAATTCATTTTACAAGTATTCAATTTAAACGATTTAGCCATGCCGTGCTATTCGACAGTTCAAATTTATAAGCTGTGCATTCAAATTAATCTCGGAAGCATTTAAATTCGCATTTCAGGCATTTTGTCTCGTGGTTGTACATACATAAAGACATGAAACAACTGCAGGTTCCGAGAAAGGACTTATATATAATTTCCTTGTAAGGGAGGACACACTAAAATTTAGAAGACATTTTAGAAGACAAGAAGACAAATGAAAGCTCTTTTACCACTATGTTATGCAGGATATGATTTAAAAAAAAACATTTTAAAGTTAATTTAATTGCCTATAGGTAGATGATTAAAAAAAAACACAAAGAAATTCTGGTTTCCTGGTATTGTGTTCTCACCCCTTCCTCGGGGGAGATTGTTGCCCATGCTTAGGTATGTGGCTGCATGAATTTTCTCGTTCAAAGTAGGACTTTATTTTCAAATTAACCCTTCAGGTATATTTCCCAATTTGCGTGCCTTTGGGAAATTTATAGAATACAATCCATCATTTATGCTGGCGTCACACTGTCCCGAACTTGAGACAAGATGGCCATACGAATATGGAATTTTCAATTTCGCGCGAAGTTGGCCCCGAACTTGGTCAACAGCCAATCAACAGCCGAAGCAAGTACGATGCCTACAGAAGGTCGCACGATGGAACCAGAACCACACACGAAGATGTGAATTTTGTATTAAAAGTTTACCTGAAGGACACACGAAGGCCACACGATGGCTACACGACGTCGTAATGAGAGTATGATGCGTTCGAACTAGGTTATGAAGGCGTCATGTGACCTCCCGATGGAATAAAACCTTCAGCCGACCGTACCGTACGTGTTGGAAATTCCATTGCTGATCGGATATTACAAGTAGCCTACAGGACAATAAGGTCTTCTATATTATGGTCTCGTGAAGGATATGAAATTCGAAACAAGCCTTACTTAGGGGAAATAATGAACAAAAACGGGGGGCTAATAACTTGCGTGTTGAATTAAATAAACATGTTCCGAATTTGACTGCCCATTTTCGAATTTGAATGCCCGAGGATTCCTTTCTGAATTTGAATGATTCCTACAAAACGTGCTAATTTGAATGCACGGAAATGAATTTGAAGGATACAAAAGCAAAATTCCTTACTCGAAACGCTTAATTGAATGACTTAAATACAACTTTTGAATGACAGAAGTTGCTGTAACGATGTTTTTGCTAAATTGAAGGAACGTTTTATTAAATTGACTGACAAAGGTGCGAAATTGGCCGGGAAAACCTATAGTAATATCCTATATGGCAAATATACTTATTCTTTCATGAAGGTAATAATTCATCCAACAATCGTTGAGTATTAGCGATGTTATAAATCATTTACTGGAAATACAATAGGAACTGGCGAAACGTCGCGGAGCAATCGTGAATACTTCCACTAATTGAAATTGAAAATCATTATCACATCAAATATATGCAAGAAAAAAACAACAAACAAAAAAATAGAATATTATAAAGGTACAAAGATATAAAAATGCATGTAGATTATAATGGTTACAAGGAAAATTTCAAAGAAAAAATTATAACCATCAACATGATTTGGTTCAATGGAAAATGGTGAAAACGTAAAAGCAAACAAGGCTTGACCATTGGATGCACCAGGCGCATGTACTAATAATAAAGAAACATGTATCGGTAAAAAATGATTTAAACATTGATTAATAACATCGCTAATAATCATACTTCTTCTTGTGTTCTTTGTAAATATTGTGCTCTTTGACCCCCTGGAAATTAAATGAATTATAAAATTAACTAAGATGAATATATTAATCAATAAGCAGTACGAGTAGTAGAAGTTGTAGGCTTTATTGGATAAATTGTTTAGTATCAGGGCTGGTCTGCCACAAGGTCATTTGAAGCAATTAGAACAGTAGATACATGTAATGTAATTATAATATTGATTGCTAACAACAGTACATAATATAAGCTTAAGAATTACTGCAAATATAAGCAGTACATTATTTATATCTATCATTTAATATAATCATTTTGCTGTATTTTTTCATGTGTTATATATCTAATCATATGTAAATCAGTAGAGATTCATTTTTCTGTCTCAAGTTCGTATTTTCAGCAGATTCTATTCCTATAGCTTAAATAATATAATTAAGAGAAGATTCACATTTACTACCATTTTCTAAATTCATTATTTAGTGATTGCAATAAAAGCATGGAATACTTTTCATTCTCAACTTATTTGTTTTTTTAAGGACTGATGCAAGATGAAAAGTCATGGCAAAAAACTGAGAATACACTCACCATTTTTGCTCTTAAAGGGGAAGTCCACCCTGATATTAAGTTGCTTTTAAAAGAAGGAGGAAAATTAAAGAAACGGATCAATGAACGTCTGAGCGAAATCAGATAAGAAATAAGAAATTTATGAATTTTAGAAGTTGTGATAAATCAAACACAAATTGGCAACTCCGTGGCGTATCTTGCGAGGTCCTGTCCCATCTGCCCTGTACTACAAAAATCATAAATTTCCACTTTTCCTAAAGAAAATATGTAATCATACATCCAACCCAGATAAAAATCATTGCAGGCAAGTTTTTACACAAAATCTGTATAAAGGAAACTTATTCCTTCATCAACAACTAAGAAAGTGAAAATTTATGACATTTTCTGTACAGACCAAATGGGAGAGGAGCTATAACAAGACAGGTCACCGATTTGCCAATTTGTGTTTGATTGAATACAAATTCGAAAATTAATAACTTTCTTATTTCATAGTCTCGTCGGATTTTGCCCAAACTTTCACTAATCTGTTTCTCTCATTTTTTTCCTTTTATTTAAATCAACAAAATATGAGGGTGGACTTCCCCTTGAGTATTATTATTCATTTAGGAAGGTAATAAAAAGATGTACATACTCCACATTATGATTGATCTTACATTTATCATTTGGAAACAAAGAAATTAACAAGAAACTGAATAACAACATAATCATTACTTAAATAGGTTGATTTTAAATTTCATCTCGAGAAACAAAAACAACAACAAAAAAAAAGTGGAGAGAGGTATCCCACCCAAATCAATCTAGGCTAACGAAGTTAGGGGCGGGGGGGGCTGCAGCCCCTCCCCCTCCACAGAATTTTAGCAACCGTCACGATGCCTTCACCTCATATACGGGGGTTGAAAAGAGGGTCTATTTCTTATTTTTATATCTATGTAAATTTTGATGATGAAATAACATTTTCCATGTAACAAAGTTTAAAGGGATACGCCACCAGGCGGCCGTGGGGAAAGTCAGGATTGCGTAAGCCCCATTCACTCGTACATAAATTTTGTGCGTCGAACACGTGCGTCGGACTGCTGGGATTACATTTCCGACTGCACGAAGCCGACCGAATCTCGCACGAGAGCTCGAGCTCAGGCGGAGCGTGCATGTTGCGCGGCGTCCAGTCTGTCCGATGCCCCGCGGGGCAACGGCATGATCAAGTGCCCTCTCGCGGCATAAAAACGTCCACAATATGCGATTGAGTATCCCTTTAAGACACTGGAAATTTTAAGTTCGGGCTAGAGAGGTTAATCAGTATCATTTATGTCCCTCAATATAATAGAGTTATCATGTCAACAAGATAATGTAAAGGGTTAGTCATGAAAAAATATTATTTGCACTCGTAGGTAACTTCCAGGTATTTGTAGGTTTGTGGGCATGGATCACCGAAAACTTCACTCGTCGCGTTTACACTACATGAATTCTGACCGTTGCAGAAGCTCAATATATTCTCCGTGTTGGTTGACTCGCAGGCACTTTCCATTGGAACCGAGGGATAACAGTATGGACAGATTGTCATGTCAGTACGGCCGTAGTTGGCGGTGGAGATGGTGATGACGTCAGTGCCACAGTCGATGACGTCACTGAATCCCTCACAAACAATGAAGCTAAGGCCTATAGGTCATGACAATAATATTTGGGAAATTCAGATTAAGATGGGAAGTGGGGGGGGAAATCGTGTAAAATAATAAGGGGGGGGGGCACACAAATGCAGGATTGTTGACTTTGGGAAACTGCTTGGAGGGAGACCCATATTTTTTGGGTCTCGCCAGCCCTCCAAAAGTCGCTCGGGGGGGGGGGGGAGGGTATGGGGACCAGTTCCCCTCCATAATTCTCTGACAAGCAAAAAAAAAAAAAAAAAAAAAGGTTTTCTGGTCGAAAAGGGGGGGGGGGGCACAATCGCAAATAGGGGGGCACAATGCATTGTTTTCCCTCAAAAGGGGGGGGGGCACGGGCCAGGATTGCCCCCCTAAATCCGCCACTGTATATATATATATATATATATATATATATATATGGTTCATACATTTCACAACAGAAAATCACCCAATCTCGCACGCTTTATATTACTCGGAGCTCAAGTTTGGGGAGTGTTCAGTCATTGTTCGAGTGAGGAATTTTTGATGAACATTATAGCAAAAACTTTCGAAAAAAAATACCCCAACCTAGATGGAAAATTCATTAGCTTGGTCCATCATCTTTCACAATATGTGAACGTTACAGTGACTTATTACACAATCCAAACGTGATTTCTATGGATATACAATAGTGTATTGGTATTGCCTTTGAGTTGATTTCTTTGAAGTCTTTGCGATCATGTTTATGACGAATTTTGCTTTGGGGCGGTTCTTATGAACTCGGTGGAGGGTATGCACATACATTAGACCTCTCGTCCATAAACGTGAAGTCCACTCTAGGTGATCGATAGCATGCTATATCGAGCAATTACATATAAAACACGATAAAAACTATTTTCGAAAAATCAACTCAAGGCAATTTCAATAGCCCCGTCTATCACCTTTAGAAATGTGCGAACATTACAATGGCCTGATTTCTAAGGGCAGTACAATGGGCCTTTGAAATTGCCCTTGAGTTTATTTTTTGAAAGTAGTTTTTATCGTGTTCTAAATTGTTCCAAATTTCTTACGAGAAACCAAAATAATGTCGTGTTAACACCTCCATTGTGTAGGCCTAATAATTTATTCTGCAAGCTCCAAACCATAGTGAATGTGGAAATGGGTTACTTACCTGTCTCCAGATTCACTGACACATCCTCACAAGTATAAGAGACGCTCACGTATTTACTGACAGATACATCTGGACAAGGATCAACGAAGATGTCGTTGTGTGCATAGAGGGTACATCGTGGACTCCCATCGCAGCATTGGCTGAGGACGCTATACACATCATGGATGCAGTCTGTGTTCGAAGTGTATCCTAGGTGCGAGCAGGTCGTCGTATCAGTCCGTCCGTAGGTGGCGTTGCGGATGTGGATTACACCTGAGACACATTCAATGAGGGAACGTTGCCACTCGCATACGATCTGGGAAACTAGACATTGAAAGAAGCTAAAAACAATTACCATTGTAAATCATCAATTATTAAAATTGCTTCAAACAAAATTCATTGTCATAATTAGAGAAACAAAATTACAGATATTTCGTACTGTCTGTGTATCAATTTGTTGTTATTTTGTGAAAAGATTCGCCGGTCACCAACTCCTGAGATTTGGAAGAAAACAAGTCTAAATAATCTTTCATTCGATAAAAAACTTTAATTTATGTAATATATGTAGAACTATATGTACAAGTATTGGTCTCTGTTTAAATTAATGTTGTATATTTGCCGTATGATTACATACCTACAGCACTATCTGTGGTCGGCAATCCTGGAGTACTGGTGGTTGCCAAGATAGTAGTGCTATTATCTGTGGTTGTCGATATCGGCTCACCGGTGGCTGCCGAGAAAGTAGTGTTATTATCTGTGGTTGTCGATATCGGCTCACTGGTGGCTGCCGAGATAGTAGTGTTATTATCTATGGTAGCCGATATTGGGGTACTGGTGGCTGCCGATATGGTAGAGTTAGCATCTGTGGTTTCCGATATCGGGTTAATGTTTGCCGATATAGCAGTGTTATTATCCGTGATTGCCGATATCGGGGTAGTGATGGTTGCCGTGATAGTAGTGACTAAGTGCGATGTTGTTCTTCCTGTTCATAGAGGTGAAAGATATCGCTCATATTATAGTTCTTTGCTAATGGCATTTAGATGTAACTACTCCTTGGGCACGGTTAAAGTTATTCTAAAATTAATATTTTAAATACGGACAGAGGGCTACAGCCCAGTTAACCGAAAGCCGACGAGACCGTAAAAATCACTTCCGCGCAGACCCTGTTCATCTAGTTAGAACAGGGAGTAACATTTCCCTGGTGAGAAGGTTTAAAAGACCGAATGATGACGACATCGAAACAGTGAAATTTCGGCCTCATGAATTGGTTTCACATTTGGTCTCACGGGCATACGGTCAACTGGGCTGTCCCTCTCATTAGATAGACCTAATATTTAGCATGCTTTCACGTCAACTAGTTACGATACGATTTGTATTCCTCATAACGTTTCCTTTCAGAACAGTGAGACCTGCAAGTCCATAACGCTACATAAGACATTTAAAGGTGAATGTTGTATTTGTCCCTAAGCTCTAAAACATATAATGGGTACCTGGAATGCAGTTATACCACGAATGATTTAGATTATTTAGCTTTTTAGAGCATTGGCTTTAGCCAACCATCGATAAAGCCGGTGTAAAGTCAGGGTAATAGTATTGTTTATAGTTTTTAAGTGCCTTCAACATTCTCAGGCCGGGGATGGATATGCGAAATATAAATTTGGCTATACGGAGTGTATTGTTTATTCTTTTTACAACATACCTTGCCCAGTGTTTGTGATAGACTGGGGACTTGTCGTCTCCGAGACATTAGTGGCTGGGGGCAATATTGTGTTTTCTGTTGAAATAAAGAAATAAATATGGACAAAACTATGATATGGTAATTTCTTTTGTGGAATGGAATGAGAGGAGGCGCAATGGCTCAGTCGTAGAGTAGTTGTCTCGCATAAACTGGGAGGACCCAGGTTTGAAACCAAGTGGATGCAGTAGTGCCCTTTGGTAAGTCATTTATTATCATTACCAAGTCCCTCGGAGAGGACTTAAAGGGAAAATCCATCCTGATATCAGGTGTTTTTTTTAAGAAGCAAAAAAATAAAGAAAAATATTAATATTAATTTGAGCAAAATCCGATATGAAATAAGAAAGTTGTAATCAATAAAACACAATTTGGCAACTCCGTGACATATCTTGAAAGCTCCTCTCCCATTTGCCCTGTACACTATAAGAAAAAAAAAATCATAACTTTCCATTTACCTGTATGAAACCAATCTATTCCATCATCAACAACTAAGAAAATGAAAATTTATGAAGTTTTCTGTGCTGAGCAAATGGGAGAGGAGCTCGCGGGATACGTCAGTTGCCAGTTTGTGTTTGATTGATTACAACTTCAAAAATTTATAACTTTCTTATTTCTTATCGTATTTTGCTCACGATCAAACCTTCACTGATCTGTTTCTTTAATTTTCTGCTTCTTTTATAGCCAAGTTGAAAACTTGTAATGAACAATTACTTTATCTAAGGTGCAGGTATGATTGAATTTTTTCTTTCGAGAAAATCGAAATTTATGATTCCTTGGGTATCATGGGCAAATGGGAGAGGAGCTCGCAGGATACGTCACGGAGTTGCCCATTTTTGTTTCATTGATTATTACAACTTCAAAAATTCATAATTTTCTTTTTTCTTTTGGATTTTGCTAAAAACCTTCACTGAATATGTTTCTTTAATTTTGCTGATTCTTTTAAAACCAACTTGTAATTATGTTGGACTTCTCCTTTAAGTGTCGAACGATGGACAAGCTAGAAAACAAAGATTCTAGAATATTTTTGCCATAGAAGCTTCACGGGCGATTTTGGGTGATAGAGCGAGAGAGAGAGAGAAAGAGAAGAGAGAGAGAGAGAGAGGGGGGGGGGGGGGACAAAGGTATCGTAAATAGGTTGATTAATATTGACATTAGGCCAGAACAAAAAAGTCCAATGTCAGTTTTCGCATTTCAACTGAGCCTTGACACAATTAATTTTCATATTAACGTTGATTAATTTGCACGCTCAACCTGAGTGCAAGGCACAACTGGTTTCTCAATTATCCTATTTCTAAAGGTTTGACACGCTAGCTTTCAGATTTTCAGGGGGTTAAAAAATGCGCACGTAACCCTCGAAAGTCGTATAGATACTACCAAATTGTGCAAATGAAGAATGATTGCATTTTGACATTAACGTTTGTTTTCTTTTTATTAAAATGGAGATGACCATGACCTTCAGATAAGCGGATGACAAGTCTAACGCAGAATTATTGCCATAATATTTCTTTTTAAAAAATAATTATGGTACTTGTATTATGGAAACATCTTTTGATCTCTCGATCGGCGTAATGGAATTAACGCGTCATATTGCGCCAATTGACCATTAATTGACAAATTTACCAATTTACAATTAAGATATTCAGAGGAGTCAAACTATGATAATAAACTCACCGGGTAACTGGCATACGAAGTGTTTGGTGTCTGCACTTGGAAAGGGAAACAGGCGAACAACTCTTGGTACCATGTTTATTATTTCTCCTCTAGCACCTTGGATCGCTCGGCATGGATTCTCTTCAGTTTGTAGAACACCATCAGTCTCATTGATAGATCCGCAGATCTCGCCTGAAATTCAATAGAAATTACATCTAAAAAAAAATCAGCAATCGTTACCAGAGATAGAGGGAAGGAAGAAAGGAAGGGAGCGTGAAAAAAGGATGATCATGATCCCCTTCCACCTCCCCAAATCAATTGCCTAGTTAATTTGCATTTCATCCATGGAGTAAGACCGGTGCCGCCCCCCCCCCCCCCAGCCCACGATACCTGTGTCTCCTAAATGTTTGGATCCACGATACGCCATAATATATATCAGAGGCTCTTTCGCTGGGTTTAAAAGTCGTCATATGTATAGGGGCGGATCCAGGATTTTGTAAAAGAGAGGGCACAATAATCATAAATGTCCTGACAAGCAAGCAACAACAACAAACAAAGAGGGGAAAAAAGAACATCAGCTCAAAATGAGGGGCACAAACTTGGAGTTGTGTACTAATAGACTGGGAAAATTGTACAAATTGTGAAAATTGTATTGCCTTCTTAAAAGTAGTCAAATGAAACCTTCAGGATTATGTAAACACACACATTGTCCACTGTTTGACAAGGCATACTAGAGATATTGCATGCTATTTGTGTCATTCACACATGAATGGTGGATTTTAGCATGGCAGCCACATAACCCAGATACTTAGCAAGTTCCTCTATTATGTCTTGTCAAACAGTTGCAGATGGACAATGGGTACATGTGTTTACATAATCCTGACTATAATTTGACTTTTTTGAAAAAGTAATACAATTTTCACAATTCAATATCTTATCATTGAAATGATCATTTGACACCAAATTGCATTCCAAAAAAGTTATTATTCTCAAAATTATACTTTTGTAAATATGACCTGAATTAAATGAGACACTTTGGAGTTATTAAGGTTGTAATGCCAAAATATGTTTTTCTGTAATCCAGAGCATTTAGGGCATGGAAAGCTTGGTTTAGGGGCATTTTTGTGTTTTTTCAGGGGCGTTTTACACCCCCTTCCCGATGGAGTTTTTTGTCAGTTTTTATATTTTTACAATCTACACCTATACCTCTTCCTTCTGACAAAATTTGGTCCATGGGCCGTAAGGGAAAAATTTGTCCCAATTTTTAGGGGGCGTCCAACAACCCTTCCCGACGGAAAATTTTGTTAGATTTTGTATTATGGTAATGTATGGTCATACACCTTCTTTCTGACAAAGTTTGGCCCATATATTAGATGGGTTGAAATCGACCCGACTCTGGGACCCTTTTCTTTCTTTCTTTCTTTCTTTTCTTTTTTCTTTTTTCCTTTTTCTTTTTTTCTTTCTTTCTTTTTTTATTTTATTTATTTATTTATTTTTATTTATTTATTTTTTTTTGGAGGGGGGGGGGTTCTGGGGGCCTAATCAGTAGGCTTCGTTCGGGCTGACAAGCTTTTTGTGAATGACATGGATGGTCTAGGTAACTTTATTGGGGTCAAATCTCATGATGTAAAATGGGGTGACTATTTCGGGAGAGGCTCCGCCACTGATACGTACAAAAGTAACACATGGCCTAAAGATATCCCTCACTTCTTTCTTGGTAAAACAGAAACAATTTGTTTGTGTACATGTATGTGTGTATGTGTGTGTGTGTGGGGCGGGGGGTCCAAGCGAATAATGTTTCATTCAATGTTCCTTCTTTCTACCAATTCTTCCTTATTCGGAAATATAATAACAGGAAAATGTTTACTTATCGTGATTATTCATCTCTACCGTATAAAAGATGTTGAAGCGGAGTAGACGAATCATATCAAAACATAAATGTATTTGAATGTGAAACAGCTAACGAATTGTCGTACTCACCATAGACGGCGGACGTTTGGAGAAGTACAATAAAACATCCAAGAACTGGAAATATGAAACCGTTCAGCCCCTGATAAAGTCAGAAATTGAGCTTTTAATGTTTTAAAAAAGTATGAGACATATTCCAGAATTAACCTAAATGAACTCCATTCATATAAAGGGTTAGGAATCCGTCATAGAAAATTATTATGAATTGAAATAGAAATATATCAGAAAAAAAATGATTCACGAAACTCTTAGAATATGGATACATTAAATAAATGTTATTTATGACGTTATGGTGTACGAGAATATGTTCATTGATATACTCTATGTGAGTGATTATGTCAATGTATGTTTTTAAAGTTCCCTAAAAAACAATGAATTTCGTCATGCTGACAAAATTATTTCGTGCGTGTGTGTGGGGGGAGGGGGGGGGGGGAGGGTAGAGAGAGAGAGGGGGGGGGACATCAGACACACTTCTTCTTTATCCTCAACTTTGGTTACCTTCATTCTTAGCCCTGTTCAATCGTGATGTTCTACACGAAACCAAGATGATTTCAATTGAAATATAAAAAAATATATATATATAAGATGTCAAATACAAAATCTCACCTTATTTATCATGCTTGGTAGCGAATGACAAGTCTGTGCTTTGCCAATTCTGTTACAAAGTTGTCAGGCCAAATAATATCGTGCCTGTCTCTGATGTGCGTCCAACACAATTACAAAATGAAATGCTATACAGTTGGTTCTATGGAATTCTTTAGTATTTTGTAATTTAGTTGAACGGTAAAACGATGGTTCTTATCCTGCTTCTTTTTTTTATTTAGCGTTCAATTAATAACCCCTCCTGCGTTTCAACGTATCGTTAGTTAATCACTGGGCTGTATCTGAGCACAATGCCTAGTAATTATTTTCCAGTAAGGCAAATATGGGCTAATCATACATTTGTAGGATTAATTGCATATAACCTTCACTGGATAATGCTGTGCTGCATAAATAAAAGCAAAGCTGATCAACCAATTTAGCTAATTAAACCTGAACAAGTAAATCATCTATAAAGCACATTCAAAAGAAACCACACGAGAGAAGAATGAGTGAAATTAAATGGTAATGCACTAATGCAGTGATGGTAAAAATCATATGGTGAAGGATGGAGTTCTTTCTTTTCTCACTTTTGAATACACATGAAGCAGATAAAGGTAGGACACAGCTTTCCGTCGTTGACAAATTTCTTGTGTTACGACTGAACTGCTCAAATTTCTCAGGCACGGATGAAATTGTTTCCAGTCTTATGTTTTTCAGATAAGTTTCTCTTCACTTTTTGTAAATTCCAAATTAAAGAACAATTGAGAAATTACAAAGAATGACAGTGCATCTAAGGGAGGAGACAGACTTTGTCCGGCCGGACATATAACGCCGATCTACGCTGTTCTGTCATAGCTTCAAAGCTGATTGAAGAAAACTGATCCTCGACTTTGTATAAGACCAACTAGATTCAACTAGAAAATGTCAGTTATATATTTTTAAAAGTAATCATTGATTAAAATCACGTTTTACCTTTAATATTCAACCTTCTACTTGATTTTAAGTATAACATACGGACTAAAATATTAAACAGGGTAAAGTGCGGAGCATTTCCCGTTGTAAAGCATACAGTGCCATAAATATTTAGAATGTGAGACAAACATCAACCAGGGGGGCTTTTCATGAAAGGACTTGTCAGATATTTTATCCGACAAATTTGCTCTCAGCCAATCAGATGCAAGGATTTCAGTAGCTTATAACAGTTGTCGGATAAAATATCCGACAACTTCCTTTCATGAAACGCTCCCCAGTTTTTATACAATAAGCCTAACAAGAGACTCGGATGTGCTGGAGCCCATTATGTTCAATAATATATTTTATGGAAAATAGAGGCCCGAAATAGCCCGAAACGCAGAGTATGAAATAAAGCAATTAAAAGCCTTAAAACTGGCACGTTGAGAAACCAAACATAATTATAATTTATATATCTTCAGTTCACAGAGGTTGTAAAAGGTTGAAATTACAGTATCTTGTCACGTAAAATATATCATTTCTTTATCTCCCCCCCCCCCCCTCTCTCTCTCTCTCACTTTAGATGATGTATCTTTCGAGATATTCTCTCACATAATTATCTCTTCTCTATCTCCTTCTCCATCGGTGACACCCTTTGTAATTTAACTTTTATCTATCTCAGCCAAGGCCTTAAATAGTGGTGGATGCCGTTGTCTTTGAAGATGATCTCCTATTGCTGCAAGTCATGACAAACTTGAATATCGTAGAGTTTAATAACCGTCGTCTTCTTTTTTCCTATACCCCCCCCCCCCCCTCTCTCTCTCTCTCTCTCTCTCTCCAGTCTCCCTCTCTCGGTAATGTGTTGTGGAATCAGACGTTTGTCGATTTTTTTTTTAATAGACAGATAAGATGTGGCGATTATTCATCCCTCATAATCTTTCCCGCTCTCTCTCTCTCTCTCTCTCTTTCTCTATCAAACAGACAGACACACACACACACACACGCACACACGCCCAGACACACACACACAGACACATGCCCACACATGCTCACGATCTCTTCCCCTCTATACCACCCTCTCTCTTTCTCCACATTCAACAACCAACTAATCTTGTCACTACTCCTTGAAGTTTTCGTTGACATAATTTTTCTTCCACTGCCTTAGCTCCCTACAAATTGTTTCTCCTCATTTGTATTACGACATCACACCTGTAAACAAAAATAAATAAATGAATATAGGCTGTGCCATATTATCAATTTTATTTGAGATCTAAAATGTAGGACATAATGTAGGACAGTAGGCCTAAATAGCTTTTACATGTACCACAGTTTTGTACCTTTCCTGAGCATAAAGGACTACAATTCATTCAAAACATAATTATTTTCATATACTCCTTCATGATGGTAAAGATAAACATACCCTGTAACTATTCAAAATAAAATCAATGTCTTCATCAAAGACATCAAATCATATTTCACCATTCACAAACGTAAAGGATGTAAAGCAATGTTCCTTTAAAATGATTCGCCAAAATTCTAATTGAATAAAGGTAATCTGCTAATAAGAATTTTAGACTGAAAGGAACTTCGTTCATTATAATTCCTTTTTTCAATATAATGCAAAAGCAAATTGAAAATTATTTGGTAAAGCTTCATTGATTTTTTAAAAGTGCCTGGGACATAGTTCGGTTTTAATTTGCCAAAAGCAATAATACATACATTGTAAAATATAAACATGTAACAGCATCTCTGCTAAAAGTAGCATGGACCACGAGTTATAATAAATTATAAAGGGTAACCACACTATATATGCATGAGGAAAAAATAAAGTTTAAACCCAAATACAATATGCATCTACGTTATCTCAAATGCGTTTACCACTTGCGAATACCAATACCTATATACCGAATAGTGTATATCACTTTCACCAAAGGAATACCGATACCTTTAAACCTATAGGTGTATTATCATCTTCCCTTAAAGAATACCACTATAATTTACCTTAACGTGTATATCACTTTCACCTGAGGAATACCAATTGTTGGTGTGCAGCAAAATAATTGGTAAAATGGAAATTTTAAAACCTGATACCTGATAAGATAATACGATAGCCCTAATTTTATTGGTCATAATGTATTCAAGCTTTGTTTTATGGTCTTTAGTCCTGCTTCCCATTGGTATTAGGACCCATTAGCCTGAAAATGTTGTTCTGGCCCGCCGAATAAAAAAATACCAATAGCTTGCCGAATATAGGAACAAAATAATATTGTATGCAAGGTGGATATCATCAGCCATTTTAGCATTCATAATTATGAGTGTAGGGGCCTTTTCTTGGACAAACATCCATAGAATTGATTTGAATACTTACTTACCTTGAATACATGTATGTATTGATAATAAATATGTATAGTATTATGGGCCACATGGTCCAAAACAAACACGTACTACCCAAATTTGTTTCCCTCTTAAAGTCTCCCCTACTAAAACAACAATATACCTTCCTTTCATATCGCACACCAAGAATCTAATTTCTATGTATTTTGTTTCATATGGAAAACAACAAATAGATGGGTAGCAAAAAAATGCTCGCAGTTTCAGACATACACGGACTGATGCACAGACTGGTCTAATAGAGAAAATTATATTTTTTATGAACACGCGGTGAAAAAATAACTGCATGTCCACACATTTTTTTTTCTATAGAAAATAAAGTGCACTCTGTCAATCGATTTACTCAATCTAAACATATAAGCGGCGGTTATTATTAAAGATAAAATGTATTTCAATGATTTCAATAAAATCTACTAAATTCTAACTAACCTCTAAACAATCAATATACATGTATATTCAAAGGCATGATAAAGTCAATGGTCCTTAAATGAACTAAGGTAATTTCTTAATTTAATTTCATTAAGATAAACCATCCAATTTTTCAGAATATTTTTATTTTTAAGAAATCGTACGTTCATGCCATTCAAAATTGAATAGAAAATGAAACTCTATTTCATACATCATCAATAAAACGCAAGAAAT
Organism: Heliocidaris tuberculata; assembly: GCA_025618425.1. NCBI lineage: Eukaryota > Metazoa > Echinodermata > Echinoidea > Camarodonta > Echinometridae > Heliocidaris > Heliocidaris tuberculata. The sequence continues at coordinate 23,703,095 of CM046851.1, read as the reverse complement.
AAATGGGGGAAACGCATCCAAACTATAATACAATTATTCCACTTACTACTGTTTATACAAATGCGTAAATTCAGCCTTTTCAGAAATGTGATAATTTTGTTGATACCACGGCAAAATTCTGTAGTGATGTTTTACACTCCATACCCATTCTCAATATATATTTCACAGATACTGAATGTGAATTACTCCTAATAGTAAGGGTTGATCTTTTATATCATTATTGTCTCTGTCTGCAGAACTCTTCATCTTCCAGATTGTTCCGCAAGGTACGTAGAATCCATTGAAAAAGGGTTGGCCTAGACCTACATGAGCTCAGAAAATAGGGGTTCGTTGACAATGAACCTTCTTGAAAAATGCCGAAATCCAATCCCAATTTCTACATTGAATAGTGGGTAAATTGTATAGAGTCTCGTTTTTTCCACAAAATAGGGGCTTGCTTGGAAATCCCGGAACAGTCATGGATACAATTTCAGAATACAGAGTGAATACCCAGAAACCGCGGGCGCACATCCGTCAATGCAGTGAGTGAATGCGGAAAAGCTGGTCGAAAATTTGATGGAAAAAATGAGGGGTAGAGTCCTCTGAAGGTATTACCACATTGGCTTTGCAAAATCGTCACTGACGGGTGTGACCTCTCCCTAGATTCGCCACTGCATCAATTTCATACACATGAGCATGCACATCTCTTCAATATCTTGCCGAATCGTGAGCCAAGCAACGGCAAGATCACAGCTACACCGGCAGCGAGCGCTAAACCGCCCATTACGCAGAACGCAATGTTGTAAGACTGTGTCCCGTCGTAGATCTTTCCTGTGAATCAAAGAAAAAAAAAAAAAAGAATGTGATAGCAAAATCCCAAATCTTGCTATCAAATATTTCGACTTACATTTGTTACCTACGAATCAAATTAGAGAAACAGACGGTAACCATATTTTGGTTCTTATTATGAATCAGGTTGGTTATCACATAAAACATACACTATACAGTGTTTCCTCTTTTCTACTGAATGTATTTTTTAAACTAAAATGAAAATGTGATGGAGAACAGGGGGATATTCATGAGAAATCAGTGAAACATAATTTGCCAATACACTCATTATGCCTGCACTGGGGGGAGGGGGCGGGTGACTTTTGGTCTCTGCTGAAAAGTAGAGTAGCTTTTATGTAGTATCCCCTTCTCTAAAACATATACGGGCATGTGATTACGGCTGCCGGAGCTAAAGCCGGGGTAATAATATCCAAACCTTTTGGAAGCACATAGGGACGTTATATCATAACGTGATATGTGCTATACAAGAACGATTTATTATTATCATTTATTATGTGTAGCTTTTTCTACCCTCGTTTTTCGCCACTACATGTTCATTTTCGACTTGTCTCCATGATAACTCGGATTCTAGGACAACTAACCCCCTGAAAAACTACCCCCCCCGGACAACGACCCCCCGGACAACTACCCCCTGGACAACTACCCCCTAGGACAACTACCCCCTAGGACAACTATCCCCCAGGACAATTACCCCCAGAACAATTACCCCCCAGGACAACTACCCCCCAGGAAAATTAACCCCCAGGACAACTACCCCAAGGACAATTACCCCCAGGACAACTACCCCCTGGACAATTACCCCCCCCCCCCCCCCAGGACAACTACCCCAGAAGACGGGGGTAGTTGGCCGGGGGTTATTGTCCAGGGTTTAGTAGTCCTAAGAGGGTAGTTGTCCAGGGGTAGTTGTCTGGGGGTTATTGTCTAGGGGGTAATTGTCTAGGGGGTAGTTGTCCGGATATGGATAACGCGTTCTCCAGAAAACTTTCTTTAAATCGCCACTTCACTTGTTAAAATCACTTACCTGCAACAAAACCTGCGAGTGGAAATGCAACCCCGTAACACAGGTGAAGAAATGCTAGACCAGTTTGGTAGCGCTCCTTCCCGGCCGTATTCTTCACCAGAACGAATATAGTCGGGATGCTAAAACCCATCATAAAACCAAACACAACGGAAAGGATCGTCAGGAACCAAAACGGGTCCGCAAAATAGTTGACGAAGAATGCGGCTGCTATAAAGATGTTCGCAAGCAAGTACCAGACTTCAACTGGAAGAACTTCCTTAGAGAATAAGAATCCACTTGCGAAGCGGCCGAGGAAGTTGGCAATTCCACCAGCGAGTGAGATCTGAGCAGACCTCAAATCTGTCAGGCCTTTAGCTTGGGCATTGGGGATGGTGAATAAAAGCCATGTAGCGTAAGGTATAGAGAAGAGAATTATCTGCAAGCAGACAACGATCATCATGGGACGTTCGCCAAATAGGCGAAGACCCAAAATTTTGATGATTTTCTTGAACCAATTGTAGACACAGTCCACTTTTCTCGTCTCCACTTCGTCATATGCAGGACAGGGCTCTTTGGATGTAACGGTCGCAACATCTGAGGTGTCATTGTCATTTTCAGAAGCATGATTTTGATTACGTTGGACAGGGCCCTCATCTTTTCGACAAACCATTTCAAGTTCTTGACCACTCTGCATCGTCGTGGTTGTACTTTCCTTGACGTTGGTTGAATCATATTTGAAACTGACGTTATCATGTCCCGCAAAGTCAATGTCTTTAGGGGTTGGCTTTTCCTTGGAACGAACTGGCTCTAACAGCGCACCGATGGCGATGAAATGGGCATTGAATGCTCCGAGAAGTAAGATAGTACCTCGCCATCCGTACATGCTAAGAAATATTTCAAACAGCCATGGCATGATCATTACTCCAGTGCTTCCACCTGAGGTCATTATGCCGGTCGCTATTTCGAACCGATCGGAGAAGTAGCTGTTAAGACAGGTGTATGTTGGTAGAATAATGAAGATGTAACCAGCACCTACCAAATGAAGAAGATAAACAGATAATTCATGAAGCTTGTTGGTAAGTTAGTTTAAGGATATGGGTGGTCTGATCGGTCCGATTCCGACTGATACAATCTTGACGGAGAGATCTTAACCACTATTTACCAAAAGCTAGCTGCATCATGAGCAAAGAAAGAAATCATCCGTTTATATATTTTATTTTATAGTGAATCTCCTCCTCGATCTTCCATTTCTTGTATATCATGTCTTGCCTTGCCTTCCATAGTCACATTCTTATTTTTTTTTTAATGAAAAAATTGACAGACAAAATAAAACAAGAGCTCTAAATTACATGTATAAGCTGATTATGTACAAACAAAATGCTTACATCATAATTTTTTGTTATTGCAATCGTGTGCATTTGGTCATTATATTGATAGACATGCATTGTCATGATCATCTACTTAGCACTATAAAAAAAAATGTTTCATATAATTCAAGTTGGTTTCACATGGCTTCTTGAAAATTCGAATTCGAATTATAGATGTAGTTACAAACAGTTCACGAAGCAAGAATGATTACGTAATGGTGTTTTTGCACGCATATACTAACATAATTATAAGTCAGAATGAATGAGTAATCAGGCGTTTATTTTTCTTTGAGAGTAAAGAATATGTTATGTCACTACTTTGCAATCTCCTCATTCGCAAATTAAACTCGATGCACAGTGGAGCATTCCATTTGAAATAAAAGGCTTTATATTAAAAACAAGAGTTCATATTTACCGAAGGCCATTAGAGCCGCAGTAACTTGGGGAACCGTTTGAGTAAACGAAGCACTGATGAGTCCTGCAGATGATACGGTTCCACCGATTATTGTAAGCTGTCGAACCGAGAACCAACGGAGTAGGTGTGTGTTCAGGAAAGCTGTTATAAAAATATAGATGAAAGTCATGAGTTTATGACTTTGGAATGAAATTCGAATGCCCCCCTCCCTAAACCAGGCATGACTATGCAAGAGGAGCGACATAGAATATGCAAGGGCTAATAGTATTAGTTTTCCAAATAAATTTGTATGTTGCCTCTTTAGAACCTGCTTAGAATGCAGAAACTAAAGGTATCTTTATGAACAAGCCTCCTTACATGTTTCGTAAAGGGGAATTTTCTCAATCCACAATTCTTTTATTTCTGCGTTAAATATGAGGTTAACTGCACAAGGCATAATTTCCCCGCATATTCCAGAGGCACTGTGAACATCCTTCGTCTGAAACTTACCAAGGATGAGGTATATGCCAGAAACGACGCCGTATATAGCTGATAGATATGACGTGCTGACATTAAACTGATAGGTGAGGTCATCCAGGATGAGCGACAATGTTCGGATTGATCCGACCTCCAGGAAAGACACAAAGAAGAGACCGACCAAGATGCCCCATCGCTTGGCTCTAATTTTCGCTACCTTCTCTCCGCCCTTCGTGTCTTCAGAGGGAACTTCAGTCTCTGAAGGAAAAAAATCAAGAAATGGAAGCATGCGATACTGAGAAACGTCCGTTCATGTTTGTTTCTTGTCAGAGGGCAGAGAATTTTCGAATTTTCTGCAGAGAATCCTGCACCCCCAAGAAAATATACAGACTACCATTGCGGAATAAAGCTTGTTTTAAACAAGTTTTACCATACGGTTTTACCATATTAATAATATGGTAAAACAGTGCTGAAAACTGCGTCCACACTCTTTTGACAAACTGTTGTGCGTACAGTGATCCCAGGGGCGTCGATCCTGGGAGGAGGGCCAGGGGCGGTTGCCCCCAAGAAAATACGGGGGAGGGCAAACATATCTCCCCCCCCCCCCATAAATCCGGAGATGTAACATAAAATAAGTAAAACTACGGGAAATGAAGCCTTCCAAACAATAAAATACAAAAAGTACTACACGATCAGACTTCAATTTCTCTGATTTTCCCTGCTTCATGTAATCGTGGAGAAGCTGGTCATTAAGAGGTGTTAAAAACTCATGAAGGGTACTATACCTTCACTGCCCATCCCCCATCCGAAAAACAGATCGACGCCCCTGAGTGATCCTGTCTATGGCCACCGTGTGTAGCCACACTTTGTGGCTACATTGTGACCATACCCTAGTGCCTACATTCTGTGATTATCTCTGTGGGCACGCATTTATTCGAATATATATTCATGAACTCTCACTCTGCTTTCTCGAGCACACATTTGCTTGGACATACAAGGCGGTCACTTGGAAAGACAGTGGGGATAATTTTGGACTCGCATTTCATCCATGGTTGCATACATGTTGAAAGATGAATCAGGAAACATCATGGAATATCACTGTTCTTTGCTATGTGTCTTTATCACTTGTTTTGTTTCTGTGCATTGTACTGAGAGGAATTACACTTTGCATTACTTCTGTGCGCAAACTACTTGTGACATCACTCACTTAAACGTTTCAAAGTCATTCATGTGTAACAATATCATTACATATTTGGTATCATATGAAAGAAGATCGATTGAACTTTGACATGAATAATAATGATTAATCCGGACATAATCACTTTTCTAGTAATTAATGGGAAAATTTGGGCTTCCTTTTTTAAGAAACACACTGTGGCCATTTACTTTGGTGCATGACTCTGTGATTATTTTTGTGACCACAGTTTAAAATCGGTGTTTAAAAGCCTTGGTCAAATTGTCGTATGAACAAAGTATCGGTAGCCACATTCCAGAAAGTGTGTATATTTGGCCACTCTGTGGTGCATACACTGTGGCCAAAGTGTGAAGACCGTGTTAAAAGGCCGTGGTTACACCATACTCGTTGATTATTTGGTGGCCACAAATTCAACAAAACTGTGTTCACATATGCACTGTGGTCGCACTAAAGTCACACTGTTTTGCATGCAGTCTGTAATTATCCCTATGGCCACAGTTGGGGAAAAAGGTGTTTAAACACATGATACTGTGTTGACTCACTAGTCACTACCTTCTCTTTCTTTCTCAAGCTATGTTGTATTGTCTAATTTTCGGCAACAGCCACACAAAAGGCATTTCACACTTATTTTGGAAAATTTATCCTTTTTGCACAAAATCCGAAACAGCAAGAGATTTTGCAAGGACGACCAATACAACCTATCGAAAACACGTGTGAAATGGGTATCACGGTCATTTTTTAACGTAACATTTTCAATGATAAATCCCAACCTAACTTCTAAAGCTCTGCGGAAATGGCAACCACTGACGACAAGGCCTCGCACAGGTGCTAACAGTAGGAAATTTATGAGCAATTCCAACAAATGCTATTTAATGACTACCAGGTCCTGTCACTAATTCAATTTGAAATCTAAGAGTTGATATGACTACACAAAAGGTTGTTTTCAAGCCCCTGTTGTTCTTTTAATATAATTTAAACGTCATTTCCTTCTACAGTATATCATAATGTTGTATACACAAGTCCATGTTTTAGGCATGCATATGGGCTGCATCAGGAAGTATCGTACGACGTACATATAGGTTCATTTAAATATGGGATATCTGTAAATAATCAATTTATATTTTGGTGGAGAAGTCACAATGACGTGTAGAAATATTAACATTTTTTATCATTATTCTCATTATCATTTTGTATTATCAACGTCGTCATCAACAGTAGCATTATATTGTCGATATCAATGTTATCGTTATCAATACAGTATTATTACCATTACTATCATCGTTATCATCATTATTATCAACAACATCATCATTACAATCATTCTGTACCTTCATTAGAATCATTTGACTGCATTCTAAATCTCGTTAGTTTATCTTCAAGAACATCCAGCGTTTCCAGGCTGTTCTCTCCCTCAGTATGTTGTTCCATCCAAGTCCGCATCACCATTTCAGTAGAGGCGGTGGAGGAACCCGGTTTCTCTTGGAGATTACGGATTGTCTCGTCCTCAAGCCCCAGTGCCTGACCGAGAACCCAAATGTCATCGAACTTGACCGCCAGACGTTTCAGCTCTGCTTCAGGATCCATGTGGGAACTTGATGGAATCTAGTTATAGGGTTTAAAATGATGACGTGATCATATTATTCCAGAATTTCCAGGAACGAGATCAAAATGATAAGGCAATCATAATTATTTCAATTAAATGACAAGCTCAGAATCATTATATTTTCATTATCCTTTTCCGTACGAGTTCAAATAATTATGTATTCACATTTATTTTTTCTAAATATTTATATGGTATTCATACAGGGGCGTAAATAGCGGTGAGTGGGTGGGTGGGGGATGGTATGTTCAATCATACACCCCCTCCCCCCCCCCCCCCACACACACAGCTTTCAGAGGGGAAATGAGGGAAAATTATATTCATTTACAATTCTGTCGTCGTTTTCATATTAATGACTACATTTTCTTTGGTGTATAGAATTAATTAATATAGTTAAAATATATATATGCACATACCCTCACACACACACAGACACCCACACACACGCGCACACACCCACACGCCACACACATATATAAAAATATATATCCATTCATGGCCTTTGGGAGAATCATACCCCCGTATTGAGGACCTGTCTACGCCAATGTATTCTTTGCAAGACAAGTTAGATTTGACGATGCATTTACATAATTTTTCTTCTCTCCCCCCCTCTCTCTCTCTCTCTCTCTCTTTAGGTGTCATAGCTGTTGACTTTGGCGATCATGTTGTTAAATAACCCTCTGTTTCTAGCCTTCCTCTTTCTTCTAACCATTTCAGCATACTGTCCATCCAGAGTATTCTTCTCTTACCGCTACTCATTCGGCTCATATTTTGCAAGACGAATTTAAAATGCTTACAAAATGTGCATAAGCGAAAAGGAAACTGGAATGAAAATTGTCATACCATATTTTCTTATTGTTCCACTTATACATGTTGTATGAAAAGATACCTTCGCTCGATAGTTTGATTTTCTGTCAATGGATTCCGATGACTTTAAGGGTAAAAACCATATCATGGCAAAAGGGATTTGTCTACTCCGGAAATATCACGAATGTTCGGATTTATAAATGCTTTTTTTTTACAAACCATACAAACCAACGATGAACTCGCTTCTTTTAAGGTATTGAATTCCAGTAGTCGGAGTGCAGGTTACATGCATTAGGTGTTGTTATGTCGAACAAGCCTCTGACAATCTCCAAGATCGCCACTAAATTCAAGTTTATAGTAGACTGTATAGCATGTATGTGATATGAATATGAATTGTGAACCGATCTTTTTCCCAAACCATAATCATGATAATGAATATTAAATCCAAATCACTGATATGAGAAGCCAAATAAAAAATATATTTAATTTAAATTCACTGACGAGTCATCTTAATCGATGAACTGTTGTTACCGAGATATGATTTATTTTATTTGATAGTATATCGGTAATGCAACATGTGCAATATAATCAAGAAAGGCTTAGATCATCAAAATAATTTTTGTTGGCACAATGAATACATTGAGTGAACAAGCATTCTATTAAAACCACATGACTTGTATCAAACGAAGAGGTTTATTTTGTCCTACCAGCAAAGGGTTTACTCAAGAACGAAGCTTGACCCACATCAAGGTACGTTCTATTTTGTAACATCTGGGACCTGTTTCATAAAAGTTTTTATCAATAACAAGTTACAATTGCTACAGATCTATAACAAATTTGCTCTATATACATGATATATAAGCTAATCAAATTCAATGATTTCAGTAGCTTATAACAATTATCGTGACTAAGCTTTATGAAACAGGGCCTGGTAATATAATACATGTATAGTACAACCATAGAGGGATGCCTTTGGTGTGACGTTCTGTCATTGGCACCATGGTCTATCGAATATGCTGAATACTCGATCATGTAAATATCATACAAGCAATTGGCAATGCGCCCTATTGAAATTCATATCTTTCCTTCGACTCCTCCGCAATGCTGGCCATTCTACTGTGAAATAATCACGTGTAATATAATTAACAGCATGTGCCGAAAAATGGTGATCGAATTTTGCTCTAGCGACAATTGTTGCGGGCTTTATTTAGTCATAGATCTGTAGGGTTGGCCGGGTCATTGGCGGAGGGTGGGTATATGGGGCCACCATCTTTCTAGGTGGATAAAATGCCATTTAACAATGTCACCGAAAAGAGGAAAAATATGGGAGGGGGTCCTATGATTTTCTTTTCACATATTTCCACCTCTCTCTTATAACTTATTTCTTTTGACCTTGGGGTCGGGGGAGGGGGGTGCCCCCTGTAGCTTCTCCATTCTTCAGGGATTACGGTTGCAATTTGATTTTAGGTAAATCGTTTAGAGTTATAGTGTTAAAGTTACGAATAATATTTGGTCCGGGGTTAAAGTTGGGAATTCGGTTCGTGTATAAGATAGGCCTATTAATCGCAGAGCATACTGCCTCCTGTAGAACCAAAAATACACAAACGGTGCCCTCTGTTTCCTATAAATGTTGGCATACTTGTGCATATCAACCAGCAGTGAAACAAAATAATGAAGTCATGGATCCGTCAATATTGATTGATTCCAAATGTAGGCCTATATCTTTGGGGTTGGGTGGGGCGAGGAAATGGTACCTCAAATTGGTTGCAACTGGATTCAATACCAGTGAGTGCGGACCAAGGTTGCCAGAGTTGGCAGAATTCTGCTTTCTGGCAGAATTTTGACTGCTTTAGCGTCTAGCATTATGCTAGGCATAATTTGACAAAATCTAGCAGAATTTTAGCATAATTCTGGTGTTTTTTTTTTTTTTTTTTGCTTGTCAGAGAATTTTTGAGTAAAAATACACCCCCAAAATGCTGATAACCCTTTTTTTTTGCTTGTCAGAGAATTTTTGAGTAAAAGCCCCACCGAAAATGCTGATAACCTTTTTTTTTTTTTTTTTTTTTTTGCTTGTCAGAGAATTTTTGAGTAAAAAGTCCCCCCCCCAAAAAAAAAAAAAATGCTGACAACCTTTTTTTTTGCTTGTCCGAGCATTTTTGAGTAAAGTTTCGATTTAGCAGAAAAATTTTTGATTTTGCAGAATTTTCGCTACTCCCTAGCAGAATAGTATTTTTTTCGCTGGCCACACTGGTGCGGTCTGGTGTCGATCTCTCTCAATTTTGCAAGTAATAATTATGTGTTGAAACTGAAATGAATGTCTCATTATTTACATGAATGTCTCATTTATGAAATTAGAAGTCCCAACGATTCCCATGCAAGGCAACATCAACAGAGACAGTGGCAAGGATAACCATCTTTGAACTTAATACAGGAACCGATTTTAACTAGACATCTAATCTTGGCTTTCTCGCATCATGCGCATTACCATGATAAATTCGAAGCTGCAGATACAATGATGTTTGAATTAAGGCACCAACTACTATGATGCATATCAAAATATATTTGAATACAAAAAAAAAATGATATCATAACAGAGATTGAAAGTGATGTTTTTTATCAAGAATACGCATGCTGACTGTAACAAAATAATCCTAACATTAGTTATGAAAGGCCTATTCAACGCATAATCAATTCAACAGGTTTATCTGACTCATTTCGTTTAAAATGCTGTCATATTTTCATACGTCAAAATGTGCATGTTTCGATAATAATTGCATGCCTGAGCATCAGAATATACATATTAATAGATAAGGTTTCCCTTCAAAACTTAGAATAGATGTACACAGAGTGTTGGACATAAATTTTCAGACAAATGTACGTAGTTGTACAATGATCATCATGATAATGATAGGTGGTGCAGAGTGTTAAGTTGCATACCAGCTGTTGCTATGACAACCTTGGGCAAGCTTGTAAGTCGTTAAAGGTAGTTGAAGATGCTTGCCAGTATTTGCTGTACATTATATCATGTGAGCTTGTATAGGCCTATAAAATTGCAACTGGCTCAATATGCGGACAGGTATATGTTGATGATATGCCTAGGCTATATCGAGACATGCGACCAAACTGGTTTCAACTGGAATATATCGCACTGATTTCAATAGCCGCTGGACAAAGCAATGGCGTCATCATATGAACTAGCCTGGCGCGGCAGCAATAGACCTGTTCACAAATATACTCTAATCTAATGCATGCTTTTAAAACAAAGGTTGTTCTCGACAACCTGAAAGCTTGTCAGAGGCTTGTCAGACATAGCAACAAGTAATGTTGCAAACTGGATTCCAGGTATTGTTCATTCATTAATAACAGAATAATACCTCGTATACTAGGTCCCCAGGAAAGAAAGTCCATAAAATTGAATAACTCTGTGAACATGTCTATTTCACTCAGCTGCCTTTCGAATATACAGTATATTAGATCTTCACAGTTGATATTTGGCATACCCTTGTTGCTAGGTCGGACAAGCCTAAAACAATATTAGCCTATGTGGTGGATGAGGTTGTCAAGAATTGTTTCCGTTTTCGTTTCATTTGAAAGCCATGAAAATGAAAGCATAAAACGGGCCTATTGATCCCATGTAGGCATAATGATTGAGAATGATCGAAAGAGATCGAGAGAGAGAGAGAGAGAGAGAGAGGTGTGGGGGGGGGGGGGGGGGGGGGACTTAAAACACATGAAATATATATCATTTAAATGTAGAGCATATAAATGGATTTTAAACTTATTTTCTTTTAAGCAAAAAGACCGGGCCGTCGCGGCTCTGCCTCATGGTCAAACAGGATCACTCGTCGCATGTATTTTCTAACTGAAACATATACATGACAATATTGATAATTAAGATATGAATATAAGAAGGATAATTAATAAACATGCATTATACACTCTACAGAGACAGGTAGAAAGCACAACAAGCACCACATATTTTGCCATAGAGTGATGTATAAATAGCCGGCCACAACACACTACACCCTGCACACTCATGCAGTCAATGCACATTTACCGTCTCAACTGCCATGTTCCAAGTTCAGATTGATTTTCTCTTCGCTCTGCTAGCTCAGCCGGTACGGTACGTGTACACGGTAAAGAATGATGCAATTTGCGAATGCAGCACTCTTCTCGTATTGCAAATATCAGCCTTTCCACTGCCGCGATAACCTTCCTCATAGAATATTAAATTCCTATATTCTCTAAGTGTAACTAAACTTGCTATCAACATTTAAGGCTTATTTTGGAGAAATGGTATGTTGTAAAGACTGTATTGTTTACTTTAGAATGCGATAATTTACATTACATATTACATCTGTCTTTCACCAAAATAGTATCAGGTCGCATCCTGAAGCGGATGAATTATATTAGCGCTCTCTCAGCAAGAGATCAGACTGAGAGCATCATTAGTAGCCTTCTCTTGAAACTTAATAAGTTTTTGACATTTAGTTTCATAAGAAGTATTTTTTATTTATTTATTTATTTTTATTTTATTTTATTTATTTATTTTTATTTTATTTTATTTATTTATATATTTTTTTTTTTGGGGGGGGGGGTAATTATATGGTGTCGCAATAGGACAAAATAGGACAATTATCTTTCCTGAATTCAAATTCAAATTCAAATTCAAATTCATTTATTGATTCAAAATCCAAACATATAGGATCATTCTCAATTTTCAGTTTTAGTCTGGTTCACTATGTAAGAAAATGGGCTTTCGTTCAAAATTTTTGGAGATTAGCAAAACTATACATTTTTATAATCGTTAGAACATGGGAAATTCAAAAATTGATGTTGGCATTTGCACAAATCACCGGCATAGCGGCCATTTTGGATTTTCAAAATGGCCGCTATGTGTAACTCGTATTGAACAAATTAGAAGATATTTTTTTAACAGAGCCTCATCTTACCATGTATGTATCATCATATTAAAGGGCATTAAATTTTCTACAACATGATACCACGTTTAATGGGTTTGGTGATGATTTGCGATACAATTCTTGGCCAAGAATGTGATTGTTTACATAATTTTTTACAAATATGAATTTCCTCAAAATACGTATTTCTCATTATTTCAAAAGTTATTTTCACTAATTAGTTCAAACTTTTCAGAAAACTGCCCATATGTACGGTTAATATCATATAAAAATTACAAGTCCATAGCTCATCAAGCAAAACAGTTATAGCGCTCTAAAGTTGACACTCTGATATTAGCTTAAGCCCCTTTCACAATTGGTCTGCGACCAGTTTGCGACCGCCTGCAACAGATTTTTCGGGGTGTTGCACGACCGATCGCTTGGTGTCTTGCGACCACTCGCAGTCGTTGCGGGCGGTCGCACGAACCTGAGGCGGTCGTGACTGGTCGCATCTGAACTTTGAACATGCTCAAAATCCAGACACGACCAGATGCGATCGATTCACTCGCATTAGGTCGTACGACCAGTCGTGCGATTCTCGTATGAGTGTTGCACAACGTTGCACGATTAGATGCGAGAGTTCGCACGACTCAATAGTCGCAGTGGGTGGGCTGGAGGTCGTGCAACACTCGAACGTGCGCTAGCGACCTATAGCGACCAGTCTTGCGAATGGGTGCGATTGTGCTAAGACCATGAGACTGTTGCACGACCGATCGTAGCATATCTTACAACGTTGTACTGCCGTTGCACGACTGTATGAGACTTTATGCGACTATTCCTCGCTGGTATATATAGGGGGACTATGGAGATGATCCTCTGCAACAGGGCCCTCTTCTAACAACTTTCTCTTCTTTGTAACTTTCTTCTTTGGCATCTTGACTATTAAGAAGGCCAACTTGAAACTGACTACAGGTCAGTTGTCGAGGGGTTTTTTATACCCCACGCCACTCGCACGAATACTCTCACGACCACTTGCACCGGTCTCATTCAATCGCACGAGCGATCGCATGGTCTCACATGCCCTCGCACGACCATGCAATCGATCGTGCGACTATTGTGGTTGGCGTCAAGCCAATCGCAATCACTCGTGCAACACTCGCATGTGAACGCAAGACCACTCGCACGAGCATATGCGAGCAAATGCGACTTACTCGTGCAACGGTCTCTTCTAGTCGCTTTTGTTTTACGACCGCTGTTGCATTTGTGAATGCCTTTCTGCGACCTAATGAGATCGATGGCGATTGAAGCCTGTTGCAGCCTGTCTTGCGACCAAATGGTTGCAAACGGTCGCAGACCAATTGTGAAAGGGGCTTAAGGCAAGTAGAGAATCTATAACAAAAGTGCTATGTGCTGCCTTCTCCCTGACAATGGTAACATTGGGAGACGTGAAATGGATTATTTCGGTAGTACATTTATTGTCATGCAGACGAATATTTTAATAGGAAGTGTGATGTCAGATGATTCAGTACGATCATATTTTAGTGATATACAATTGTTTATTAGTTCCCGTTGCTATGATACAAATGTGCCTAATAACCGATGATATGTGTTGAGAAATAAAAAGGCTAACTGTCCAATAATATATATGAGGAAACCTGGTTTTAAGTGATAATCACGATTCACACTCCAACACACGTATATACTAGATTATAGGGTACAGAACTTGCACCCCTACATTTCCATGCCTTCCCCTCCCCCTTTCTGTTTTTAAAAAGAGACAAACTGGTACAAAGTAATATTCATAAAGTACTTTCATTGGATAATGGTAAAAAAATCAATGAGCCTTGACAAATCATTAAAATCTCATGGTTACTGGAAAAATATCTGCCAATGCCTTACCCTTCTTCCTCCACCCACCCCCCCCCCCTTCCCCTCTAAAATTTAACTTAAAACAATACCTACAAGTATTATTGGTACAAGGAAGCAATTGAGGCCATCAGTGAAATAACATGGGACCTGTATTCACGTGATAGACAAGATTTACACTCTAAAACATGTAGATACTTGGTGGTGGGGTTCAAAACTTGCGCCCGCACCCCCCCCCCCCCCCCCCTTCCCCTCAGTTGTACAGGGAGGACATATTGATACCAAACAGTTTTTACCATCAATCCAAGTCTGGTTAACCGCCAAAATTGGGTCCCCTGTAACATTCCAAGCACTTTCAATAATTTTATTAAAACGAGCATAGTCTTACGAGGTGGGGAGGGGTGGGGGCTAGGGGCTGAAAGTAAAGTTTACATTAGGGTAAGAGGCGTCAGCCCCCCCCCCCCCCCCCCACGGCTCAGTTGTAGATAAAGTTCATCGGTTGTCCTCAATCAGCGCATTTCACGCCTATCTAAATTTTGACTTTCTTTCAGCATTGCAAAAATCTTTTGCCACGAAAGATCCTTCTAAACTTAGGTGACGTTTTGAGTAAAAAGTGATTTAACACAATATTTCTTGCTACCACTATTTATCTTATTTTTTAAAAATTGTCTTATTTAAGCTTTACTATTTACCTTAAATAGAAGAACTGAAAGCAAAAAAAATGTGACCTTTCGAGATTTTTTCTCTGTTTTTGTACAAAGTGGTTAAAACGCAATATTTCTTATTCTATTTGTATATCTTTATTTCTCCTTATTTATGTTATTAAGCTTTTACTATTTACCTTAAAAAGCAGAACTGAAAGTAAATAAAGTAAAAAAAAAAAAAAAAACAAAAAATAAAAAATCAAACAAACAATATGACATGTAGGAAATGAGCATTTTAAAGGTTGTGAGCTGTCTGTGCTGTAATGGCGTGATCCTACATGTATACAATTGTAATAGACTAGCCTAATTGGAGTACCCTAAAACGTCTTTGGGCCAAGTAAAGTATGTAATAAATATTTGTTGTACTGTAAAATACAATTATTTAGTTTGCACATGCCGGTCGACATATTAGAATAGGAAGTCTGTCTCTAGTTTGATACAGTATAATTGAGTAGTCGTTAAAAGTGACTTTATTCATTTGCATTCAATTGTTTTTCAACCATATATCTTGCTTTATAGGTCTGTTATTAGAGGGTCTTTTTTTAAAATCAATATTCAGATAGAAAAGGGATAATAAAAGAAGAAGAAATTACAAATGATCTACAAAGAAATAAAATCAAATTGCTGTTTTTCATTCAAATTGTACAAAAATATAAATTCTTGCCTGAAGAGAAGAAAATTAGAAACCAAAATATAGCATGACTGTATAATTTTTTCTAAACTTGGTGTCAAAATATATGCAAGACTTCAAGGACAAAAGCCAGAACGTGGCACAGTTTCAGTTTAGAGACGAAATGAAATTTGTCTGAGGGCTCCTGTGCAAGACTTCAAGGACAAAAGCCACAACTTGGCATAGTTTCAGTTTAGAGACGCAATGAAATTTGTCTGAGGGCTCCTAGCGCCCCAAATGCTTAAAGTGAAGGAAGAATCAAGATTATAAGTTTGTGATAGCACCAAATATTTCCCTTATCAAGCAAACATAAGCATCATATTTCATGTAGTTTTTATGTTGACCATAGAGAAAGGGCAAAATATGCATTTTATGTCGGTCATTTTGAAAATCCAAGATGGAAGCCACATGAAGCGTTGAGATGGGAACTCTAATGACGTCACCAATGTTTTTCCTGACCCTGGAAACATAGTATTAGAATATTCCAATATGTTTCTAGGCTGCCTTGAAGCAGAGATAGGGCAATATAATATTTCATGGCAGCCAATTTCAAAATCCAAAATGGCCGCCATATGCGATGAAGCGTTGGGAGTAGAAGTCTAGTAATGTCACAGATTCTTTTCTCGACCCAAGAAACGTAGGATTAGCATATTTCATTCAGTTTCTACGTTGAAAAGAAGCCGACGTAGGGGGGAAATGTATTTGTGGCGGCCTCTTTGAAAATTCAAAATGGCCACCATGTCCAGTGAAGCGTTGAGATTGGAAGTTTAATTATGTCCTAGGAAACAAAGTACTAGCATATTCTGTTAAGTTGCTATAGGTTGACTGGAATATATATATGTGTGTGTGTGTGTGTGTGTGCCATTTTTAAAATACAAAATGGCCGCCGTGTGCGATGACGCATTAAGATTAGAAGTCTAATTATGTCACCAATTGTTTTATCGACCAAAAAAAGGATTAGAAAATTTTTGCTAAGTTCCTAGGTTGACCAGAAGCAGAGATAAGGCAACTTATATATTACACGTATGCCATTTTGAAAATCCAAAATGGCTTCCATATGCGAGGAAGCGGTAGAAGAAGATGTCTAGATGTCACCATTTGTTTTCTGCACCCATAAATAGTAGGACTGGCCCATTTCATTACGTTTATACCTTTAAAAGAAGCCGAGATAAGGCAAATTATGTATTTTATGGCAGCCATTTTGAAAATCCAAAATGGCCACCAAGCCGGTGTTTGTGCAAATGCCAACATCATTATTTTGCTTATCCATGCTCTAACGATTCCGAAAATGTATAGTTTTGCTAATCTTCAAAAACTTTGAACAAAGATATATAGTGAACCTGACTAGAAGGCAGCCCTTTGCTTTATTTCTCTGTTTTAGCAAATATCAAAGTGTGAACTTTAGAGTACTATAACTTTTTTGTTAGATAAGCAATGAACTTGTAATTTTTATATGATATTGACCCTATATATGGTTGATTTTCTGTAAAGTTGGAAGTCATTAGTGAAATGGACTTTTGAAATATGGAGAAATATGTATTTTGAAGCAATTCATACTTTTGAAAAAAAATGATAAAAATCACATTTTCTGCCCAAAATTGTTATACAAATCATTACGAAACCCATCGAATGTGGTGTCATGTTGTAGAAAATTTAATGCCCGTTAATATGCTACCACAAAAGTGATAGAATGAGGTTCTGTTACAAAAATATCTTCAAAAGTGTTCAATACTAGTTACATATGGCGGCCATTTTGAAAATCCAAAATGGCTGCTAGGTCAGGGTTTTGTGCAAATGCCAACATCGATTTTCGGATTCCCCATGTTCTACCGATCCCAAAAATGTATAGTTTTGCTAATCTCCAAAAATTTTGAACAATAATACATAGTGAACCTGACTATTTACAAAGCACAGCAGATATACAGAAGTAGCATAGTAAACATAAGTAACATAATATACATATTTATTTATTTATTTATTCTGTGTTCTTTATACAGGGTAGTCTCTTCAGTACATAAAAACTGCTTTGCAAGAGAGCTCTGTATTACATAAAACAATTAAAATACAATGTAGAACAGTTTCAGAACAATAAGATAACAGAACAATACAAAAAATAATATGTAAGAAATATTAACAAGTATAAGACATAGATATACATAGATCCATATATATATATATATATATTGTAAGAAATGTTCCTCGAACACAACGCTGGTGGTCACTCACAGTTGTTTCAGTGGAAGGTATAATGAAAGAAATGTCACTGCACTATGAGACGGTCGTAGCTTTTATTGTCCTCCTTTAAGCCCCTTTCACAATTGGTCTGCGACCGTTTGCGACCATTTGGTCGCACGACAGGCTGCAACAGGCTTCAATCGCCATCGATCTCATCAGGTCGCAGAAAGGCATTCACAAATGCAACAGCGGTCGTAAAACAAAAGCGACTAGAAGAGACCGTTGCACGAGTAAGTCGCATTTGCTCGCATATGCTCGTGCGAGTGGTCTTGCGTTCACATGCGAGTGTTGCACGAGTGATTGCGAGTGGCTTGACGCCAATCACAATAGTCGCACGATCGATTGCATGGTCGTGCGAGTGAATGTGAGACCATGCGATCGCTCGTGCGATTGAATAAGAACGGTGCAAGTGGTCGTGAGAGTATTCGTGCGAGTGGCGTGGGGTATAAAAACCCCCTCGACAATTGACCGGTAGTCAGTTTCAAGTTGGCCTTCTTAATAGTCAAGATGCCAAAGAAGAAAGTTACAAAGAAGAGAAAATTGTTAGAGGAGGGCCCTGTTGCAGAGGATCATCTCCATAGTCCCCCTATATATACCCCCGAGGAATAGTCGCATACAGTCTCATACAGTCGTGCAACGGTAGTACAACGTTGTAAGATGTGCTGCGATCGGTCGTGCAACAGTCTCATGGTCTTAGCACAATCGCACCCATTCGCAAGACTGGTCGCTATAGGTCGCTAGCGCACGTGCGAGTGTTGCACGACCTCCAGCCCACCCACTGCGACTATTGAGTCGTGCGAACTCTCGCATCTAATCGTGCAACGTTGTGCAACACTCATACGAGAATCGCACGACTGGTCGTACGACCTAATGCGAGTGAATCGATCGCATCTGGTCGTGTCTGGATTTTGAGCATGTTCAAAGTTCAGATGCGACCAGTCACGACAGCCTCAGGTTCGTGCGACCGCCTGCAACGACTGCGAGTGGTCGCAAGACACCAAGCGATCGGTCGTGCAACACCCCGAAAAATCTGTTGCAGGCGGTCGCAAACTTGTCGCAGACCAATTGTGAAAGGGGCTTTATTTGTCAAGCTTTCGATCAATGATCTTCATCAGGACATGTGGACAAGAAGCCCATGTCACCTTAAAGGTCATGTAAAGTTTTGGTAAGCCCTCAAAACTGTTCGTCAGATTTCTTCAATTTTTGTTGATAAATAGCAAGATACTAGCAATACTAAGACACTGTGAAGATTTCTCCTCCTAAAGTTTAATATTAAACAAATAAGAGGCAAAAACTAATTTATGTGCCGGGACAGGCACGTAAAATCCCAACAAAGGCAGCATGTGCTATACACTGTACACACACGTGTAAAACCATAGGCGGATCCAGAGGGGGGGTCGCGGGGGTCCGGACCCCCCCCCCCCCCCCCTCCTTTTTGGCGCCGGTTTTTTTTTTTTTTTTTTTTTTTACTTGGCGCCGTCTTTCTTGGCGTTCCCCCCCCCCCCCAGAAATTCTGCCGACCTGATCATGCAAGATACTGCGTAGGCCCTATTCATTACCCATTGTTTCATTCTCCGTCGCAAAGTAGGCCTAAGTACTGTACTGCCATGCCAGATCAGATATGCGGCGCGGCACGCATAGGTTTATGCATGCGACTTTTGATCGTACGTACGCTGTCTTGCAACTATGCTTGCAACCCTCGAGGAAGCAGGCTGCACGCGGCATCATTCAACTTCAAGTCACTCATTCGAGGCAACTCGTCATTCTAGACCCCCTGTTCTTAAAGTGCGGCCCACGGGCCACTTGTGGCCCGCGAAACGATTTCATGCGGCCCGCCAAAAATATCTGAGTAAGAAGAAAAAAAATCTTGTTTTAAGAACTATGTTGATACATAATATATCATCCTAACTATTGGTAAGAATAAAAGTATCAAAATTTTTTGCTCGCTCGCAAATAGCGTATCATATTTATCTGTTCCCTGCCCTACCACATATTATTATAGTTTGGGGTTTTTTTTAATCAAACAAAGAAAAAATAAGGAGGGTGTATTCTAAAATCGTTTAACCGTCCTTAGATGAGCCATTCGGGTATGTATGCATTAACGTATGTGGCGGGGGATGGGGCCTGGAGCCCTCTCCCCCGAGAATATCAAAAAATTTCCTGCATTCGGGCACCCACCATTTCATTTGTGGGCAGTGAAATGGTCTCTTTGTAATTTTTTATATCTAATCTAAATTAGCACATTTTGACGATGAAATTACATTTTCACAATTCTAAAGTGTCAATTTTTTTTTGCTCGCAAGCTTCGCTCGCTCGCTGAATGATAATAATAATAATTAATAAAAAAAACAAACAAACAAAAAAGAAAGCTAATACACAATGTCTTCGGGCAAGATTCGTGAGTCCCATGCGTCTTTGTATGTATATATCATACTCTGTGGCCCGCGACGTAATTTCAAGAATATTTCTGGCCCTCCTAACAAAATAATTAAGAACCCAGGTTCTAGACAATACCAAAGCACAAGTATCCATATAGGTAAATAATTTTTGCTTGGCCCAAATATATAAATGCAGCTCTGCTGCAGGTTAATTGATAAAAACTTTCGGCGCTAGTGCAGTTGATTAAGTACTGGGGACATGCATCCCCGCCGTGGCCGGGGCGCGGGCCGGGCGGGGCCCGTTCGCTCCGTTCGGCCGCGAATTGAAAGCATGCCCCCACTACTTACTCAACTCACGAGTGGGCGCCGCACTGCGTGCGGCGGCTGTCGCAGTTAGGGTGGGCTCTGCAGTGACTGCATGGATCTGTTTATGATGATAGGAATAAGTGATTATTTTTGACAATCTTAGTCACTCTTGTTCAAGGTCAAGGTCATCACCAACAAAGTATGATTTTGACATAGGGTAGGTGTAGGGAATACAAGACCGTAATACAGGACCATCAGAAGAAAACTGTCCTGTCTGCCCTGGCTTTGGAATAAAATATTGCTCTAGCGCCATATAGGTACACTGTTACCATTTCTGTTTACTTTGTCAGTAAACTTTTCATCAACAAGTCCATATTCACCAATCTCCTAAGATAAGAGTTTGTCGTGCTCAAAATTTCGGTAGATATAAATACTGGTTTTTCAAGGAACGTAGTGGTGTGTTAAACTTATAAAGAGGTGTGCTATAAAAATGGTATTAATAACATTATTATGAAGTTGGTGAACTATTGTACTGGTCAATTGACCATTGTGCACAGTGTAGAGTGCGTAGAGTGGACCTCAATGAGGACATCCAATCAATTTGTGTAGGTAATACAAGACCACCAATATGGCGACTAATGTTATGCATAATTAATGTGTGCACTGTGTATTGATAATTTGTGTAAGCTTGCTGCTAGGGGTTTTTTATGTTTATGAAACTGAAAGAAAATATCAAATAATATTCAGAATATTGGCGATAAAGAAATATCCAGGCAATTAAGCAATATTTGTTGGTACACGCTGAATTTAGATCTGAAATTTTAAAAGCCTTAAGGTCATGAAATGGAAATTTTTGACTCATCATGAAATTACATGCATCCTGTTATTTCATCTAATCAAATTAAACATTAAACAACAGTAAATTTCAACAAATTCAAACCTGCATGAAGAAAATTTTCACCTTTTTGCACTGCATTATGAGATTACTAGAGTTTGGTTGGATGTGTTAAGTTGTTTTAACGTCATTTTACATCTTTCTTTTTAAGACGTATTTCAATGTCATTTTACAACTCTCTGTAATCTTTAAAATTATCATTGTCAATTGTTCAGTATTGATGTACTTAAAATCATCAACAACAAAATGTAAAGTTGCCGGAGGCAAAAGTAACGGCACATTGAACATGTTGAATGCCGTTTAAATGGTAATTAAATTTATCCGATGATAAATGCTATAAAATTTTTGGTTAAAATTGCAACAGATTTTGATGAAACCAAAACATACTCTCCAAAAAACAATTCTTTATTGGTATTTACATTTCCAACGAAATATCATTTTCCTCAACAAATATTTGAGATTTCGGTTGAAAATGTAGCGGTCTCGTATTACTTTCATGGGTAGGGAATAATGGACCATTTACCTATGACGTCATTAAGGAGATTATTTCATTAGGTAAACAAATTTTTGTCATTATTTCTGTACCCTGAGAAATAAAAAGAGTTGCTGAAAGCATTGGTAAACCTTACTAGTGTGTGTCTGTGTTCATGTTTATGCAAATTATGCAAACGTGCTTAAGGGTCTGGTATTCCCTACACCTACCCTATGGTTGTACATCGCAAGAAGTGAACTTCATGTGTCCATATAAAGGTTAAAGTTGTGAAGGTCAAGACTTAAAGTCACACAAAAGGTCAAAGGTCTGTAAGAGTCAACAAAAAGGTCAAAGTCACGAAATTCAAAGGTAATGACAGGTGCTCGGGGGGGGGGGGGGGAGGAGGTTTGTTTTCTCCGAGGACTTTTGATATATTTTTTCTTGTTGTTGATTGGGAACGCTTGAATCTGATACATTGCACCATGACTAGTTTTGTGATACAAAACTTATTTATTTTGCCTAATGAGTAGATGCTGTGGTTGATTGTTAAATCCTGTGAATTTTCAGCAAAACTGGTATTGGTACTGTTGTTGATCGGCCTTGATTGTGAACTCCTGAATCTAAGGAACTTTCCCTTTTTTGTGTTCTTTTGTGATTTGTGATTTATAACTCGTGATGATGTAAACACTTGCGAATTGTTATCTCAGGGATGGGAGGAGATAATATAGATGATATTTAGTGAATATTTCTTCATTGCTGTAAAATGTGTACATGTATCACTAACATTTACTAAGTGTGTTTGTACAGCATGCGCACACCCAATTCCTAGGTTATCAACATAGTACTTCAACATTGAAGAACCAATCTCAAGTAATAAATCTCCAGATTTTATTCTTATTTGTCTCACTGGACTGTTTGTGTTGATGCCACATGCCATCTGAGGTCCTGCACAGCAATGCAGACTGGAAAATCTGGGAAAACTTAAAAAAAATATATATATACATATATATATTAATACAACGTGGAGAAGGTTTACGGTTCACCATGTGTAGTTAGAAGAAAGGAAATATGGAAATTGAAATGGAAAGACGAGAAAGGATCCTTTCTCGTCTTTCCATTTCAATTTCCATATTTCCTTTCTTCTAACTACACATGGTGAACCGTAAACCTTCTCCACGTTATAAACTCCACCATGCAAACCTACAAAGATCATCTATATTAATACAGTCCAATGGCGCAAATCCCGGAGGGGATTGGGGTATGCATTAACCCCCATCCCAGTTCTGATGTACGGGGGGGGGGGGGGTGGCCTGTACAAATATACCCGCACTTTTTGATAAAAGATGGTAATTTGCAATCATTATATATGTATTTTCCATCTCAAATAAACAATAATTCCATGTAATATTAATAGATTAAATGTAATTTCACTACAAACTAAGACATTTTCAGGCTCGTATTATCAAATTTTTGTGGCGCGCTCCGCGCGCCCAACTATATTTCAACATTAAAATAGTCAAACAGGCAATATATATATATATATATATATATATATATATATATGTATATATGCCTATAGAGGCGCTTAGCGTTTGCCAGAATGATATCTTCTCAGCAGATATAAGCTCAGCAGATGTCTTCAGGACATAAAAGCCTGGTCGCATGATAATAAGCTTTGTCTTAATGAAACGAAATCAGAAATGATCCACTTGTTCTCAAAACACAGAAAAACAGAATCATTTCCAATGTTATTCGGTTCAGATAACAGAAACACCAGCACTCTAAAGTGTAATGATTGGGTACGGGACCTTGGGGTCACAGTGGATAGGAATCTCACTTTCCAACAACACATCAAAAATGTCTGCAGGTCTGCTTCATTTGGTATTCACAAGATAGGAAAAATTAGGAAGCTACTCGACCAACCCACAGCTGCTAAACTAACCCATGCCTTTGTATCTGCTCATCTTGATTACTGCAACTCTACCTTTTCCGGAATCCCACAGTCCCATCTTCGTCCACTACAAAGAATTCAGAATACGGCTGCAAGGCTTGTTACCCTGTCAAAAAAATGTGAACATATAACACCAATTCTTCGCTCATTGCACTGGCTTCCAATACGCCAGCGCATCATTTTCAAAATTCTTCTAATAACCTATAAGATTATTAATGGCCTGTCTCCTGTATATCTTTCTGATCTCATCTCCCTTCGCTCTTCTAGTTCTCTCCGACCTCTTCGTTCTTCAACAACCTTGCAGCTTACCCGCGGACCCCGAACTAATACCAATTATGGTGATCGAGCCTTTTCTGTAATTGCCCCATGCCTTTGGAATCGATTACCCTCATATATCCACAATGCCAACTCCCTTGAACAATTTAAGACTTTACTCAAAACCCATCTTTTTAATGCTTAGTTTTCTCCACTCAGCTGTGGGTTGGTCTACACTTATGGAGGTGCACATCATTTTCCTTTTTTCTTTTTCCTTTTTTTCATTTTTTTTTCCCCCCCCTCAAATATGAATATTAATTCAATTTGATTGAATAATAATTCAGGTTACTCTATTAATAGCAAGAATACTGTGAGCTTAGAAACACCAGTATAAAGCGCTATATAAATGTTATAATTATTATTATTATTATTATCTTCTCACCCTTTGGACCCCCCCCCCCTTTTTTTTTAAACCTGGATCCGCCCTTGAAAACCAATATGACAGTGCACACACGCTGTCTCTTTGCGAAGCCCCAAGATTGCTGTGCGGGGAGCCGTCGGGGTGGAAGGGTCCTAGCATAATGGCAGTGATCAAGCATTCCTTACAGATATTTACACTGAAATTCACTAGAAATCATAGATGGAATACCAAATGATCTCTTACAGACATCTTTTGATACAAGGAGAACAACATGAGACTATATTTAACATGTTTCTTTCCAATTTCCTTTTTGCTACCAATACTCTACATGAGCTTTAAAAAGCAACACCGACTAGTTACCACGACAACCTTGGGCGGTATTCTGAAAACTGTTTTATCTCAAATATTGTTGTATCTCCACACTTAAGATAAAATTGGTATTCTGAAAATTGTTGTAACTTTTGTTGTATCTTTGTTCACTCTGCGCATGATCCTAATTTACATATGCGCGCTGAAGATAATATCATGAGATAATTGGTATTCTGAAAATTATCTTATCTTTTGTTGTATCTTATCTTCCATGGTAACTACAACAAAACTTACAACAGATTCTGGCTGTTGTATCTCATGATCTCGGCAATTTTTCTAGCTCAGAATCAGACAATACATGCTCGAATAGCAAGATGGAGACTGTGTGTGATTCAAGATCTCATAGAGAAGACATTTTAAAGAAGTTACAGGTGGAATTCGATGATTTTACATCAATATGTGTCGACTTGGTTCGAGCAGAAGAGGTTGAGCCATTATGTTAATCAATTGCAGTCCAATAGCGCATGGTGCATTATGAAACGCGTAATAACTACGCCCGAAATTGATACGTGCAAAGCCTATATATCCTTACGTTTGACGTATAAGGGGTTCTCCTATTGGTTAACCTACCTATATAAAATCCATCTTGATTGGTAAAGCGTCGAAAAATGGGCGTGTCAAAGATAATATTAAGGCGGTCCTTAGAGAGGTAATATCTACTTAAGACAATTTTCAGAATACCAACTTACAACGATATTAGCGAGGTATTATCTCCAGAAGATACAACAAAAGTTACAACAAAAGTTACAACAAAAGTTACAACAATTTTCAGAATACCACCCCTTGTCCACATGTCCTGATGAAGATCATTGATCGAAAGTTTGACAAATAAAGAAGGATAATAAAAGCTACGACAGTCTCATAGTGACATTACTTTCATTTAAAAAAAATAATAAAAAAAAAAAAAAAAATATATATATATATATATATATATATATGTGTGTGTGTGTGTGTGTGTGTGTGGGTGTGCGCGCGTGCGCGTGCGTGTGTGTGTGTGTGTGTGTGTAAAATACAAAATTTCAACCCCCCCCCCCCCCATCCCCCTCCTCCATGATATTAGTCGGGTTCACACGAAGGGAGCTAAACTTTAAGTTTCACTTGTAATTTCAGATTAAATACAGTGTAGTTAAAGCTGAAACCACGAGTAGCGGGGGGGGGGGGGGGGGGGTCTTCCGTTGCCATAGTTTAAGTGGACCGTGTGGACAGATAAAAACTTTCCGTCTAGCGAACTCGTTGTTAACGATGACCTCTCTGTTCATGTTAAACGACCCCGCTTTAACACGGGGGTAAAATTCGTATAGACGTATATACTCGTGATTAAGAAATGTATAAATATAATCTCTGTCGGTAAGTTGGATGATCTAATGACCAGTTTTGAACCTTGTCGGCGAATTAAGAAATATATGAGAACCTGTTTTTTATGTATTTTCTTCCCTCTTAGAAAAATTACCCGAATTTTTAGGGGCCGTCTGACACCCCATCCAGACAGAAATTTTTGTCAATTTTTGTGTTTTGTAATGTCCAGTCATACTGCTTCCTACTGACAAAGTTTGGTGCATGGGTGAGATGGGGTGAAATCGGCCCGACTTTGGGGTCCCTTTTGGGGGCTCTGGGGGCTTTACCCGGCGGCTACGGTCAGGCTGACAACCTTTTTGTCAATGACTTAGATGGTCTAAGTAACTTTACGGGGTTAAATCTTATGGATAAAATGGGGTGACTATTTCGGGACAGGCTCCCAGACTATATGTAAAAATGAGTTTTGATGCACATAACCCGGGTTGTTAGCCCAAATTTGATGAATTATTGTATAAGCGAGGGAGTAATGTGCCGAGCGGCAGATCCCCCCCCCCCCCTTTTCATGCCTTTTTTTACCTTACAAAAAAAATCCAGGGAATTCAGCGACCTAGCAATAGATTTGTTTTTAAATTTTGAACATTCCTATTTGGGGGCGCAAAATGAATGAAAACCCCTGAAGAAAAATATTTGAGGAATTTAGCAAGGCAAATGCAAAGCAATTGCAAGGCAATTTTATGATTTCTTCGAATGTTCTATACTTTGATAGTGCTGTTTATGCACATCATAATATGTATCCCATCTTGGGGCGCAAAATTTAACAAACTCCAGCCTTATGCGGGGGGGGGGGGGGCAACTAGCTAGAGTCAATTAATGGTTAACACTTTAAAAACGCCATTGGGGCGCGAAACAGCTAGATCCTGAACATAATTATACGAGGGAGCAAAACGACCGAGCTTTAGAAAATTTCGCATTTCAAATCCTATAAATCACCATTTCTTACGAATTTTGTCCTTGACAAGGGCGCAAATGACCCTCAAAGACCATAAATTTTCTTGAATTTCTCCTCCTTTTCTTTCTTTCTTTTGCATTTTTTGCGCCCTCTCAAGTGCCGTCCGGGTCACGTGCCCCCTCTGCCCCCCAGCCCGTAGATACGCCTCTGATCGTATGCATACTTCTTGAGCAAAAGTTTCTCTTGACGACACAAAAGTTTGCTAGATGCTTGCTAGACATAGCTACCACTCCCCTAATGTATGAAAAATCCATAGAGATGCATGCCATTATAATGCATAGTAGGTGCACTAAATAGTTGGTTTCAATAGGCCGGTTTACTAACATATTCAAATTTTATGCATGCTTTTTAAACAAAGGTTGTTCTTGACAACCTGAAAGCTTGCCCGATGCTTGCCCGACATAGCAACAAGTAATGTATGCAAACTGGATTCCTAGTATTGTAGTCCATTTATTAATAACAGGTTGGTGGAATACCTGGTCACTAGGTCCTCCGGAAAGAAACATCCATAAATTTGAATAACTTAGTAAACCGGTCTATTTATACAGGTTTTCCTTGTGCCAAACTATGACATTCACTTGTAAAAACCGATATTCTTTTTTGATAGTCAGAATGTGAATTGCATGTATTAGGCGTTGTAAGGTGGACAAACATTTTGGCTTGTCCAACCTAGCAACACTTAATGTATGCAGTCTGCATTCTGACTATTGAAATACAATGATTTGTAACAGGTGGATGTAATAGTTCGTTACGTTACTAGGAGTTGGACAAAGAGATAAGCATTAAATTTGAATGCATCACGAAAATGGCCTATTACCACGCCTAGTTTCTTCCATTCCATTTCCACATCACATACCATTTCTATTCCATTTCCACTTCATTGTTTAGTTCTCATTTATATTCAGAACATCTGATGTTCGCCCTACGGTTCTCTCTCTTCCTCACTGGGTGATTCCATTTTGTCGTAGTCTTCCATTTTCATCTTTATCATCATTTGTTATTGATTAGATTAGCCTGGTGATATCACTTATTATGATCTGTTCAACATCAGTTTTAAAAAAGTAAGTGCAACCAAGGATGCATGAACAGCGATACTTTGGAGGGCCTTATTCACGTGCACGCAGACCTCATTTTTTGTTGTCTTAAGATTAGTTATGTTTTGGCGACATTTTTAAGGAGAACAAGAATTTTATTATTTAGACTGACAATGCAGTCATAGTAAGTCTTAAAATTGTTAGTTTATAACATCATACATAACAAGATTTTTTCCCCTCACGGTCGATGAATAAACATGTACTACCAGTCCCCGAATTTGTTCACCCCACTGATCTCTACGGAAGTGGTTCACCGGGCACCCACACCCTACCGCGGTACCGTGCCACATTTCATTTTTCTTTTTGAAAACACCGTAGTCTAGCCAGCACCAAAATTTGCAAGATAACGTGAAATAGGAACGCAGTTTTAATGATTTCAGGTAATGAAAGCTTAAAATTTGCCATAAAATTATATCAGGATTGTTAAAAAAATTCTCAATTATCGTGGACTAGTATAAAATTCAGGTGTAACTTTATTTTGTACGTTTTTAAAAGGAATTTTCTTGTGTAGTGTGAAACTGTGATGTTTGGACTTTCTTTAGTTCAGTCCCACGTACCCATTTTGAAGTTAGCATTCCATGTCCGGTTTATTTAGCCAGAGACCACTTAGATCTATATACATGTACAAGCTTATCTGAAGATAACCTTGTACTCAGACTAGCTCTTTTATGGGTGAATAGGCTTCAATAGCTATTGTGTGTATCAGCAGGCCCTTTTCCAGGCTAGAACACTCATAGCGACTTTACTATACTTCGTGTGTAGACTCTAGGCAGTCATCCACCTCAACACTTTCAAAACACCACTGCACAAAAGTTACCAACATTCACTCATAATCGGCATTTAATTTACAAAAAACGACACCAACATATACATGAAATACAATAAATTCAACTCACCGATGTTGGAAAAGATAATTTCAAAAATGAAATCCGAAATTTACTGCCACTTCTGGCGAAACGGGGTATCGCAAGTCACGGTGTACATTTCCTGATCGCCGCGAGCGCTGACATCTCGCGCTAAAAAATTCGGTCGTTAAAAGTTCAGTTGCTATCGCGCACACGTAAGTCCCGATTTTCCGTGTGTGCGATCGTAGAGATCGATGTGCACGCGATACTGAGTTTCGTTGTGGACAAAATTTTATTGGCCGATTTAGTCTAAAAACATCGGAAGCTGGAAAACAACATGCGATCGCGAAAAAAATTGGCAGGGATTTCTTAGGTTTTGGACATGATTTTGACTTTGGATATTGCTGGAAATATCGGAAGTTCTTCCTAATGGCCATTTAAGGTAGGAAAGAGATTTTAAAGCGCTGAATTTGAAAGGAAGTAT
Organism: Heliocidaris tuberculata; assembly: GCA_025618425.1. Taxonomy (NCBI): domain Eukaryota; kingdom Metazoa; phylum Echinodermata; class Echinoidea; order Camarodonta; family Echinometridae; genus Heliocidaris; species Heliocidaris tuberculata. The sequence continues at coordinate 23,673,279 of CM046851.1, read as the reverse complement.
TTTAAACATTTATCTTACTTTTCCCCCCATACCTTAAAGGGAAAGTTCACCCTGAAGATTACTTGAGTTTAAAAAATGCAGAAAAAATAAAGAAAAATATTGGCGAAGGTTTGATGAAAATCGGTCAAATAATAAAAGAGTTATGAGTATTTAAAGTTTTTGATTCGTGACGTCACATGCGAGCAGCTGCCCATTGGTCATGTAATAAATATTCCATATATTCGCATTTTTTTTTACGTTCCACGATAAATTAATATTGTTTCTTTTCAGAATCTAGTATTGAATAACATTTCTGACAATATATCAAATGCACAGACGAAAATATTCTAAATTTTCTGAGAAAACTGTATTTTATGGAATATTTATCACATTACATAATGGAAGAGCTGCTCGCATGTGACGTCACAAAATCAAAACTTCAAAAGTCCATAACTCCGTTATTCTTTAACGGATTTTGTCCAAACTTTCGCCAATATTTTTCTTTATTTTTTCTGCATTTTTTAAACTCAAGTAATCTTCGGGGTGAACTTCCCCTTTAAGTACATGCGATAGAAAATGACTAGTATTTTTGCATTCGTCCCGCGTAGTGGTCAATATGACCACTATAGTTACGTGGTGTGGGCTAGATCATTCATACAGGAGAGGAAAATAATTATTTAAATTTTCACTTTCAATTCTGAATCCCCTAATTTGTGGCACAGTATTAGTGGAAGAGTCCATGAATCAGGTAATCTAGCAAATTTAAGAAAATTAAATCTCGCTTAGAGCAATTTTGTTGTCTGTTTTTGACTTCTGCAACAGTGAATGTTGGACACAGTCCCACATAGGCAAGGGCCCATGAGTGGCCAGAGACTCCACCTGTGTGTGTGATATGTGATATATTCTGACGCCATGTATCTTAAAGTGATTTTGCAATGCAATTGCAAACGATGGACCGGCCTCACACCGGCTAATGGCCGCAATTCACAGCACCTACTGTAGATCTAGACTAGATCTATTTTTTACGAAAATAAATAGGAAGAAGATTTTATTCAAAATTTACTGCATGTTGCCCAAAATAATGCAGTGTTATTTCATGATTATTATTTTTAAAAACAATGTAAAAAAAAAACCATGTTTGCGGAGCTAAATCAAAATGTGATAGCAGATGGAAGAATTTGAAAATGGAAAACAGCGGAAAAATAACCACCGATCCACTTATACATGTACAAGCTTATCTGAAGATAACCTTGTACTCAGACTAGCTCTTTTATGGGTGAATAGGCTTCAATAGCTATTGTGTGTATCAGCAGGCCCTTTTCCAGGCTAGATCATTAATACAGGAGAGGAAAGTAATTATTTAAAATTTCACTTTCAATTCTGAATCCCCTAATTTGTGGCACAGTAAGAGTGGAAGAGTCCATGAATCCGGTAATCTAGCAAATTTAAGAAAATTAAATCTTGCTTAGAGCAATTTTGTTGTCAGTTTTTGACTGCTGCAACAGTGTATGTTGGACACAGTCCCACATAGGCAAGGGCCCATGAGTGCCACCGATCAAAACTCTAAAGAAGTAAAAACATAACTCATGACATAGCTACTTAAAAGAAACATTTGTGACGTACAGATGCACATGTGTCACAGGTCACATTCATGGAGCCCTGGGCAGCGTTTCATCAAACGGTCATAAGTACAAGTTCGCCGACATCCCATTGAAACGCGTGTATTAAAATTAACACGCGTTTCAATAGGATGTCGGCGAACTTGTACTTATGATGGTTTGATGAAACGATGCCCCGGATACCATATATTGACCTTCGAGCATGCACTTGTACATGTGTCACAATATTTCTCTCGATTGGCCAAGACTCAAAATCTTGGCCGATCGCAAATATCTATCCCCACTTTCACACAGGTAAAATTCTGTAAAGCTGATTAGTTTAAAGAGCTTTAAACTAATCAGCTTTACATACGAGGTCATTCACACGCAAAAAAATTTCGGTGGGATCGTTCGAGATTCACTGCTGATTAAATGCACAGTAGGGCCATTGCCCATAATGATAGCAGCCATATCAAAGCGTGCGCCTGGTCTTAGCTCCACTCAGTTAATTTTTTAGAGACGTATATCCGTTCATACACAAAATCTCTTACCTCCTCCATACGAACTTCGTATCTGTAGGCTGCTCTGACTTGTCTTTAGATCGCGAGTTTATATCTGTACGAACATCGTATAGTTCGATGTTCACAGGGAAAATTTGCTCTAGGGCCTAGGCTGATTAGTTAATCAGCTTTAAACTAATAAGCTTTCCATAGGATGAATTTTACCCTCGTGTGAAAAGGCTGCATATCGAATCAGCCATTGCAGATGTGCCATTTTGATTCTGGCGTTAATATAGCTCTAACATCGAACATTGATCTATATCAAATCCATGCAAGACTATGACTGAGGTTCGTACAAAAGACGGATTTACTGACCTGTGGGTGGGCTGTGTGAAGTCTGAAGAATCCCCTCATTTGAAAGTACAGGGAAACAATTTCTATATTCCTATTTAGAACTAAAGACTAAACTCGACTCTATTTTCAATCTTGCAGGAAGGGCAACAGTCATTTTTAGGCGAGCGTGGGCCAAGCAGAGCGCTCTCCTTGGAGTAAGAGAGTCGGTTTCTCTGAGTCCTAGTCCAGCTAACCTGATCAGGACCAACTACAACAGTCCGACTAGGACGATGGCATCAGAGACTGGGCCAGTAGAAAGCAGTATCAGGGACAAGCTTACACAGAGATTCCAAGTGAGTTGGTGGAGCTAGGAGAGTGGTTGTGTCGAGAAGGATAGAACGAATGAAAGAGAGAGGAAAGTTTGAGAGAATGGAAGGAGAGGTTCATACTTTTAGAAAACTGAAGAGAAAGAGAAAAAAATAATAAGGGGGGGGGTAAATGTGAAAATGGATAGAGAGAGAGAGAGAGGTTGACAAAGTGATACATCATATAGATACAATGTGAGGAAAGACAGGTGAGGACAAAATCTAGGGGAAAAGGATAGAGAGGAAGGGAAAGGGGGGGGGGGGTGATGAGGATTAAGAGGGATAAAATAGAGATACAGATTTTTTTGTTGTTGTTGCATTTTTGTGTGTATGAAATCTAAAATTAATCTCATAGAAATTGAGATGGAGAATTGGAGGGGCTTGCCAAACCTACATTGCCTTTTAGGGTGTGCAGAAAAATTGTGTTCATAAGTGTTGTAACGTTGGTTAGTGAGGACTTGCCTTAAGCTGTCACAAGAAGTTTGTTCAAGTAGTTCAGTTTACACCTCAGTGGCTCTATATCGTATTTTTATTTCCCATAGCCTACTCATTTGGAAGTCATCAATGAGAGTAATATGCACAATGTCCCAAGAGGCTCAGAAACTCATTTCAAGGTCGTGGTGGTCTCTGAAGCTTTTGAAAAAGAGAGTCTGATAAAACGCCATCGCTTGGTGAATGAGATTCTGAAGACGGAACTCGAAGGCCCAGTACATGCCTTGTCAATACAGGTGAGTCCCCAGTGTTTCCCGCATTGCCCCTGTATTAAGCATATATGAGAATAATAGAATTCATTCGTCAACGTGTTAACAACATTCCTAGGTTATTCATCTTCGATATTAATCACATGAATTTAAATTTAAATTTAAAATTTAAATTTAAATTCAGTGTAAAATACTTTTTCCGTTTACAAGAGCTTTGTATTACTTGCTTTGTTTGCCAGAGATCTTTTTTGAAATTTTCAGAACATGGAAACATGTACATGTACATGAGCACCAGAATTTTGTTTTAAAGTGATTGATTAACTTTGTGAAAAATTGTAAAATCAGCTCAAATGCCAGTGAATTGTGTGCAGTCCTCTAACTACATATATAATTAAGGATATGTGAAAGTATGAGAGAAAATGGAACCCGTTTACTATCCTAAAAAAGAGAAAATTGCGATCAATCGCTGGCGCAAGTCGCTCGGCTTCTTCGCTGCGCTGCAGTCACAAAAACCAAGCACCAGCGCTTGGCGATTTCAGAGCGGGTTTCCAGCCCGTACGGTATTCTGTGATAGAGCGAGGTATGCCAACCGTAAGAGTTCTTCAGGGTTCGGTGGTACTCTATCCCGACATCAATGTTCAATCGTAAATATCTTGACATATAAACGACCGATCAGCTTATAAAACTCAGGCGATTCCTGTCTGACCTAAAGGTTTGCAATTATGATTACAGCATTAGCTGGAACAGTGACTTTTTTTTTCAATCCTGGGCAAAGTTAATCAATCACTTTAATGAATAACAAGTTTCTCAACTTTTACAATGAGTCCTCAGGTGAAGTAAAGGGATACCTTGGAGGTGAAATTCATGTAAGCTCAGATTAAGCTGGGGTGTTAATTGTATCAAGCGCTGTGTCTTTTCTTGATAAAAAAGTGTTTTAGAAAGCCAACTACATGTAGTATTCGTGTTTTGATCATCGGTCTATCTTCTACCTCTTTCTCACTTCAAGGCCAAAACCCCATCACAGTGGTCAAGCAATGCAACAGTCACCCAGTCCCCTCCCTGTCTGGGTGGAATGGCCAGAGAACAGAGAGATCAGCAGGGAAGGTGATGCAGTAAACCTTTCTGGGATTGTCAATCACAGAACACTTCAGAGATACCTTCATTCAAGTACAGTCAGGCCTGTATGTAATCAATCCTGTGGCCGTTATGGACAGGTTTGTACTAAAGCCTTGAAAAGATGAATCCATGCCAGAAGGAACTAGTCACTGAACATGACATTAAAGTAAAGTCAGACCAGTATGTAATCAATTCTGTGATCCTTATGGACAGGTTTGTCTGATTCTGATAAGTTTGATAATAAATCCATCTTTGTCAGGGAGGTGGTTGATTTAGTCTTTTGTGGTAGCTTAATGTTTAATAGAAAGGCCTGCATGATAACAGTCATATTTGTAGGCTTTGATTGGGATACATTGGGTTGTGGATATTTATATGACCGCAATATCCGCCAGGTTTTGGTGCTTATGTCATTATCATAATCAACCTCTTAAACTGGAGTAAAGTTAACAGTTGGTTTGTGAAGCATGCGAAGCATAGTTTGGTAGAATGCTGTACAGTTATTATGATTCAAGTGGCTCTGTTTAGAAAGAGATGAGATTCATAAAACTTAAATGGAAACAAACTACAACATTAATTCTTTATTACCAAAAAGTGTGATTGAAAGTGTGTTCCTAATGATGTAAGAAACTTTTCTCTGCAACACTGATAAGTCTTGATGCTATGATTAGGAAGCACTTTATAAGCTTTGTAGACTGGTGTTTCATCTGTGAAGAAAAATAAGAACATATGCTATGTTACTTCTGATAATAAGAAATAAAGGTTCGCTATTGAGCATGTGTCACAATGCATTGAAATGCAAAGCTTTTACAAGAATCTACAATTCTTTATCAAATCTTGAAGAGTTGTTGATGTTCTTACCTTATATTTTATACCAAGATGGAAGAAAGCTAGCTACCGGTCATTATTACTGAAGGTAAAGTGATATTGCGCTGTCCTGTTGTTGAATTATGTAACAAAATAATAAGGCAAGAAGTTTGTGAAGAAATGGAGATGGTCATAATTATTGTGCTTTTGATGTAGCCAAAATATTAATAATTGTGATTATTATGATTATTACTGCCATCTGCTTACTAGCAGCAGAGTCTTCATTATCGGATGTTAGTAATTTTTGGAGCTCCTTCTTTCTGACACACCCATCTAGAAACAAGAGATCCAGCATTGCTTTATCGACTCGCTGTATCAGTTTTGTTAACAAAACTTGGAGGTAGGTACATTATCGCTTTTCAACGTCGTCAATTGAGATCACATGTAGTAGTAGTCCCTAGTGCAGTTTTTTTTCCATTTTTATCAGCTTTTTTGTTGTATCTCCATATTCACTGCTCTTAGAGGCAAATCTTGGTAGTAGGTACACAATGGCCTTCCCAAAGTGTCCATCATGACCACAATGTGTTGACTTTCCACTGATTCCATTGTTTTCTAGAAGCTTGCTTCTTCCTTTTTATGATTTCATAACATACATGTAGGTCAGTGCATCTCTGACTGCAGCATAGAATTGTAAGATATTCATAGCAATGTATGCATGTAAGGTAGAAGTAGAACCATCTAAATTCAGATGACGGTTTTACTTCCGAGAATAAGTTTTTACAGATGCTGTGAAGACCCATGCTTACCATTGAGTATAATCTTTAGAGTAAAATGTCAAATAATTTTATTTCTTCAGAAGTGTTTTGAAGTCCAAATCATGCTGCCACCTTAAATCGTCCTTCCTTATTTTCTTCTTCAAATTCCTCCAGTCCAGGGAGGAATTTCATTTACAGCACTTCTAGATTATGAATGTCTGGTCTGTTCTCATTTTAAAGTCTGAACTTCTGATTTGTAATATGAATTTAACAAACGATGCAGAACTGTTTATCATTCACATCAGCGTTTATTACATCTGCTATTGTGTTCAAAGGTTACTGATGCCAAACTCTATTAACTACAGCTTTGGCTGTTTCTTCACGGGATGGAGTTCCCATAAGATCACTTGATAGATCCCCATGGCAGATAGTGAAAAATGTATGGTGCCACCACCTGCTGCCTGGGCCTGCTATACCATGGCCCATTTAATCATGAAATCCTTCTCTTTCACCTGTCACAACTTCTCTGTGTGAGAAATCAAACACACTAGTTGTGGGCCCATGCAGGTTGCCAGGCACCAAAACTTACTCTCCTAACCCCTACATGTATCTCCTCTTGTATTGCTCCACTAACCTCTCTTTTTTAAAATTTCCAATATTAACCTGTGTGGCAGTGTTGGTGTCTCCCCTACATGTTGATGAGCAGAACCGTTTGTCATTATTTTTAGTAAAACAAAAAGATACAGAACATTTCATCTTTAATGTCAGCATTGATTACATGTATGTCAGCTATTATCTTCATGGGTAGCTTATACCATACTCTGTCCACAACATTCTTGACAACTTCCTTCAGGGAGGGAGATTCTTTGGGATTTTATTATCTCTTCTACACGTGTATTTGATATCCTGTAGGAGAAGCACAGCACACAAACTGCCAAAAGGAAAAAAAAAGACCTCTGCGTAATTTTTCATAATTGATGATATTGATAATATTGATAATATCTGCAATCTGATATATTAATTCAGTATGCTGTCCACAACATTCTTAGTAAAATGCTCAAGAGAGGAAGGTTATTCTTAGACAAACAAACAGTGTGTAAATTGTCAAAAGAAAAAAATGTTGAATCTATATCGATGTTGGCATTTATGATGTCTGCTCTATGATTCATTGGTACCTGGTACCAAACATTATTCACAACATTCTCAGCAGTTTGCCTTGAGGAGAGAGGTTCTTCTGGATTTTTTTGCTAGTTCATCTTTTGCATATGGCTCTGTTTGAGATCAACGGTGTAACTTTCAAAATGGCTACTTCTCGACCTGTATATCTAAATGTAAATAAGTACGTAACCTCCTTTGCTATATAGCATTTGAAAGAGCTCTAAAAGTGCTACCTTGGTAGCATAACAAAGTTGTGCGACCAGTTCGTTCAGATTTCGTTGCCCAATGTATGGTCCAAATTGGCCACTTTGCTGGGACATTTTACACAAGCATATTTTGCATGCCAAAATTTTTCATGAAGTACATGTATTTATTGTTCTAATGTTGCCTAAATTCATGAGGCGATATGCCTCACTTGCTCTTTCATTTTGTGTTCTCTCTTGTCTCGTTGTGTTTGAAATCCAAATTTGAAGAGGTGTGCGACCACCTGCAGTATCCATTCTATGTCTATTCCAGCTATCGCCGAAAATTGTGAGATTATTTTGTATGCGTCTAAGGTAAACATAGTGAAGAGCAAATAGATGGACATCATTTTCAGTGTTCAAGACACCATAACCTTCCATATGATAAAATACATTATAGTATATACTAGCAGCAGTACCCATGGAAAATTCCATGGGTGCTAGCCAGGAAGGTATGGATTGATTCTTGCAAACACATCTTCCTTGGAACAATGTTGAAATAACACAGATGATTGAAGGCTGCTCCTTTTTAAAAAATGTTCCCATAATTTTTTTTTTTTTTTGGGGGGGGGGGGGGGGGGAAGGGTAAACATTTTTATCTTTACTGGTATCTTGCTCATTAATCTAACACACATCCTTGTTGAGTTGTGCCTAGATAAACAAATATAAGTCAATAGCTATATGACGTAGGAATTGTTGTATTGTTTTACTTACTTGCAGTTACTGCCACCCATAGTTTTATCAGAGTTGATTTATAGTTGTAAATGAATGGCAGTTACCATTTCACAGTGTTGTTAAACTCTTTACACATTATATTTACGTTTGTAGAAAGTACATTTGGTTAGATGTTACAATATATTTTTTTGTAATGTAACACACAATTTTGTTGAGTTGTGCCTAGATCTGTATGTAGGAAGTGATTATTATGTTGGGGGTTCTGTTGTTTCTTCTATTTCATTTTCACTGTCACTGTGATGATGTTAGTTGATTCTCTAATTTTTCATTTTTACTTTGTATTTTCTTTACATGTTATTTTAAGTACATGTAAGTGTGGTTTAGCCTAGCCAGTTTTTTGTTTAGGTTTTTTTTTTTTTAATTGTAGTTGCTGTTTCTTTTATGGTTTGTTCCATGTATGTTATTATGTGGGTTAACTTATCGGTTCCAACTCTTGGGTTGTAGTGTCCTTTATGCATCTTGGTGATGATCCCGGTCATTTGCTCCAAGTAGGTTGCATTTTTTGCATTTGGTTCATGATGACCTTCAAAAGAAATAACTGGAGGAAGGAAAGAAAAGGTTAAATGTTTTTTTGTTTTTTTTTTAATTTTACTACAGGTTTACATAATTTATTTATAGTATTATTTCACTGGAAATTTTTTAAAAATTTATTCTTAATACATACATGTATGGTCACCACTTTAAAAAAGAAAAGTTTGTCTTGTGTTAAGTTTATTAGGTATCATTGACCTGACATTATTTGTATAATTATGTATGATATGAGTCATGGGACATTTGGACTTGTATTATTTCTGTTAAGGTAATATCGAAAATTATATTTGTATACTGGTTAACATTGGTAAACATAAGTCACTTGTTATCAACTTCTTTATCTTTGATAGTTATTGTCCTTCCACTGTCAGGTCATGAATACTTTGGGAATCCATCAGAATCGATCAGGGTGGTTGCTTGGAAGTCTTTAGGGAAGTCCTTTGTACATTTTCCATCCTCCATGCATACAGACTTGGGATTTAAGACACCACATGGGCCATGTACCATAGTTGATATGATAATGTACAGGTCTGGATCTTCCTGTGTATCTGGTATCCCAGCAGATATTAGTGAGTCGATGTCATCAGAATTTCGCAGCTTGCTTTCATCGTCAAGAAGTATCAGAAGGTGGCAATGTGGAAGACCACATTTTTGAAATTCATGGGCATGTGTCCAGGCCACTGCTTTTCCCAAGGCATGTTTGTCACAGATATCCGACAAGAGCTTTTTCAATTTCAGTTTGAACACTCTTGCCACTATGTCTGGACGGTCTGAACTTGTTTGGCCTGGTAGGAGATTTTCCGTGATTTCTTTCCATTTAGGATTACATGTCATGGTCAGAAAAAGATCAGGTTTTCCATATTTGGCAACAATTGACATTGCATCTTGATAATTTTGCTTCATTGCCCTTGGGCTACCTTGGAATGTGGCAGGCAATATTACAACTTTCCGTAGAGGTAGATTATTATCTTCTGCTCGTGTCTGTAAGTGGTCTATCAGCCCTTGGTATTTTCTGCTCTGAGCTTTTTTTATTCTGTCTGTGAAAATTTAACCTATTGCCTTCTGTTTTGATGTAGGCGTCCACTATGTATTGCTGGAATAGTTTTCCCCCTCTGTGAATAGCACTGAATTGTGGCCTTATTGCCAGGCGATGTGAGTAATATTGCAGTACTTAGTGTTACTGTATTCCTCTTCTGTATGCGGTATGGTGCTGCATGAGGTGTCTCACTAATCCAGCCAAGGTCACCTCTTGGAAACAGAATGGGATAGGTCATGGGATCTACATTTGGAGTCAAATATGATATATTCTGATGAAGTTGGCCATGGGGGTGGACAACAATGTCTCGTTCAGCTGGAGGCATACCATCATCCCCACGAAAACAGCTGCGACTTCATCTAGAGTGGGGGCATTGTATCTCTTTTGATTGGGACTTTTTTAAATACCATTTTGATGTTGAGGATAGTAGTGTTGCTGTCTGAAGATTTTTCTATCACCTCCTTCTCAACCTTGTGCATATGGTGATGTGCAGCTGCATATGGGTTCACTTCTTTCATTACATCTTGTATTTCGTTCATTATGTCCGCATTACATTTTTCATTTTGGGGATGGGATAGTCTAGTTTTGGTGGCTTCGTTTCCTTCCGATATGTACACTTGTCCATATTGTGGAATTTTCCCTGGTCGAGGATGAAGTGGAGATATTCGATGGTAGATTTGCCCATGTATGCGATAGCAGTATGGTCCATTGCCAGGTGGTGGAGCCATCATGGCACCCATGGACAACGCAAAAGGGCTACATGTATTGTAATTACGGATACTGGTCAGGAAGTGACGTGATGTTGCAGTATTGTTTTGAACGCCAAAATTTTTCATGAAGTACATGAATTTATTGTTGTAAGGTTGCCTGAATTCATGAGGAGATATGTCTCTCTTGCTCTTTCCTTTTGTGTTCTCTCTTGTCTCGTTGTGTTTAGAATCCAAATCTTAAGAGGTGTGCAACCACCTGCAGCATCCATGCTATGCCTATTCCAGCTATTGGCGAAAATTGTGAGATTTATTTTGTATGCGTCTAAAGTAATCGCAGTGAAGAGCAATTGATGGACATCATTTTCAGTATTCAAGACACCGTGACCCTCCATATGATATGAGACATTATAGTATATATACAGACATCTTGCAAACACATATACCCATTAACGTTCAATCCGTTGGTTACATTGTGTATGTACCGATCGCCCGGCACTTACAGAGCCTCTGTCTGCCACTCTGCCCCAAGTCGATTTATCACGAAGTCGGCAGCCATCTGGTTTTCCCCCCATGGTCGCTTCGAAGCCGGTGAGGAATACCAAAATGGAAGCTTCCGTGTATGAATGACGTGGCTGTTGTTCTTGCCAAGTTGTTGTCCGCAACATAACATCCATGCTATGCCTATTCCAGCTATTGGCGAAAATTGTAAGATTATTTTGTATGCGTCTAAGGTAAACGTGAAGAGCAAGTAGATGGACATCATTTTCAGTGTTAAAGACACCATGACCTTCCATATGATAAAAGACATTATTGTATAAATGCAGACACCTTTCAGACACATCTACCCCTTATTGTTCAATCCGTTGGTTATGTACCGATCGCCCGGCAATTACAGAGTCTCTGTCTGCCCCAAGTCGATTTATCAAGAAGTGAATTTTCCCTGGTCGAGGATGAAGTGGAGATATACGATGGTAGATTTGCCCATGTATGCGATAGCAGTATGGTCCATTGCCAGGTGGTGGAGCCATCATAGCACCCATGGATGCAAACGCAAAAGAGCTACATGTATTGTAATTACGGATACTGGTCAGGAAGTGACGTGATGTTGCAGTATTGTTTTGAACGCCAAAATTTTTCGTGAAGTACATGAATTTATTGTTGTAAGGTTGCCTGAATTCATGAGGAGATATGTCTCTCTTGCTCTTTCCTTTTGTGTTCTCTCTTGTCTCGTTGTGTTTAGAATCCAAATCTTAAGAGGTGTGCAACCACCTGCAGCATCCATGCTATGCCTATTCCAGCTATTGGCGAAAATTGTGAGATTTATTTTTTACCCTCTCAGGTAAACGTGGTGAAGAGCAAATAGATGGACATCATTTCAGTATTCAAGACACTGTGACCTTCCATATGATGAAAGACATTATAGTATATATATACAGACACCTTGCAAACACATATACCCATTAAGATTCAATCCGTTTGTTATGTACCGATCGCCCGGCACTTACAGAGCCTCTGTCTGCCACTCTGCCCCAAGTCGATTTATCACGAAGTCGGCAGCCATCTGGTTTTCCCCCCATGGTCGCTTCGAAGCCGGTGAGGAATACCAAAATGGAAGCTTCCGTGTATGAATGACGTGGCTGTTGTTCTTGCCAAGTTGTTGTCCGCAACATAACATCCATGCTATGCCTATTCCAGCTATTGGCGAAAATTGTGAGATTATTTTGTATGCGTCTAAGGTAAACGTGAAGAGCAAGTAGATGGACATCATTTTCAGTGTTAAAGACACCATGACCTTCCATATGATAAAAGACATTATTGTATAAATGCAGACACCTTTCAGACACATCTACCCCTTATTGTTCAATCCGTTGGTTATGTACCGATCGCCCGGCAATTACAGAGTCTCTGTCTGCCCCAAGTCGATTTATCAAGAAGTGAATTTTCCCTGGTCGAGGATGAAGTGGAGATATACGATGGTAGATTTGCCCATGTATGCGATAGCAGTATGGTCCATTGCCAGGTGGTGGAGCCATCATAGCACCCATGGATGCAAACGCAAAAGAGCTACATGTATTGTAATTACGGATACTGGTCAGGAAGTGACGTGATGTTGCAGTATTGTTTTGAACGCCAAAATTTTTCATGAAGTACATGAATTTATTGTTGTAAGGTTGCCTGAATTCATGAGGCTATATGTCTCTCTTGCTCTTTCCTTTTGTGTTCTCTCTTGTCTCGTTGTGTTTAGAATCCAAATCTTAAGAGGTGTGCAACCACCTGCAGCATCCATGCTATGCCTATTCCAACTATTGGCGAAAATTGTGAAATTATTTTGTATGCGTCTAAGGTAATCGTAGTGAAGAGCAATTGATGGACATCATTTTCAGTATTCAAGACACCGTGACCCTCCATATGATATGAGACATTATAGTATATATACAGACATCTTGCAAACACATATACCCATTAACGTTCAATCCGTTGGTTATGTACCGATCGCCTGGCACTTACAGAGCCTCTGTCTGCCACTCTGCCCCAAGTCGATTTGTCACGAAGCGGGTAGCCATCTGGTTTTCCCCCCATGGTCGCTTCGAAGCCGGTGAGGAATACCAAAATGGAAGCTTCCATGTGTGAATGACGTGGCTGTTGCTCTGGCCAAGTTGTTGTCCGCAACATAACATCCATGCTATGCCTATTCCAGCTATTGGCGAAAATTGTGAGATTATTTTGTATGCGTCTCAGGTAGACGTGAAGAGCAAGTAGATGGACATCATTTTCAGTGTTAAAGACACCATGACCTTCCATATGATAAAAGACATTATTGTATAAATGATGGTCACATCGAAGCCGGTGAGGAATTCCAAATTAGAAGGTCCTGTGCATGAATGACATGGCTGTTGTTCTGGCCAAGTTGTTGTCAGATAGGCAGATCTTGTTGGTAGGCGCATACTGGCCTTCCCTAAGTGTCCATTACCACAATGTCCTACTTCCTGCCAATAACTAAGGATGTCCCCCAGTGGTACCCAATGCAGAATGTAATGAACATCCAAAACACCAATGCCTAAATGAAATGCAACAGTTGCAACAGCACACCTCAGGTTTGGTGTAGAAAAGTGAATTGTCACATGCTATTAGCTTTCACCATTTCAATCACCCTGATGTAGAATTCTTTAGTTACTCCAGCATGTGTGTGTTGAACAGGTCATAATTATTTGCACTCTTACATTTTTCTTTGCTTTATCGTTGTATCTCCACATTTACTGCTTTTATAGGCAGATCTTGGAGGCAGCTGCGTGATGGCCTTCTCATACTGTTCATGGTGACCACAATGTCCTACCTCCTTCCAATGACTGAGTATGTCTCCAACTTTCCAAGTGGTTCCCAATGCAGAACGTAATTAACATCCCGAACATCAGTGCCTAAACCAAGAATCCAAATCTTAAGAGGTGTACAACTACCTGCGGCATCCATGCTATGCCTATTCCAGCTATTGGCAAAAATTGTAATATTATTTTGTATGCCTCTACAGTAAACGTTGTGAAGAGCAAATAGATGGACATCATTTTTAGTGTACAAGACACCATGACCTTCCATATGATAAAAGACATTATAAGGCAGACACCTTGCAAACACCCTGCAGACACCTTGCAAACACATCTACCCATTAATGTTCAATCCGTTGGTTATGTACCAATGGCCTGGCAATTACAGAGCCTCTGTCTGCCCCAAAACGATTCATCATGAAGTGGGTAGCCATCTGGTTTTCCCCTCACGGTCGCATCGAAGCTGGTGAGGAATCCCAAATTGGAAGCTTCCATGTATGAATGACGTGGCTGTTGTTCTTGCCAAGTTGTTGTCCGCAACATAACATCCATGCTATGCCTATTCCAGCTATTGGCGAAAATTGTAAGATTATTTTGTATGCGTCTAAGGTAAACGTGAAGAGCAAGTAGATGGACATTATTTTCAGTGTTCAAGACACCATGACCTTCCATATGGTGAAGAGCAAATAAATGGACATCATTTTCAGTGTTCAAGACACCATGACCTTCCATATGATAAATGATATTATAGTATATATGCAGACACCTTGCAAACACATCTACCCATTAACGTTCAGTCCGTTGGTTATATACCGATGGCTTGGCAATTACAGAGCCTCTGTCTGGCTCATGTCGATTTATCATGAAGTGGGCAGCCATCTGGTTTTCCCCCCATGGTCACATCGCAGCCGGTGAGGAATTCCAAATTAGAAGGTCCTGTGCATGAATGACATGGCTGTTGTTCTGGCCAAGTTGTTGTCAGATAGGCAGATCTTGTTGGTAGGCGCATACTGGCCTTCCCTAAGTGTCCATTACCACAATGTCCTACTTCCTGCCAATAATTAAGGATGTCCCCCAGTGTTACCCAATGCAGAATGTAACGAACATCCAAAGCACCAATGCCTAAATGAAATGCAACAGTTGCAACAGCACACCTCAGGTTTGGTGTAGAAAAGTGAATTGTCACATGCTATTAGCTTTCACCATTTCAATCACCCTGATGTAGAATTCTTTAGTTACTCCAGCATGTGTGTGTTGAACAGGTCATAATTATTTTTACTCTTAAATTTTTCTTTGCTTTATCGTTGTATCTCCACATTTACTGCTTTTATAGGCAGATCTTGGAGGCAGCTGCGTGATGGCCTTCTCATACTGTTCATGGTGACACAATGTCCTACCTCCTTCTGATGACTGAGTATGTCTCCAACTTTCCAAGTGGTTCCCAGTGCAGAACGTAATTAACATCCCGAACATCAGTGCCTAAACCAAGAATCCAAATCTTAAGAGGTGTACAACCACCTGCGGCATCCATGCTATGCCTATTCCAGCTATTGGCAAAAATTGTAATATTATTTTGTATGCCTCTACAGTAAACGTTGTGAAGAGCAAATAGATGGACATCATTTCTAGTGTACAAGACACCATGACCTTCCATATGATAAAAGACATTATAAGGCAGACACCTTGCAAACACCCTGCAGACACCTTGCAAACACCCTGCAGACACCTTGCAAACACATCTACCCATTAATGTTCAATCCGTTGGTTATGTACCAATGGCCTCGCAATTACAGAGCCTCTGTCTGCCCCAAAACGATTCATCATGAAGTGGGTAGCCATCTGGTTTTCCCCTCACGGTCGCATCGAAGCTGGTGAGGAATCCCAAATTGGAAGCTTCCATGTATGAATGACGTGGCTGTTGTTCTTGCCAAGTTGTTGTCCGCAACATAACATCCATGCTATGCCTATTCCAGCTATTGGCGAAAATTGTAAGATTATTTTGTATGCGTCTAAGGTAAACGTGAAGAGCAAGTAGATGGACATTATTTTCAGTGTTCAAGACACCATGACCTTCCATATGGTGAAGAGCAAATAAATGGACATCATTTTCAGTGTTCAAGACACCATGACCTTCCATATGATAAATGACATTATAGTATATATGCAGACACCTTGCAAACACATCTACCCATTAATGTTCAATCCGTTGGTTATGTACCAATGGCCTCGCAATTACAGAGCCTCTGTCTGCCCCAAAAAGATTCATCATGAAGTGGGTAGCCATCTGGTTTTCCCCTCACGGTCGCATCGAAGCTGGTGAGGAATCCCAAATTGGAAGCTTCCATGTATGAATGACGTGGCTGTTGTTCTTGCCAAGTTGTTGTCCGCAACATAACATCCATGCTATGCCTATTCCAGCTATTGGCGAAAATTGTAAGATTATTTTGTATGCGTCTAAGGTAAACGTGAAGAGCAAGTAGATGGACATTATTTTCAGTGTTCAAGACACCATGACCTTCCATATGGTGAAGAGCAAATAAATGGACATCATTTTCAGTTTTCAAGACACCATGACCTTCCATATGATAAATGACATTATAGTATATATGCAGACACCTTGCAAACACATCTACCCATTAATGTTCAATCCGTTGGTTATGTACCAATGGCCTCGCAATTACAGAGCCTCTGTCTGCCCCAAAACGATTCATCATGAAGTGGGTAGCCATCTGGTTTTCCCCTCACGGTCGCATCGAAGCTGGTGAGGAATCCCAAATTGGAAGCTTCCATGTATGAATGACGTGGCTGTTGTTCTTGCCAAGTTGTTGTCCGCAACATAACATCCATGCTATGCCTATTCCAGCTATTGGCGAAAATTGTAAGATTATTTTGTATGCGTCTAAGGTAAACGTGAAGAGCAAGTAGATGGACATTATTTTCAGTGTTCAAGACACCATGACCTTCCATATGGTGAAGAGCAAATAAATGGACATCATTTTCAGTGTTCAAGACACCATGACCTTCCATATGATAAATGACATTATAGTATATATGCAGACACCTTGCAAACACATCTACCCATTAACGTTCAGTCCGTTGGTTATGTACCGATGGCCTGGCAATTACAGAGCCTCTGTCTGGCTCATGTTGATTTATCATGAAGTGGGCAGCCATCTGGTTTTCCCCCCATGGTCACATCGAAGCCGGTGAGGAATTCCAAATTAGAAGGTCCTGTGCATGAATGACATGGCTGTTGTTCTGGCCAAGTTGTTGTCAGATAGGCAGATCTTGTTGGTAGGCGCATACTGGCCTTCCCTAAGTGTCCATTACCACAATGTCCTACTTCCTGCCAATAACTAAGGATGTCCCCCAGTGGTACCCAATGCAGAATGTAACGAACATCCAAAACACCAATGCCTAAATGAAATGCAACAGTTGCAACAGCACACCTCAGGTTTGGTGTAGAAAAGTGAATTGTCACATGCTATTAGCTTTCACCATTTCAATCACCCTGATGTAGAATTCTTTAGTTACTCCAGCATGTGTGTGTTGAACAGGTCATAATTATTTGCACTCTTACATTTTTCTTTGCTTTATCGTTGTATCTCCACATTTACTGCTTTTATAGGCAGATCTTGGAGGCAGCTGCGTGATGGCCTTCTCATACTGTTCATGGTGACCACAATGTCCTACCTCCTTCTGATGACTGAGTATGTCTCCAACTTTCCAAGTGGTTCCCAGTGCAGAACGTAATTAACATCCCGAACATCAGTGCCTAAACCAAGAATCCAAATCTTAAGAGGTGTACAACCACCTGCGGCATCCATGCTATGCCTATTCCAGCTATTGGCAAAAATTGTAATATTATTTTGTATGCCTCTACAGTAAACGTTGTGAAGAGCAAATAGATGGACATCATTTCTAGTGTACAAGACACCATGACCTTCCATATGATAAAAGACATTATAAGGCAGACACCTTGCAAACACCCTGCAGACACCTTGCAAACACATCTACCCATTAATGTTCAATCCGTTGGTTATGTACCAATGGCCTGGCAATTACAGAGCCTCTGTCTGCCCCAAAACGATTCATCATGAAGTGGGTAGCCATCTGGTTTTCCCCTCACGGTCGCATCGAAGCTGGTGAGGAATCCCAAATTGGAAGCTTCCATGTATGAATGACGTGGCTGTTGTTCTTGCCAAGGAGTTGTCCGCAACATTTGAATGCGTGATTAGTCTGCTAAATCCATTGATGCATCCACTCACAATGAAATTCCATCTGAAAAGAAAAAAGAAAAAAAAATTAAGACGTAGATCTAACCAATTGTGAGGAAAGGACGCGTATTAAAGTACAGAGTCCAACCAATTAGCTTTGACGTGCAAAACCGTTTTGTTACAACGCGAAAATGTCACTAGTAGAAGAGCTTCTTTTTCTTTTAATACATAAGAATGCTGTTTCTTGCCAATAAATGTTATCAAAATGCATCATAATTTACAGCAAAATGTAATTACTAAAAATTATTCATATATATAAAATTGAGGCACAAAAATTCTTCACATACATGTAGATAAAGTTGAGACACATCAGAGATGCTACATTCAATCCCCCCAAGTGAGCAAGCGATATTAAATTCCTTGTGAATGATACAAAGTATGAAAAACATCAAGAGGACAAAAAATACAGGAAGAACAATATAAAGTAAACCATGTTCATCCTTCTATATACTCCAACTAATCCAGAGAACAAATCAAATTGGGCACTAATCATTGCTGTCCAAAAAGTACAAAAGGTCTGAGACTGACCACTTACAATAGTGAAAAGAAAATAACGGTTCCACTTTTGTTCCTACGAAGTGGCAATGTACAATTCAAAACTACATAATGTACAAATATTCTACACCAGACAAAACCCACTGTACCAAATAGTCTGTAAAATATCATCAGATATACAACCCTTATATTCACATAGACATACAAGTGTATGAAAAAATCTAACCCTCAACCTGCACATATTGCGCGGTCTAGTGCACGTAGTATTCAATGTAATGAACTTGAATGCAACCCTTCGGCCAGTGGAAGCGGCAGCCCAAACGTTTAATGCGCAGAGTAGGTAGTGTCCCCTCTGGAGCAGTTGCGGGAGTGTCAGACGGCGCGCGCATAATGGAGTGTGGTGTAGAAGAGGGGTAGTCGCTTCAGCCGGGCTGTCAATCACAACATCCTGAGGTGAAGTGCACTCCAAAAATATGGGTTTAATGCACTTGTCAATTGTATATTTGGAGAAGTAAAGATGCCAGCCATGTAAACATTGTGGGATATATAGAGGAGATTCTAAGGTTTAACATGACGGCTTTCATTTTTGCTTCACGCTCATGTTTTCCTGGGGAAGGGCAAAATGTCCAAAACTTTTGTTTTGACATATTTTTGGCCGTAACCCAAGAATCACATGACCTATGGAATTTCTGATCAGATAATGGTTTCCTTGACTGATTTCACATAAGATCAGTATATTCAAATGAGATATTCTCCAGTTTTGCTTAAACAGTTAAAATTAGAATTTAAAAAATGGCCTTCACCCCTTATTCTCCCTTAACCTTGTTGACTGAACACCGTTATCTAGCCATCCGTTGTTCTTTTGTTTATGTGTATTAAAAAAAATTGTTAACTATTTTCATTTCTCATACTTCTTATTCACTTTACACTCACCATAATTTGAACTGTTCAGTTGAGATACCAACATTCTGTGCCTCCCAGCTGGTGAAGTTAATAAACTTCCTGTAAAATTTGCATTTATTATGATCAGCTGAATTTGCGTTTCTTTTGTTATGATCTGTTGCTAAATTTTACAGTAGGTCCCGGGCACACAGCGGTCTCATTACTAATAAACACAGGGACCAAAATTGAGAGAGGAATGATAAGCAAACACTGGTAATTTTGAAAATCAGGAATTTCAAAAGTCATAATAATCAGCCTAATTATCTTGCATTTTTGATTGCAGTAAAACTCATTAACTGGTCCTGCTCCAGAAATAAATTCCTCTTTCAATCCTGGGTATTTTGTTCCCAGTTGTTTGTTTACGTGTACTTTTATTAAATTTACTTAAATCACACTTCTCTATCGTGACCATTTCAGGCGTGCGATCACGCTCGCGTGCGCCTCAAAAGGCAGTGACTGGAATGCCCGGCACCTTAAAGTACTGGCTACTTTCTGTTGGTACATGTAGTTACTTCATCAATATTATAAACAATTAAATGGAGTTATAGTTACTTCATCAATACAATCAGATATAGGTAGTTTCTTCAGTTACTACAGTACTTGCTCATCTTCTTTGTATTCACCCTTTGCACACAGATTGACCTCTACTACTACTACTAAACCTCTAATGACCCCTAGAAGACCTTTGACCCCATTTTGTAAAGGTGATACAACTACCAAATTTGCTCAGAACAGCTGGTCCAAGCTTCAGTTAAGCTACACACAGATAGGGGTCAAAGGTTGCATGCAGGTCATTTAGTCAAAATTTTTATGATAAGTGCTATGAACACCAAATCTGGTCAAAAGAACAAACCTAATTTAGGTGTACACGGATTAAACCTCTCATGACCCCTACTTGACCTTCAACTCCAGTCTGTTATAAAAGTAGGTGATATGAAAAAATCAAGAAAATACTGTGCCATAAGATCACCCAACTGACTCCAGCTTCACATACCTTGTGTACAGAGATATTGTCGCGTGTTACGTTTTTCGAAGTAGCCATTTTGAGGGAAATAAATTGTGTCTGTCTGTCTTTATTGTTTGTCACATTATATACTTGTTGAAAATGGCTAGACTGCAACCTTCCATTTGAAAGAAGCCTTCGAAGTAACTGCAAAGACTGGATAAGGGGGGTTGGACTAGTACAAAAATTATGTCGAACAGTCGTTAGATTGGCCAGTTTAGCAGCAGTGATGTTTTAAACCATGAAACCATCATTTGAAATACATCTTGTCTTCTTGCAGTCTGTCTGACCAGGGGCCCATTGCACAAAACTTGCAATTGAACGCAACTCAGGAAAATCAAACGCAACTTTATTTTCAGCTAATCAGAAGTCCGCATTAAGGACTTGCGTTTGATTTTTAGGAGTTGCGATTAAACGCAAGTTTTGTGCAACGGGCCCCAGTACAGTATGTAGCCAGCATCGCGTCCTTTGATGCTGCCTTTGTTATGGCAATAGTGAAAGTACCAGTGTTCCTGTTCATTGAATATGTGGTTGATAAATGATGTGTTTGCATTTGTCAAATTTTTCGTTGGGGTTTGAATAGACCAGTTCTGTAATGTATACAAATTTATGCACATTTCTTCTCTGAGCACCTAGTGACGAGCTATCCATTAACCTGCTTTATATAAATGAGCCTTAATGCTTGGAATCCAGTTTGCATACTTTATTTGTTGCTATATCCGGCAAGCCTTGGGCAAGCTTTCAGGTTGTCAAGAACAACCTTTGTTTGAAAGCTATGTATAAAATTTGAATACATTGCCGAACCGGTCTATTGTATGGGAGTGCTGCCTGTTCTGAAAGTCCAACTCCCCTATTCCCTGCTAGCAGCTGGCCTCCCAGGTATTGCCATTCCAATGCTAATATATTGCTGTGCATCAAATGACTAGTGACCCTTGAGTAAAACACAAAATTCTCACTTGATGGATCACTCATAGCCATACTGCTTGGGAGCAGTCTGAGATGCTATTAGCTCTCTTTTTCAAAGAGCCTTTCTTCCTTTCCTCGTATCAAACAGGAATGACTTTCCAACACAATATACAAGAATGAATAATTTTTCTTTCTATACCATCAGGTATTTTGTTGTTACTTTACTTGCTATTTGTTTTCCGCCATTTAGTTTACCAAATTATATATCCTTTGGGAAGCTGTCATGACAAAACCTTTTTGTGTTTTTTATCAGCTATGCCCAATTTAGTTTCATCACCATTTAATATATTTTTATTTTGCGATTTGAAAAGAAATATGATATATATTATATGGAATTGCATGTTTTTATTCAATGTCTTGTACAACGTTATTTTTTTTAAAAAAAGAAGATGGCATTGAATTTAATAAATATGAACTGAACTGAACTGTATACATAGTGTATTCAGTAGACACTTTCTTCCAATGTGCTGATTAAAATCTGTTGTGTAAAAGATTTCTGTCCAACAACTTCTCGACTGTAGAATAAATCTCTCTTTCTCACCTGCATTCAATTTGTTTTGACAACCCGGTTTTGACACCCCAGTTTCGACTACATACAGGAGTTTGCATTCTCTTTCAAAACCCTTGAATACAAATCAAAGTAACATATTCTTACGAAAGTTCATATAAGAATGAAATATTAAAACATTGATGTGAATGTATAATAAAACCTAACCCCTTTGTTTTACAGAGAGGTATTATAGTTAAACAATTAATTAAAGCTTTACATATCAGTACATTGTGAATAAATGAATAATAGGGTATTTATGAGTGCATGTACACGTAGTTTCAATTACAGTCACGTGATAGTCCATAATTTTGTTTACATGCAGGAGTCTGTGTGCTAGATAAAGGAACAAAGCAGTTGGAGAGCATGAATCCAAGCTTTTCACTCAGTCATAGTTATGAGCTTTAGAGGCTGGTGTCACATTAGTATGCTCAGCAAAAAGTCGTGATGCAGAACCAAAATATTAGGATGTAGAATTAGTATTTACCTCTTTAAACACATTTAAGCAATATAATATAAAAACTTTTATACAGATGTGTCTAATTCTAATTTTAGAAGCACAGATAAAACTAGCAATTTTCCTCTTTGCGTCTTTCCCACGTCTTTATGCGCCATTCGCTAAGCTACCTTAGTATAATCAAGAATGGGGAGTTGAGTTGAAGCATGGCATATGCATGCAATTGCAATTATTATTTGTATGAAGGGTTTTCAGGCGACCAGAAAAATTGGCGTATCTCATGGTTTGCGCAAAAGTACCCGGATGACGGTGCAATTTTAAAACAATATCTCATGGTTTGTGTAAAAGTACCCGGATGACTGTGTAATATATCGCCATATCTCATGGTTTGGGGTGCGCGTGACGCATAAAAAAGTGAATAAGCGCTTAAATATGCAAAGGTTAAGACAATGGATGTATGCGCACAGCTCTTGCAAGATGCTTGGGTAAGGACAAAAATGTTTCTCTACCTTTGTTTTATGTCGAAGTCAATACAAAAACACAAAGACATGTAATGGTGAAAATTGAGGAACTAGGTATCATACAATTAATAATAATAATATTGAATGGCTTTTCTTTCATGGGACACAAGAGTATATTGTACTTGCTTTGAAAATATTTCACTCGTCGTGCCGACTCATGAAATATGTTCATAGCTCGTGCGATGTATCCTTGTATCCCACTGAAGGCCATTCAATATTATATAAATACCCTCATTCTATGCAATGACTGTTGAATGCACATTGATGTTTGATATATCAGATATTCCCTTTTCAAATTATTCGAACCTTAGCCTGTGGCCTCAGTGAAACATTCTAAATGGGAAATTTGTTGATTTTTGTATATTGTGATATTGAACTCTAGAGCATGCATTATCTATATGTTTGTACATGTACTACTTGCTAACTGTCCATTTGGAAATTTTAAGAAGTGTATTCTTTAACATCCGTTGACGTGCATGTTTTTGAATATTGTGTTGGTGTGAACAGTTTATATTCATGTAGAGGTGGCTCAGAATGTAAAGTCTTGTGAAGGCTCTCGTGCCATAGAAAGTATTATTCTAAAGAGTTTATTTGAAATTGAATTTCAAATGGATTATGTTTGGACTATTAAAACTAGCATGCATGTGTATTTTCATGATTAAAAATTGTATTGTTTTGTTGTTCATATGTATTCTCTCAAGTGCTCCTTTGCGTTGATTAAGTTTGAATTATTTATATGAGTGTCAGCGCTCATACATTTACGAAGCTCTTAATAAGTGATTGTCCTAGGGAATCAAAATAAACCGTTGGAATACTAAAATGGGTTAAAGTTATATATTATGTTGCCAACTCAAGTGGCTAAATGATTAAGGAAAGTAATTGTATGAAGTGGAAATGAAGGAGA
This sequence comes from Heliocidaris tuberculata, assembly GCA_025618425.1. Classification (NCBI taxonomy): domain Eukaryota; kingdom Metazoa; phylum Echinodermata; class Echinoidea; order Camarodonta; family Echinometridae; genus Heliocidaris; species Heliocidaris tuberculata. The sequence continues at coordinate 23,649,284 of CM046851.1, read as the reverse complement.
CAAGAGAAACAAATGCAGATACTTTGACTTCCTGATGAGTATTGTTTACTCTCTTTTCCACATACTTTAGTCAAAGTACTTTAACGAAAATAGTAAAAATAACACATCAATGAATGGATGGTGTATAGAGAGAGATGAAATTAGTCGGAGAGAAGGGGAGAGAGAGAGGGGGGAGGATAGTTCAGAAGAGATGTGACTGGATGGTGCAGAAACAAGAGAGAGAAGGGGAGAGAGGGGGGGGGGAGGATAGTTAAGAAGAGATGTGATTGGATGGTGCAGAAACAAGAGAGAGAAGGGGAGAGAGGGGGGGAGGATAGTTAAGAAGAGATGTGACTGGATGGTGCAGAAACGAGAGAGAAGGGGAGAGAGGGGGGAAGGATAGTTAAGAAAAGATATGACTGGATGGTGCAAAAATTCCGAAAATGAAATAGGGTTCATATTCCAAACATTTGATGCATTACTCCGAAGGTTTGTTATTTCAAAGGTTGGTAATTCTGAAAAATGAAATAGGTTTCGTAATTCTGAAAATGAAAAAGGGTTCATAATTCTGACGGTTCGTAATTCCAAAAATGCAATAGAGCCCTAGATAACTTTTCGCAATTACGAACCTTCGGAAATATGAACCCTTTTTCATTTTCGGAATTATGAATCCTATTTCATTTTCAGAATTACAAACCCTATTTCATTTTCGGAATTACGGAATTACATGTACTAACCTTCGGAAAAACGACATGTAACAGTGCATTTCTACATCACCTCATTCAATATTTTCCTCCCATTCATCACCATGTTTCGCATTCTGGGGACCCATCTCACAAAAACATCATACATGTAAGTCTTTAGTTTGTGGACATTCTCTTGAAATACAAGATAATAAAAACCTGCGTTGCAATGGGATGTCCATGAACTTAAGAGTCACAGTGGTTTTGTGAGACGGGGCCCCTGATTACAAAATCTCATTCTCCACGCACCCTATGTTCTAATCTGTTCTAATATTGGGATTAACTCAATACATGTACCACTGCAGAATTATCATTTCCATAATTCTCATTACACATCCTAGCTATCTACCAAAATGCATCACTTGTACCACACTTCACATTACATAATACAACTTGCAGTTAAAAGGCATAAAGATCTTCACCCTCTCAACAAAGAAAATAAACACTCTTCTGAAAAGTCCAATGGATATATTTATAGTGTCCAATAGACCGCTTCTGTAATGTATACAAATTTATGCACATAATTATCTGAGCACCTAGTGATGAGCTATTCCATTAAACCTGCTTTTTATAAATGAGCCTCAATGCTTGGAATCCAGTTTGCATACAGTATTTGTTGCTATGTCCAACAAGCCTCCGGCAAGCTTTCAGGTTGTCAAGAACAACCTTTCTTTGAAAGGTATGTATAAAATTTGCATACATTACCGAAGCGGGTCTATTTCAGTGGTACCTCATTATGAAGAACACTGTTATAACAAACTCTTGTTACAACAAAGTAGTGTTGATGATCCAACATCTTTTGTGTCCAATTGTTTTTCAGCCCTGATATAACAAGGTTTCGTTATAACAAGGTAATTTCTTTGGTCCCTAGAGTTTGTTTATAACGAGGTTCCACTGTACTTTAAAGAAAATCTTGCCCATGACGCAATAAACAAAACCTCACACCTCATTTGCAGTATTCTTTGAATGTTTTTTTTTTATTTCTTATTTACATGTCCAATCATATATATCACATTCATTCATGATTGTATTTATAGAAGATTGACATAAAATTCTCATCTTTATACATGAACACAGTATTCTCTTCTTTTTTATTTGGACGCCCTGTACTCGCCTGGTCCACATCCAATGTATATGTTTTCCATAGAATACATTCTGTACAAATAACAGAATACAGTGGAACATATTAAAAGTACATACACATTATGTACACATCCAACAACTGTACAACATTTTGAAATTATGTATAAAGTTAAAAAGATTTCGTTTATGGTATATACTCTCTCAAAACATCTTGGTGAGCTTAAGCATTTCATTTTTAAATATAAATATATAAGGTGAATAATACTATCATATTAAGACGGCAGTTCTTCAAAAATTAAATAACTGCCTCAAATCTTTGCATCAAAATATCATTGATAGTAATATTGTTATTCAAAGGGGGATAAACACAAGTAGGCCAGAAAATAATCTGAATAAATGTTGGGTATAAAGTAACATAATTCTCTTGTTTCTTCTGCTTTCTGATGCTAGTCATTTTTATCTAAACATACTTGTACATGTAAGTACTTCTTTAGGGGAAAGAAGGTTTGTGAAATCCATAAAATCCAGCTTTGAAAACAGTACAGTATTTCACTTCATGTAACATATAATCTGGGCAGTACATTTTCCTTATGCTACAAATTCTGGGCTTCCTGCATAAATATTCAACGTGAATGTTCATCCCATTATTTGCACATGTACTTGTATCAGGACAAGCCTTTGCTCAAGCCACCAAAATGAAACGATTTCAGGTCCTCCCATTCACTTCTAATTATCAAGCCATGATCACTAGACCTAAATAAATACATCAGTCTTTTAAACAAGACTGTATGTTCCACATATACCAAAATAAATAGTCTACTTTGTCTTCCATTAGCTACTGTTTTATGTACATGACTTTGTGATTTGATAAAGATACAGGCACCTGATCTCTATGTAGATTTCGCTACGTCTTGGTATCAAACTGCTAATATCAAGACAATATAAATTAAACAATCTACAATTCTTTTCTTATCTACTTTGGCACAAACTGAAACAAACTACTACATATTCAAAGGCAAGTCACTGAAAATCTAACATCAAACTCAGTAAGGAAATGGTTGTCTGGTGTACTATTCTAATCTTTTTCCCAGTATGTGAGATCGAAAAAAATCAAAAGATGCACTTTTCAATTTAATGGAAAAAAAATTTGTAGGTTCTGAAATTTACATAGATTATGTAAATTTACAAGTATCTACTTGCACATAATTTAACAGGGCACTTTAGAGAACACTTATGCCTTTCGAAAAATACACATATTTCATATTGAACTTTGAAACAGTTACTACCAGATATACAAAAATGATATGTAGTACCAAGGCAATATTTATATTCAGCCTTTCAACATAAAACTAACTGAAATGACATTTATCAAATTTGGTCACATTTTGAGTATATAAAAAAAAAACACTACTGAACAGTCAGTATTAATAAAATGTAACCCTACAGAAGCTAAATAGAGTAATCATCAACAATTCCATAGGAAAAGTATGAGGACAAAAGAAAATATCTACATTAAAAAAATCTAGCAGAAACATCTTTAAAAAAAAAAACCCAGAAAACAGCTTTGAATTCTAAGCAACTGTAAAACTCAAAAGAAAAAGAAGAAACAAACATAAACAATTCAGTAATACTAAAGTTACAAAGGCAAGAAAATAACATTAAATTGTTTCATTAAAAGATATCTAAAATTATGAAACTATCTCAGTTTCTTTCTCTGAGTGGAATTTTTGAAGCAGAATAACTTTAGATTAAGCGGCATCCCAAGAATTTGATGGAAATGTTATTTTACCCAATTTATGGTTTATGTTATGATATTTCAAATACAAACACTTCTAAAATGTTTAAAGTGTTCAATTTCATAATAGTGGTTATGACAGATATTAAATCATTTTGCAAACAATTTAAAACCTGTCAACACCAGAGGTAGAAATACCATTTCTAAATCAGTGGCATTCGGGTCTTGCAATAAGATTTTGGCTCAAGGCAGAAAAAGTCATCAAAATTAGAAATATAAGTCCCATTTATTTCAATGGTAATGCTTTTAATGGAGTTGTAATAGTCCTCTCAGAAGGTACTGGAAATCTTCTTCCAGTCTGAGGTTAAAGGCAGTATTCCTCACTTGGAGGATAGCATCAGTTTCTCATCTTCCTCTTTGATCCTTAATTAGACATCTTTGATTCACCATTCTCATCCAACATTTAGAGTTTCTAGTCTTTGAATATTTCATCAAGCTTTGGATCATATCATCTGCACCCTCAACCATACGCTCTTTGCTCCATCACTGGACATCCTAGACGTACCATTCTCATCCTACAACAGTAAGATTTCCAGTCTTCGCGCATTTCATCAAGTTTCCTCAAGATTTGGAGGACACCAGTCGCTTATCCTCCTCAGAGGAAGTTCTTTGCTCCATCACGTTTGACATCTTAGATGCACCAACCTCATCCTAGAGATGAGTTTTTCAATCCTCGGCATCTTTCATCCTCAGAATCTCTGACGGCTGGTAAAGCAAACACTTTACCATCCATTGATTGTCCATGCACACAACATGTCGTTTGGATAAACCCATAGTTCAAGCTGATATTACTGACCCACTGACAGCTCTCTCTCTCTTCATATAAATGATTTTAAGAGTTCACTTTACAAGGTGTGACAGCATCGGCCTGTTGTCATGGTAACTATGCCTATGATGACTTTGACGTCGTTGATGTGCATTGCAACCTGCAAGGTGGAGATACAAAAATAATCAAATCATTAAAATTGGAATATGAAATTACACTGGAAATAATTACATGTATGGTCACAAAATTCATTTACACGCAAGTTTCAGTGAAAACTTCAGTGAGTCTTTAAATAGCAAATGAACCAGTGTCTACAATATGGAGGCAAGATAATTGTAAAATGTACAACACTTCATAAACACTTTTCTCTGAAACTTATACCATAAAAGTATGATAAGCTCCCCACCATGGTCACATTAATAGAGGATAAACATCAACAAACTATTCAATTTTTCTTTAAGAATTTAGAAAGTACATGTAATGTTAGGTAAATTACCAGTGCACAGAAAAGATTTGGAAAAATTTACATATTTATCTTTCTAAACAGAATTACATTTTCCTCCAAACAAACTATTTCAACGCTTCACAATGCATTTGTATCAAACTTTATTCCATTTTACTCAACTTACTTGAGAGTCTTGTACTGGCTCTTCTCGAAATCCGTCTCTGGACTTTCACTCTCGTATGAGGCAAGATTGAGAGCTGTAAAAGGAATAGGAGTAATATAAGGATTAATTAAATAATTCCATGTGAAGCTAGGTAAATCTATACTCTTTACTGTCATGCTACATCAATCAATTTGTTGTGGTTTACAGTACTTTGGATAAAATGCATTTACTAAATTCCATTTGGGGCAAATATACCAAGTATAAGGTCAATAAATTTTGGGGCTTGGGGTAAAAAATGGGAGAAAATCTTGAAACAAATTTCTGTACTTACAATTCTCAGAGAACACAGGGACAGTTAGAAGGTAGTTAAGAATATGTCTATTCCTGAATCCATGTCGAAAGGGCATTGTACTCACCGCCCCCCCTCCCAATTTAGGGCTTAAAGAATTTGGCAAAATAAATTGCAATACTTACAATTCTCTGAGAATACAGGGGCAGTGAGAAGATAGTTGAGGGCTTGTCTATCCCTGGGGTATGGGCACTCTACTGACTTCCAGGTCATGAAGTTTGTCACCTGCTTCGCTAGCTGCCAGAATTTCTGTAAAATGAAAATGTCGAGAAGAATCAGAAGTTAGATACAATTCAGATAAATCACTCTGGGAAATAGAAAATGTAACATTTATATATTTCTGTCAAATAATGATTAACCCATGTCCTTAGACATTTAAATAAAATGTGAACAATTATAATTGATATTTTAATCCTTATTATCTCACACAAACAAAAATCAGTTTTGAGTAATTTTTTCAACCTCCTAAATGACCGATGAAATGATCTTTTATGACCACGGAAGCATCCAAGTACATGCTAAAAGAGCTCATTTGGTAACTTGATAGCTGAGGGTTTGTTGTTTGATCAAATTAATCATGTATCATGGGAACTTCATGCAGAAATGAGATAAGGGAATGACTTATTTTAAAGATCCTGTCAACCTCATAGTCATGACTCAAATTCAGCTATATATATATAGGAATTGTTGAATTAAAAAAAAAGCTGTCTCAAATAGGTTAGATATATCTCCATCTGCTCACCTGAAAGTTCAGGTATCCATTAGGCATCTTATTGTTGCATCCTTCATTGAGGAAGTAGAGATCTTTGACTAGTAAACTGAAGAAGGGAATGACAATCTTATCACAAGCACCCTCCTGGGCACTCATAGCCCTCTGCATGGCTGCAGTTAAGGATTGTCTGTACGTTGAGAAGTTTGATGTGGGATCCATTTGATGCTGAAGAGAAGAAAGAAAGAAGAAAAATCAAGAATTATAGCAGATCTTTTCCATTTTTTTATACTCTCTTTTTCTAATAGTATGAATAGCATTAACAGAGGCTATAGCAGTGGGAAAATTGTACATATCAATATTACATTCACAGGCTAATCACCCTTATGTGTCACTCTTGATGAGCAAAATGTGTACAATTTACAACATACTATGAATAATGATTTAATAGACAAATAGATACTGTGTACTTTGCAGCCTCTCTTTTTACTGAATGGATAGATTCCATATCCCTGCCCTCCCTACCCCAGAAAAACACATCTTTAAATAAATATAATGCAAAATAAAATGTGAAAAGACCAGAGAAGATGAGATATTTACCTCTAAGCAGTCAAACTTGTCCGTGTTAATCTTGTTCCACGTTTTCTTTAACCTCGCGACAGGACTCATGTTTAGACCAGCTGAAAAGACAACGAAAATACAAAATGATAGGATTAAACCATAATATAAAGTACATGGCTTTCAATTTTGAACAGTAAAAAAAAATCACATAGCAATACATTACAAACATTTTGGCCTTGAACAATCCCTAGTGCCCATATGCATACATGTACGTTGCAACACATTGTTCACAACATCTTACATTTTCAATTTATCCGCCTATCGGCACATTTGGTTTGAGACGGGCAGGCAAGTTTGTAGCATGTTGCTATAGTAACGATTTTAATAAATCTTAGATGAAGTCTAGACACTTACACATGATGGCCATGAGAGAGTTGAAGTTGCCGATGTTGAAGCACTCCCTGGCGACATCGGTGAAGTACTCAATAAGACGAGCTCGATGCTTCTTCTTGATGTGCATGCAGACCTCTGTAGCCACCAGGAAACTGAGTCGGTTGAACCATTCAACGTAGGCCTCAAGGTTCTTAGTCCTCTTCAAGTCTTGGAACTTCACCGTCTGCAAGAATAAAGAAAGGAATCAAAATGTTTAGCATACATTTGTAAAACATATTAAGAAATTTAAAAAATGATAAATGAAGATCTAGCATGTAGATGGTTAACTGATGTAGGTACAAGGATTTGGCTTCATTTATGGCTTCATTTACAAACAATTGGCCATTTAAACTTCATGATTCTCTCCTAGTAGCATAAAGTAAGATATAGAAAGATACAAAAATGGATAGATAAATAGATTGATCAAACAATAGGAAATTAGATACATATAAATAGCTAGATAGAATCAATGATAACAATATGTTTGAACATACCTGACCATCAGAATCATGTTGTTTGATGAAAGATTGCACAAACTCCTCTGGCCCAATATTTGTCAACCTTTCCTGTAATGGTAGAAGGTGAAAACAAAATTGATTAAGTCAATCAAAATTATGAAGACAATAACTATTGCACACTTTAAAACAAACCATTAGGCTATACCACAAAAAATATATATATGCATGCAAACTGCAGAAACAAAAGAGAAGGAATTTGGTCATTTGTTTACATTTAGAAATAAAAAGAGGAAATAAGCCCTCTACACAAATGATAATAACAATCTTCAGCAAGTATGTCACTAACCAGAAATTGTGTAGTTGTGGTTAAAGTAGAATTCTCTGTGGATAACCACATTACTACTAAATGACATAAACACCTATTGTTCATTGTATCACGCGGCCACTGTTTAGGAAGAAATAACTATCAATTTGATGTAAACTTAAAAACTCCTAAAATAAGTCTTCAATCTATCTACTCCACGCTAGTATGAGACAATGAATATTCTTTTAAACTTGATGACCATTTCCAAGTGAGAATGCCTTTTAACCACTCTCATGAAGACAGTGTCAGGCAGTTTTTGAAAGGAGAGCTAGTCAGTGTATGTCACTGATCTAATATTTGAGAAATTGCACATTCAGAAAAGGGGGTTTGGGGAAATACCCTTGATCTTCACTAGACCTCCAATTAGAATATGAATTCCCTTCAGTGTACTCCTTGCATTGTTGATAATAATAGATATCTAAAAATGGCACAGACCGACATAAAATAACAATATCTTACCAGTTCTATATGTGTTAGCTGCTGGGCGAGAACATGGGGGTGCGGACAGACGTCCATGATGTTCATCTGGAAAGAGGCGGGGTTCGCTCTGAGGGCGTGCATGCGTTCTGCTGCCGCTGTGTTGACCCTCGCTAAGACATCCTCGTACTTCTCTAATGTAGCAAGCTGTAAAAAAAAAAAGAATGTGATTACGTTAAGATTGTTCATAATTTATCAGTCTTGTAACAATCAGTTTCACATTTTAGGTATACATTTTTTTACAAGAATAAATATCACTGATACCCGAAAATACATCATGATGAAATTTTTCAGTCTTATTTCAATATCTAATTCTATTTGTAGCAATTCAAGTTCGTTAAAAATAGAAATCAAAACTCTATTTAAAAAAACTATTGTTCAGTACGCTTAATGTTTTTATTTGTATTTCCCCACATGTATTTCTCTTTGTTATGCTCCCACAACTTCCCACTCCCTTCTCTCTTAGAGTATCTTCAAAACCATTTATAGATCAAAGGAAAACAATACTGATCATCTCATATTTTCCGGGTTGAATGACATGAAGCATCTCCCATTTTTCACAAGGTTCTCACTACTTCCTATTATTAACATCAGTCTGAACCACTTGGTGGAGGTATCACTAACAGTATCCTCTACACTTGGCAAGGCCGAAAAGAAGTATCCTCTATTTTGACAATAGAGGGATTCATCTTTAAAAGATTTCGAATCGAGATATTTCCTTGTTATCAATCACTTTCTCTTCTTCCTTCCTCATCCTACGCTCTTCATATCACTTTGTTTCCGTCCCCCTCATTAATCTCATTGATCCATTTAAAATATATTTTTTACTTTCTCTATGAATCAAATCCTCTGTTTTTACAGGCTACACAACATTTTTCCTTGTACATGTAGGTGTCAGCGATAAGAAACATAACGAAGCATGTTATTACAAATGTTATCCCACGTCAAGTCCACTTTCTCACTCATATTTTCTTTCATATCTGCTTCCCACTCAATATTCAAACTTATACTAAGTGTGTGATGCTAGGCGTTTCCTTGAAAGAAATAGTTTTTCTCTTCTTTCATGTTTGACTTAATGTGGAATTAAGAATCTCTGAATCCAGTGCAACCCCCCTCCCTCTCCACACCCCTCATTCTTACTCCCATCCATCCTTCAACTCACCCTTCTTATTAAGCCCTGCATGAGTTGACCAGCACTTTTCCTGAGGGTGGGGTCAATGGCGATACACTTCTGTGTGATGTCTTTAAGATGTCTCATCATCCTCTCGTCCCTGAAGTCGTATGGAAAAGTCTCTGTCCACTCGCTGCAAGAAGATGAAAAATATTTCACATAAAATATTGAAAAGCTACTACTGAAAATCAATTCTTGATAGCTCATATTATTGTGAATAGTGTCTCTTTGAAAATCCTTGCCACAATTCGAGCTCTTGTTGCTGTTATCAGAAAATAGTGCATGACCTGGGTAGAGATATATACATAGAGATAAAATGCCTTGTCAAAGGACAACTGCTACAGCCAAGGATAAAAATTTTCAACCTATCGACTTTCTAAACACTAGCTTTTTATCATATCTAAGAGGACCATGATATCATCCAACAAGAGCAATAAGGACGTTACTCATTCACTCTTACATGGAGTTAATAACCTTCTGACTCTCAGATGTTACCTGGAAGTCACACAACTACATATGCATGTAACCCTAACCGAATCATACACATGGCAGAATGATACCAAGCATACATAAGACTTATCTACATCAATGACAGCAGATAAAAGTACATCATATCAAGTGGCCCCATCAACTTCAATTTTAAGCTGCACGACCATGACCATATGAACCACGACAATCCCTTGAAACATAAATTCATTTTCATAACCTAGGGTTAAAGCCCTAGGTGCATGAGGTCAGAGAATACAGGAAGTGAAGTGAATGAGTGAGGTCGCTCTCTGTTCCATCGAAGTTTTGAAAGGTTTGCAGCAATTGAAGGCCTAGTTGCCTCTGAATGGGTTCAATCCGATCATAACAACTAAGTTTTATTGCCCGTGAATAATCGTTGTAAATCCATTCATAACCTCCGGCTACACATTCCAATTAGTAATTGAATAGAAGGAGAGGAGACAATGGAATACAAACGTGTTATCATTTCAGCCAATGTTGAATGAATTTGCATCAGTAGGTACTTGTAAAAAGGGTACAAACTGAAGTGAATATCCAAAGGAAATTGGCATGTTTGCATTTGAGAGTGGTGTAGTATTGGCCTAACCCCTCTACATCTACATGTACACTCAGCCCAGATATACTTTGGTTCAAATCCAGTACCATGAAACGACACCAGTCTCCAGTGACTTACAATTTTTTCTCATAAGTTCAAATGCACAGCACCCTAACTTGCATTTGGTTTATTTTATACACTGATATATTAAACATTAAGCCAGCCTAACAATAAATATACATATACATGTATATGCAGTATTAGAAGTTGCAACTCACCTGAGTAATTGCATAAGATTTGGGCCGAACTTGCGGATGGCTTCCCTGTCGACGTCTTTGGACGTTAACCTCTGTTGTCTGATGCACACCTGAAAGGAAGAAATTATGTTGAAAACCGTCAATACCGTCTTTCTTGTCAGCTTGTCACTCTACCAGAGTATTATTTTATTTCAAATTATCTGATCCTTTCTAAAACAAGATATCCTGTGGTAAAGTTGTGATAGGTAGTAATGTTCGGAACTTGACTGACGGTACCGTGGCAAATATGGCATAGATATAGGAATCTCAATGTTAATTACAAATCCTCATGGCAACAATCACACAGTCCAAAACAAACAATGGAATATCAATTATGAGAAGTGTAAACAAATCAGCTCGTCATTGACAAAAGGAACAATTAAAGCCACAGCGTAACCAAACACTCTCCTCCCACACATGTACGTATAAAATATTTGATATTGCGTTGACTGTATAAACACGGCTACATACAGTGTACGTAATTAGAACAGGACTTGTATTGTAGCATATTTGGTACCGGAAGGAAGAGATAGCTTACAAGTATCTAAATGTTCTGGTTTCCGGCAGAATTTCCTTGTTACATTATCTTATTCCATAAGGAACTATGAGATCAAGTAAGAATTACCCAACCCCCTTATAATAAAATCTTGGTATATGTTATACATGCAACATTTTCATCAATGTTTACGCAAATAATATAATATAGATATTTGGTAGGATAATATACCAACACTCAATTAAGAGTCAGACTTCCAAAGGTGTATATTCTGAAGTGTGTTCCTACAGAAGGACCTTCTTCACAGGAGCCAAAGGTTTAAACTTATTTGACATAATAGGACAAATTTCCTACATTACATTGTGTACGAGTTAGACTCCCAAAGGGGCATATTACACACACACAGTTCTTATAGAGGGATCTTTCACACGGTAGTCAAAGAGTTAACTTACCTGACATACGTCATTGAGTAGCTGATGTGGTTTAATGTGTAACCTTGATGTGAGCAGGAATGCAAACAGATATGTCCTCTGTGAAAGAACAAAAGAAATACAAATAATGATAGAATAATACTAAATTTGGTATTGAAAATGAAGTTATCTGTGACGGTGAAAGGGTTAGAGCACCACTGGAGCTTGGCACAATCCGGCTGTGTAAACAGTTCAAAAAATGGTAGAAACTATTGTTTTGTACCAATTCTTATACTAGAAATCATTCCGCTCAAATATGTGATTTCAACTGAAACATTTATTTACTCAAAGAAACAGGATACTCAATCTGCTGTACAAAGTTTTTTTTTTATTAGATGCTTTGCTATCACTCAGGAAAAAATGGCTTTGAGAAAGCAATAGAAAATTAGATAACAATTGTTCACAGTTTACTTATGCTTATCTCTCAAATCAGGAATAGCAGTCAACAGTGCTTTGTGACAATGTGGTAGATTTTTCTCCCACAACTAACAACACACTAGATTCATAAAAACCCCTACACCCTAAAAGGATTCACAAAACCGTGACCGCTGTGACAACAGGAAAAGCAGCAACAATGTATGGGAGCTGATCTAGGATTCATATTTTCGACACTCCCAGCCTCAAATCTGGTTGTCACGGCAACCCCATTGTCAGAGGTTCACGGTCATATTTTTAGCCTCCACAGACAGTGACGTCTGCTGTGGTCTGTTGTGGTCTGCTGTGGTCTCAGGGGTGAAGTTACGCCCCTCGAGAGCGATTAATAAAGGTCAAATTTCCGGAAGTGGGAATGAGGACTGGACTTCAGGACAGAGTCATGCTCCTCACTGACACGTTTGGATGGGTAAAAGATTGAAAGGTGGGCTGGACAGGAGAATGAAGACAGGATATATGAATAATTGATCAAAGTTACCTTCAATAGGGGTAGGATAGATGTTCATTTGATAAAAGCTACCATAGAAAGGAGTTGGGTATATGTACAACTGTGACAAGCTAGTTTAATGGAGTATAAGAGATATATAATTGATAAAAGCTACCATGGAAATGAGAAAGACAGATGAACGATTGATAAAAGCTACTATGGATGGGGTACGAGGTACAATCGATAAAAGCTATAATAGAAAGGGGTAAGAGAAAGAGATGTACTATCAATATGAACTACATGCAGTTGAAGTGCAGTTGATAAAAGCTACAGTGGGGAGGGGACATGGGGTATCTACTTGTCTGGATAGAGGTATCATATTTCTTGAGTTGTCTGTAGGTGAGGCAAGGATATGAAATCAGGAAAGGAGGATAATTGATACAAGCTACCATGGAAAGGGGTAGGACAGATGCATGATTAGAGCTAGGATGGAAGGGAGTAAAAGTAGTCTGGAGAGGGGGTACATTCCTTGACCTAACTTCAGGTGGGGTGAGGATATGGGATCAGGAAAGAAGGATAATTGATGAAATTTGGTGACCAATCCCCGGATCATGCATTTTACAGTCATCTTTTGTTGTGTTTGTGATTGATATTGTCAGAAGTGGCTTACTTACAGGCCTTCCTATTCCATGTCAGAAATAGTTATTTTGGGAAGGGTTAGCAAGTAGAATTTTCTAAAGAAATATAATATTTTCACTGTAAAGTTATTTCATATTCATCAAAATAAAATAAACCATGAAACTAAGATCCATGTACAATATTCTTAGAAACTTTTCCAGCATACTTGATATGCAGGCCTATTTGCATGCCTGTAAAGACTTGTGTTGTAAAAATAAATTTAAAGGCATGTAAAGCCTTTTACACACAATGCCCTGTATGTAAAGTAGTTGAGTAATTGATACCTTTATTTGCTTTTTTTTTTTCATGGTATTATTTCATTTTCTATTCTCCCTTTTCTCACGTCAAAGGACATTCTATTAAAGTTCATGGCTCAGTGAAGAACACTTGAATCATTTCATTTCAAACTGAATTGAAGCAGAAACGAAAATGCCTACTACAAGCAATAATGCCTATCAAAGCAAAGCAATTCTGACATTTCAGGTAATTTTCACTCATGGCATTTCGAAAGTCAGGGAAATACCACAGCACTTTGGTGCCTTGTTCTTTTGCTCACATCTATACAACGAAATTACTAGGAACTGAGAGACCTTGAAACACCACTGCATGTATGCTGGTTTACACTACACTACCTACATACATGTAGCTAGACATGTCAATAATAACGGTGGATTATGGTAGTCTATAAGTCCAGCCCCCTTTTTGACACTGTCTCTCGCATTTGTTCGCATACTGAAATAAATATACGTGTATTGTAAGAAGGTTTCCATCTAATACATGCAGTAAATGAAGTACAAATGTGTGTGAATTTAATTATTGTTTCATCATAAATGGATCTTTTTAAAATCACATTTATGGCTAGATCCTACAGTTAACACCAGACATTTTCATATAAATTTTTAAAAAATTTAAAATTGTTAATCAAGAATGCTCCAAATGTAGCCTACACAAACAGGAAAATACAAAGTATTAAGTGTAATTATAACAATTTTTTAATCGAGGCAGCCATGCTTAATTGAGGCACAAAATCTCTATAAAAAAATTTGAATGAAGCCTGTATGTACCTAATTTCACTATCACTTTCTTTTCCACATCACAGAGAAAAAAAATAACTAAATAAGGTGCAAAGAAAGTGAGGATATAAGCTCAAACACTAACAAATTCTCTCATTCAATCACTTCAAAACTATTCCAACTGTGACTTCTTTTTGTTAGAAAAAAAAGGTGATTTTGTGCATGGTCAAACTTGACTAATCTCACAATAGCAAGTGGGTTGGTTTGAATCAGAATCGCTTGATTACCCATAGAGGCCTACAGGGAAAGGGGGTGGGGCACTTTGATCATCTACAGAGTAAAATCAAGGGTACACTGATATACTAGAATGCAAATTCAATTTTCGTTTACTGGAAATGTTATTGATATTTCTCAGTGTTACATTATATTTTCAGGCCTACTTTATGCATATTAAATTCTGTCTGAACGATTTAATTCTCAAATTGTTGCCATACATGTGTAAGTTGCCCTTTTCAGAAGAAAAATGGAAGATAATTTGAAATTTTTTGTGACATTTAGATTTAATAACCCTCTAACATAGCCCCCTCATGAAAGAGAAAAGGGAACTTACATCTGGGTAGTATGTTGCCGTGGGAACGAGATGCTGTACAAAAGCCTCCAGTGTTCCAGATGTGAGGATGCCATCTTGGTATACTAATGCCTGCACAAAACAAAGATGAAAGAAAAATATAGGATAATAAATTTCAAATCCCTGTAAAAACATTATTTCCATATCACAGAACTGGAATATATCTGCTTTATATAGGTACACACTGCTGGACAAGAAGTAAACTTTTTAAATAAAATTCATTTAAGGCATTTCATACTTTTTCATTAACTTTCTTGAAATGAATATATATAAACATACCATCGGTTGACAAAAAACAACAATAGATTATCCTAACATGAGTCAGCAAGATGATTCCAAAGGCACAAACAGATAAGAATGAATTGCTCTATGGTCCTGCAATGAAATATCCTTTGAATATTGAAACAGAAGCTCCTTCTCAAGCAAGTAACTAATATTATCCTGTACTATGAAGACTTCCATCAAGGAGTCAAGCTGCCTACTGTTTATTTTCCTCAAAAAACAAAACCTACATCCATTTTGATGTCTTCCATGAAAAAGAACTAAACACAAACTGGAGACTGTTGCAGTTTTTATTTGACTGTCGTCACATTTATTCCAGTTTCAATAAACATTTATAACCTTTCCACTTGTTACCGCTCAAAACCTCCTTCTTGTTCAATTCACAAGCAAATTTAAGTTCAACTAGGGCAGACAGTTACAACAGATTACTTTGTCAAACCAATTTTTCGGAGAAGAGTCAAACGCAAATAGATTTCTTCACAATACAATGTGAAGTTCAAGCAAATGGAGAGTTGTTTTTACACCAGTGAGATTTACAACATAATCCTCCAAAGGGGAAAGGTCAATCGCTGATAACTGGCTGAGGGAAAATCAACAACATTCCTGTGGTGTCTTGGGACCTGAATTCCTTGCATTTCTGACCCCATGTGACCTTTCTCTCAAGTTTATCACCATGGATACCCCATGCACTTGGAGGTTGGTAGCAGGGGCAGTAAATAAGCCAATGAAGTCATGGGATTTTGTGTCGTCTCGAGTCAAGAATCTTGGGGGAAAATAATATTCCTCTGAGAGTAGATACTTCTCTGTTACATCAGAGTATTATATCATTTGCACACAGGCTAATGGTACTAACAAAAATAAGCTTTATTGGTCTATATTAGCAGTCCATTTCATCATTACTCATGTGAAATGTAAAGAATGAAAATCACATACTTCACTTTAATACAGTTGCTTCACTCTTGAAAGCCAAGCTCTCATGTCTGACCAACAGTCACTGACCACATCATCATTCAGAGTACTTTTAGAATCACTTTGAGGAATCTACCAGTTGTATGAAACCACGAACAACTCTCTTGGTATTCGCATCATTCACGATGATAATAATGCAGAGCCTTACACATCAACACATGTACAAACACTGCAAGAGGAAACCTTACAACAAGAGTTCGCTAACCTAGATATAAAGAGTCTTACTCATCTCTTGATACAGAAGCCACTTTTCCCACAAGTTGTGACTCATTCTACCACTATCAAAATAACAGAAACCGGTGTTTTCCCCATCGATAAACAAAGAAAATATTGATAGGACAAAGATGGTATACTGTGTGAAGTTATGAAAGCCTAGATAGGAGCCTATATTGTTGTCCTTCTGAAGCACTGTTTTGATGCAGACATCAGCTCAAGACAATGTTTATTTGCCTTCTCTCATTCCCTTCTTCACATGTAAAGTTGTGCTTTCCATCCATATAACTTTCTGAGTTTCTTACTCCTTTTTTGTACCTGTGAAATATCTTTCACTGCGAGTCAGACTGTCTCTCCATTTTATCAGAAAGACAGAAGACTATACTCAATGATTCAATTCCCACCCAATCTGGACATCTCTCCCTAATGCCCTCTCATTGGAAGGTGAATATCAATTGAATCATGTGCTAACAGCCAGAAGGCATTAATTCACAGGCCTATAGGCTTACTGTTACAAAGAGTCAATGCCCTTCAAGCTCTCAGCACATAAATATTGGCTACAGAACAACACAGTGATTAAAAATAAACCTAGGATGTAAAATAATGGAACGTGGGGGGAAGGAGGGCCCAAGGCCCCAATATTATATTGTCTGTTCTTTCTTTTTTTTTGCAGATCCATTATTTTTCTAACCAGTGCAACCAAAGCAGGTCACAATAACCCATCCCCTAAAATCATACCCTTCTTCAAAATTCACAAGTTCAAAAGTTCTCCCACTGCTTTGGTAAGCAAGTTCAAAAACACCAAATGGCGGCCTGATTGCCGGGCCAAAAGTTGTTTTAATCCAGGTTCAGCGCCAGACTCTGCATTGTGACAGGAAACAACAGGAAATGGCCTGAATCTACTGGTAAAGAAAGCAAACTGCTCCTGGCATTTTGCAAGAAAGGATGGAAATATTTTTCACACACCAGAACACATTTCTGTCAAAAAGCGTGACCTACAATACCAGAGAAATTTTCTTTAGTTTGAAGCTTGAGGCACTAAAGAAAATGATTGGCTGTCAAATTATGTGTAGACTGTATGAGAAGAATAGGGATGGAGGTTCAACACATGGATCTATGTGAACTCTAGGTCTCCACAGCAGAGAGTAGATTTACATCATATATCATAACAGACAATTTATTGTAGGAATGTAGGCCTATGCAATAATATGGAAAGAGATAAGACACTTTACAAAACTATGCTTACAAATTAAAGGAAACAGCTACGAAGTATAATCAAGTCTCCAGAATTACAGACTGAAATCATTAGACAATTGTTGAATCTCCAGACAATTGTTAGACAACTGTCAAATCTCACGAGGACTGTATCTTTCAAGACTCAGACTAAGTAAGGGGATGTAAGTTGGGAATAAAAGCTAGGATCATTCACAAGATGCTTACCAATGTATCCATAATCTTATACAGGGCTTGAGTAATCACAAAGGAATTTTTAAAAATAAAACAATGTGAAAGAAAAATGTTGTCTTATGATTTCAACTTCAGCCCTACAGTTATCAATCACCACGTACCTTACTCTCTTGAAGAATAAGACCAATCCTTCTACGTTCTCCGATTATTGTTGTTAATTCCTTCATCACTTCCTTCATGTTGTGCACTATCTCCTCTACCGATCGATGCCAAATTTAGTCCTTAAAATAGTTTCAAAGTAGTCTCCAAATAGGTGCAGACAATGCAGACCAAAGAAATCAGTGATGAAATTCTAAAGTTGAGTCTTATCATCGATGACTAACTTTGATTGAATGTGAAATCGACTTGTGATGTGGTTGTGGAGCCTTCTAGACTAACAAATGCACTCGTCTGGATGTCAGCGATGCTTTAAATATCCTCCCAGGTTTCAGTATCACTGCATGCGTATTGAAACCTCAACTAAACCTTAACCACCACCACCACCAGTACACTTTTCACTACGCCTACAAGGACACTACCTGATCTGACGAACAGTTAGCAAAAGCGCTATCCTTGCGGTGAAATTCCCCTGCAAGTTTTCGTACTTGGGACTCTTCCCCTTTGCTATCAATGACAGTTGATAGCATAGTATAGCCGAATAAAAATAGATAGTGAGATAGCGTATCACGAGCCATAGTATGCTCAGCAGGCTATTATTCTTGCCTCGCTCCGCCTCCTTCCGCTCTCTTCCTCTCTGGGCAACAAGCTACGTAACGCAACTACTTCCCCCGCCAGCTCCATATTTGTGATCACTTGATAAAGCAGGATGTTTATAACTGTGGCTATTTTTGGTTCAATTAATGTGTTTTGTTTCTTAAGTGATTTACAAGAAGAGCTTAAGTGTCGGTTACGTATGGCTCGTAATAGACAAAGTCATGAATAATGTATTCTAATAGGTTTTCTTTGAGAATGAACAATGATCAATCAAAGAAGATCCGGCTACAAAAAAAAATTTGAATCAATACTTAAAAAAAAAAAAACTTTTAATAGTTTATTAGAAAAAGAAAAGTAAGTAAAGCTCACTAATAATATTGGAAAAGAAAATAGCAATATGCTTATTCAGGAAAAAATACTATTTACACAAGGAAGACACAAATAATAAGGAAAATAAGAAGAAATGAAGACAAACAATACAGAGAACTAAAAGAAAAAAGAACAAATAAGAAGAATGAGTAAATTACGCAATGCGTAATAAATGTCCCCGCCGGAAGTGCAGATCTGTGGAAATTAACTAGCCTGAACCTTAAAACTTCAGTGAAAAACTTTAGTGAATAAAATAATAATAATAATAATTCAAAAGAAGAGAATACCAACAATGCATGTATACAACTGAAATATAAAACATGAAAACATTATGAACCTTCAGCCATTTTGAATAAATTTGCATAAATTTGCATGAATAATGAATTTCAAAATTCTGTGTAGAAGTTTGGAAGCCCCCACCCAGCCCTATCAGATAAAACAATCGGAATCAAAATCCGATGTGAAATAGAGGAGAAGTAGCATTTTTCGTCAATTTTGAATAAATTTGCATAAATTTGCATAATTAATGAATTTCGAAATTCTGTGTAGAAGTTTGGAAGCCCCCACCGAGCCCTATCAGATAAAACAATCGGAATCAAAATCCGATGTGAAATAGAGGAGAAGTAGCATTTTTCGTCAATTTTGAATAAATTTGCATAAATTTGCATAATTAATGAATTTCAAAATTCTGTGTAGCAGTTTGGAAGCCCCCACCCAGCCCTATCAGATAAAACAATCGGAATCAAAATCCGATGTGAAATAGAGGAGAAGTAGCATTTTTCGTCAATTTTGAATAAATTTGCATAAATTTGCATAATTAATGAATTTCAAAATTCTGTGTAGAAGTTTGGAAGCCCCCACCCAGCCCTATCAGATAAAACAATCGGAATCAAAATCGGCCAAGAAATGACGGAGAAGTAGCATTTTCTAACATTTGAGCACACACGGACAGAGGGACGGACGGACGGACGGACGGACACACACACACACACACGCACACACACACACACACACACACACACACACACACACGAACGGAGCCCCAAAAAATAAGAAAAATGAAGAGATTAACAAATGCGAAAAAGAAGATATTAAACAATCAATGAATACAAAGAAAATAGACCAAGAAAGAGAGATATCCACAACAGAGAAAAATAAGTTGGAATAAGGAAGGTAATGAAAAATCAGTGTGGGCTGGACCTTAAGTCTTGAAAGTGATATAAAATATTTACAAGAACATGTTTTTCTTATTATTAAATCTTGATATGACAGATAAGTGGTGGGCGTTGATATTAGTCGAGATGAAATTAAATTCGTAAATTAAACTTAAAAGCAAAAGCAAACAAATTCATACAACATGCTATAAAACAAACATCAAGAACCATTGAGATTGTATAACTGGTTACCAATTAATTATCATTAAAGATAAAGTGAAAGAAATCATCTTCACTTTCAATAATTTTTGGTGGGTGGGACGTTTATATTGGTATCATTTTATATACAAAATATAAACAAACAAATAAAATCATATGACACGAAACTGAAAATGTCACATGTAGTTAATTATATCTCATAGATGTATAAATCATGACCTAGTAAACTTTTGTTGATGAATGTATCTCTCATGACCTACAACTCCCTCAATGACATGCAGTTTCGGGGTTGTGCTTACGGTGTTTCACTATCTCTTTTCAAATGTTTCCTCCTGATACTTTAAATAGCAGTGATCAGAAACAAATATTTAGTATGTATTTCGTCTAGAATTCTAGTATGATTGCAAAATATGATTAAGAACTGGATGAACTGAATCTCCCTCCTCATTTTTTTCAATGCAATGTAGAATAAATGTATTTTAATTTAGAATAAAATGATCAATATAAAATAGATCTGATTTAGTAGGTGGCGAGTTTATATCAATATTATTACTATTATCATTACATCTACCAATTAGCTCACATCACACTTCAAATCATAATAAGCAGTGATGCACAATTACTAATTCGAATTACAGAAAACTTCACAAGTACAGTATTGCCACAAAATATCTCACTGGAGCATCCGTTTGAATTACATAAGCAATATCAGACTACAGTGTGTATAAAAGAAAAACAAGAGGCATAATATCACTCAGGACATCACATGGTTCTTGCACCAGGCATTTATCAAATCTTAAAAATCAAAGAAATTTCTTTAGAAACAAAAGAAGAATCACAAGACATGTTCCCTGACCATGTGATAAACCATCTATAATTACAACTCCCAAACCAAAGAAAGCATGATTCTGGCTAGATTACTGAACAAACAAACAAACTTTCTGTTAAAAGCAGGACTTTCTACAGGATATTACAACAGTCATTTTTATTTTAGCACATTCGGTCGAGTTATGACGTAGAGAATCAGGAAAAGGACCCTTGTATTCAGGGGCTGGCATGAATGGGGAAGTACCACCACACAAGCCTTGATTTTTTTATTCTATCATATTCTATATTTTTAGCCAATTTGATGAGTTGAATTATGACGTTGGAAATCAGGAAAAGGGTTTGTATTTCAGGCCTTTATGAAAAATATACCAGCTCCAGTACTTGATGCAATTTTATTGAATGCTAATTTGAAACATCATTTCATGATGGTTTAAATGTCCTTTAAATCATTTTATAAAAATAATTTTATGAGGATATATTACTGTTACAAACTGAAATACAAGTATATTTCTTTATCTATAAATCTTCCACGATTAATTCTATTTCTGTATATGATGTAAATCTTGCTAAATAATACTCATCTAGCAGTATAAGGCCAGATATTAATAAAGTTTTAAATCATACCATTTTTTATTGTTGTCCAAATGTTTCAAGAGAGTTTAGTATTTGTTTTCAATTCACAAGAGGGGTGAAAACTAATTAAATTGAAAGCTTTGTTCAATACATTTAAGATTAAAGATGTTTGTTTCAAAACCCGGATTTAGCTAGCCTGGATGGATCATGTGTTACTTTCACTTTCTCTTTTGTACATGTGATCTGATATGATCTGTAAAAATGATGAAAGTTTCACTTTTGATCACAGTATTTTGGGGGGAGGGAAAAAATCTAATACTTGATAAGTGAGTGGGTGGGTTTATCAGCAGATTAAATCAATAACAATTTTCAATACAATGATTGCTTTTCAATAGAGCTGTCGGGGATTTTTTTTCCATCACATGTCTTTACATCATTACATTTTCAACTAATGGGATTTTTGTTTCTGGCAAGGGGTATAATTTGTTTTTTTAAGATAAGAAATAACATTTCCACACTTGATCTTTTGATCATAAGACCATAATCAATCATGTAAAATAAAGTGAAAATGAAAGCAAATTGGGATTGGGTTAGGAAATTTTCAGGTGTCTGTTTAAAGAAAAAAATGAATGTCAATGCAATCAAAAGTGAGAGTGATGATCATGTGTTTATTACCAAATAATGTGCTGATATTATCTACCTGAATAACAAGATTATTGGTGTCATCATTCTTTTGGTATCGTCTATGATCTATCTATCCTATACAACCATTCACTAATTTAACAACTAAGCACTTGTAGCAACAGGCCAAAATTTCCCAATATCACAACTTTTAGCATAGATTTTTTAATACAAACAGATTTCTAGATTACTAACTTCATACAAGTTTGGAGATGTTCGAAGTCCAGTGAAAGATACATGGCAAATTAGAAACAGAGAAGGCAGTAAGAGAATGAGGGAGATAATATAACTGGGAGAGAGAGAGAGAGAGAGAGAGGAAAAATGGGCAAAATAAGCTAAATTATGGTAAACTATTAAGTACAGACATGGCAACTTGTATGCATGCAATATTACTGAAATTGACATAAATATATCCAAGGACATTTTATCCATCCAACTACTGTAAATGACCTTCCAAAATCGCAACCATGGCCCAGGAGAATGATGCTGGAATAATTTGTAAACAGCATGACATTGAACTGAGAGCGGAAACATGTTCCTTTTGTTTTAATACACAGACAAACATTTCTGAAAATAATAGGAGTGGAATGGGTTTTCCCAATAACTGCAGTATAACATTATACGGAAACAGAAAAACCCTTTCATTCTCCCCTTAAATTTTCTTATGTTGTTGCCTCGACTCATCTATTTGAAAAATTTAGGACATAACCCTCTCTTTACTTTGTCTTTATCCTCCTCCTCTTTCTATGTCTCTCTCTGTCTCTCTCTGTCTCTCTCTGTCTCTCTCTGTCTCTCTCTGTCTCTCTCTGTCTCTCTCTGTCTCTCTCTGTCTCTCTCACCCCCCTCTCCCCCTCTCTCTCTTTCCTTGGTCTATCTGTCTAGCTACATTGTCTGTATCTTTCTTTTTTCTTTTCTCTATCATTTTGTTTGGAGTTTCTTTTCTACCACCATTTTCATTACTCCTCCTACATTTAACCACCTAAACCCCAGAACCAAAGAGGGGTAACAGAATCTAGGCGTGGCCTTCCCCCAGATACCCCATCAACTCCTTAAGATTAAGGTCTCTTGTTGTTTCTGTTGCTACCGTAACCTAGGCAATGATTACTTATAGAACACATTCTACTACAACATAGACCCTTAGAGGGGTGTTGTCTCTATTGTTTCACCCAATCATGAATCATCAAAGATTCCCATGATAAACTAATTTAAGATACCAGGGTTATCTCCTTAGGGATGACTAGGCAGATAATTTTGTTGGTCTACAAACATTAACATGGTTATCCACCAACATCCTCAAGTTCATTCCCAAGCCTCTACATGCATAACCATATTAATCCATAACCATATTAACCCATAGTTTTAAATGCTGAATAAAGTTACATTTTTTGTACAAACACACATTTTCTACAGCTAATCTGAAGGCTGAATCAATAGGTACCTTGTTAACCTAAGATGTATTTCAGGGGAGTGTTTTTCATCAAGCGTTTTGTCAGTGATTTTAACCAACAAATTTGCTGTCAGCCAATCAGATGCAAGGATTTCAGTAGCTTATAACAGTTGTCGGACGGAAAAAATCACTGACAAAACGCTTGATGAAACGCTCCCCAGAAGGTACTTATTTTGGATGATGCATAAGTAATACAGTGTCTCTATACAGTTGATGAGTAAGTGTGATGTCCTTAACCCGATGACTTCTGAATTCTCTCATTACCATAGGCTTAATACAGGAACCACCCACTTTCCGTAGGCAACAGGTTAAAAGAAATCCTTGTTCCAACAATGGCTTATTAACCTTTCCATCTTATATCAAAGAAACTTCTTCAGAGCCTATTCATGGGGTACATTATGTGCCATTTGAACGAGGAAAGGGTGACATTAATTACCCCTCATCATTTGGATTAATCAACTGTGGTTTTCCTCACCCCCATCTCAAGATGTTAATAGGGATGATCTCATGGATGCGTCACATCATCAGAGCATCCTTAATGAGCTTCCCTGGATGAGTAATGCTGGAGGCATAATAAACTCAACAGATAACTGTTTCAAGGAGTTTTGGGAGAAGTAAACCGAGTATTCACAAAGTACTTGTGCCACTGTATGTTCAGTTATAGACATAATAATTAAGAACATCTATGAGCATCATTTTTCAATACCAAGATAAAAAAGTTTATTGGCAATTCAAGTATTTGTCATTCTTAGTTGCCCACATTACTATTCGCTCAAGAGTTTCGGTACAGCTTGGGATTTTGCACACACAAAAAAATAGGCCTAAATGAATATCCATCAAGCGTCTGTCCCTTGTGGCTTCCAATGCCAGTCTTTCCACAAATCCAATCGATTTTTAAAACCATAACCTATTATCACCAGACCTAGGTAAACAGAGTCTACAGTATTTCCTCTTTTCACCTTTATATATAGAGAGAAGGAAACAGTATGAGGAACATAGTCAAAATTAGTTCTGCAGTTGCTACTATTTAAGTTTTTCTGACAATAGTTTCAAAAAGGGGGTTTGTTGTTTGTCAAATTGTTACCAAGAAATGATTTCTTAAAAATCCAAGTTTGGGTCAGTGTCCCGTCAAAAAATATTCAGTAGAATGGGCTTGTAAAAAAGTGGAGGATGTGCAATCTAAATAATGCGTAACATATGTGGATTCATTGTCATATTAGCTACGTTCATACGGGACTTGTAGTTTCGAAACTTTAAGTTAGTGAAACTTTAAGTTAATGAAACGACGACTCACTAACCACAACGAGGGTTCACATGGGCCCGAAACAACGATGCTCGTTGTTCTGAAACTACAAGCTGAGCGATCGTCATTGTTAAAACTGGAAGTAGAAACCGATTGTGTGTATAGTACACATACAGATCCTGTGTTCATAATTTGCATGAAGGGTATATGACCCAGAAGTTTAACATGAACAGAGAGGTCATCGTTGAATACAAGCTTGCAAAAATTAAAGTTTATTACGTTCACATGGTCCAAAACTGCGACGGATGACCCCCTGCTGCTTGTGGTTTTGGCGTTAACCACGAGCTCGCTTGTGGTTCTAGAACTACAATTAAACTTAAAGTTTTGGAACTACGAGTCCGTTCATACGGTCTGAAACTAATAGATAACTACAAATTAACTTAAAGTTTTGAAACTACAAGCGAAACTTAAAGTTTAGCTCCCATCATGTGAACCTGGGCTGAGCTTCCATTCCTCTCTTGACACTGCCACCATACAATGAAGAAATGAAGGAAAGAAAGATTGTAATTTGTAAACCAAAGAAACAATAATTGCAAAAGTAGAAAAGGAGCAAGGAAAGCGGCAGTGAAAGATGGTTTGATATATGCTTCATGATATAATGCACGTACATATATACGAACCAGACTTTTTGAAGTTTTAGAAGGGGTTATAAATGGAGAATTGCTTCTTCCATTTCAAATAATATCACTTGATTCAAACCTCCATGACTTTTAATCGAACCCAGATTTTCTTGAGGATCATAATTTTAAGACATGAAAATGAAAGTGGAAGTTTGATAAAAACTTGAAATCTGACCAAATGATTTCCATCAACTAAACATGAATTTCCTTCCAGAGAAAAGGCATGCCTGTAATTTCCATCAAACGATATTGTCAGTGAAATAGACATAGAAAAGGATTAAAAACATAGGTTTTGCAGGAAAACATAAAAATTATCTGATCAATGGCAGAAAGAAAATCAGGTCTGACGGAGCATCAGCGATCGATTAGGGTGACAGAACATGAGACAAGATGTTTCAAAAGGAACATGTCTGAGGTGGGTACGTGCCAAATATCTTCACCTGTTCGTGTTTGGGTTTCTCTCTTTCCTCCTTCCTTTTCTAAACATATTCAGGAAACATTCCGTATGAGGTAGGATGTTTGGCATGGAAAATCCTTTGGCAGCTCTTACGATAACTCTGCACACCAAATCCCTATCTCCAAAATCTGCCATACACCTTTTCCCTGTATTGGACTGATAAAATCTTTAACTGTTTTTCACAATGAAGACGGAAATTAAGCACCCCCTCCTATTTTTCTAACTTTTTCTTCTGTCAAATGCTACATGTACCTTTCATGTCATGGTTGCAAATATTTGCACATTCCTTTTCCATTTGTTTTGGACTTAAAATATAATTTGTCAAAAACAAACTATGTTGTAAACTTACAACACAGATAATAAATAAAAATTAAATCTTAGTTATCCAGTAGATCCACGTGAATAAAAGTCTGAACTCTGTTTCATGGTTTGTCAAACAACAATGCTAATCCACAACAACCTTGGACTTGTGCAGTCTGCTGAACAAAAGGAACTGTCAAAAATGTCACTTTAATAGACAATGCAACACACCCACATTCCCCATTCTATGGATAATAAAAAGTTCAGTATGGAATATGTAGACAAGTTTAGAGTGTACTGCAAATGCATTAACATATCGTCATAAAAATTATTCATAGATCACATTATTATTATCATTATTATTATTATCATCATCATCATCATCATTAATTGATATTATTATTATTATTATTATCATCATCATCATCATCATTAATTGATATTATTATTATTATTATTATTATTACTAGCGGGACCCGTGGAAATCCACGGGTTCCTTTTTTACATTGCACATTCAACATTTTCACAATCGATGTGTACATTCTTGTGAGTTTATTCATTTTTAAAAAAAATTTTGTTAATGAAATTATCACTAAATTGCTCTAAATGGAAACGAAAATGGTTATGAAGATTGATTAATTTTTGTAGGTAAATTTTGTTGTCTTTAATTTCGAGTCCGTCCACATTCACATACAAAGACGATACACAGACATCATTTATAACTGAAAAAACATGACACTTTTTTTTTTTTTTTATAGTTACAAATTTTGTAATAGGATTTCAGAGAGAGAGAGAGAGCGGGAGAGGGGGGGGAGGCGGGTTGGAAAAGGGGTTGGAGAGATAACAGGTGGGAAAATTAACCGGAAGTTAGAGAGACGGAAAGAGAAAATAGGGTGTCTATCGATGTGAGACTTTTCATTGAAACCTTGTAAGTGCTATCTTGGAAGGGGTCCTACTAAAAGCCGCCAACAGCAGCCAACAGCAGCCAACAGTATACCAAGACACAGTAATTGATTTACCAAAAGCCGCCAAGAGCCGCCAAGAGTCCGATCTACTAAAAGCCGCCAACAACCA
Source organism: Heliocidaris tuberculata (assembly GCA_025618425.1). NCBI lineage: Eukaryota > Metazoa > Echinodermata > Echinoidea > Camarodonta > Echinometridae > Heliocidaris > Heliocidaris tuberculata. Next base: position 23,621,658 of record CM046851.1, on the reverse strand, counting down.
TAGCGATCATTTATTTTTTATAATTTTATTCTTTTGCTGATTTTAGGCCCTAAAATAACATTTTTTGCTGATTTCGTACCATAATATTCAGAATAGCCTTAGCAATATTTAAGGAGCGTTTTGGTTGTTTCTTGGCTGCTCCGGGATTTGTTTTCGGCTAGTTTTCAACTCTGCTAATGGCGGCTGTTGGCTGCTGTTGGCTGCTGTTGGCTGCTTTTAGTAGGACCGTCTTGGAAGTTTTAAATGGTCGATTGAAAGCACCGCTAGGGATTGGTGTTATTTGGTTTGACGGACAGACATAGTACATCGTTTAGATGGATGCACGTAACTGTCATTCTTTTGTTCAAATGACACACCCTTATATTATTATAAACAAAATCATGTTTATATACACACAGGCATTCACTCAGAGAAACATGTATTTACACACGCATACGTGCGTGTTCATGGTCACAATTACTTACCCACTTACCCACGAACTCAGTTAAAAATATTGTATAATGTTATGTAATGTACATAATTTATGTTAGATATCATTATGACATAAAGGGGGAGGGAGAGAGAGAGGGGGGGGAGTGGGGGTAGACAGATAGGAAGAGAGAGGAATGGATGTAGAGAATATAAACATAACAGAAAGAGAGAGAAAGAGTGGAATAAAGATAACAGAGTTTCTTTTGAAGTTATAGTGTTTCCATTTAGCTTATTGTTTTTTATTAGAACTTAAATATAGTTGTAAAATTAATTACTATGGCCTAGTTATGTATATTTTGTGTATGGAATATTGTTGTCATCATAGAGGTCGCTCATTACTTAAGTCTATAGCAAGAAATACAATTTTGGTTATAGAAATTGGTAGTAATTATATATTTTCTATAAGTAATCGCGTGAAGATTCACCTATACACATATCATAATTCTCAAATTCAATCAGACACTTACATGTAATTAAATATGAGCAATACATGCGTTCAATCACATCCTACAATACACATGAAAAGTATTCAAAGAACAGAAGCATGAATTTTCCGAATATTGGGCCCCCTCCCATCACAAAATCACTGATCCGGCGCTGGCCCCCTCCCTCACAAAATCCTGGATCCGCCGTTGGACATGGTGGATGGTGAAGGCAGGCCCTATCATGCCCCTGCCCTCACTCTTCTGCCGCCAGTGGCGTAGAAAGGTCCCAAATACAATGAAAATAAAAATGATTGATGCATTCACATAATCCCGCATCACCCATCAAATCCTTCACCCCTGCTAGTGCTATCTATACTGTGAGTTTATTTTTCTACAATGAAAAAAAAATTTTTTTTTAATTGAATGATGCATTCACATACCCCCCCCCCCCTGCCCGCTATATCTACGTCCATGACTTCAATGGAATAACGCTCCTAGCATAATGTTTGCCCCTCAAACGGATAATGTTCATGGAACGATTTTTTTTTTTAAAGAAACAAAATAGATGTAGAATATACTCAAATAAAATGAATTTACCATCGAATAAAAAAATGAGTACAGGTGTATTCGCCCGGGGGGGGGGGGGGCACTCAGGTATATTGGTGTACACATGCGCGTCCAAAAAAAAAAAAACGCGTAAAAAGGGTTTTTTTTTTCATCCAGGACGCGTAACGCGCGTTACATGTTAAGGGGTCGAAAACGCCGATTTTCAACAAAAAGGGGGTGCTGAATGAACGGAACACGTTTAGGGGGTCATTTTCATTCCGGCGGCAATGGTACGAACAAAACATTTTTAGTTCGATTTTCAGGAACTTGAACGCCCTTTGAACGGTGGCGTGTGCAGAAAAACGGGTGTTTGATCTCAATTACAGGAACCTAGGGAGTTGTTAAATGGCTTTATGTGTGTGATTATTGTGCATGGATTTCTTTCCGATACAGTTTATTTCTCTGGAAGTAAATTACAAAAGTTGTTCTTTTTTTTCAAAAGTAAGCAAATGATGATCGTGTATTAAACACAGTTTGAAACCTGTCCTACATAATTGAAGTAAATTATAACATTTGTAGGAAACAGCATTTCCTATATGTGCAGTTTATTTTGTTTGCCTTGTGTGAAGAATATGTCAGTTTGCAAAAGGTGATCTTGAATTCAAGTGGTGTATTTTTTATGTTGGTTAAGTTAATCTTGTTTAGGGAGTAATATTTAAGACAAACTTGTTTAGGGGGTAATATTTCAATCAAACCTGTTTAGGGGGGTAATTTTTATGAAAAAACACGCGAAATCCTTGTTAAGGGGTGTCTTTTCACCAAAGTATGAAACTTGTTTAGGGGGCATTTTTTAAATCCATGGACACGCATGTGTACACCAATATACCTGAGGTGTATTCGGCCTAACCTGTTTCCAATCTTGAAATAAGAAACGCAGTGAGACAAACTGTAGTATTAAAAAAATGGTAAGTATACTATTTTCAATCTTGAAATAAGCAGTGCTCAGTGCATGCTAGACGTCTCCTTTAGAATTCATAACCTTTTTTTTTTGCTTGTCAGATAATTTTTGAAAAAAAAGACCCCCCCCCCCCCCAAAAAAAGAAGAAAATATTGATAACTTTTTTTTCTTTTGGTTGACAGAGAATTTTTGAGTAAAAAGACCCCCCCAAAAAAAAAAAAAAAAAAAAATACTGATAAACTTTTTTTTTTTTGCTTATCAGAGAATTAAAAACCACCCCCTTTAAAAAAAATCCTGGGTACGCCACTGCTCTGGTAGGATGAATTCATCGTCAAATGTTAACTGTAGTATTAAAAAAATGGTAAGTATACTATTTTCAATCTTGAAATAAGCAGTGCTCAGTGCATGCTAGACGTCTTCGCTGGGAGTTCAACCAGCCAAGCCTTACTACAGCTCAGCCTCAGACTGTGGGCGCTGCCGTGACAGATTACCAGCGTTGTAAAGAAGAATGTCATCAGTTTTTAACTAAATACAGATCGAATAGGGGAAAACAGAGCCCACAGATACTATACTCAAACATTTTTTGTTCTCAGCAAAGTCACTCACGTCCAAAGTTAACCTTAAAATCTCGAAATAAACAGCTTTTACTGCAGGTTTCTTCCCCCGTAGTTATTTCAAGCAGCCAAGGCTTCAGTGCATGCTGGTACCGCTCAGAGCAGAGTGCAACGACGCCGAGACAGAGTCCGGCTAAAAAGAGAAGAATTTCATCAGTTGACTATACAGAGAACATAGAGACAAACAAAGTCTATAAATACAGTTTCTAACATTATTTAGTTCTAAATAATATAACTCACGTTACGTCCAAAATCATCTAATGTATGACTCTGAGTTAGCTCGGGAATTCGCGGTCAAATATCTCATGTTGAGTGCTGTGTGCAATGCATGCAGTGTATTCATGCCTTGTGCATGTGTGTATATAGTCGCGTCGCACAGTGAGCTTGCATTGAGATTGCACCGCAGTCTGGTGGGTGCTGCTCCTACATGGTATACTTGATCACAAAGCGGACTATGATACAAATCGTACGTACATACCACGGACCTCTGTTGAACATACCCATGGCATAATTATTTTCTTACGTGGGTTTCCCCGGTGAGAGATACAGAGTCTGCACTACGTACCGTTCGCCGGACGCACGCGCAGTCGTCGTCTGATTTGGTCGGCGGCGAGGCAAAGCACGCGGGCCAATGGGGTTTGGTCGTTCAGGAGATCGCGCACCTGCTGCCAACGCGACGTCGTCGTGCAACGCGAAGGGGGCGACAACCATGCGGACGGCCAGGCCGACTGGTCAGGACGGAAGGCGGCTCGCGGCGGGCAGCGGGAAAAAATTCTATAGGGTCCAACGGACCCCCTCCTGCAGCGCATGCAAAGTCAATCGGGGCGGGCGCGGGACCTCCCGCGTCGCCTTAGCGTATTAATTATTATAGATCATTATCATTATCATCATCATCATCATCATCATCATTATCATCATCATTATTATTATCATAATAATAATAATTATTATTATTATTATTATTATTATTATTATTATTACTATTATTATTTTATTTGGCAAAGAAAACATTACAAAGTAGAAACACATTTGACAAAGTAAAGATAAAAATAATACAGCCATTGGAATGCCAGGAACAGAAAAAGTTAACTAAATAACTGTAGCACTCTTTACGACATGTAGTGTATCGACAAATACCATGGTACCAGACAATTCTGTTCATCTTACCCCACCCCACATAATACATTGCTGAATGATTTTCCTAATGATCCATCACATGTACATTCATAGCACTGGTAGTGGTATTACAATTGAATCCAATTCCAGTAAGTTCTAGTTTTCCAAAGGAAAGAGTTCATTCAGATGTTAAGGCTAAAACTACAATTTACTTGCCATTGCCTTCATTTGTAGGAATCCCTGGGAGTGGCATTTCCTTTCAAAGAACACCTTTATTCCTTGAGGAATCCTTGAAGAAGTCAGTAGACCCTCTCCACATGCGTAAAAACAAACACATTATCCTATTCCCCACACCCAGTAATAACCCCAAACCCATCCAAACAAGCTATTCTACCACTGAAAAGTCTCCCGCTCAGATCCAAATTTGGTCCAGATAATGTTTAGTCCTGTGCTAGCTGGGCAAGACAAGAGACCACACACAATAAATGAGATAGAGGGAGTATTGTTGGAGTTTTCAAGTGTTTTTGAGAGCTTTAGTAATCAATGAATGAATAGAGCTAACAGTAGGACATCGGGCACATTATACTAAAGGGGTGTAACCAGTGTGACCTCATGAACGGGGGTGGGGGATTTAAGGGGAATTTCTGAAAAGAGAGATTTCAATGAAGAGAGCCCATTAAGCAGTAATCCAGAAGAGAAAAGTGTTGTGCATGTGTGTCAATGGGGTGAAAGGGTTTCCTATGGTTTTCCTCATTAGACTTGTAATGGCACTGGCAATGATGCAGGCAGAAACTCTGATAGACAGAGATACTATGTTGATGGGACTGAGGTGAATTATGGGTTAGTTTTACATGGCTGACTTTATTCTCTGTATGGAAAACCTATCCCTCTTTACCATGACATTTGGTTACAATGTCAACATTTTTCACTAGCTCGCCATTTTCAGGAAATTCACAGTTCTAAAAACTTCATCAAATATGCTAGCTATGCGGTTGCGGGAGGTTCTCTTAAGTAAAATGAGATGAAGCAAATATCAGAGGAAGAATTCCTAAAAAGTTTTTCAAAGAAAATTATTGTCCTTCTTTCTACGCTACATTTGCCTTCCAATGATGGTACATATTAGTTAGTTACACCAACTCCTTGGTTACACATCCTGTAATACATGAGGTATAAACCTTTCCAAAGCTAAAGCCCAAGCCCATGGCTGGGCCATTCCACTGTTTGAACAGCAAGTCCCTAAAATACCTCTTTTTCTATGGAATTCTAAAATTGACAATACCCTGAGTAAACAGTTGGGTCTGCGAGCCCACATTCGCCACGAAAACCTCAGAATAATGAATTCTCATTCAGTTCACTGCCGGTCTTCAAAAGATGATTGCATACCGTGATTTATATTTCAGTTCTCTCTTTCATTTTCTTCTTCTTCAATATTCCCTCCATTTTCCCTTTCATTCAGGGTTGGTTTGTAAACTTACACTATGGGTTGAAACCAGAACAATAGTATTCAGTTAGTATTTTTTGTAAGCAATGGCAATTACATTTTTGAGGCCTTGAGAATAGTAACTTGAGTTACAAGTTCACCGAAAAAATTTGTAACAGTATGGTATAAGGCACACGTTATTGCAATTAAACAATGGTTCTGGTTTCAGGAATACAAATGGCAAAACTTTGCAGCAACAGAACATGAATATCTTCAACAGAATAATAAAGAATTTTCAAAGTTAAATGATGTGGGGCTCTAAAAAATGTCCCATAGCCACTTTTTTCCTGCTTCCTTTTTTTTTTTTACTTCATAATAATAATAATAATAATAATAATAAATTGTGACTTATATAGCACATAATCAATTAAAACTGCTCAATGTGCTTTCATACAGCTCTCCAAGATTACTTAACTACAATACAAACAAATATGTCTTTAGATTCCGCTTAAAAGATTCTGTAGATGTACATGACCGCAAATGTGCTGGCAAACTATTCCACAGTTTTGGACCACAAAAATCAAAGCTAGCTTCACCCTTCTTCGAATCAACTTCCCCCAAAACAGTGACTAAGACCCCGTTCTCATTACGAGATTGAAAAGTGGATTGCGCTATTGTGGGGTGACCCATGGCACGCATCAGGGAGGTCCACTGGCACGCGGCAGGCTTACACCTGCAGAGGGTAGCGCATAGATATCTTGGCACTCTCTGCACAGTAAACTGCGAATAGGCGCGCTATCTCTTGTGGACCACCTGGACCACCCCCTAGAGGTGGTCCAGTTTTGGATTGCTGTGGACCTCCGTGGATCGAAATGACGTCGCCGCGTTCTCACCTTAGAGATGGCGCGATCTAGCACGCACTAGAGCACACTATCTCAGTAATGAGAACGAGGTCTAATATCAAGGGACTTGTTTCCTCGCTACTGGTATAATATTCCAATATCATAATAAAGAAATGAAACTGGAAAATAAATGAAGAAAGATCAAAGTCACAATGAAATATGATCACAAAATGACTAAACTAAAACTAAAACTAATACTAACTCAAAAAGGTAACGCGACCACAGTATAAAATTTGATAAGCTGCCGCTAGACTTGTTATCAATACATAAATCTAACCATAATTATTCCCTCATCCTCATCCTCTGTTATCTTTATGTACACATCATAAGAAGAAATTACTCTGTAGGTTTATAGGAAGTTGGTGGTGGTATTACGACTAACAAACAGTCTATTCCCTAATGTCTCTAATATGATATCAAATCAACAAGTTGATGGTACTAAAATCTTCCTAATAAAAGTTTAGCAGGTATTCTTAGTGTCAAGTTTAGAAGTGTAAAAGTGTTGGGTTTCTTTATGTAACTTTGAAGACATTGGTTAGTCAAAGTGAGCAGGAATAACTACGGGAGACAAATAAGGGGGACCGGGGATGATGCCTGCCTGGGGGTGCAGTCATAGATAATTCTTCATAAATCAAATACAGCAATCGACCCCTGCACACACATCTATCAGGATAGGATATTTTAATAGAAAATATAATAATAATTGGCATCTGACCTCTTACCATCGATGATTCCCATGTGAAAATTTCTCCTAAATGAGAGGTAATTAGAAGTGAGCGATGAGACCCCCTCAATTTCATTATCAAACAATCAAAAGGAAAACCCCAAATTTGCTTTGAAGGCAGTAAATTCTACAAGGTATAATGACAAGTGTAAGAAGCATTTAAATGTATGTATATTCACTTTTTAATTATGCCTTACGGCAAGGTGAAAGATGAAATCTAACTTGATGCCAAATTTAGCTGATAATAGGCTATCTATAGTAATGGGTACTTATGACCAGCCTCCTACAGTCTAAATACGTGTAAGAACTAACATTACTTCTTTCCTCTTTTTGTGCAGTACATCTTTTTTAAATACACCTTCTTTGCTATTCGAGCATAACTCTATATGATGATTGATTTTAAATGAAATTTAATTCAGTTACACATATACTTCTCTTTTGGAATAGTAAATGGAGTTGACCTGTCTAGACTTTGCAAGGGTTAATCACTCCTACAGTGCAGTACAACTGGACCCCTATCACGAATACAAATGAATTCTATAGACTTGCCAATTTGAGAGGTCAGCTAGGGCATGGTCATACAGATTTCACCTGTCTATTTCGTGAAATACACCAATTTGACTTTATCAACAAGTTCCCACAATGCTCCTTGAAAATTATTACACAGTCCTGAGTCAGGACTCCTGACTTGGGAATAATATCAGACTATCGTGAGAAAGCAATGCAATTTAAGCGATATGTAGAAGAAATAAGGCTTTGCATCTATTGATATTGTTTTACCGAAACAGGAAGTCAGTGCATACAAAGACTGAAATATAAGCATGCATTCCATAACACTCCACTATACTACATCACAATAACCCTATTTTCCTCAATGAATATGAAACTCATAAAAAAAAAGCTATCAGCTTTCAGATCTCTTTTGATATGTCCACCTTACAACTGATCCTCGAACACTGCATTTTCCCTCATAAGGCAGTCTGTTCATACATGATTTATGTACGATACCAGCATGGGAAAATTTTATGAATCAAACATGTGCATGCGTGTAATTGAATCTGATAAATTGCGATTATTTCACATTTATATTTGGGCTCATGACAGAATAATACCAGTATTCATAAAGTTTCAGACAAGATAATAATGACATCAAGCATTATTGTTACGTACCCTTACACCAGTAGCAGCAGCTGGCATGCCGTCATCAATGAACAATACAAATAGTTTATTCCTGATATCTATGCCTGGTATTTAGCAATCAATTTCACTTATTTCAGTCTTTTGATGATCAAACAATGATATCTTGGCACCTCTCTTATGAATTCCTCTACATAAATTCATGAATAAACGCATTTCATTTGCAATGAGATGAATCAAAGCAGAAATATCAGGCAAGTACACCACACACCAAATGGCCGTGTTGACCCCTTAATCAGGTAGAATTTGATCAAGATAAGCAATGTATACATCAAAGGTGATAAGTATGTTGTGCCATAGAATACATTTAGCACTGCAGCTGTTTTTATGTCAACACATATCACTTGGAGGTGGGGAGGGGGTGGACTGTGGAAAGAGGTATACCCCCCCCCCCCCACCCTCCCCCCTGGAAGTTGTTCTCTTCCTCGTTCTGTTGTCAAGGCCCCTCCCCCCAAAAAATTGAAACCCCCAAAATCAGAAGTGACTTATCCTTTAATCCTTTAACCACATTGTTTACCATAACTCCCCAAACTCCACTTATTTTATAAATGGTATTTTTGGCTTTGGTAGTGATAGGGTTAAGCCCTTTTGCCACAGAGCCAGTGCACATCATCTGCTGAGAGGCGGGAGGGCATATATATACTTCTACATAAAGTTAATGCCTTTCTGCCGCTCATCAGACAAAATGTACACGAGGCATACCAGCTTTATCAACACCCTGTCTTGAATACTTCCTGACAGTGAGGTCTAGTGTACACCTCAACACTGATTAGTCAGATTAGCACATTTGTTTATGAGGCATTACAGGTCAGATATGTTGGGTGCCAAGTTTAAACTTAAAGGCTTGTTCACACAAAAAGAAATACAACATAGTACATAAGAATGTACTACACTGTACATGTAGCAGAAAAAACGCAGGTCTATAGGAAAGGGGCATTCACCTGTCAGGTAAAATATTGTTTGAACTTTGAAGTTTGTAACTATAAACCAGCAAGGAAGTTCATTCAGTAAAGTAGGCTTAAATTTTTCAAAAGATCTCCATTTTACTGAGAACAACATTGTGTCAAAACCATTTGTTAAACTAAGTTTTAAAAAAAAGTTTGGAGTTATCTCAGGAAAAATAATATTTCTCATCTGAATGGGGTGGGGGATTTGGAAGATCTTTAATAATTCAGATACAATAGGGATACAATACAAAACTAAGTACAAAGCAAACATGGAAGTAAGGGGACATGTAATTACGAGGATAATACATGTAGTTTCATTTCAAGGAACAAAATTTCCATCTAGATTTCTGATGATGAAGCTGCAATGTGTATACGAAGAGTCGAAACATAAATGATCAGTGTGGCTGTGGTCCTGTTTGTCTACAGAAAACTTCTAAAAAGTAATTTGAAAGTCATTTACACAGAATCCACTGTGAAGGCCACTAAAGATTTGATAGCATATTAAAAACAATATAAACATATGGAAACCTATTACATGTCCACATGTTGTAAATCACCTGTTTAAGGACATCATATCACACCTGAATAAACACACATTTGTCACAAACCTCAAGGAAAATCTGATAATCGGTACAAAAATTTCCCTTTTCATGTTGAAATAAATGTGTTAGACATTTGGCCCTCATCCTTACATTAACAAAGAAACCGCAATGCAGTAATTGGACTAGAAAAGTGGGTGGCCTAACGTTGGGTAAAACGTGTTGTTATTACTATAAACATTAACCAAGCTCCAAAGAGTACACGTTATTTCCCCACATCTCAAAAGGTATTTTCTTTATATCTTACCATTTGTTTTTATTAGAGAGTACACTGTCACTGACCAATTTAGTTGAGTAATAGGGCAAAGACATAAAGGAGTGAAGATTGAGAAATAAAAACAAGCCTCTCAACTTTCACTAGTAGGCCATGATGAAATCTGATGAAAATGGGTATTAGATGTACACAACACTGATTTTTCTGTTACAATCATTTAAACAATTGTGCTACTTGTTCATCTCTGGCAAGTATATCATTTTTTCCTAATATAATGTTTTCCAAATCACATATTTGCCTATTCAGTTACCAGGCCAGCAGAGTGTATGATACAGGCCAATAAGCCTATGAGACTAAATGTATTTCAGCTTTTAGTTCTCTAGTTTCTACTTCCCATTCCAGTGATTCATTAAAAGTTATCTCCATATCAGATTTACTTGAGCCCTTAGGTGTCTATAAGATCTGACTTTTCCACACGACTTCACCTCACTCTCCATTCTAATTCCTTGGTGAGAAAATCTCTTACAAAAGTGGAATAATCCTCATCCCCAATGCCTTTGATGCTAGGAGACAGTTAACATGTCACAAAGATGGGCTTATCCTCGAAGCCAGGCCATGTACCAAGCTTTTAATATATCCTCTTTTTAAGCTTATACCCTACTTTTCTTTTGGATAAAGAAGGATAAGGAGTAGACTTACTTTGGACCTAAAGTTTGAAGCTACTTGCTTCAGATCAGACAGTAGAAAGGAAGGATTATAGAGATTTATTTTTATTTTGAAATGTAAAGGTGAATCTTAATGAACAAGTTATTGTTCTATTCCTTTTCAAATACAAGATAACTTCAGACATTTCGGATTCCAAATCAATTATGAAGTAAAAAAAAAAAAACCCAAACAACAACATCAACAACAAATGGGCAATCTAACAAATCAAACTATTTTTCAACATTAACATTTCAACACCCTTTCAAGGTAAATGTACAGATACACTACAAGTGCAAATAAAAGAAAGCATCTGAAAGTCCTGAATTCTACCTTCCTCTTCACAACTTTGAGTCATAATGAAATATATTGGACTGCAAGAGGAATGAAAGGAGAATGAAAGAAAAAAGTCGAGAAAATGCACTTGCTTTGAAAAACATAGGTTTAGAATTAATAGATGAGATTACTCTGTAAAAGCAAAAGTTGGGCCCATGGTAAAAGTCATTATAGCTTTCAACACCATGTAATGCAATCCCTACCTTCAAACCACTTCTCTCCCATTTATGAGGAAATAGTAACTGAATTATGACTTGCTAATTGGTTGATTCAATTTGGTTTCTTGGCTTGAGCTTGACTTTCTATTTGATCTTCGCAGAGTTAAAGTGTTAATAGAGGAATTTATTTAATTAGGTCATTAGGTAGGAACAGATTATAATATGTTATTCTACCTAGAGCTTGGGACATTGATATTTCCGACTTGGGGTCAGACTCGCTGGCTCTGACCAGTTTCCAATTCCTATCAAAGGATTATATAATTGGTAGCAGTAAATCATTGCTTTAATAGTTTGGAGGTTTACAGGTAATGTATAGTTTTGGTTAGGGTCAGGGACATTAAACAAAAAGTCATGAATAACTTAGTAGTGATTGACTGAAATGACTATCAGAAAGTGTGAAAAAATGAATATACTGATGAAATGAAAGTGAAAGTGCAGGACCTACAAGTGTGAAGAAAATATCAAGACAAAGTTATTAAAAATATTATTTTACAGTTGCTTTTATTATCGTCAGTATATAGTGCTATGCTATTTCCTTTATTTCAGTTATTTCATTTGGTTTGATGTGATTTGATTTGATTTGATATGATTTGGTTTATTTGGTGGTACTAAAGGTTAGATATTCACTAATCCAAGTTTAGGAATATAATTAGAAACTCTGCACATGACTAATTGGGCATGTATTAGTTAGTACATACTGCACACCATGTAATTAATTCTAAATAAGCACTGTCCTCGCCCAGTAAACTCAAAGGCAAGAACTGATTAATTTGTCACGGAAGTTAATCAGCGGAAATGAATACAGACATTTTTTTCTGCAAGTTTGCATTCTCTGCCTTACTGCAGTGCCTATTCAACCATTAATTTTGCCCTTTTTTATGTTCTTAGCATTATTTTTTAAATAAAAAATTGCTTCATGATAATGATAGCAAGGGGTATAAAAAGTAGAAGAACAAGGCCTTCATACTTCATTTACAGAGTAACCAACATTTTACACACACACAAGGATCACATTAATTACTTTCATTGAAATTTCAGAATGTAAGCACAGAAGGCAAGGAGCTTTGATTTCAGATTCAAAATCAATACTATTTGATATGCTGTGAAAATTACAGGCAAAAAAAAAAGGGGGGGGGGGAAACAGGTTTCCATATTAAATAACATTTTCATATATATGTTGATAGAGGCCTTTATTTTCTTGAACTCTTGATCAAATATCCTTACACAAAATGTTCTTCTGATAATACAGTTGAGGAGCTCGAGAACAAGATATTTAAAACTCAGATTCCAAATCCAATATTAACATTCTAAGTTTTTTAACTGTTATATTGTGCAACATGAGACTTCAGCAATGCGATCAAACAATATTTTTGCCTTCTCAAAGACACTATTCACATCTCAACTATAACAGCTGTTATTGAGGCTGACCAAAAAAAAATACTTCAGTGAACTCCAGATACTTGTCACGATTTTCTGGTCCATTTCACATATTACAGTGAGACAAAGCTGATTTATAGCTAGGACAAGATCTATGAAGCATGAACTTTTGTGCAAAATGAATTAATTTCCATAGAACGACTAAAGTAAAATGCTGCTATCTATTCTACTCTGTGCATGAGCACTTGGGGAAGCATAATGTGCCATTGCAAAGATCTTCAAGCAAACCGCTTTCTGGTTGCACTTGAGTATTAGGGGACTCTTATTATGGGCAAACCATCTAGAGGCACCTCAACATCACAAGTGCAAATGGAGTTCTTTATATCACAACACTTCACACAACTAGACCTACTCCAAGACAAGTGTCCTACATGTTGACAAGAATTTGTGCCACTGTTTTCTATGTAACCTGATTTGGTTGAAGATTTTTCACGTTTCCAAGAGGCACAGGATTCCCACAAGTGTCAGCACTCTGCAGCATGAGAAAGTAATTTCTCATCTTGTTTTGTAAAAGGGCATTAACTTTGGATATTTCAACGACTATGTTTTCCTTTATTTAACAGTGTTTTTCTTCTTTTTCCTATCAAATTTTGACTCTGAAGTCTCAACTCTAAAGAATAAAGACAAAAATCACTCTTCTTGCTTCTGTAAAGTGGTGTAGCCTATATTCATCAGCTTTTGTTATGTCATCATTACAGTTTTCTTCCTTCCAGCTCTGTACTTATCCAATTCCATAATCCTATGAAATATATGAATCACACAGCTTGGTGATGTTAATTTGAACATCTTATTCATTTTCATACTATATACATGTACATTAATCCACAATAAATGAAAATACAGACTTTTCATGAAATCATTTTTAAACAACCTCCTCCCTTCCTCTTTCACCCCTTATCTCGCTCTCCCAATGTCTATCTCTTTCTACTATTTTTCTTGATTCTAAGTAATTCTGTTATATGGACCTCTTTCCTCTCTGCAAACAATTATTCTCTCAAGCGAAAATTAAATGTCTACCCTACATCCAAAAAACATCTCTCAACTTCCATCTCAATAATGCATCTCTGATCGACGGCCTTGCGCAATGGAATTAGTCCCTCGTAAAAGCCTATCTTCCCATTACTGGCAAATGTTGAATAAATTTGGCCATTTGTAGCAGATTATATATCATGCCTTCTAACTAATCGGAAGGGAGAAAATTAACCTTTACAGTATGGTTGGTTCACTTGATTGCCCGCGCAGAATTAATAAGCCTTGGAAAACAGCGGAGGGGCCGTACTTGAAGTCAAAACATTCCTCGGAATCGGCTGGGTGCCTGACGTAGCATGGAGGGGGCCCTGAGCCCTCACCACAGCTCCTAGAGAAAGTCGTGAGGGGGGAATGGAATATTTGATGCTTGCATTCATTCATATCCATGGGGGAAAATGGGCCTTTGTATATATATATATATATATACACACAATATGCTGTCAACTGTCATTACAATCTAGCAAATACACTTTCAATTATGGTTCACTTATGCTGGCTCAAAAAAAACCTCAGATAAGAATCAAAGAACCAATAATTGTATGTAGTCTGTACTGGCAATTATCATTAAGAATGGCAAAACCATTGAGCTACAGGATGAAAGTCTAGCAAAAATTTCCACTCCACAAGTTAACCAAAAGTATACAGTGATGTATCCATATTGTTAGTAACAAATTCATATACTGGGTAATTAAAAAACAATCAAATAAACAGATTTCTGTCTCATCACTTTTAGTATAAGGTCCTATTACGTCTAATAACTTCTTTGTAATTTTACAATAAACATCTTATTTATAGAATCTTTGCAACCATACAATGATAAAAGAACGATCAAGCAAGCAAAAACGGCAACAGAGCATGATAACAGAAGTCTAAAAGAGTATCTTACGTCAAACTCAATGACATAAAGCACAGCGGGCAATAAATGGCACTAATAATTTGCATCCACTTTCATTAGAAGACAAATTATCAAACGGAATAAGGGCATATGGTGTCCAACTGTGTCTCTCGTCCATCTTCTAAATCTGTGGCAAAAGTAGTTTTCTTGGGACTAACGACCATTTCGGCGTCAGTGAAAATCCTCATTATTGTGAATATGAAATGACTCATATCTTCTTTGGGTCAAGGAATCAGTCAAGGAATTTTGAAGATCTACGTCACGGATGGGTTGTAGCAATCTGACCAATCCATCAAAATCCTCGCTCAATAAATTTGGCCCTTGAAGTTAGGTGTGAGCTACCTCACAATTTAATTCAAATGAACAGAAAAAGACCTACATTTCCAATGACGTTTGTATCATAACTATTTATCAATGAAATAATGTATATCACTGAAATTTAACTACATGTAGTTTAAAAAAGTAACTTCCAAAATATAGTCCCGGCCCACTGTCTACATGTACACATAATACAGAATATGAATTATAATACAAGTCTATTACTGTGGAAGATGCATACTGGTATGTAAGTTAGTCCTCTGGCAAAGTATACTGAATCACTTCCACCTCCATCATATTACTTGATATTTGTTGTTTATCAATATATTCAATCAATTTCATATTCTTCAAAGAAAACATATAATAGAAATTTATCATGAAAGTGAAGGTAGGCCTAAAACAAGATGAACCAGAGAATAAATAATTTTTAAATAATTTTAAAAAATAAATATGGACCAACATAAGCACCTTTCTTGACAGTCAGTGTAGTATATTGCTGTAACAGAAATATCAAACTAAAGAGAAACCAAGAATAGCCAATTTACAGATCAAATTCAATGGGAATTAAAAGCTTATATCACTTAAGACCTAAAGAAGTCCTTTCTCTGATGTTCTGCAAATCAGTTTGATAAACATTATGTAACAAGGGCAGACCAAAGAAATCCTACAATTAGGGCAATTTATTAAATCCACAAACAAAACAGCTTATGTGCTACATGAAAGAAAATACACTCCCCACTAACTAAATGAAGAGAATGAAGGTTGAGATTGCTTTATGTGATCAGTCAGCCATGCCAGATTATTTCAATAAATTCTACCAACAATATAAGCTTTAAAATTTTCTAAGGTTAGGAGATCAAAGGATAATTTATGTGAAATAACTGTACTTAACAAGTTCTAGTCATAAGCAGTATAAATTGGTCTATTGCCATTGTATTGTATACTGTACTACATGGCTGACTTGTTTCTTTCTGTGCTGTTATCCTGTAATTCCCATAATATGGAGGCCTATGAACTATATTTTCATTACTAGGATATTTTCTTCTCACACTTGCAGATTCTTTTACATGCACATTCCACTGCAATTACTCTACTTTCATGATTTAAGTATCCTTATGAAGTAAAATTCCCCCATATAACTTTAATTTTGTAATAATTACTATGTGTAGGCTAGTTTGCAGCACCAATATTTATACAGAAGTTCATCCTTCTGTTTAGCTAACCTTACATAAAGAGCTGTACTACACCAGGATAGACCTATTATGCCACTTTTGGCTTTACAGAGGGCAGGGGTCTTGCTGTGATTCTGAATAAAAAACCTGATTTTGATACAGCACCTAATTGGACAGAATTGATGTCCCACTGAGTCAAACCAATGAGGAAAGCTGCCAAGAGTATATTTACTCAGGGTTTGGCAGCGGATATATCCATTTCTATTTCACCTGTACATATTTTCCCCCAGAGATCAATATCACTGTGTGGCTAATTGACTCCAGTGTAGAACAAGTAGGTGTGTAATCATTCATAATGATGAATCTGATGTCGACATGATTTTACATTTACATAAAACTAGGATTCATTAAAACAAAATCAATTAATTCCACTAATTGGATGGTTTGTTTTTTTGCTAACTAACCAATTTCGTCATGCTTGTAGAATCCAATACCATTGTATTTTCCATTATAAAATGTTAATATGCCATTGTCATACTTATCGACTCCAATTTTATAGTTTTTTTTCAATATATAATGAACAATTTCTGACTACCCTGTTGTGCTATTTTCAATATAAAAAGAACACAACAGGGTGTTGTTCTATGATTCATAATTACTGCTATTCATTGTTGGGTTCTTGCTAATAATCAGGGTTCTTGCTAATAATCAGGGCCCTGTTTCGTAAAACTTGTTATCAATAACAACAGCCCCATTTTCTATGACAAATCTACTCTCAGCCAATCAGATTGAAGGATTTCAGTAGCTTATAACAATTATTGTAACTTGTTATTGGTAACAAGTTTTGTGAAAGGGGGGCCCTGATCAATATTTTGATGGAGTACATTGAATCATAAACAGTAGCTGTCTGCAGCTTCAGACAAAGCAGAGAGCAACTAATTATAGCCTATTGTTTCTACAAGTTGTTGAGAAAATATATTGATTATAACATAACCATGTTAGACACACAAAAGCACAGAGTAACAGGGACTAGGCCTGAATCAAAATCACATTAAATTCAACTGCGTGAAATATGTCAGTAAGATGTCAGCTTACAAGCTACAGTATACTGTATCACAAACGGATATTGCAATGATTGCATTCATGACACAGCCAGGAATTATGCAATGTGTAGGCCTATGATTTAAATAATGATGTTTCTAACTAAAAAAAAAGGATTTGATTTCTATGAAACATAATCATATATTAATTATATTGCAATGTTGTTCACAATAGTGTACACAGAGACTGATGTTTTCATATTCATCCACTTTGAGTACATGCATCTCCATACCAACTTCAAACTATCAAATAGAATTCTACGGATACAATGGTGGCCAAATGCTAAGCATTTCACAAAATAACTTGTAAATGTAATCAAAATAACCTGATAAGGGGAGAAAATTACTCTTCACATCATACAAATATAAAAAAACACAAAGGCCGGAATTCACAAAGGTGGTTTCAATTCAGACCATGATTTTTGCAGATTTCGTGGTATAAATACGCTTGATTTAGCGTGTACACTTATAAAGATCCAATAATTAACGCGTGACCGGCGCGCGTTCTTTATTGGATCTTTATAAGTGTACACGCTAAATCCAGCGTATTTATACCACGAAATCTGCAAAAACCATGGTCTGAATTGAAACCACCTTTGTGAATTCCGGCCAAAGAATCCCAACTCACCTCATCATAGTTCTGATTCAAATCTATGTAGAAAGTTTTTCCCAGAGACCCAGTGTTCGATATCGACACTGAATTCCGGTGGTGTACTGGTGATCCGTTAATTTTCGGACTCGGAGACTTGTTCACAAATTTCAACATGGCTGTCTTTCCAATGTCGCTTCCTGATCAGTGACACAATAATGAATATATTCCAAAGTAATATATATCCTCCAGATCAGTGTCATGAATTTTCTTCTGAATGTATAGTCAATGTGAGCTCTCAGAGTAGAAAGACATCCTCTTCCTTAAGACATAGCTTTGAAACCTCAGCCATCTTGGCAGACTACCCAAGATGCAATAAGAGAAGTTTTCCCCGCCAAAACTCTTGTCCTTATTCTATTACTTTATCGCGCTAGACGGTAAAGCCCAATGTTGTATTGGGAGGCTGGGAGACACGTTGTTTAGTCTGGTAATTGAATTCCGCTAAGGTACATTTCATGTGACGACACGAAAGGAGGGCTAATTCCACTATGTACTTAATCTCCACCAGAAGTACGAAGGTGGAGGAATATGTTTTTGAGGACCGGCACGTAACTAATGCAAGTTGAGTATCAATTTCAAATGGCTGGGGGAACCAGGTGACGAGGGGGGATTCTGGGGAAAATCACTTTCCAATATTCTGTTTCTTTTCTTAGCACAGTTTTGGAGTATTTTGGCCATAAAATAATATCTTTATGACTTTATTGCTATATATGCATCATTGAGAGCAATTACTAAAGAATGATCTATAAAAACATTCATTCATGAGAAATGTTCTTGCGAAAGTCATTACTAATATCTCAATGGTTCGTAGTTTCCCGTTTCACATCTGTTAAGAGTAGACCACTTTTGACATAAGTGTATCCGGGATCAGGTATCTATAAAAGGATACTATGACATACTACAAGGGGATACCGAATGCTCAACCACACCACTCTACCAATTCATGCTGAAATGTTTCAAGCAGGGAGATTTGAGTTTCAAGTACTTCCTTTTCAAAACAGGTGCAAGCAGTAAAAAAAATGTTACTGGTATTGTTTGATTTGTCCACAGAAATGGGTAAAATCCCTCTTTTCCTCAGTATTTATATATACCAGGTCTTGGAGTAGATCAAAACTCCCTCAACTTGTGTGGGATGCAGATTTTATGGCTTTCTTGTCCCTTTCAAATGAACCTTGGAAAAGCATCAATTTCCCTGGTAGTATATCTCCTTGATATACCTGGTGGAAGTATTTCCTGCAGTTAAGTAGTTCATTTCCTGAAAGTGACAATTTCCTTGTGAGGGGTAAAATCTCCCATGTACCTTGATGCAAAACAAAGAAATACAAACACTAAATGAATGGAAGTATTCCTCAATCTTTCTCCCACTACACTCCTTGGTAGATGCTAGATGATCTTTCCCAAACTTTAATAGTTCCAAAAGCTCTTCTACTCTACACTAGAGTTACTGATGCCTTCATCCAACTACTAGTAGATACCAGCAGCTTTGTGATATGAGATGTTCTTTGGTAGCAGGAGTAGTAGAAATTCTTTGAGTGCTTACAGCGATTAGCCCACTGACGTTATTTCCTTCTTTACTCATAGAAAGCTGCATAAATCTTTTCCTCCACACATTCCTCACCATCCAGTCATCAATGGGTCACTACTGACTACCATCACCACCACTACCACCCTCACCAGAAACATGGGAGGAGGATGCGGAGATGGATGACAAAGCTCCAATTTCACCCTCTCCGCTTGAAATTACACTTGAGGGAAAAGAAGAACCCAGTGAAAACAAAGTTGCGGGGAGAATGCAAATTGGTTGAACTTGAGATGAAAGAGAAGAAGTTGAACCTCAACAATGATTCCTGTGTTTCATCAGGCTTTGGGGGATTTCAGAAGTTATGGCTTCACTTTTGAAAATGTAATCATGCTCTTTACAATGTTTCAAAGAAGTGGCATTCTGTGAGATGGTTTCCGCAATGAATCATCATTACCATGACGACACAGAATTTATCACTCCGATACCGAAGTGTGATTTGCGATCTTACAGTAATGAACTTGCATCTAAAGAGTTCCAGTCTATTTTAGTCACAAAGGAATATTTCCAAGCTGAAGGAAAGAAAAGATCACTATTCTGTCCTTACGGTGGGTTGATGACTTTTTTCCCCATCAAAATCACAGATGCCGTGGGCAATCACCTCTCTCTGGTAGATGACAAAAGAAATCACTGAATACGCATCATTTCATATCCAAATTCTGAATGGGATGAAAAATATGATATTCCCTAAATCTGATTTGTAATTCAATTGAGAGCAAGCTCTCTGTTAATGTCGTTTTTCCTGAAGGTACAAGTACTCCATACAAAGTTTAGTGGTTTAGAGTAATGAATGACTGATTTCTAACTGAAAATTCTTTAAGCCATCAGCAAGAATGATGAAAATTGAAAATATAAATCAGTTTCTTCCAAATGGCATTCTATGTATCCAAGCAATGGATGATCCACATTCACAGGAACTACCAAACTTTTTTCTCAAGGAAAATGCTGTAGGCCTAAAACGATGATGGATTGCTCAATCGTTTAATAATGATATCCACAGTTTAATCCATGTGAGAATCTACTGGCGAAAATGAAATCCTCTGAATTGGGTAAACACTGGGCTATCGATGAAGCCTCAGTAATGCATAATCCTGTGCAATAAAAATACAGTAAGTAATGTGGTAGACTGTGCATACGCTTCTAGAACACTAAGGATAATAGGACCTGCTACGAGATCGTCCACACACCAAATGAATGAATGGAGAAATCTGCCGCTATGAGCACGAGACTGGAGCGAAATCTGAAGTTTCAACAGGTTTTACTCTTCCACTACCCCAATATGTGCAACATCATCGATGTAGAGTTGGTATAAAGAAGATGGTATATTCAAATGGTAAGCACACTTCTTCAAGACACTACCGGCTGTATTGTAAGTCCACTTTGTGAATGGTGTTACCAGGTACAACAAGCAGTTCTATTATTTTGATCAGGTTATCACTCCACTGAGTATAGGGCGCACTTGTGGGGTTGCCCAACTCCCTTCTCGTTCCCACAGTCAACTGCAGTGACCTCCACCAATCTCCCGCCGGCTAGTGTCTACCAATTCTACCAGCGCTGATGAGGGTAGCGAGGATAATAGAAGGGTAAAGAAAAACCGGAGTCTTGGCCCTGCTACTCCACAGTCAAGCCCCCCTTCAAGTACCTATTGACTCTGGTATGCCTGTGGATTGGCGGTTTTGTTGCAAAACCACGAGTTTGTATGCACTGAGCCAGTTTGTCCTTCCTTCTCTTTCTATCTCTCTCTCTCTTTCTCTCTCTCCTTCTCGCTCTTTCTCTTTGCACACTATGTGAAAGATGCTGAATGAGATTTGTGTGTTTCCACTGTGTGCGTGCAATTTGTATAGACAAAGTGCTGTGTGTATATCTTGTTTCAACACACACAATGTGTGCAGGGTTTTAATTTTTCCCCTTTAGTAAATGTGTGCTCCCATGCGCAAATTTCTCCACCTCCTCCCAGAATAGTCTTAGCAGCAGACCCTGGCGGTGTTTACTTCATAAAACATCAAACAAATCTGTGTTTTTTTTCCGGAATGCCATTATCATTTACTACAAATAGACATGTATAGGCTGGTAAGGCCAATTTAAAAAAAGCCAGGTATTTTTTTTTTTAATTCAGATTGATAAAGTTAGGTTCATGATATTTATTTCATATGGGTAGTGAGAAGCAACAGTAATTCAAGCCACATCCATTTTACTGATTACAGGATAACAGTGATATACCTGATAAGGAATATTGAATACATGTATTTATTCATCTACAGACTGAACAAAGGGTAATATAATATTGTTGAAATTTATCATTTACTCTATCAGGGAAAGCAAATTGTAAAGATTCAACTATATTTCCAAACACACTTTTATTGAAATGACATTATTCTACTGAAATAAATTTTCTCCACTAATCCTTTCTCTTTATCATTCCTTGCAGTTTAAGAGTGAGACTACCTACATTACATCTAGCAGTGCATCCATCTGCCTCCGATTCTACCATTAGTCACCATGGGAGGAGGGATTGCATCACTTGAGGGACCACACCCTAAACAATATTCAATACCATGACTACATCCCTCTTCTCATCACCCATCCTCCTCTCCTTCTAGTTACATCAGCATCACCTTCCCAATTTACTCATATTAAACAATACCACTTTGCAATGAGAAATGAGTAGGCGTATAATATTTTCATAACAGATGTTGCCAGATTGCCACTCCTGACTGCATCTAATTCATACTATGTGGGCGGGGATATGCCTACAGCTAACTCTATTGATCTATATTAATGTCATTTATTGTTACAAAAGCCCTATCGTTTTGTTCTATTCTGTTCCATCGTATGTGTTTTTGAATTAAGTAATAAGTATGTTTCAAAATGTTATATATGGCTACTTCATTCACTCCCAGAAAAACATATTTTGTTTGCTCTCCAAATCAAGACAAGATGTAGAGAAATATTTTTGACAAAATATTGACAGGGATCGAGTATCATAATGAATATTTTTCTCTTTTTATTCACTTTGTGAAGCACCTTCAATTCTGCCTCTATTCCAAGCGCACTGCATCAAAAGAAACCTTTTACAGAGGTCAGAGTGTCTAATTAGTTGAGATGTTTGATATTGAGGTTTCAGCACTTTGCATGGGAATGGAGGATGTCTGTTCTCCGTTTATATGCTGCCGCTAAACAAATTTGTTTTCTCTGGTCTGTGGAACTGTAAATAGAGTAGAGATTTAATTTAAAGAGAAGGTGGTAGCAAAGGAATTGAATTGGTAAAAGAGTATGAGAGATATTGGTTAGAAAAAGAAAGAGCCCAAATGGGAAGAAGAGAGGTAGAGACTAGAGAGAGAGAGGGAGAGAGAGAGAGAGAGAGAGAGAGAGAGAAAGAACGAAAGAGAAAGAAGGAAGTTGGGTTTGATATAGCTGGGAGAGAAATGATTTAAGAGTGAAGCAAATAACATTTTCAATATGAACAAAAGGAGATCCAGACATTCATTATAACAACTGCTCCTAGCAATATTCAAATAGATTAAGACTGACTATTTGAAACCGGAATTGAAATGAAAAATAGGAGGAAATAAGATGCAGAAGACACAATTCAGACTGGACGATAGAAGAATAAAGCAGAGTCTAATTTTGGAAGAATCCTCAAATCCAACTTGTCAACCTAATTCTGGTCATTAATTTGATCAATCTTAATTGCCAGGAGGAATTTCTCCACTAATTTGACAAGCTTCACTAGAACCTCCCTGCATGTAACTGACATAAAGATGTAAATACCAGAAATTCCAAGTCTCAATACAAAATCAATATATCTCCCAATATCCAACTGATAGTCAATCCCCTTGTACATTTCCTTGTAATATACAATAGTATTTAGCTGGTTCTATGCAAAAGTTAAAATAACTCCTCATTGATTCTAGAATAAAGAGGTATTTGTGATGTACAATAAGCACTACTTGAGAGGCTAAAGAGAGGTATTGATGAGGAAATTTAGGGCATGTTGGTCCAACTATTGCCTGGTGTTTTATTGATTGGTTTTAACAGTTTTGACATGGTATTTATCATTAGGATGCTTATGGAACAGCTTTGGGGTAGCTCATTTACTAGTTACAATTAGATAGAGGCAATTTATTGCCCAATTGTGTAATTCATACAGAATCTGAAAGACCCCCAAAGCAAACTGTATCAAACATATGCCTGCATGCAGGAAGATTATACAAAGAAAAACCCCTTTAACAGTAGCCACTGATAAATGGCAATACCCCAACATTTTGCAAAACTACTAAATATTTCTATTCTATATGAATTGTGAAAGTTGGAAAGAAACAACAAACTCTAAATTTATGATTTCTCAATGACAAGTAGCTTTCATTCGGCCAAATTGGAAGAGCAGTTCATGAGTTCAAATTCTGTTCCCTATGGTAGACATTTTATCGGCAGTTTTGACCAAGGAATTGGTATAAAAAAAATTACTAGCAAAGGCAAGAAATCAAAATATAACTCAAATTTGCCCATTGCTGTGCTTCAGTAGTTAACTTCCATGGTGAGGGCAATATGAATAGAGAAAAGTTCCATGTCCTAAATTTCCCAATCTTAAAAAAACAATTTCCTTTCACCTTTCACCATTAAATCCAAGCACCTTACACAGTCTTCTGAGTCATGACATAAAAGCGAATGACTAATTTGTGTTGAAGTTCACATTATCAAATCCTACAATGCTAAATGATCCAGAATCAAAACATTGACATAAAAATACTTATATACAACAACGTTCTGCTCCCTGAATCTAGTTGTTCAATGAGTTATATTTAAAAAAAATCACGCCTAATTTTGCTGATTTAGCAAAAGGAAAGAGCTAGAGAAAGAAATAACACCTGGTTGATCAACAATAATTTTGTTAAAGCCTAATACAACATTTTATTTAAGAATTTGATATCACCTCCCCCAAAAAACTTATTTACTTGCAATCTATGCAATTTAAATAAAAAATACAGAATTATTATCATAAATATCTAAATTTAATTCTAAACCTATAGATGGATGCACCTGCTTCACATAAATTAATATCCTTTCCTTTTATGTTGAATGAAATTATATCCCTATTCACAATCCAAACCCCCACATACACCCACATGTATAGAAATCATACTCCAATAAGAAATAAAATCCACCTGCCGCATGTTATAGGGATCAATGAACTAATTCTTTTTCTTCTCAGTTAAATGAGCAAACTATACACGCTTAAGTCTGCCGACAAAGAAACATTCATATGTTCACAATATAATGCTATGAGAATCAATAAGTCAATATGTACTTCTCTTTGTGAATCCCCTATTGAATGGAAGTCTGATTGTTTTGTTCTACTATAGCAAGCAGTCACCTGCTGTACGATGGATATTCCAAATCGATAGAGCGACCTGGCGCTTTCTTTCATATGAATGAGAATTATAAGATAGAGAATGGTGGTTTTTATATCAGGGCCACAATACAGAAGCCAAGATTTAGCAGACGCGCTGAAAACAAAAGAACTGACACTGCACCTGCGTAGATTGACGCTCTGGAATCAATAGATCCACCTTCTTGACTTTTGACACTTCACAATGTGAAGGAGAACATTACAGTAACATGTCCACAAGCAAAGCTGATCACAAAAATGTTTAACACCCTTCTGCAATTTAACTTACAAGTATACACGACCAAAATCAAAATGACAATAACTTCAAATTTTGCTTGTTTTGTTTGTTTGCTTTTGTTTTGCAATTTGATGAACTATCAAATATCAGTCACTGATAATCACCCTATATCCATCTTCACCAAACTGCTTTAAAGATCAATCATGTGATTAAATACACATATCTGTTTATTATTTTGGCAGCAATAATATTCATATCTTTTCCTGAGTGCCATAAGGGCATTAACCCAAATCATTATACATACAGTTAATGACCATCTGGCTCTCAACGTATGATATCAAAACTTGTATAGTGTATACATGTATACTTAACCATTTTATACACAAATAAGTTTATCTAGGTTCAAAATCATCATGTGCATTCATTTATTTCTCATGCATATTAAGGGGAGTGTTTTTTAGCATTTATCTTTAACTTTATGGTAACTGTACATTTTCTGAAATTATCATAATATTTACTGGGGTTATTTATCCATGGCTGATCATAACATGGTGGAAAGTACACAGTCAATTTGAAGATTCCTCTGAGCAATCTCCATTGATCTCGGGGACTGATTGAGAAACAGTCATTCCAATTTAACCAATCAACATTCCAAGTAAGACAAATCAGAAAATGATGACTTGCCTTCTCATCAAAGGTAAGTCCTTCGTTTGTCAGGGACAATAAATATTCATGTCTTTCAGGCTTCGGGCGAAGATGGATGTCTTATGAAAAGTTGGTGGAAATCTCCTTGGGAAAATTGAGGATTTGAGCATCCTTTAGCTATCAGCAGGTATGTCCTCTAGGTACATTAATATCAATGAAACTTGACAAATTGAGATTTTGAATGTTCCTTTGGGGGACCGAAGAGTATGTGACAAAGAAATTTGTCATCAATCTAGATTTCTGATGTATATAAACAAATCAGATGGAAGTTTGTCTGCCGAAAAGAATTATGTTCAATTATTCATATAAAGTTTGAGACAGAAAACAGATGAGTAGAATAGAGAGAGAGAGAGAGAGAGAGAGAGAGAGAGAGAGAGAGAGAGAGAGAGAGAGAGAGAGAGAGAGAGAGAGAAGGGGCTAAGATAGATAAAAGGGTAAAGTAGTGATAGAAAGAGAATGAGAATGGGTGAGAAAACAACAAACAGAGAGAGAGGAAGAGGCAGAATAAAAGAAAGAAAGAATAAGTGAAAGAGACAAGAATAGAAATAAGGTTGGGAAAAGAAAAGATAAGTAGAATTCATTGTGGTTGTGTAAAAATAAAAGACTTCAATTAAGATAGCAATTGAGACTATATCTAATCTACATGATTATAAACATTATGATAGTGTTTATTTGGATCCAGAAGGGCATTAACTCATATATTTTAACACAGAGTTAACGTCCTTCTGGCTCCAAACAGATCATATATCTAGCTCTAAGAATATAACATAGATGTTCAGACAATATTCAGTGAACAGGCACTATAAATATCATGAATCATCTCATTCAAACTAAGCTCCACTGGATACCAAAGATATCAAGATGGTATACAAAAAAGGAAATAAAACATACCCAAAAAGAAATACTATGGTCATCTTGACTCACTTAATGGTCAGTTCTGGAAAGCATAAAAGCATCTCATTCTGAGCCATTTGAAAATTCAAATGATTGAAGAATGACACATATATCCATTTACTGTTACTGGAATTTTCATGGAGCAAGTCACTCATCCAATATATTCTTTTATTCTTATTGTCTTATATTGGTCCATTACATCTTCAGAGAGTCCACCCTTTGTAAAATAGAATCCCTTTTACTCAAATCACTGCATGAATCACACAGAATAAGAGGGTCATTCCAAAATGTATGGCATCGATGACCATGAATCAGAATGAATTTGAAAGGGACTATTACACTTCACCCATTTTTTAGTTTGAATAGAGCAATTTAGTATAAGAGTCTGCTGCCGATTGAATAGTTCCCATGACGATGCTATTCATGATCAGCTATGACTCAGAACATATTGTCGCCGCTCTGTAGCAGACACCCTTCACAAGAAAGATCTCACACAACCATCTTGTATTGGCAATAAGAAGAATTTTGAGAAGTGAAGTTGTATGCTGCCCTCTTTTGGTGATGTACAGTAATGTGTTCTCACTGTCTAAAATACTGTGATGGCTGAAAATCCATTTATCTTTTTTCATTCATCTCTTTCTAACTATCTTTATCTGTTTATTTTATTCAATCAATTTGTTACTTTCTTGCTATCTCTCTCCTCTCTCTAGAATAAGAGAGACTTCTTTGCATTTGAATAATTTTATGTGCAATATCTACATTCTAATTTTCAACAATTTTGAGGTAACTAGACTGAGTCAAATATGGTTGTCCTAGTAGTTTCAATAAAAATTGACCTTTATTTTTCTATTGACATTATACATTTACAGAGCTTTTCACATGAAATGTACAACATCAAAAGAAATGGTATGCAAAAAGGTGTTATCATAAGCAAAAGCTTAAATGAATTATTAAGTATTCCAACAAATATATGATAAAACTTCTATTTGTCTGATCCTTGCTAGAACTCTTTATGACCTGTAATATGACTTTAAGAACACGTTATTTAAATACTTCATAATTCATACAAAGAATTTACTTGATCCCGTCTCTCTCCCCCTCTCTCACCTCCCTTAATCCCATTGGCTCCACTGGGGAGTGAACTGACAAACCACTTTGCAGCGAGATCAAAAGGTCTTGAAAGATTGAATTTGGTGGACGCAAAAATCAGCAGGAAAACTAATGAGAAACACAGTTGGTGGTGGTTGGCTTATCTTAAAGGGACCTGTGTATATTACTTAATAAGATGATTGTCTGAGGGACTAGAACAGGGAAAATCTATGTTAAACTATGGACCCTGGTGGTAGGGTCCATGGTTAAACGCAATCCCAAACATTTCCCCCAAATTGACAATCATGACATATAACAGCATCACACGCTGAAAAGTGTGAAACATTGCAATGACTTCTCATATAATCCAAAGATACATGCAACATTGCAATGCATTGAAATCTCCCATATGTTGACTTCTTGAAGGTGTTAGCAACTTTAGGAAATTACTTTCTTAAAATTCTGAATTTTAATCACAAACATGAGAAAACATAAATACTGTCCCTAGATCATCTACAAATCATCCATAGATTGATTGTAACCAAAATATTGGATTTTAAAAACATAAAGCACATATAGGGTTTTAATACAATAATACTTGTAGAATACATAGCAAATTGAGAATGTACAGACTACATCTTTTGGCTGTAGACATATCCTAAAAGAAATTGATTTTTAATCCATCAAGCAAGGATTTGACAGGGAAACAAAGCAGTAATTTAGATCATCATTTGCTTATTCAACTCTTTCAGAAATAAGCTTCACCTTATTCTGTATATAAGTATTTAATGATATACTGATATTTTATGTTAGCCCTTTGATCAGCTATTTAATACCTTTTATTTCAACACATAAATAAAATAATACTGGTATACAATTCTGGTGCTCGCCCTTAGATTTAAAAAAATATATATATCAATGTGTGAATATGAAGGATAAAGTAAAACTTTCTGTTACAAAAAATGTATTCTAGGGTATTACTTCTGTGAAATGAGAGAAGCAGAAGTAAGTCAGCTTTGCTGAACCACCACAGTAGAGGTCAAATGCAGTGCTTAGATGATCCTTCCTCTAAAGAGTCCATGCAGGGCTATACAAATGAATTACAAACTTGAGACCAGTGGGGTGCCTGATATTAAAGGTATCAGGAAATTTTGCCAGAAAAATGAGCATGCTGCATCTTTCTCACAGAACTACACATTCATGAAACATCTACAAAATGTTTCAAAAGTGGTGAACTTTGTTATGAATATAAACAATACACACTCATGCCTTCTTCATTTCACATTCAAATGTTTTAGAAAGTACAGCATTTCGCCTGTTTGGAGCCAGAAGGGCGTTAACTCAAATACTTTTACACAGCGTTAATGCGCTTTTGGCTCTCAGCACACGATTTGATGAAGTAAGGGATAATTCAATACCCCCCCCCAAACAAAAACAAAAAAAAGAAAAGAAAAGAAAACAAAACAAAACAAAAATCACTTTTTTGAGTTTCTGCAATGTTTTTTTGTTCTTACATTGACACTATCTGTGGTAACATATAAACCACTAAATAATCAACACTTATACTTATATAGTTGATTTCGGTGATGCTGCTTTAAGCCAGTCTCATCAATGAGCTTGTGAAAGAATGTGGTAAGTGTAAAGTGTACATTTAACTCTATTTCAGCTTTAAGTCAATTAGGTTTTCGAAGAAAAATTCTCAATTTGATCAATCATTAAACAATTAAGAAGGATGGGAGCAGCTATTTCTATGAATTCCTAATTTTTGAAAATCAAATTTGCCATTAGCTTGTCCAAACCTCCCCTTTCTATTAAACTCTCTTGCACGCAAAACTTGCTAAAGTTTGCCAAAATATTTTCTCAGTGAACTAAGCTAAGGCTGGAATGAGGTGTTGATAATATATGATGACTTTTAAATATGATTTGTACACATTGGAGAATCATTTAACATATTATTTGATTTGACTGACATATGTTGACATATGCTTTCAATATAACCTCCAGGGATCAATCAGCAAGAAGGAAAGGGGTATGGACCAAGTTTATCACTCTAAATACCTTTATTGTAAAAGAAAAAGGAGAACAGACCTAATGTTTGGTATACTTTGAATTAAATTGCTTATTTTTTATAAACTCATGCAATAAATTAATATCATCAAAAAGCTTATTTATTTTGTTCCTTTCAAGATAAGATCAGCCTCTTTCTCATGTATCTTTATATGTATGCATCTATGAATTGCATTCTCCTCTTTCTTCTTAACCAAATTCATCAAAAACCAAATTCATCCATGAATTTGATATGAATTAGATTGAAAGATTATCTTCAACATAAGTTTACTTCTCTAGAAATGATTTTGGAATTTAAAAATGGAGAGAAAAGTACAGTGTCAAATCGAGGAGGTCCAGTTGAAAAAGTCTTTCCCTACAGATTGACTAAACTTCAGCAAATGAGTCTGCAGCAATGAACCTACAAACTACGCATAGCTGGAAGCCTTGCCCAGAGTACAAAAGTGACCCCATAGCTAAAATCTTTTAAGGTCAACTGACCATTGCTTGTTTGATGAACAGCAAGGTGTGAAAAGACTGATTTCTTTTCCTTGGCCCACTTCGAGACAGGTGTCATATCCTCTGTCGTTACCTACTCAATTGTTAGGGGGCCCCACTTTTCCCAGCTTCCCATCGGACAATTGTATAGTAGTTAATCGAACTTGGAGGAAATAATTAAATTTGTCTGAGGCTTTTGCCCCTTTGGTGGGAAAGGAAATACTTATTGCGAAATTAGGTGGGGATTACTGCTTCAAGTGTACCATACAGATCTACTTGCATTCCCTTATTCAACCCCCAAGTTCAATGCTTGTAACTTACACCCAATTCTAATTGCGAGCTGGAAGGCTAATAACTTTTTTTTTCTCACCAGTATTGGTTGAACAAACCCTTCAAAGATAGCCAAATGTGGACAAGTACCATATAAGGCCTATTTAACAAAAAATGGAATTATTGATTTTCAATGAAATCTGTCAGTTGGTTGTGAATAGGAAAATGTGAGCAGATTAATCTGTTTCTAAAAACTTTTTATATATACTTTTCTTAATAACCATGGTATACTGTTCCCCGCGGGAGGGAGGGGGGGGGCACTCAATATATTGGACAGATGGGTATGTGCCGCTTTGATGACCACCTTTTTCAATGGCCGATCGCCGTTCTAAAGATACTCGATTTCTTTTTACTGCCGTTCCGAAGACCCTCTGAAATGCAATGCCCCGTAATACACGCTCTGTTCCATTCCCTAGCCTTAAAATGTCGCTCGCTCTGGATCCTGAGTGCTTCGAAATACGTGGTATATGCATACGGACCTAAAACAAAGGTTGTCAGTTTCCAAGACCTTGTTGCTGCTGTTAGATATGCAGTTCCCAAGACCTTGTACTTTGCCCTTTAAGTCCGTTCCTTAGACACCCGTTTCGAGGGCGGCTGCGGCACACCTCCATCTGAAAAAAATTTGAGTGCCCCCCCCCCCTCCCCGGGAGTGTTTCATGAATTAACTGGCCAAAATATGATACATATTAAAAATAAAATGAAATGAAAAAGATTTTAGTGAAAATAAACATGAAGAGACAGAAAAATATGTTTTCATTCAAATCAAAGATCCAATCATTCTAATTATCCTTGTTTATCATAATATGAAGCTATGTGTGTAATCTATCTCATTGCAGCATTAAATATAGATTTTCATCTTCCATTTTCTTGATTCCATTCCAAAAGCAATCCTATTGAGGCAACGACATGATAAGACACTCCCCTTCACAGAAAAACCCTGCCTTCTTGGCAAACACTTTGGTATTTTTACGCAAGGCACGGATACGAGGACGGACATAGATTACGAGCTTTAAATCACCCACATCCACGCAAAGAACAACATCAGAGTCATTAACCCAAAAAGGGAGACAGGGGAGGGGGCGAAAAATGGATGAAGATGGGAGAAAACGTACAGGAAAAGGTCATTTGTAGAGATGACCCCCTGAGGGGCGCGTTGATGAGAGTCTTTAATCAAGCGACATGAGATAGAAGATCTGTCTCACTCGGTCATAGACGTGATGATGTACCTGATCATGTGATCAGTTTGCGATAAAGATACCTTAAATGAATTGGCTTTCAGGACAAGAAGGATGATCGATTCTTATCCCCAGATAAAAGGAAGCAACTCAATTGATCCCTCGACAGCTCAAAATTTGAACAGCTACGAATTGCTTATAGATTTCACCTCTGCAAAGCCAAGATATAATTTCCCTGAATCTCAGACAAAACAAAGTTTAAAGAATGAACAGAAAATTATAAGGGTGACTTTTTTTTCTTTTTTTGTTTTGTTTTGTGTATATTATGCAATTGCGAACAATAGCCACTTCAGGTATCAACAAATAATTGTTAACAGCTGGGCAAGCCAGCAGTCCCCATGCACCAGGAGAGTCCTGGATAGGCCAATCAAATTGGTTTACTGCTGCTAAGATAATGTTATATGCCTTTACACTATTCAAAAAACATAAGTAACAAAGCACCTCAATAACATAAAACAAAAGATATTCATGGGCATATTGTGTATGAATAATTCAAAGGAAATCTTATATCGGGGAAAGATGGTATTGCATGGCATAGAAAGCAAATAGATCTAAAGACTTGGGAAGAGTAAAGGCTAGATAAGGCATCTTTTAATCCTTCCTCACTCAATTAAGGATGACATTACTGTGACATATTAAAGATAAAGTTGAGTTCTGGTCATGCGATTACATTGTGAAAGAAACTGTCTCAAAGCAATTGGGAAAGGTTGATCATGTCGACATAAGAATTGGTGTATACAGTGAGGTTTTGGAATCATCAAAATGATAAGAAATGATAAGATATTGATCCAATCTCACTGAAAAGCACAAGCACTGCACACAGAAATGGGTAAATGGGACTGTACACACGTGGCATGAATATTAGGCCCGAACACTTGAGATATTTCTCGTATTTCGAATATGAGGGCACTTAAAGAACGATACTTTTCTGGGGACATTTCTACTATGATGTTCTTCCAAACTGACATAAAAAGAATGAAAAAGCTCACAAATTATTTTTCACCTTTCCCAGAACTAAACCTTCCCTTTAATGTACTCTTTACAGAATTTAAGACCTAACACTATGAAAAACACCATCAGCCTTTTAAACAAGTATACCTGAAACTCCGAAAGCATCCATTTATGAGGATAGTTGAATATCCCCTCCGAGTTGACAAACAAAACCGCTGATAATCTGAAAATTGAGTTTTCCTGGGAGCCTCACACACCCAACAAGTTTGCCTCTTTCGATCCTGTCCTATTATGAGCTATATTTGTCCTTAACTGTGTTCTGACCCATTTTTCTTTCCATGTCCATCAAACTGCATTGCTTCTGTTTTCGTACCGTCATCGACTGATTAAATACCCAGATCAACACCAGCAAACAGTTACTTTTTGTAGAAAATGTGTCATGAACTTGTTGTGATAATTGACAGTTTCTGTCGTTTTGGGGGTGAATCTGTTTCATCGTGGATACAAATGGTCTTGTAAGACATTAGAAAGCAAGAAATCCAGGCAATGACATTCTTATATAATGCTTGTATAGTTTGTGCCTTACACTAAATTGATAATGAACTGAAGCAAACTCTGTGGAATAGAGTCCAAGATTAATAACTAAAAGACAACTGATAAAATCATCACCAGGTAGATAAAAGAGAGAGCTTGTCAACTTTTTACCCCTTAAAGACTGACCCTGGAAATTTTCACTTTCAAGTCAATTAAAAATACATGGCAAATGAAAATGAAACTGTCTTTGTCTTAAACAGCATAAAATTCCTTTTAAAGAATTGAAGACCAGTGATTCGTATGTATCTCAACAAAGTTTGAAAACAATAGAAGAACTCAGAAAGCAAAGGCCATTCATAAACTCTTTCTCTCTCAAAAAAAATCATGACTGCCAAGTCATTTTAGTAACGTGTATGAACCATGCAGTAAAAGCAATTTCCCTGATACTTGAAGCCTTATCTAATAGTATCAATGACCTAACAGGTTTTTAATGTATCAAACAAGATTAAGTAGAGGCCCACAGACCTCCATGTATAGATTATACACTGCATATATTACCAAACAGGTTCTGACATAAATCTAATGATCAATGCTTTGAGTGACAGGAGAGAAGCCAATGATTCATGACCCTAAAAAAAGTCCCCGAGAGAAAGATTACTCCAAAACATCACTGTGATTGGCAAGTTGAGTTGATGTCGTCAACAGCACATTAACACATTCAGTAACATAATGGATAAAAAAATTACAAAATTTCCCACATCCTTAGAAATCTATCAAAAGCTAATAAAGGTAATACTGAGTTCTAATAAAAAGGACTTACAGAAAATTTCTAACAGACTTCAAAAGAATGAAAGTTAAAAACTACAAAAATAAATGATTCTGCAAAGCAAATTTGATAGAAAATTTATCACAGGTGAGGATATTGAGTATGTTGGGAGAACAATTAAGAATAAAAATGTAAATGTGGATTCATATTTCCTACAACAGCCTCAATTAAGAATAAATTTTCGAGTTTCTTTCTAAGCAAAAGTTTCACAAACGGAATTCAAGATTACCTCTAAGTATCACATGATATCATCTGTTGAGACCCAGAAGGGCATTAAATTAGACATTAACCCCCTACTGGCTCTCAGCTCGCAGCCAATATTTCTTATCACTCCTATGAACACAGAATGATGAAGCCCCTTTCTAACACTAAAGAAACATCACTGCAAGAAGACTTACCGGTCCTGACTTCTCCTCTTTCTTGATCTCTGGGGACTTCTCCAGGGCGTGAAGCCCGTTGCATTTTCGGCCCGCATCGCCCGTTACCTGCCTGTCCTGGATGAGCGGCTTGTGAGGCGCTGTCACATGATTGGTTGTTGTGAGCCGCTGTTGTTGTTGTTGATGTTGTTGTTGTTGTTGCTGCTGCTGCTGCTGTGTTGTTTGGGGAGGAGTCCTCTGCAGAAAATAAGAGTTATTTGAGAAAGTTACAGTGACTTCCACTGACCACATTCGCTGGTATCCCTTGGTTACAATAGGAGGCATCTTGAAGTTGTTTCCGACACTCTTTATTCACAATAACAACAAAGTTACATCCAACTGAGAAAATAAAAATCACAAAGATTGGCAAGGATTTAGCATCATATTGCTCACAACAAGATATATTCCTTGTAGCTGTAAAGTGCATATATCCGGATCAACGCTTCCCAGCCTTTGATGTTATCCAATAAAATCTCCTACACCCTGTGCTTGAATAGGTGTTAACGTTTAGCTCACAGACTGCAAGAAGAAATGACTTTGATGATCATAATGCTATGGCTGCACTAATTATTACTATTACTAAACTGTAAGATCAAGCATATATATCCCTGAAGACATGGAAACACATGGGTTAAACTGTAGTATAATCCACAGCAGTACAGGATTGTATCATTCATTAAGGTCACTGTGGCAAGTTTACCCTGATGCAAATGCAACGGTGGCTTTACAACATCCATGAGAACTTCCTGCATAAGCCGTCATATCACCCTGATCACTTTCTACTCTTGTAATTACAGCAAAAGCAATTAATAATACCCTTCTATATCCTTATGTTCTAACATTATTCCTGCATATGAGTAATTGGAAGCAACATTGAAGATACTCCAAACTGCCCTAATTGCTGCTAGTAACACTTCCGACAATGTTAAAACTTGTTGACTTGTGATATGAGATTGTATGAGTAATATTTCCAAGGCATAACAAGTCCCCTGCTATTCAGTGATGGAATTAAAACAGTGATTATTCTCCAGTGTCCTGGGAAGGAAAACGGGTATTGTTAGTGCTAATTGTTCATTCCATGAACTAACTTCCTTGAGAAGTTACACGCAATGAGACAAAGATCCTAGGAGAGAAAATGAATAACTTTGTTATATCCCTGGACACCTTGCTAATAATGGGTATGAATAAAGTTGTTGGCAAAAGCACAAGAACTTATCAGACACCTCAACTACTTGGAGGGACAGGGAGATATGTCTTGTAGAACTACAAGTTCGCAGGTTTAATGAGGCATTGTGATAGTACATGTACTTGATTAATGAATAAGGTGATTGCTTCATCAATTAACTGAGCCATCAATTGTCATATTGCTTCGATAGCTCATAAAACAAAACATGACATTCAGCAGAATGGTTGAAGCGGTAAAGAATTCAACGGCATTATTCCAGAACAATGAGCGATTTCCCCCTGGAGATTCAAACCTTGCCAAGAAATGTTGTCTCTGTAACACGAAGAGCATTCAAACTGGTGTTCTGATCACGCTATCATTTCACACGAACGAACTGAGAACAGCAGATTTCGAGGGAATCTTCCCAAGGTACCTATCACACATTGTGTCAAGATTAATCGCTAAGTGATAAAACCAGTAATCCCCTTCGTAAAGCAATGAAATCCTGGGAGGCCTTTAATCCACACCTCGTCACATTTCAAAACAACGGTTTTCTATTGTCCTTCCGACTATGATCTATTCTCCTACAATAAATTTTACAGCGCCAAAGAAGCTCAAAACATATCTACATAGCTCCAAATGGAATATATATCACAGAACTTTCTATAGGTTATTTCCAGCGTAAATGATGGGAAAGCGTGATTCTCTTAAAATGAACTTTGCCACTCAAAAGTAGCTCAATATGTATCCGCTTAAGTGAAAATGGGAGATATATCGCAGAACTTTTCACAGGCTATTTCCAGGGTAAAGTATGGGGAAGCATGATTCGAAGAAGTGAGTAGCAATTAATCATACGGTTGAAAATCACGTTTTCTGATGGTTGGTAGAGTAGGGGATTAGGAAAGCGAAGGAACGAAAGATCCCGACCGGGGGATGACGTTGACAATAGCATCAGCTGGTTTGGTGAGGTTTGAGTCGCTATGTCAGGTGGCAGACTACGGAGAGATCTGACGAAGGCAACGATCAGGCTCTCTCTCTCTCTCTCCCCCACCTTCCGAGCTTCGATGACTCGTCAAAATATGGGATGATTCCAGCAAGAGAGGAAAAAGGACTAAAATGTTGAACATTGACAGAGAAACGAGCGAAGACTGATAGCCAGTTATCCTTGATGACTATGTGAAGTAGGAAGTAGAAATGGTTGAACTTATATGCACAACAACGTGCGACTTAATGCATGCTTTTGCACTGGATTATACATGGAGTAATGTCAAGCTTTTCAGCCTCCAAACAAGGTCAAAGTTTGATCTGAAATGTTTCTAAACGTGTTAGGATTGAGATGATCAATATCCTGGAACGAGTCTGCAAGTCAACATGATTGCAGTTTATGCACACAACCACAGAGAGTTAGTACAACAAGATGACCTCACATCAGTATCAATGAAAACCACCACATAATAGCTTGTACAGCAAATTAGCAATGAGTGTTGTTTCAATCTGAATGTTAATTATTTTTTTAATCACTTATTTCTTGTCCGGTAGCATTCACCATTTCAAGATCACAAATCTACACATGTATTTTATGTCAGCAATTTGAGTCATATATGTATCAAAAACACTTTGATCCACCAAAGTCCTTCCAAAGAGACGCTTTACAAAGATAGGTAGCTTCTGATGTACTTCATGAAACCTGAGTTCAATCACCCTTGTTGATAGTTCAAAGACCTGCAACGAAGCTTCCGTCGATGCCTCCTTGATATTGGTCTCGTATCTCAAATGTCTGGAAGATTATCCATCATGACATATACTTCACTGTTTCATCCTTCACATAATAAACTTCTCGGAGAGCAGTAACTGCTAATGTAACTTTGAAAGATGAATTATTATCCAGAATGCCCACACAAGCTACAGAAATCACACAAAATGTCAGAGCAAAACCTTCCTCCACTTTGGCATAAAAGATGAGCCTATAGATTTTCTTTATATTTTCACAACTGTCGACGGAATGATTCCAAGAAGGTAGCTTTATGCGATGAAATGAACAATTGTAGCGACACAAAAGTGTGCTTCAAGGGCAGACATCAGTAGCGACAGTGTCTACGAAAACAGCATGAGTAACGGGAAATTTCCGAATTAAGATCTGACATCCTCAGTCCTCTAATAGGCCTGTTATTGGTTTGTTCTTTCCCCACTTTCTACTGTCTTCAAGTAAATGAGAAGGAAAAGATGTAGTCTCACATTACTTCCATGAAGGCTTTACGGCTGTCTTGTTCATTTCAGGTAAATTAAGTCCAAGCTATTTTCTCCCATATGTTACAAACCACATCTAAGATTTTAGTATATATATATATATCTGATGACAGTATCAAGCTTATAGCCCTCCTAGAGCTTGGATCAGACAAAATATCAAATAAAATGATATTTCTATGTCAATTTATGTTGACAATTCCATAAAACAGTTCCATAACACTTAGTAAAATATGGGACATACCTTGGACTTGCCCTTCAAAGAATATCTCTCATCTAGAATCCTCATTATCGTTGTATTCTATTCATGAGTTTGTTATTTGTTATTTTTTCATCACTTAACATACATGTAGAACAATAGAGAAGTTTTTAACTACCTCATTTTTAATACCACATTTCAATTTGTATACATTTCACAATAATGGGAATATTTTGTAAATGTTACAGGTAGGGTCTCTGCCCACTTTTCTATCTTTCAATAACACACCAATATTAGTATGAATATAATTTGCTATCTTATAATATGATAAATAATATTCTCAAAATGTTATTTTCTGTCCTTTGAAGGCCTTTTGAATTGCTGTTGGAATTCTGCCATCCATTTGAATTTCATAATCACCTATTGATCTGGGTCTGTGTTTATAGACTATAGTAAATATATTGCTTAGAGCAGAAAGGGAAGTAGATGAGGGTTGGAAAGGGGAGGGGCATAAAAAGGAAGGGTGATTACGGAGACTCCATTTCAATAGGTCATATTCTGACGTCACTCACTGGTGATAATATTCATGCACAGTGGATAATTCAATTTTCATGCTGGATTCTTTGTGTTGACGACCTAGTTTAAAGAGACTATTCTGTCATATAGAATCTGCATTATTTTCAACAAGAAAATAAAGTGTCCATCAAACAAATAAGCTGCTAGAAGTGTACTGTGTATGTTACATGTTTTTCTTGATATACCAAACTGACAGGTCTTTTGTTTCATGAAAAATGACCTGTCAGGCATATTAAACAAATATACCATTCACTGAGAGGCTCCAGTTGGAATTATGGACTCTGAGGTGACAGGAATAGCACTTTTTTCTGAGGGGCGTAGCCCTGAAGAAAATAGTGCTATTTCTGTCACCGATGAATCCATAATTTCACTAGTGGCTCGAAACAGTGCATGATATATTTGTTTTATATCTCTCCAAAGAATCTTGAAAAAATAATGATAAAAATGTACCACGGTTTACACAGTGGTCTATGAGGCCGATACTGATAGCACTTTTCACACGTTATCAATGAAAAACCACTGATCGATCGCATATCTGTGACAACATTCATGGTATAGTGCACTATACCATGAATGACGTCACAGTAAAGCACATTTTTCTTCATCGGCATCGGCATTATCCATTAATAAGGGATATAAATAACTATATTCTATGCAAGTTACATCAAATGTTATAGTACAGGAGTAAAAAGAAATACGTATGGTTATCAATTTAAGGGTAATCTAAAAGCATGTTGGAGTGATATATAAATGGAATATATTTAAAACTGTGAACTCATAAAAGAACTGTCAGCATCTGATTACCAGGAATAAAATCATCAAGCACAACTGCAATGGCCACCAGCACAGTGTCTGTGATATACAGACAATTATTCTGTTAGGATGTCAAGAACAGGGCAGTTTTAGGGACATTTTGACAATTTTAAGTCTCTGACTATCTAATTTTCCTAGTTTCTTTGGCATGACAGGCCTTTCTCATTGAAAGCTTGAGATGGACAGATATCTGGGGTTATTCTAACGTTCAAGAAATGTTAATAAGTATATCAGCAGTTTTCTTTCAGCAAATAACATGAATCAAAATAATCAAATAAATGGAAGGTCAAAGAAATACCATATGGTACATACCGGTAAGCACAATTTGGAGGGTAATCTTTATACTGGCACCTAACCATTCATGCAGAGAGCATATAGGAGCAGTCTGAAACTAAAAAAAAGTCTAAATGATTCTTCACAACTTTGTCCATCAAAACACATCAAGTAAGCCAAGAATATGGTCAAGAATAAATTATATTAGTCAACCGTCAGTACTGCTACAAAATAAAACAAAAAACTTTTCATTATGCCGATTATGAATGTGATTTTAATTAAATCAATCAATTAAATTTATCCACTGAGGGTTTGATTTACATAATTTACATTAATCAATCATCACTACTGCCACAAAACCAAACAAACAAATGCATTATAGTACTGTCATTTTATGAAACAAAAATGAAACTGTCATCAATTCTGAAATGTTGTGCAAAGATAGGTCAAAAAGAAGAAGAAATATTCCTGGCCAAACTGTCAGTAATTTAAACAAAAAGTTTTGGCACATTTTACACTGTTTTCTATATCCTATAGCACTAACAAAAAAGATGAAAGATATAATTTCTATTTGTCCTAAGCTTACTGATATTCTTTCCTGGATGACTGGACACATATAAAAATGGACCATGGAAGTCATGATATGATCATCACACTCATCACTTTCTTGTTTCAGAAGCGGTTCTTGCACATGAAACCAGAATGATTTCGCAGATTTTCTCATCGGACAGAATTACGGCCGCAGACTATGGACAGGAAGGGATGAATTGTCCAATCACAGATGTCTTGAATGACAGTCAAATTGTAATTTTTCATGATTTACATGATGACTAATGGCATATCAAGGACTTTGATGTTTCCTTCCTAAAAAGAAGGTGAGACAGAGAGCAGTTGAAGGAGAGTTGGAGGAGGATGTTTGTGTGTGTGTGTGTGTGTGGGGGGGGGGGGGGGGGGGGGCTTGGAAGTGGTGCTTCAAAGAGACAAAGTATGAGCAATGGAGTATACCATGACTCTCTTGACTGTAACCAATGCCGAGTCTCATATGCCTTCAGAGGAAAAAGGTATTGTATTCATTTCATCTTGCTCTTCAAACTCCATCAATGAGGTATCTTACAAACCTCCCGTTGCTATTTAATGCTTTCTCCTCTTCTCTCAATCCAATTTCTACAAATCAATTTGTTACTCCTTTAGCTCTGTATTCCTTCTACTTTCATTTCTCAAAATCAAATAAATTTGGAATACATCCCAACCACTGGGTATTTAACTATGGTTAATGCATACCCCCCTAAAAAAAACACCCCAAAACTGGACTGACACCCCATGTAAGATCTCAAAGGCGATTTTATCAATTAGCACAGATTTTCAGGGCCAGCATATTGTATACACATAAATGAGCTATTACAAAATTCTGAATTCATAGCTCATCGTAGAAGAACTTTATACATTATTTCACCGCGGTTGCTAAATTCTACTTTCTTCTTTATTTAGGTTACTATCATCCTACTACTATCATTGTAGGCCTCCAAATTGAATGTGGTACCATACTGTGGCTGAAAGTTTCATTTCCATAACAATGACCATGAGGTATTCACTATGATCCTCCTACATAAAAAGTTGTTTTGTTTGGGGTTTTTTGTAGTATTTCTTTATAATTTTCATCCATCTCATCCACTGTCCACCACTGGCCTGATCTATCTCCAAACTAACTGACACATTTTCCACAAACTAAGTTTTAACCTACATCTTTAAGTCTTGTTGATGAGGAAGGATGATTAGTGGACGTGATAGAGATACAACCTGTCAAGATGGGACATATGCCAATACAAACAGAAAAACACTCTGTTACCCAACTTACATGGAAGGCACAGAAATTTAACTCTGTGGGTGCTACGAATAATACCATCCAATTAGATCTGTGTATAGAGAGAGCGAGTTGTTGCGAATTTGAAACTCTGGCACAGTGCGGATCATGACAGTAGAGATGAAACAGACCCCGACCAAGCTTCAAAACTTCAAGGGCAAAGGAAGTAAATTTCATTCTACAAGGTCACCTGTATCGTGTTTGGGCACGAGGGATTCTGGATTTCTAAGATGACTTTCATAATATATTTGTGATACATCATCAGGGATATATCGTCTGATAAGAGCAAGAAGGGCTTTGTATATATATTCTTTAAAGATGAAGTTGAGTTCTGGTTGTGATATTGAATTGTGAAAGAAACTGTCTCAAAGCAATTGGGAAAGGTTGATTATATAGCACATAAGAATTGGTGTATGCTGTAAGGTTTTGGAATCACCAAAATTATAAGAAATTGACTCAATCCTGCTGAGATTCACATGCACTGCACACAGAAATATGTATATGGGACTACACACAAATGTTCGACCCGAACATGTCGGCTGTTTCTTGTCATATTTTGAATGTGAGGGCATTTGAAGAGCAATCCTTTACAGGGGACATATCTACTATGATAATCTTCCAAACTAACATAATAAGAATGAGAAAGCTCGCAAATTATTTTTCATCTTTCCCAGAACTCAAGCTTCCCTTTAACATAGAGTGAACACCCTTATAGCACTCAGAAGATTATATGATGATAGAGAGAGAGAGAGAGAGAGAGAGAGAGAGGGGGGAAGAGAGAAAGGGAGAGAGAGAGAAGGGGAAAGACAGAAAGAGAGAAGGGTAAAGAGAGAAAGAGAGAAGGGGAAAGAAAGAGAGAGAAGGGGAAAGAAAGAGAGAGAAGGGGAAAGAAAGAGCAGATGAGTTAAGGTTGTGGTATATATGAACTAGTCATTCACTTTGAAAGATGGAAAGGCAAGCTGTGTAATGCGAAGAAACGTTAATTGGTTGTGAGCTGGGGTGGACAGACATATAGACCAGGTGATCAATATAACTGCAGAGGCAGGATACCAGTTACAAATTTGAGAAAAATTACAAGGCATTATACATTCTGGGGGGAAAATTGAAATAATAAATATGGGGAGGTATAGCTATAATGAGAAAGACAGGGAAAGTAAGAGGGAATAAGACAGTGCAAAAGAGAGAGAGAGAGAGAGAGAGAAAGATAAACAAAATAAAGAAAAATGGGCATGTAGATAGAAAAGTTACAGACCTAATTAATGACAGAAAGAGAGATACATATTTATGTTTAAACACTACCCAACTTTATCACATAATACTACAATCAAACAGAGTCCAAATTCATTACTACAATAAAAATGAAACGTATCCATCGATACCACCGAGCATTGGAAAACAAACCGTAAGTGTATATCATGCTAATGAATACGTTGTTAAGGTCTTGGACATGGAGAAACCTCCCTAGCTTGCGTCAAGATCGAAATTAGATTTCAAACACGGCAGGGAGTAATAAGTTTTAATGTCTTCAGGAAAGTGTGGGCTTGGCTAGCTAATGATATCCAATTTGTTTTAATTTTCTCTGGTAAGGGAACAAATCCCTTAAGCTCTCATCTGCTATGATAGATAGAGATAGTGTATGTCACTCATAAAAAAGGCATACCTAAAGTGCCCCTCCGATAAAACAGACATGGCTGTATATTAAAAAGCAAAATCAAATTTCATACAGAAAATTCAAGTTACAGTCATGGGTACATCTAATTCTTTAAACATTGTATTACTTTTTGAAGCTGTGGCTTCATTTCACAGCAAAACATATTTATTTTCAGGCTACAATAGTGACTTAATTTGGTTTCAAAAGTATCAAATCATGGGCTGTCATACGGTCCTTTCAAAAGGGGGAAAGACAGAAAAGCATTGCTAAAAATAGCAAGAGGATGAGTTTAGCAATGTACAAAACTAGTCTCAAGAGGGCGTATTCCAGAGACAGGGAGACAGACAATGACAAAAAAGAGATGAGTGGTGAAACAAAAAGTTACAGATAGATTTAAAAAATAATAACAGTAGTAAGATATATCGTCTGTTTGGAGACAGAAGGGTGTTAAGTCTGTGTTAAAGGATGAAGCTAATGCCCTTCTGGCTCCAAACATAAGGAAGACAATAAGTTCCAAGGCAATGAGAACATGAATCAAGAAATGTCACCAACAGACATTTAAGTGAGACAGTAAAATAATGATTTCAACAAGCTCAAAGACCATGACAAAAAAATGAACATGCCTGTGATGACAAACATATAACGCGGGTGGAGCACAGGTCAGAGGCTAATTTCATGTTCATGATCATTATATTCCAAGTTATTCCAGGGCCTCAATATAAGCTTTCCCTGACAGTTTTCTGATTCAGGAGGGGATGAGTCTCCTGCTTCATCTCTTACGTCAGCGAAAGAACCAAATCGTTATGCCATATGGCATGATAACCTGCTGATGGAAAATGGGGTCATATCTAGCTAATTTTAGAACCATCATATGAACATCAAGCAGGGATTTGAGACCCCCTTGAAGCTACAAGACTAAATCAACCATTGACTTCATGAAATTACTGCTTTTTTCTGCTCATAGTAAAGGCACATTTTCAATGAAGCAGAGTGCATTATAGTATTTATGAGAATTATATGAATGAAAATTTGAATTCAATCGATTGAATGAATAAATGAAAGAATTCATTACCAAAACTAATACAGTAAACACTGGAAATACAAATCTTCAAAATAGGACACCAACAGATAGCAATACTGCTATTAGGGTGTGGCACCCTCGTTGAACAAATTAAAAATAACACAATTACATTAAAATGGATTATACACATTTCTTGTGACAAAGAAGAAGTACATTACATCAAAGTACAAATCTATAAACTCAATCAGTTCTTTTTAAATATGGAAGGGCAGAACAAAAAATACCCATCCAGGTATACAAATCAGGCTCATTTGAGAACATTTATTTAAAAAATCCTAGTTGTTACAATGTGAAAAAAGGAAATTAGTAACAGCAGCCAGATAGAGCAAATTCAGCTTAATCAGTCAAGAACACGAACCAGGCCAATATCATTTGTATGTTTTTACAAAGTCCA
This sequence comes from Heliocidaris tuberculata, assembly GCA_025618425.1. NCBI lineage: Eukaryota > Metazoa > Echinodermata > Echinoidea > Camarodonta > Echinometridae > Heliocidaris > Heliocidaris tuberculata. Next base: position 23,576,682 of record CM046851.1, on the reverse strand, counting down.
CTTATCCTCTTCATTTAGTATTCTGCTTGGGTTAGAAGCTCATCCCTGTCAAGGGAATTCAAAATCATTTGTCTGACACTGCTTAAATAGAACGATATGCATAATTCACTCCTCTGTCGCTATGGCAACTCGACAATGGATTCATAATTCATAAATGTCGAGAGGACAGAATGGGGTTGATTTTTTTCCTCTATGTATTCCCCAGTTGGGTGGTGATCTTTTAGAGTTTGTTCTGTTCCAAATCAACTCGACCAAATTCTATCATTCCATTTTCTGTAATATGAAACTTATAAGAAATTGAATGGTCTTTATTTGATTCATAATTTCTTCTACTTCCTGTACCTTACTCTCTATCATGTATTCACCATATCTCCTCATGTCATTATCTACTTTACACTTCTACATATCTCTCATTCTCTTTCTCTCTCTCTCTCTCCTTATCTCTTTTTCTTCTTTTCTTTCTTTCCATCTCTCTCTCATTTCCACTCCTCTCATCTTTCTCTATTAGTAGCCCCCTTTCTCCAATTCTAACTCCCTTTTTCTTTATCTTTTTAGTATCCTCTCTCTCTCTCTAGCTATCTCTCTCTCTCTCTCTCTCTCTCTCTCTGTCTCCATCCCTCTCTGTCTCTGTCTGTCTGTCTGTCTGTCTCTAGCTATCTCTCATTCTTTCTCATTCTTTTCATTCTCCCTGCCTTTATACATTCTCTTTCTTTCTTTCTTTTTTCCCCTTTTTACATGATCAAACCTAGTATCTGTTCATTTTACACTTTTTGCTTTCTGATGAATCCTTTCCATCTCATCCCCCTGCATCATATCAGTCCATCAATCTCCATCGCCATGGAAACACTCAGAACATTACACAACCACTATCCTAGATGATGCTATGATCTTGCACCAGGTGAAAGTTGCTATCCATTTAATTCCTCTTAAAGTGATTGATTAACTTTGTGAAAAATTGTAAAATCAGCTCAAATGCCAGTGAATTTTGTGCAGTCTTCTAACTACATATATAATTAAGGATATGTGAAAGTATGAGAGAAAATGGAACCCGTTTACTATCCTAAAACAGAGAAAATCGCGATCAATCGCTAGCGCAAGTCGCTCGGCTTCTTTGCTGCGCTGCAGTCACAAAAACCAAGCACCAGCGCTTGGCGATTTCAGAGCGGGTTTCCAGCCCGTACGGTATTTTGTGATAGAGCGAGGTATGCCAACCGTAAGAGTTCTTTAGGGTTCGGTGGTACTCTATCCCGACATCAATGTTCAATCGTAAATATCTTGATATATAAAGGACCGATCAGCTTATAAAACTCAGGCAACTCCTGTCCGAGCTAAAGGTTTGCAATTATGATTACAGCATTAGCTGGAACAGTGATTTTTTTTTTCAATCCTGGGCAAAGTTAATCAATGTCTTTAATCTAAGGGGAACATTAGTTCTACTTGTAAATACATGTAGGCCTTCCCCTTGGATACTGCGAGAAAAAACATACAACAGAAGATGATTCTACAGAGTTCCCGCTCTGGAGTCTTCAAAGTAGGCTACCTCAACAATATGATCTACCTTGATTCCCTGAGCAATAGCCAAAGTAGTTTTAGATGTGACTTGGGAACTTAAAGGTAATATGGTCTGTTGAATGCCAGAAGGGCCTCCATTTTCTGTAAACGGATACAAGTTAACCCTTTCGAGACAATTGACCACATTTTGTGGTTTGGCTCAATAACTTTTGATCCAGAGCTCTAAAAAATATACCAGATGCACGAGTAGAAAGAGCAAGATTTTCTGCACACACTATGTCCATTTTTATTGCATGACCATATTGCGTTTGATGCCAGGAATTTTAAAAACAAGAATAAGCTCTGAGATCCTTAAATTGGCAACACATAGAGAGGTTTAAAATCATTGTTTTTCATCAAAATTGGCAATTTCTTTCAATTATTCAACAAATTTCTAACCATGTATATTGTTTTCAAAGACATTACACCATATTAGAACCATGTAGCACTGAAAGGAAAATATTATTGTTGCCGATTTGAAGAACAAAATGTGATCAATTTAGCCCTTCAATAATCCCTCTCCTGAGTGGGTTAATTCCTTTCCGGCCCTAAGCAGATGAAATACAGTACAGTTTTTGTTATTCATGGTCATGGTTTGGTGAAAATATGTGCTTCTTGGTGCATCTAGCAGGTATGGAACGAAAGCAATGATCGGTTTCCTTTAAGTAGATTTCAAAGTTAAAAGATAACAATATCTGTTCTGCCTGACAAATAAGTTCCATCATTGAAATGTCCACCTTTGTATTACAAAGGATTTATTGAAATGAATTACATGCTTATTATTAATAGTAAATGCAATAATTATATCATCACTTAGATATGCATATTAAGTGATTTTACTCTAATAAAAGGTATCAGTGATAATCAAATCCCTAAAATGAACACTTAACATGTGATTGTAAAAAAAAAATGCAGGGGTTCCAGAGCGTTTGGTATAGGGATATGTTGTACGCCCCTAGGTGTACCCCCAAATCAGAAAGTTAAAGAGAACTTTCTTTTTCTCTTTCCCCTTCCGACACCAATACTGTGTATCGCCTTTAACAGAGCTCTGGCATAAAACTTCTGCACTAATGGTTACAGAAATGTCACATAGGCCCTGTGGCGGTCCCAAACACTTCATACCATGCCGAGCTAGAGCATGTATTTTGTTTTTTCACTTTACCTTTTCCCTGTCTATCCCCATAGAGCCATTGATTTATAAAGCTATTGATGCCTGGACACGTCTAGCCTCTTCAATTTCAACAGTGTACAAACTCTATCTCTCTACGTTTACGAATCGATGTGGCTTCGTATCCATTACCCTACATAGCCTTCTCATATTGACCAGGGGCCATATTCTGAAACCTATGTTATCTCATGTGGTGATGTTTATAATATAGTCAAAACAAAACTGTGTGGAATAAACACTATGTGCACATGTCTCTTTCTGATATATATATATATATATGTACACAACCAGCTTTGAGCAGACATTAAATAATGACTTATAAATCCTACATTTTATTTGTTGTGACAATTAATCCATTGCCTACGGGAACCGGATGATCCCTGTATTATGCCTATGGGAATTAAAGAATTCAGAAGTCAATGGGTTAACACGATTTTACGAAGATAAAAGATAACATAAAACACTATCCCAGTTATCCACCTTATTCAAAACTTTTCCCCATTATCTCTTTCTATAAATGTTTCCTTATTCACTTACCTCATACATATACTTTTCCTCTCATAAAGTTCATGAAAATTCTTCATTTTTTAAAAATGTAAAATTGTGTTTTTTTTTCAAAATCACTACTTTTTCATCGAAATGATGTTTATTCATGCGAAGCCTTCCATCCGTGCATAACGGTGGCTTGTCAGAACCTGACATTGCGTATCGGAATTTTTTGTGTATTTTGTTCTGTTTGGTTTTTTGATGGCAATGGCGAAAGATGAATTACATAATATTAAAACATGATCACCACTCCCAAATATATCAACTGCCAATTTGAAACCACTTTATGCACTTAGAAACGTGATGATATCATAAAATGGAGCCCTGAGTTCACTGCCTTGTGAGAATCATGCAATAGCTCAAAAACGTTCATCCCAACATTGTTTGACTTTGCACGATCCTATTTTCCACAGGATCACAGACCTGTCCATTCCATCAAAACAGTAAGGCCGTCATGTTTACCCTAAAATAACTTAATCTCCACTCTACTTCCCAAGTATATCCTGCAACTCTACCACTAATACATGAGCATTACCACCCATTCAGATAAGCAAAATTTATTGTATAGATATAGCATAAGTATTCAATATTTCTTGTCTGAATGTCAAAGAACAAAACATCTTAAAGGGATATAGAAGTTTAAGCAACATTTCAAACAAAAAATAAAGAATCAGGATAAATTTCTAGTGTGAATGTTGTATTTTACAAAAAAATGCAGGGCTTTACACAATGTCCATACAAAGGCCGGTCAAATGTCATCTTGTATCCTCAAGTAATGCAAATGATGTACACTGACACTAAACATATGGTGTAAGCTGACCTCCTAAAACACTACCTTCTTTATACAATTTTTTATTTCAAAATATCTTTAACTTGTGTACATCCCTTTCCCAGTACAACGATCATTTATACAATATTTTTATATACAATTTATGTATGAATTCTCTGTAGTGTGAATGCCCTAATAATGTACACATGCATCGTGCTATTAAAGCCAAAACAAGGCCATCATATAAGCCAAACCGTTCTGCTAATGTAATTTAGCAATATCACCAGCATCATCGTAAACATGACTGAAATAAGCCATGCTGCACGCCTATACCTTCATCCTATTGATTGCTTAAGTCAATACAGGCTTTATTACTATCAATACAGGCTTCATTAACGGCATTACGCAAAGCAACTGCAAATTATGGACATTACACGTTGAAGTCGTTGCTACACCAATGTACCCCTAATTGAGCTGTACCATCGTGACACGCTTGTAATTAATAGCCCCTCGCAGCTAACATGCAGACTTTAGAATCATCGGGAACGTGGGTGTGTGCACTATTGGTGTGTAGAATTCATGCACGCCATGTTTTGTTGCATTTTTTATTCTGCAATGCCACTTACACATTTTGTATGAGTCATTACAACATATAGAGACATAAAGAATCATACCAAAAAGGTCTTAAATGGCACATCAATGAAGTTTCTTCTGCTGTGCCTACTACTGTATATAAACAAATGGTATGTGTGACATTTTCTTTTTTTACAAATCATATGTTAAAAGCATTCTTTTCTAAAGCTTCCTATATAAGTTAGAGTCTTTACTGTTGAAAATTACATTAAAAATTAGTGCATGCTGGAAAAGAGAATAGGGAGAGAGAGGAAAATAGGAAAAATACCTGAAATGGAACAAGGACATTGAGGGAAAATATTTAAAAAGAAAGCAAGTACTGAATAAAGAGATGATAATATAACTAAGAGAGAGAGAGGGGGAGAGAGAGGGAGGGAGAGAGAGAGAGAGAGAGAGAGAGAGAGAGAAGGGGAGAGAAAGACAGAGAGAGAGAGAGAGAAGAAGAGAAAGAATTTGTCATGTAGTATTTCTACATACATATAGTCTAATCAAAATATAAAGAGATTAAGATACGGAGATGGGATAGAGTGAAAGAGAGAGGAGAGAGGAGAGAGAGGAAGAGAGAGGGAGAGCAATAATCTATCATGTAAATAATTCCACATCGTCATATCAACACAAAAAATAGAAACATTTCAAGGAAAATAAGGTCAACAAATGAACATATCAGAATTTCTGCAATTATCAGCAGTAGATGTTGAAACAGTCATCCTAAACCAAATTATGATGGAGCTAAACTAATCATGAGAATTCAAAAATCAATGAAAATGTGAAAAGGAAATATTCTGATAGATATAATTATATAGAGATTGGTGAGAAATAGAGCAGCAAAAGAGAGAGAGAGAGAGAAAGAGAGAAAGAGAGAAAAGGAGAGAGGGGGTGAGATAAGAAATATGATTGTCTCTTGTGGATGGCATGCATAAGTACATGTAATACACCATACACTTTCTCATACTTTAATGAGCATAATTTGTGCAGCAAAGCCTCTCCACTTGAATTACACAACAAATTAATACTTCATCATCTACTTTAGATGAGCTTATTTGGCCATGTGGGGGGCCTTGTAGCTACAATACCTTATAGCATCGTTTCTGTATTAAAAGCATTGCATATTAGTTTTAAATACATACATCTGTGTATAGCTATATGACTATTAACTCATATAATTTCATTAACACTGTACACATGATTAAGGCCCTTCAGGCTTTCATGGATGATATTCAAAACTATTTAAAATATTAATTCCATGAAGATAAATCAAATGCAATTTATATATAACCAGTCACAACTAACTACATACAAAACGATTGTATACAGTGAGTATTAAATCCATTTTGTGTTTAATTGTTTCCTTTCCACTGAGGTTTCAAATGATTATACATGTAGAAGGGAGATAAGAAAGAAGTTTTCCTTTATGCATGTAGATTGAAGAAGAAGAAAATTTATCATATTTGTAAATTCAAAAGAAATTTATGCAAAATTATGATAATAGCGATACAGGTTAAGACTTCCCTGGGAAGGAAGGAGGAATCAACACATTCTGGAGAGTGATGACTAATAGTAAACTTAGATGACTCATAGAGAGGACAAACATAGAGATTGTTTCTTACCACGCCTGGATGGAAAGTAGTGGTGGTATAACTCCAGGAATGTACACTGTACATGTTGGCGATCAGATCGTCCAAACTCAGCGAATACGAGAACTTGTCGAGCAGCGAGGGCTCGTCATCGTCCGAGGCCATCTGAGGATGCATCGCTGTGCGAACGTTCGCGTGCCACAGCACGAGCGCCCAGGGAAGAGGGGGGCGGGGATAAAATATCACAACAAGTTTCCGTCTGTGCGTGCGTAAGTATGTGAGGGTGATTGTATCCAAATACACCTGTCTATCTGTCTGTCTGTGCGTGATGTGGCTTGTGTGCGTGTGTGTGTGTGTGTGCGTTCACGGCCGTTGATGATGCGGTATGCTGAAGCTGCTCACGCATTAGGCACAAGCCACATGCCAATTATCGACTATCGTATGCCTGGGATCGCGGTCGGTTGGGCATTACCCATGAACAGCTTTCCATTCAACAAGACTCGCCCCAGGCTATATCCTCTCTCCACACACAATGCAGAGTGGGAGGGGGAGGAGGAATATAATGAATAAGTGATAATGGCAAGGATTCCTCCCTCACTACCAGGTTCTCCGTCTGCTCCTCGCTACCTGGATGTGGTCATCGTCATGGCGAAATGGGGAAGGCATCTAATGGTTGCGTGTAATCCTCTTCTCAAATAGACTGGCTTAGCTTGATGAACGCGGGTAAACCCATTAATGCATTATTGATGAAACCTCCTCATGGATATACATACTGGGAGAATCATTTCTAGTCTTATTCACTCAGAATTCTGAAAGCTAATGACCTTTTCATAGAAAAGGAAAACGTCTACCAGTTAATGGACTGGAAGGTCTCTAGTGAGAAGCCATTCCGTCTGTAACTAGAAAATCACGGGAGAATTACTCCCAAAGCCTGACATCATAGAACTCCTCCAGAAGTACCTCAAGTCACAATATTTTCAGTTTCCCTGTACTAGAAGCAAATCATAAACATGCATTTCTCTTCCAAAACAAGTGTATTATTTATATCAACACTATCAATACTATCAATATTTATAGAAACAAAAGACAGAAATATCATGACTCTAAGAATACCTGAAACTGAACCAGAAACAGCAAACAAAATCGAAAGTCACTTTCGCTGGAATCGCTCCAAAACAGATCTGCCTATAATTCCATAATTATGAAATTCAAATTTTCCATATATCATATGAATACCTTGTTGCTGACTATATGCAGCATAGTCAAGTGAGTGGATCTATCACATAAAACCATCAACAGAAATGAAAATAAGATGAACCTTGCAGAATAACCGTTTCATTGGAGCTTAAGTAAAAATGAGATGCCTTTACCATTTCATGCATTTTTCATGAATAGATACTAGATCTGTTCATACAGTTGAAATCTTTGCATTGCATCCAAATTAAGCACTGCCTGACATTGCATCAAACAATTTTCATTGCTCAATTCTTACCCAAAAAAATCCACACAATTCATTACTGATTTTATGAACAGAGAGTAGGCATACACATAGGCTTAAGAATTGCACCAAATTCTTACACAACTGACTAATGCTGTTCTGTTATTATTCTGAGCACCCTCCAGACGACTCTCTGAGGACAAAACGTCACTCTCTCTTCAATTTAAGTATTCTTGACACGTATACTGACAGGGGAGAAAACAAAACATAGCATTTCCCAGCTGGCCAGAAGATAAACAAGGAGCTATCTTGGTTATTCAATTTACTCTGTCACATTAAAGCGATCCTTGCATCAAATCTGTAGAGATGCAAAACATACGGTCCATCCAAAAAAGAAAATGCAAAAATAGGTGATGGATAGTTTCTATGTATTTTGAAAATATAAAAAATAATTTATGAATTAGTAAATTGGTTATGAGATATAGCCTTGAAATCTAAATTCTGAAAGAAGAGAAAAGAAAAAGTAAATGGGACAGACAAATCAAGAAAAGAATGAAATAGCTGCAAAGAGACAGATATTGAATAGGTTTTAAAGAGCTGTACTAAGAAGCAGCAAAACAAAGAAATAGAAAAAAAATAGAGTGAAGAAGTTTAGAGAGATATTAGAGAAGAAAGGTACAATGAATAGAAAGGAAAAAAAGTATCAGAAGGGATATTTAAACAGAGATGAAGAAAAGGATGAATAATTGAAGAAAGGCAGAAATAGAAGGTAGAGCTATAATGAACAGATAAAAATGGAAGATGGAAGCAAAATGGCACCTTCTCAAAAGGGTATTTACATTTCAGGTTTTATGGAGAGTTTAGTATGCTGAAAAGTGGGGTCTCGTTCTTTGAAGCATCTACCCCTGTCAATGCGGAAACCCTATCCTCTCTACTAAATGCTTTGATGCTGAGCCCGAAAGCCGGAGGGGATTCTGCACCACAATGTTTAGATGCGATTACAAACATGTCAATTTGAGGAGTGAAGATGAACACAGACGATATTCAGGCTTCCGTCCCACTGTAAATAAGACTCAAGTGTCAAGGACAACTAGCCCCTTTACTTGAGATTGGAAGATGAAAGAGAATATGTGGGACTATGTATTCTATCTTGGGTTCAAGTTGTTCAAAGTCACCTCGTGTAAGGCACTGCTCTACCGTTGTAGGTCTAAATTCTATTATTTTTGTCCAATTAGTGTCAATAAGGTCTTGCCTTCCAGCTTTATGAACAACCATGAGATATACATCAAAGAACTCTACTCTCAAATATTTGAACATAAGAAGTGAATCTTCAGGTAAAGGAACAGCAGAATCAAAAAAGTTAAATTTATATACATGTATATTGCAATAAACATCTAACAGACAAAGGAAAAAGCAATCACATTCTTCTTCCAAACAAATAAAGCTGATTTTAGGCAAGAAGAGAATAAAATGATGGACTGTGAAGAATTGTTCTTTGAAACAGTATAAAGCAGTGATGTTGGAGAAATTAAAGGAGTTTTCAAAACTAATAAGAAATGCAATATCATTATCAACTGCACATTAGGAATAAATTGTTTTTAACTTTCAGTTTCAAATGAGTGAATTTTAGGCTTCAATTTGTTTCAAAATCAACTATGAGAAGGCTATTTTCTATTTCTCTTTTTTTTCATTCCATTTTTTTGTTCCATAGCAGCTAGAATTGAAAATGAATATGAAATCAAAATATAGAAATCTGATTTGATCATAATCTTAAAAATACTACTAAAGGTAAATACATTAAGAGTTGTAAACAAATTTGAATGGAAGTAAGCTCAATGAACTCTTAAAGGCAAATAATCGTATACACCTGGCAATGGAACACTTCTACACAACCAAACACAATATGTGCACCTTCTCCAGTCCTTAGGGGAGATTCCTTGCCATATGTTGAATACTTTAAACAAAATTTCATTGGGACCAAAAAGGTTCTCTCAAGCATGATTCCAACTCTACTGGGTATGAATTAAGAAACAAAAATGGAGGAGTGCCTTGCTGGAGAATGATAGCATCACAGGAGGGATGTGAACATATATCATCTGAATTCAACATATAGTGTCCAAACTACTAGACCACACTACAACTCTAAGACCAGAAGATAATAGGCCTGTAAGCTGCACCTGAATTACAATTTTTAGATGCAATTCTAATCTGTTCCCACAATGGGCTACCAAGGTCTACATCGGGCCAAGTTCAAGATCTAGGTCAGAGGTCAAATCATCAAACAGCAACTGGGGGAAGTGGGATCAGATTTCAGAGTGATGTTCTCACATCAGTTATACCACCGCGTAGGTTGGCATAATGTGATGAAAACACAACATATCTTTAATGATTCTTTTGTTGCATATAAACACTTTTCCAAGTATGAAATGACAACCATTATACCAAGTGTAAGTTAGTTGTGGAATGTACAGGAAAAATATGTTCCTCATATAGTTGTTCAAATAAATGAAGTTAATCAAGTAAGCAATCCCATCTAGATGCAGATTCCATTACATCAACAATGATTTCAACAAACATTCCTGATATAAGTTAGATTGTACCTGATGTTGCATGTTCAGATATGGCAGAATAAATTGATTATTATTTCTATTGATGTCATACACCAAATAGATCCGTTCACAGAAGGGTACATACTCTAATATATCTCCATCTTCACAAATAGCACATAAATCAATAGTCCTGTTCACATATGACTATTTACAAACGAAAGGTGGATACTGAGCTTGTCCAAAACGTGTAACTCAAGAGATATATCACATATTCTATAATACTAACAGACAGAGGTACAGAATTTTCATCTCTGCAAATAGCCCACAAATCAATAGTGCCCATTTACATATGACAATAAGACTGATTAAAAACAGTAACCTAATGAGAGCGGTAGATATTGAGCTGGTCTAAAACGTTGAACTCAAAGAGATATATCAGATGTCCCATAACACAAACAGACAGTGCTACGGAATGAAGGATGAGGGGACAACTTCCACAAACTGTCAAAGCCTTGCCAGGACAGCCATGACATTCCTTCGTTATCGATGACCTCCGTAGGGTTACAGTGCCTTCTATCGCTTGCATGCTGATGATAAAACATCATGGATGCATCATTACCCTGACTCAACTATATAGGTATCACATCAGCAATAAATCTATGAGTAGTGTATAGATAGTGTACATGACACCAACCAGCAAATGATAAATGTAACTAAATCATATCAACGCAGTAGGCCAGCTGCTAACTACAGATCACTTCATTACAAAACATTTTCCCTCTAAAATCCTCATGAAGAAACAAACTTGATGCCATGTAAAAGACACTGTTAGTAATATCACATCATGAGAAATGTATTCTTTGATAAATATACCTAGTAACCATTCCTTCTGCAGTTTAGACAAATGATTCAAACTACAATTTCTCTTAAAATTTAGTATTTTCCTTTTTGATTCACATATATATTCTTCTACCTTTTCCCTAAAGAAACATGCAGCAAATCTAGACGTTTGAAATAATCTAGCAAATTTCCATATTTCATTCCCCACAATATGATTGAAGCTTATGCCAAGATCAACATCTGAAGATCGAGCGATCTTAAAGAATATACCAGCATATAATATCTGTGTCATACAGAAGAGCATCTGATCATCTCAATACTCTAGCTGTTGTTCAACAGAGAAGAATTCGGTGTTATCTTCTCAGAAGCCTTGCCACAATATGCTAAAGATAGAACATCAACATAGACACATTAGAAGGTCTTACTCCCCTACGAACAACATGTGGAACGATTCCGCACGGTATACTTGTACTGCATGAGCTGATGATGCACAGACACATTCGTACCCTCCTAAAATCAACATGAGGAGATATCTAGTATAGTATACTTGCATGATGCAAAGAAACAACAGAAGTTTTTACTCTCCTATTAAGCAACATGAGGAAAAATTCTGATTAGAAACAGACTCGAGGGCATTAACTCAATGTAGGGTGTTTATGTCCTTCTGGCTCTCAGTAAAAAAAGAGAAAATATTCAGGATAGTACTGGTACATGTATATCGTCTGCTTGGAGCCAGAAGGGCATTAACTCATATCATTTTGTATAGAGTTAACGACCTTCTTGCTCCAAACAGATTAAAAAAATAAGCATGCATGCTGTAAAATCACTTAAGAAGCTCATACTCTCCTAAAAGCAACATGAGAAAATGGTCTGCTGGGAGACGGAAGGATGTTAACATTGTGCAAAATAATATTTGTTTACACCCTTCTGGCTATAAGCAGACATAATATTCAGTAATGTACATTACATATATATATACAGTGTATGCACTGCATGCTGCACAGACACAGTCATCAGGCTCTCTAAAATGTAACATGAGAAAATATTCAGTAAACATTATACACTACATACTATGGAAAGGATTTATTTCAGATTGCAATGCAGTTTTACATTACTCTAATGTGACTAATGGGTGATCATGTGGTACTTTGGAGACGTGACAGACTCTAATTGAGAATATGCCACAAGTCTCCTTTCTAATACATGTATGTCACCACACACAGACACATGAATGTTATCCAAAAATATGGCACCATTTGCCCCCTTTTTCTCAAGACCATTTTTGACATATTTCGAGACTCGATGATGAAAAGGAGCATTCTGCACTTCCATTCTTTTAAAATTCCATAATTTCATCAAGAGGGGGAAAGTAAAACTCCTTAAAGAAATCTTGTGTGCAAACACAAGTAGCTGACCACTATCATTCAATTCGCTGAGGAAATTCAACAAAATAGAATCAAAGAACTGAAAAGAACAACAGCACAAAATTTAGACAAGTCAGAAGATATGAATCCCTTGAGAATAAATCTAATTGTAAGAATTGTTATCACCTGAAGGTTATGAATATTCATAACTGGCAGTCAAAGTATCACAGGTACATGGCATCATCAAATACTAAAAAAAGAACTAATTATCATTTTGGTACAATAAAACTAGGAGAAAATGTATTATTCCAGTTATAAGTCCATAAATCCAATGTCGAGACTATATACAGCAACTCCTGTTTGATAGAACATGTTGTGTTTTCAAAAATGGAATGAAGGGCAGTGAATTCACACAGAGGTTGATAATCACAGACAGTTCAAAAGTCATTCCTATTTTCTTTACCTATACAGTATATATAGTCCCATCCATATCCTTTAGAGTTGTAACTGTCCTCAAATGTCTATTCTCATTGATACATGACCGTGGTGGTATTTACACAAACCATATTGCAAATGATTCATGGGGAAACATGTCAAAGGAGCAAGACACCTTGGAATCGAGGAGCTGTTTGAAGGTTGTTAGGATAAACAACCATCTCCTTTTTGAGGTCGATCAATGCTCATTGGCAAATAAAAGCATGCCTGACTTGAATCAAAACAACATTAACCTCTCTTGACTTCACCAAGGAGCCTAGTACCTCTCTTAACTTCACCATTGCCATATGCCGACACTGAAGTTCTTTCTAACAAATTTGTAGAGAGGTTTGCAAGAATGATATATAGTTTGGTGAACGGAAACATTTGCAATTTACAATATTACAGTCTGTTCACATCTAAGCCTGATATTAAGTTCTTTTCTTTGTTATCTTGCTGTTTAAGTAACAATTTATATACAGTTTACACCATAGCAAAAATTAGATGAAAAAGTACCTTCATGCCAATTTCCAAAGTAGTGAATAATAATAAACTTGGCTAAACATTTACAGATATCCCATCTATGATAAGGATTATGTTTTCTTAATTGCACATTTATTTTCTTAAAAAGAATTAAGAGAGTTATGATACAGAAGGTTCATAATTTATGTCAAATTCTTTGCAAAGTATTAAGGAAATCTAATTCCTTATTGTTTTCATCACTCTTGATATCAATGATTAAAGATACCAAGTTTTGAATGGATTAATATGAATCGTAAAGAGTGATTTAGTTTTTTATGCATGTTGAGTACACTTTGTCTCTATGTTGAAAAGTACTCACTTTGTGACATACACACCTAAATATGAAACTTTTTTTTTTGCAAAGTATCAAGGAAATCTCATCCTAGACGCTTTCCACGACCCTTCAAGCTAATAAGTCAAGGCTACCAAAGTCCAGAGGATTAATTTGAATGCCCCCACCTATAGAATATCATGCATGGTAGAATCTAGATGAATACCTCATGTGCATTTAGCAGTCTAGCTTTAGCTGATTAGCATTTCTGGGATAGAGCTGGGAATGTGATTCGCATCAGAGCAATAACATCAATCATCGCACCTCTATTTCTCAAACGATAAAAACTGAAGAGATCTCAGTCTCGCTGCTTCAGAGTGGCAGCTAGGATCCAATTTCTATACTTTCGCAATCGATATCCGTGAAAATACCTCATTGCGTGGGGCCAAAATTATGAAAAATGCAACAGAACTTTAAAAATGCGCAGATGGGATGCCTGCATCTATCGAAGTATGGCAATAGTGACTTATCATCTCTATAAAATTCCACTACAAAGGATTGTAGAGATATACAACTCATGCATATTTGAATGCAGTTTGGAGGATTTGATGAGGGAGATAAAACTAGTCCCCATAAAACAGGATAAATTCCTTCTAAGGTTTATCAGAAAGAGAGGAGATGCAAAAACAGACTGCACTACAGTGGAGGCATATGTGGAAGCAAATATAAGATAAAACAGATAACAAAAACAGATACAAATAACAAAGGTGAGAGAAAAGCTTTGGATTCCAGTCCTTCACATACTGTTTCAAAATGTCCACACCAGTAGAAAGCTTAAATTCCAAACTTTGCATTTGTTATTTCATCTAAAATACTATATGAGTGAGTGAATATGATATTGACATATGGCCTTTTAAAATAAAATTTGATTTATGAGTACAACTTAAGAGATAAACATTTCAACTTGGCAAATGTATACAGATCTAAAAATCATTTTAATCATAATCTTAATCACTTGGAGCACAATTACAGGGACAATAGATAAGGTGAAAAAGTTGTAGACCTACTTAATCATGATCCAATACTTTGCTCAAACATACATGTACAACCAAGAGTCCTGAAAACTGAGAATTGAAATCCAATTCTTATAAAAATGTCATTTCATCCTTATCTAAACAAGCATCTGTGGTTTGACCAACTCTGTGATGTTTCGAAAACATGATCCAGCATCACACAATTTGAAACATATGCAAGATGTGTGATCTCGATACTGTGCTGATGCATGCCAGACATTATGAGAGCAGAAAGGAATCCATCAACCTAGAAATTGCTTTTTTTTTTCTTGGCTCTTACTTTCATCTCCACATATGTGACCCTCCGCCACAAAACGACCAATAAGTTTGGTTTTTAAAATTTCTACACAGTTTGAAAGCTTAGATTCAAAGCTTTCAAATGATATATAACTTGTCTTGTATGGACTAAGCAAACCCTTGTAAATTACAATGAGAATGTCAACGTGTCAGACAGGCTAATGACCAAACCAAAAGAGAAAACGGGCTCTACAGAAGAGTGACCATTTCAGAGCGCCTAATCTGTGTCTTATTGTTTGTCGCACAAAAGGTTGAGTCAAAACTTCTTAGCATACACTGTGAAGTACTAATTGGATTTGGTTGAAACTTTCCATACCTTCAGAATAGATATATTTCTTTGTTTATTTAGATTTTGAATATCAGACAGTGCATAGTTTTTAAGCTATACCAGAAAAGCGATGTGAAGTACAATCCCAGCAAGTTGACACACAAAGTTTGAATGTCCAGGAAAACATGGTCATTTTGAATGAGAGTAAAAACATATTTCAACAAGGTATTTTAACCTGAAATTTTGTCAGATGGTAGATTAATAAATGAACTTTCAGAAAATACCCAAAAAAATAAAATCAAAATTTCCACCCCAAACCACCTTTTTCAGCTGTTTACTCTAAAACTGCCATTGCGACTTATTGGTCGTTTTGTGGTGGAGGGTCACATATGTTTTGTATGTAAAAATGCAAACAAATCCCTATAGAAAAACACCAAAAGGATTCAGACCAAGGAAATGAAATATGCCTAGCAACCATACCTGTAAGACATATCAATGAACTACATGTATAAAAGAACTAGACCATCTCTTACACTTACTATTCCCTAAAATACTGTCATCATATATTCTCATGTCACCAAAAGTGCAAATCTCTTAATACACTGTCTCTACAAATAAAGAAGATGTCTATTTATTTCAGAAATATATAAATGGCACAGCAAAACCTGGTAGCTGCATCACTGCAGAGCTCAAGTGAGTATATTCCGAATGGTATGATCCAGTGGTATCGTAGTCTACCAGTAAAAGAAACTGCCTCAATACATAGTCCCATCCCTGAAACTAATGAATCTTTTCCAAAGAGCCAAAACAAGGCTGACAAAAGCTATCACAGAATCCTTTGAAGACTAATTTTCAAGAATAATTCCATAGAATCCAAGTGAGATCCACCAAACTAATTCATCTTCTCCACATCTTGATGTTTGCATACATTTTAATACCATCAACACAATGTAATGCTCTGCAGCCCACAAGATGTATCTGGAATTCCAGTAAAGCTGGAAGATGGCAAAACATTTAGGCATAGACAATCCAATGCAAATGACTACACAGAGAATAAAGAGGTCTTCTAATAGCAACAAAATTGGTGAAGTTACATAGAATATCAATTCATGTGCACAAAATTCCAAAAGAGATGTCAAACGTGGTATAATATGTTCCCACTGAGTGATGAGGTATACCGGTACTGGTGGTAGGAGCTGGGATGTTTTGGGGCCCAATCAATAGTGCGTGACCGTGTGACTCCACCAGTCAGAATGATGATGCAGAGGGATGCATGCATCCGATCTCTGCCAACCCTCTCTCTCTCTCCGTCTCACTTTCAGTACCTGTGTGTCTCCTTCCCTCCTCTTTCTCTCTCTCTCTCTCTCTCTCTCTGTATGTGTCACTCTATTAATCTATCTCTCCCTTTCACTCTAACTGCCTCTCTCCACTCCCCTTTCTCTACCTCTTGTTGCTCCCTCTCTCTGTTTCTGTCCGTCTGTCTCTCATTCTCTTTCACTCTCTCTCTCCCCCCCCCCCTCTCTCTCTCTCTCTCTCTCTCTCTCTCTCTCTCTCCCTCCTCTCTCTCTCTCTCTCTCTCTCTCTCTCTCTCATTCCTATGTGTTGTTTGCTTTCACAGAACCTTTCTTGCCAAATACAAGTAGATTAAAGTCCAGTCTTAATTCTTTGAACTAAAGTCCCTGCAAAACAGCATCTTCCCTAGTCCAAAGTCCTTCTCATCACCTTCAAAATGCACAAGATATCATTTAAATAGCCTTTGTTCAGACAATCATATTTTATCAAAGACCAAAAATTGTTTGGAGTCTGAAATTACAGACTAATCCTCCTCCTCCTCCTCCAGGCTCCGTCTTGCCTTCTCGATGAAGGTGTGTCAGGTTTCTCTCAGCTGGTAGAGAGTAGCATGCCACTGGGGCCACAAGTCAAATTGGCCGAGTCTTCTTACCAGACACAACCAACACTCTCAAAATAAGCAAAGGGGCTCAAATAAAGACAATGTCACCCCTCCAAATCTACTGCATTAGTTGTCATAGGCCTGAAAAAGGCCACATCCTCTCCCCCTCCCTTCCCCCCCCCCCCCCACACACACACAATGACAACAAATCAAACTAATATATAAATTAACAGATAAAAATAAAACAAAGCAATAACTGGTAATTTTTTTCTTGTTTGAATAAAACACCACAAAAATTTACGGTCCCTATTTAAGCCTACATAATCAAATCATCTTGAACTTGGATGGATGCCCAACAAGAAAGTTTAAAAGACAATTTTCAACCAAATTTGAAATACTTAAAGCCCCACAATTCAATTATTAAAGGAAATCATTGTTAACTATATATTCAGAGCTAGTCTAAACATCCTTTTCCTTCACGTTAAACATGACCATCTCATCTCGAATCTAGATCTATACCTAAAAAATATTGTGGGTCGATAGGAAAAGTGAATCATTGTTTAAGATCCATCCTAAAGTCTGATATTAAGTCCGATACCATGTACTTTCTTGTCACATAAAAGATATTTTAAAATTTAATTTCTACTAGCAAATTAAATAATATTCATATACTTAATTATACTGCCTTCCTTAAACATAAAAGCTATATTTTTCACTTCCATCATTCCATTTCTTTTTTCTTCATTCGAAAGCTTATAAAAATTTGTAAACTCCACCATCAAAATCACTTATCATTATCAAAAAAATTTTCTCATAATAAAAAAGTTCAAATTCAATTGCAGTGGTCAGGTTGACGAGACTGCACTTCATCTCCGCTAGCAAGTGCTCTAACCTCAATTTGTATACGTGTGAACCCAGCAACTTTATTATGATATTGGGTCTGAAAGAGAATTATTAAAATTATCAAAATGCATAGTAGGAAAGTGGACTATGAACTGTAACCAGTGGTAGTATAAATGCTGGAGCGCTTGTACTGAAGCCAATACGTACAATTATCCTTTGGCCAAGTGCGCAGATGAAGAACACGCTAATGCATTTGTCTGATGTCTCCCTAATTGAGTTTTCTTGAGTTTGAGTACAGATGAGAAATAAACGTGTCTTTAACTATGGGGTGTTAAAGGGAAAAATCAACATCGTACAAATTTTAGAAATAGTTTCGCATCATTAAAAATAAGATACTTCTATGTTGAACATTACAAAATGTTATATCAAGAACTGAGACGTGATCTATTCTTCCAAGTTTTCTTGATTCCACAGGTATTTAATACACAAATAGCAATAGAGATACTTATTCACACAAGCAAGAAATACTTCTTGCATTTTCATTACAAAAAGTCACCATGAACTTTTTCTACTCATAGCATGCTCTTTATCAAATGTTAACAAATTGTGAGAGTTGGTTTCACAATTAAGTTTTTTTTATTGCATTTTGTTGACAATTGCTATTATCACTTTCACTCTCTGTCTTTCACATATTTTACTAAATCTTCTTCTTCAACCATTTTCCATCTTTCTGCATGCTACCTTTTCTTCCTTCTCTCCTTCCAGCATTCAATATGTGCTGGTATACGATTTTCCTCTTTTACTCAATAAAATTCTACTTGAATAATTCAATTGTTGCTATTTTTTCTCTCTCTCTTTATCACTTAAATTACCTTCATATACCATCTTCATAAGATTGATGCTTATCACTTAGAAACAAAGAAATGATTGAGATGTAAGTGACAAGCATACTGAAATAATAAATACTTAGTGATAAGGCCTTTGAATGTCTATATCCAGATTATATTAGTAAAATCAATGTTTCCTTTAACTCACTACACCCCTCGATATATGAATATTGCTCTCTAGATAAGTAAAGATGTAGGTCTACCACATACAAAACCTTCATCGCTTTTCCACTCAACATCTCATCTGCATCTCACAGCCCTGACTGGATCAAGAATTTATCACTTAACGAAGAACATTTGCATCCCCTCTGTGATGTGAATCTCACCCCAGGTGCCATCCATGGTGACTCATTAATTCCCTCAACGACCAATCAACTTCTTTATCGTCCAATCCTCACGCAATTTCCAATATCACCTGATCAAATTTACATCTTCGGGGTAATCTCCTCTTCTTATTATCAATCACTTTTTTTCATGTGATTCATAATCTCAAACCAAGTGAGTGTGTTCTTCATATTACATATTTTTCTTCTTTCCATTGTTATTGGATTTCCTCTTCATTTTTCTATCTTGTTAGTTATCAATGTCTGCAAGTAATGTTCAATTTGCTAAAAATGAAATAAATCTTTTAAAACTGTCCTATACAGAAATTAGTAATCATTATCACTGTTAACAACTGTTGAAATTCAAAATGAGTTTACGCAACCATAATGACCTACATGTACAGATAGTTTTTCAGATATTTTTTTTCTAACCATAAGATATTTTTCTAATTTGCAGATAAGAGATGTATCAATGAAATTTTATCAAATTTCCAAAGATACACCCAATATTTGTCACTCTAGAAAGATACGAAAAAGCTATTAAGAAATGTAATGAGAAACACACGTTTCTCATCATGAGATATCAGATGCTGCTCCAGAGTAATTACTTCATGCCTCTTGAGCTAGATTCATTTAGTGACCAGCTGAGATTGCAGAGAGGGGGGTGGGGGAGAGAGAAATGCTAAGAAAAAATGTGTTCACACTGTCCCCTGGGATTGATATGTGTGCAACATAAATGTAGCTAATATTATTATTATCCTTATTATCATATATATTTCCATGAAATGATATTGTGAAGAAATAATTACAAAGGCAATCTTTGTGACTACTTCCAGTTTGCCAGAATGATATAATGGTAATGATAGAATGATAAGCTTTTCAAATAACGAGCTTGAATAGTATTGATGTTGACAGCGCAAGATCTCAAACACCATCTTTAGCCTCTTTCCAGTGAAGTAGGGTTTTCTATTCAAGGAATTCTGGCACAAACAACTCTCATCAGATAAGGAAGGCATTCCTTGCCGGGCTTCATATGGGCAGCCATTTATGGAATTGCCAGGGAAGGAGGTTAATTCTCTTCATTAAGCAAGGACTCACTTTCCTAGAAACTATATCCCCCTCTGAAAAAAACTCACTTTCCTCCTCAAGACCACGATGTTTATTATAAAACTTAGAAATTGTCAAGTGGGGATAAATATTATCCCTTTATTCATTTTTCTACAATAAAAAACATAGGAAGGTTTGATCTTGAGAATTGTGTTGATAAACAAACTAAGGACAATCTTTGACGTCACTAGGAATAGCGGCTGGCTAAAATTTCTTCACAAACACCACAATTATAGACATGGAGGATGTGTCAAGATGAGTGTTTTGCATCAAAAAGTGTTGTCTCATAAGATGGAAATGAAAATGTTCATGGGAATGAAGAAGATGATTGGGGAATTTTATAAAAGTATGGTGACTATAAGAAAATATCAAATTGAAGTTGGTGATGAGAGTAATGTAAGCAATGATGGTCATGAAGTTGGTAATGATGGCAAAGCAATGATGGTGATGACAATATGGATGGTGATGATACTGATAATGATGATGATGATGATGGTGATGGTGCGCGACGATGATGAACATGATGCTGTTGGTGATGGTGACAATGACCCCTTTCACACCAGTGGCGGCACCAGGATTTTTAAAGTGGGGGGGCAAATGGGGGGCAAAAGAAAATGTTGGGGGGGGGGGGCAAGGGCGGACCAAAAAAATGTTGACACTTTTTGTAGTGAAAATGTACAGAATATTCGGCTATAAACCTACCCAGATATGAGGACATTTTGAGCATCTAGCTGAACTGCCCGATTATAAAGAGGTGTTAGTTATATACTGCGAGCGAGCGAAGCGAGCGAGCAAAAATTTTGACATTTTTCGTAGTAAAAATGTACAGAAATTACATATTCGGCTATAAAACTACCCCAAGATGCATGAGGACATTTGAGCATCTTGCTGCCCGATTATGAGGTGGTAGTTATTTATTGCGAACACTTTGTGTCGTGAAAATGTACAGAAATTATATTCGGCTATGAAACTACCCAGATATGAGGACATTTGAGCTTCTTGCTGCCCGATAATAAGGTGGTAGTTATACATTGCGAACGGGCAAAAATTTTGAATTTTTTTGTGGTGAAAATGTACAGAAATGATTATTTGGCTATAAAACTACCCCAATATGAAGACATTTGATCATCTCGCGGCCTGATTATGTGGTGGGAGTTATAGGCCTAACAGGGAGTGTGAAAGGGGTCAATGATGATGGTGTTGTTGATGAAAATGACATAATTGCTTTAATGGTATTGATCATGGTTTTTTTTATTCATTTAAAAAATCTGTGATCCAAACAGCAATTTAAATCATATTAATGTTTTAACATCAATTTAAATCTGGCATACACCTTTCTTTTTCTTTTTTTTTTCTTTCTTTCTTTGCAAAGCCTGGTGCCTGGCATTAATGGCAATGATGATGATGATGATCATCATCATCATTATATTTCATATTTTCATCAAGTCTTCAAAAAGCAATTCTGCAAGCCTCCTGTTAAGCGGTTAACCAGAAGTCCGATCCAGCATCTGTGATTTATTAAGAAAGCAGCCATAACCAGCCTTGTTCAACAATGACCATGGCATTTTCAGCATTCTAATGCAGTCAGCTGGACCATTCATTAGGAGAGGTCAAGGAAATTAAAATTTCAAAAAGACATCATCAAAAACCAAAAGGAAGAAGAAAAGTGCCAAGCAGGACTTGTCCCTTCAGAAAGAAAATACACTGCTTGCCAATAAATCTTAATTAACTTACTGGTAATGTCTTGAGAGGAAAAACTATAAAACTTTATAAGCCTTTGTATATAATATATCAAGTATAAGAAAGATAGATGGAATATTCATTTAATATCACTCCTTTAATAGCTCAATTTATTTGAGTATTACTTCTGTATTCATTTAGGTCAAGTATATTGGGTTTTTTTCACACACAGATAACCCTGAACTATATGAAGGGTTTTAAAAGATTTTTATTTAGCTGATTAATATGACACTCGTTACCTTTTCCTGCTTGAATATCTAGAAGTAGAGAGAATATGTAGTGAAATCATAACTATAGATATGATAATTGTTATCACAGAATACACCATTTACATTTCATGTAATTTTGGGGAAGCAGTTCTAAGAGGAGTGTTGGGTCTAGATGCAGTTGAATTCATTATTAAATTATTTTGATTACGTTCTCTGCACACAAGCACAAAAGGCAATACAGTTTACTACACAGTGTACACTATTACATCATTGTTGAGACATAAATGAGTCAAAATGTGAAAATAATGGTGCAAAATATGTGGGAAACAGGTGAAAGATCATTTCATAAAATTTGAACTGTCACTGAACTTTTTTTCAGAATACACAACAAATGGAAAAACCGCATCACACAAAGAGAGGGAAAGTTCATGAGGATTCGTCTCGAAGACATGTCCACATGGAAGGGAGTTTCTCCTGAATGAGTGACTATGATGTCATGGACCGCAAAGTTCAAGAATAGTCCTTAAAAGAAATTAATTTGACATGTCTGAAGCATGAGGGCAAGTGTTAGATATTTGCAAGTGCAGACACCTTATAATTATACTTCCAAGAAAATGACTGTGATGGGGCATGGCATTTTTAAAGAGTGCACCTGGGACGAGTGGGATTTATTGCTACATGAACTTGATCAATTTTGGCAGCTATGTCACAGCACTTGCCCAAAAATCCAAATGTACTAGCCCAAATTGATGCATATTCCACTAAGTGTCATTTATACTTTCTTTGCGAAGGCAGATTGAGCGTTTTGAAATGCTCATCTAAAACGCTTATCTAAATCGCAGTTTCACAGGGTACTGTTTATACTTCTTTTCCCCAGGTGAATTCAGGCTCTGCAGCTGGTTTCGCAAACCTTACTGTGCATGCTACTAGCTTTGTGATGTCATGTAAACAGGTTTACAAATGATTTTGTGTTTATGCTTCCTCAGAAACCGTTTTTATTAGAAACATCAGTTTTAAATCGGCATTTTAAACTGGCGATTATATACGAAAATGACTGTGGACGCAGCCGTGCTTGGAACTAAACGTGTAACAAAAGGCTCATTCTGGCCTGAAAAATGGGAGCATAAACACACCCTTACACAAAGAAAGTGTGTAATATTAAGATGCCCTTTTTCCCCAACATACATCAGAAAAGTCTAATTAATTAAATACTTGCCAGTAAACAAACAGGCATGTGGAATTATAGTGAATTAATGCAGAACTACCAAAATACTATTTTTAATGGACCTTTTAAAAATGTGAGGAAACGGATATAAAGTGAAAAGTAATTACAATTAGAAGTAATTATTAGCTGACCTGCCTTAATTCAGCTGTTGTCATGGAGTCCAAGGATATTCTCTGTCTGATACAGTATTTGGTTTTATGATCGATGGACAACGAACCACTTGCAAAAAATAGACAAATTGCTGTCTGCTGGAACATAAAAATCACTGACCCCCTTCTCACTCACTCAATCAAACAGCATAAATGAGCTTTTAACAAAAAGTTAAGCACTGTACATAAATTTCAATTCAAATTACAATTCAAATTACATATTCCCTGTAAGAAACATGTACACTTTAAGTGGGTGGAGGGGGGGGGGGGGGGGGTGCTGCAAAATTCAATGTTTAAAGTTATGGTTTTAGTGCAAAAATAGCTCTAGTTTGAAAACAGATTAGAGCCTATATATTTCAAGGTGTAACAATAGAACTCTACTTATCTTGTCCTTAGGATAGGATGTGAATTCATATATCCACTATTCTTCCATTGGCTTTGATATCTCTTACAGAACTTTTTGACAGGTTTACAAATTTTGGAGAATGGATATAGGGAAGGATCCATCTGCAAATCTGAAAATGTAATTAATTTTTTTTTTGTAATTCTAATTGTTTTAAAAGCTCTCAACCATTATTAATATTCTTATAAAATTTACATGAATGAACTGAAAGCTATAAGTCTACATATAGTCAACTTTTCCTCTCCACATAGGGTAGCTTAGTAAAACGTTGTGGTGCATAAAACCGCAGGAAAGACACATATGACAATATTATTCAAAGTCAAAATTTCATTTTATAGAGGCAGAACCAAAATATTAGGATGTAGAATTATTATTTACCTCTTTGAATACTTTTAAGCGAAATAATATGAAAACTTTATTTCAGATATGTCTGATTCTAATTTTAAAAGCACATACAAAACTAGCAATTTTCCTCTTTTCGTCTTTCCTCCATCTTTATGCACCACTACGTTTCGCTAAGCTACCTAAGATGCATTTCCGATATGATAATGCCCTCTCAGTGATGCCTAATAATCACAAGGGACAAACACACCTTTCCTTTGTCTATCACTCACTGATATTGCGGTCAGATTTCCGCTAACGGCTGAATCACTAGTCCAAAGTATCCTGCCTCTCAACAAGACACAAGGATAATACTGTTGCCATAGCAACCTCATTAAACATTCTTAGGAGTTTATCCGTAAGTCCGTTGGGACATTCCATAATTTGAGACATAGGGCTGGTCATCATACAGCGTTTATGGTATATATTTAGATGATGCCGTCTCAAGCATTGGTTTATATATTTAGTGCGTTACAAATTAGACACTAAATTAATCACAAGGTGACCTATAAATTTCAAAAATGCATTGGCACCTTAATTTCATTTACTATTATAGTGGACATGACAAGTTATATGTATATCTACAATGTACTGCAACATACATTTTTTAAAAAAACTTTTATAAAAAAAGACATGTTGCCTTCTGGTTTAAGATTGGAAAAAAATCATCTTCCTAAATCTACATTATGTTTGTGCCCTCTGTTTGTTATTCGTATTTGTTTATACGTTATGTAAATTTTTTAAATTATCATTATCATTTCCATCATCATCATCATCATCATCATCATCATCACCATCACCATCACCATCATCATCATTATTATTAGCATAATTGTTATTATTACTATTATCCATGCAGCGTCGACCCCATAAAGTCAGTTTAACTGAAAGGGATATCCTGTCAAAATTAGATGACAAATAAATAAAATAAAACTCCACAATCTGGCCATTTGCCAGATTAACAAACTTCCCTGCAAAAGCTGTTTGTTTGAAAGTGTTAATTCTTTGATGAAAACCATAGATTAGTGAAGAGACAGTCAAGCTGGCTCATGGCAAAGGGAGAAGTGCTCAGGATAAAAAAGAATTTCCAAAACATCAACAGCTCCCCCTCTAGTCAAAAGACAGTATAACTTTGCCCAGGGCAGAAAGGGTTTCCTCAAGGCTATTTTGGTGAGCAATATGTTTTTTGTTGTTTATATTATTTGAAATGTAATAAAAATACTTACTAAATTCATCCATTTAATACTCTTTCATTCATGATTTTGAAACATCCTACAAAACCAAATAAAGAACCAAATTCACAGACATTTGATTTTCTGGGTAATTAATCAGGGAGGAGACAACCTTTTCAATATTTTCTCATTACATTTTATTTTCACAGTGGCCACAAACATTTCAGTTGTCCTAATTGCATCAACTGTAGCTATACCTGATAGTCAAGATAGTAGTCAAATAATTTCCATACAAAATACATTTAAAGTAATGAAAGATAAAAGCCTTTTGAAAAAAAATAAAAGACGTAAAATAGATCATTCAAAAGGGACGACAGCCAGATAGCTCTTCAAAACTTTATTTAAATTTGCATCTTAATCAATCCAATACAGTGGAAACTCGTTATGAAGAGCTCCGATATAACAAGATTCCTCACATAACAAGGTAATTTGCCATTCAAAGGTCTTTATGTTCTTAGGGGTTTTTTTATCCTGATATAAGGAGATTCCTGATATAACATGGTAATTTTCCAGGTCCCAAGGTCCTCATTATAGTGAGTTTCCACTGTATATTGTGTGCTGAGAGCTAGAGCGAGAGCTAGACAGCATCAAATGATGACTTTTATACAGAGTTAATGCCCTTCTAGCTCTCACAGATTGGGGTTTTTTAAAAATAACTCCCTCTCAGAATAATTATTCTACAAACCTAAAAAATTATCACTACCTATATCACTCCCAGACATTTCATCAAGTTTCTTAAATTAGGCAAACTGTGCCAAGACTCTGTCAGAAAGGCTGAAAATTGGGGAAGCTATTTATAGCAAGAGAAGGAAAAGATTTCCAGTGGCTGTGATAGAAGGTGGGACTAACTGACAGAACAGGAGAAGGAGGGGGCAGGACGTGGGCTTACGGTGGGCGGGGGAAGGTCATCAATATTGTGAGAATGAGATCAATGTTTGAGAGCACGAGGTTGCCGAAATTTCTTTGACAGAATAGATCTGGTCACAAAATACAGAATCCTATATTCGTATTTACCACAATAATGAACAAGTGTCATTTCATTTGATGGAGATGTTATGCACAGCTTGCAGCATGAAATAGTTGTTTCTTTTTTCATTTCAAATGAGCAGTATCCTCACTTCCCCCCGCCAAAAAAAAAGTTTAATTGTTGCATACAAGTTGATTTTTATAAATATTGATTATGATATCACTTCCATAGATTCTAGCCCATGTTACCTCTCTCTCTTAGTACTGACAGGTTAAAATTGTTGACAATTGCTAAAGAATTTTGGGGAAAACAAATGAAAGAAAAAAACTGTTATGAACGTATGCTATGGAGAAAAGCACTGTCAACAACTTTGAACGATGTGAAATGGCTGTAATTAAAGAAAATATTAAGTTATGTATCTAGATTAAACATTCATCAATAAACAGATATAAACCATCAATAGACAAAGAAGGTAATTTCAAAAAGAAGAAAAAATGAAATAGATTTTATACTTATGGACAACAAGAAAACCACAGATGACAAAAATCTGTCAACAAACTCCAAAATCTGATCAATATGGCCAAAATGACATAATTCCTGTAATAATGGCCTTGGGAGGCTCAACCTGGGACATCTTCTGAAAGATTAAATCTATTAAGGCTAAAGAAGTAGAGTAAAGAAGGGATAGGGAGTGGAAGGAAAAGGAAGGATAGAAACTCTGATATCATGAAGGCCGATGATTTATTAGCTCCAAAGTTAAAACTGTCCCTCAAAGAGAGATAAAATAGCCCCAAAACATCATATCTAAATACAGGAATGAGGTACCAGTTAACACCAAAAGGAGGTCAAGTCAACAATTTACAGGCAACTTAAAAGAAAAAAAAACAAAAACCTCAAAGCTTGGCAATAGGCAGTAAAGATCCTCTTTTAAATAAATGCTTCTCTCAAAAAAATAATTACATGTAAGAAAATTTTGAAATATCATAATTAGTGTAAAAACTACTTTTTAGTTCACTGGAGCTAATTTTGGATTAGCTATAAAACAAGTAAGATTTCACTGCAATAATTTTTATGTATTTGATTGTTGATTACTATACAGCCCTTTTCAGTTTTCCAGAGTTGCTTTCGGAGCTTTCCAAAGCTAAATCGCTAACCGCTCCGACTAAATATTTTTCTACATACCGGTAATACAGGCAGAGTTGTGCAATATATATGTTGTAAGAGGGATAGCGCTATTTAGATTATTACATATTGCACCCAACACAAGGAGACTATGAACTGAACAAGCCATTCGATGATGAAATTCATCAATTCTTGTCTGGATGTGACAGCAGCAGGAGAAAGGCCAGACATAAATCTAGTTTTTGTCTTCTTCACTTGACATTGATATCTTGCACAGGATATTAATGAATACAGGAAGTCAAGAGGAATTGTGGCTATACAGTAAAAATGACGCATTAGTAATGGATTGGGAAAATAATTACAGGACTCTGATCTGTTTGAAGTGAAGTGTATGGAAAGGTATAGGCCTTTATCATGGGTCAATGTAGAGCAATAATAGAATATATATACAGGCTATAAGTATGATGGAATAAGGGCCTTATAATGGTTTACAGAGAAATCTTTCTCTGATAATGAAGTTCTTTTAAAATGTATTTCATAAGAAACCAAATAATAGTAAACTAGACAGTAGAAACATTCAATAAGAATAGAAATACTGCCGGTACATTTTACTATATTTTGTCAATTATCATTAATTTAGTACTCAAAATCTCCTATACATAATAAAAATGAAATAAATATATTGGTCATGGCGAACAAATGTAATTGAAAGTGTCTGATGTAGAAGTAATACACAATCCATTTTCATGTTGTTATTTTCATATAAATTTTCAAATCAATGTTATCTATCTCAAAATGCTACAATTCCACTCGTCAGTCAGTTTTCTTCAAGCTAATCAGTATGATATACATGTACAAAAGAATTGTGCTTATTCCGTTCTCATGTAAGAAACTTCTTGTTATCTTTCAGGTTTGCAAACTAACATAATATATGATTTTCCCACAGAAATTATGGGATGAGCTGACTCCATAAATCTCCCACAGCTAATAATGGAACTAAGGGTGACATACATTATATCTATATCATATCTACTATTGAGAGCTAGAAGGGCAGTAACTACAAGCATTTTGCATGCAGTTCTAGCATGGACTGCAGACAATATTTCATTCGACTAATTGCACTGAGATTAACCTCCCCGATCTTTAGTGCTATCAGTAATAAAAGAAGATGTTTAACAAGGAACAGACTGCCACAGATTAACACGTCAATTACAGACCTCCCTCGTACATTTACTTTGATAAAAAAAGATGAGAAAATGATGAGACAGGCTTTGTTTGGCAGGTGAGGATAAAGAGCTCAAACGAAACCTAAACTAGCCATGATCAAGTCATTAGTCATCGTGATAATTGAACCAGGGGGACATAAGCTTACAGACAGGGATCAAAGGTGCTGACATGGGTCTTCCCAGACACCCTCTGGCTATCTCTGTCCTTTTTACCTTTTTTTCCTCTCTCTCTTTCTGTCTTACTTTTTCTTTCTTTTCCTCTCTCCTTTTTATGTCTTTCTTTTCCTTTCTCTCTCTCTATTCTCTGTATCACAATTTCCATCTCTCTCTCCACTCTCTGTCTTTCTTTCTCTTGTTTTTACCTTTTCTCTCTCTTTTTTCTCTCCTTCTCTCTCTCGGTCATTCCACTTTCTCTTTCTCTCTTCTCTTTCTTATTTGTTGAATACAAGGATAATCATCAAAATTTCACATAAACACTACAAGAAGAGTAACTCCCCCCTTGATCAAAATGGCGTAACTTTTCAACGAAAAAGTTTTGAGCAAACTTAAAGGGAAATCCAACCTTAATAGCAAGTTGCTTTGAAAGAAAGAGGAAAAATCAGAGAAGCAGATTGGTGAAAGTTTGAACGAAATCGGACAAGCAATAAGAAAGTTATGAATTTTTGAAAGTTGTAATCACTATGCATATGGGAATTTCAAATTGGCGGAATAGGTAATGTCACTGTGATGTAGCTGTGGACAACTCCCCAATTTGCTCTAACACACAAAATGACTAAAATGTCACTTTTTTTCAAAATGCATTACTCAGTAGGATCTTTTCGTTCATGAGGACCTATAACAATATGCTATCTCCAATATATTTTGAGTACAGCCCTGAGGGTAAAAGCGCCTCGAAGAAAACCGCAAATTAATGATATTTTTGTGTACGACAAATGGGAGAGTTGTCCACAAAAATGTCACAATTGACTTACCAAATTGCCAATTTGAGATTCGCATAGATGTAGTGATCTCATTTTTCAAACATCCATAACTTTCTTAGTTTTTGTCCGATTTCTTTCAAACTTTCACCATCCTGTTTTTCTTATTTTTCTACTTTCACACAAATCATCTTATTACTAAGTTGGATTGCCCTTTAACTTGGCAGGAGTGTTTCTACACTTATTGACTAACTTTTCTGTGAAAATGAGATTGATCCATTGAGTCACGCATGAGTGAGCAGACATTAAAGGCAAAATTGTCACTTTTCAAAAGTCACAAAGGTCATTTTGGGGATTCTGTGAAATGAGATTTTAGCGAATTCGGTTTCTGGTGCATATTTATGTGTTGTTGTTGTTTATCATCCATCGCTTGACCCCCTAACACCTATCCTGACACTTTTCTCATTATTATGGTTGGGTGAGCACAATTTTTTTAAAATTCAACCCTCCTGAATTTGAAATTGCAGAATCCATTCAGCTTACTGAAAAAATAACTCCAGATATTTTTACCAAAATGTATCATCACATGTTATGTGAACATAAGAGGTTGTCATCGTGACATGGTTGAGTGAGCACACTTTAAAAATCGCGCAAGAAATGCTAATCTGTACTGTTAATACAGCATAAAACAATGACCCCTGTGACTTTTGAAAAGTGACATTTTTGCCTTTAATGTTTGCTCACTTATGCATGACTCGATGGATCAATCTCATTTTTACAGGGAAGTTAGTTACTAAGTGTAAGAACACTCTTGCCAAGTTATTTTGCTCACAACCTTTTCGTTAAGAAGTTACGCCAATTTGATTAAGGGGGGAGTTACTTTTTTTGTTGTGTTTAGAATGCATAAATCATCCTATGGCTTCTCAAAGGCATTTTCACTCATTTGAAACATAAGTAACATTATAGGTGTAGAATGGGATGTAAAGTTATAGAGAGGAGTAAGATAAAAAAATATTTTCACAATTATTTGACTCAGTTTAATACATAAATTCTGACAATTACTGCCACTGATGGACCTGCAAATTTGGCAATATTTCTTGTCCTTCTCTCCACATTGATCTCTCCCTCTCTCTCTCTCTCTCTCTCTCTCTCTCTCTCTCTCTCTCTCTCTGTCTACGGTCTATCTCTCTATCTCCCCTTCCTCTCCCCCTCTTTTTTTTTTTTTTTGCTCTCTATTTATCCCTTCCTTCTCTCTCTCCCCCTCTCTTTCCCTCCCTCTCCCCCTCTCTTTCCCTCTATCTTCTCTTTCCTCATCTTTCTACCTGTTTGAGTCATGTTACCATGGGAACTTGGATTAAGACATCCATTATCACCATGAGAAGAGTTTTTGCTCTCTCTCTTTCTTTCTCTCTATCTCCCCTTCCCTCCCTATCTTTCCCCTTCTATCTCTTTCACGCTTTCTGTCCTCATCCCTACCTTTCACCCTTTGAGTCATCATTATCTTGGGAGCTAGGATTAAGAGACCCATCATCACAATGGTCACAGGGAGAGTTCAAGAGAACATCATTATCACAAAAACCTGCCAGGGATGAAGTTCCAGGGAAACATTTCGTCTTGCATTCATGCATAACCATGACAATCATCAAAAAGAAGGAAAATATCCCATTAAATGACTACGTGATAGCCTGTAGAGGATGATGTCTAAAGGCCAAAGTGAAACTTTTTTGGTGCATTCAAACTTTTTTTTAAAAAGGAAAATGCCTCTTTTAAACATTTTAAAAAGTTTTTACCATATAATCTTGTTGCTTAATAGCAAGACTTATATGAACATTAACTTTTAAACTTTTTATGGGGAATATTATTATCTAGCATTAAAGCATCAGTGCAGCCTACTATAACAGGCTACATACTCATACAAGAGGACTCTGGAGGTACTCAAAATCAAAATAATACTTTAAAAATACTTGTAATTAGGTGTGAAGCTTGATCTTAAATCTGTCTCTAGTCTTATGCAGGGGGTCTTTACCGATTTGGGGAGTCTGTTACACAACCTAAGAGATGTTGACATAAATGCTATATTTCTTTTAAAGTTTTTCTCCCTTTTTTTTTCTTTTAAAATTTTGTTTTCCCCGGAAAGACATTTCAAGAACTTTCCACAGCTAACTCGCCCTCCACATCTCTATGTTCAATTGTGCTGCAAAAATATCTGGACAGAGCTAGCATTATGAACAAACGCTATCATTTTTATGATGGTACTATAATCAATAATGTCTCTATTTACACGTAGACTGCAAGTCTAGTAGTTTTGGAGGATGTGTCTAAAAACTAGGCTAGTATCATTATCTTTCTACAAAAGACACGTTCTGCATAAATATGAGAAAGAGAGAGAGAGAGAGAGAGAGTGTGAGAGAGAGAGAGAAAAGAATAGAGGAGACAAAGAGTATAAGAATAGAGAATAAAGAGCAAAGATAGTGTGAGTGAGAGAATAGATAAGAGAGAGATACAAAGATAAAGAGAAAGGGGGGAGAGAGAGAGAGAGAGAGAGGAGGGGAGGGGAGTGGGGGAGAGAGAGGGGGTAGGGAGGAAGGGAGGGAGGGAGGGAGGGAGGGAGGGAGGGAGGGAGGGAGGGAGGGAGGGAGGGAGGGAGGGAGGGAGGGAGGGAAGAGAGTGAGGCAGAGGGGAGAGGGGAAGATGGGGAGAGAGGAGAGAGAATAGAGAAGGGGGAGAGAGGAGAGAGAATAGAGAAGAGGGTGAGTTGTGAGAGAGAGGAAGAAAGAAATAGAGGAGAGTAAGAGAGAGGGGGGATAGAGAGGGAAACAGAAAGGTGAAGAAGAAAGAAAAAGAGTTCCAATCCCCTTAGAGAGAGAAAAAAAAACACATACATCTTTATGACGTTGTTTGGATCAAGCTGGAATGATGCTTCAGTGTATGAGTCATATTACATACCTAGCAGACACAAATATGTACTTGACATGGCAGGAGGTGTTAGGTTACACTTGACATAAGTCTGTAAATTTGCATTATGCCTGGGACAAAATGAGCATCTCTCCCTTCAACTTGGGGTATTTTTTTTATACATCTGCATTTGACAGTGTACCTCTCAATCATACTAGGAATGCAGTAAGAAAAAGTAGATCCCTTTTCATGACGTCACATGCTTGTGCAGCTGATTTCTTAACTCATATATATGCTTTCATTGAGAAGATTTGGAAGAGCTCAAAATCACAATAGTTTGACTGTTCACACAAACCTAAATCACTGTTACATAAACTTGCTAAAAACTTGTGTTTAAACAGCATCTAGCTTTTGGGTAAAACAAAAATTAGAGCCCTAGAACGACAGATGACCACAATAACCATCTTCACCATGACCGTCATGTGTTATCATCATTATATCCCACAACACTATTATGTTTTGCAATGCATTTATCACAAAACCCTTCTTACAGTACATGTATACTCTCCACTGTGAGAGACTCAAGACTTAATGTGTGATAACTAACAAGATGAAAAAGGATTATCAAAAAGACACTGGCCATCAAGTAAATAAATAAATGTGTTTTTATAGAGCATTCATTTGGCAAAATACATTGATCACTGCAATTCTGTTTGTAGTACCTGTGACAAACAGTATTGCAATCACTGAAAAATAAACACTTCCATGCAAATAATGCTAACAAAGTCAGATCCACAAATTGAGGAGAGGGCATTAGAATGTGTATGTATATATATATATATATATATATATATATATATATATATATATATATATATATATATATACATACATACACATGTAGGTATACATGTACATGTAGGAAAGGGGGAGAAAGAGAGGGGGAAGAGAGAGAGAGAGAGAAAGGGGAAGAGAGAGAAAGAGAAAGAGAGAGGGAGAAAGAGAGAAAAATTGAGAAAGAAAGGAAGAGAGAGAGAGAGGGGGGGGGCAAAGAAGATGTGAACATGGATGGAGAGAACAACAGATAAACAGACAAAGACCAAATAACTTGGTGACTCAGAAAGAAAGAACAAATAAAGAGGAGATAGAGGAACTGTGGATGAAGAGAGTGAATGGAAGAGGAAGAAACATCAATTCTTAGCTCTGAGAGAAAAAAGGATAAAATGCTTACCTTTGGGCTCCCATCCTGCTTAGGTTTATCCTTGGCGAGAGTTCCAAAGATGGTAGGCTGTAGAAAACAAAATAGAGAATAGATGCTTATAAAAACCTGAAATAATATCTCAGAGTCAAACAAGATTTCCCTGTGGTGTAAACTAAGCCTTTAAATGAATACTTTCTCCAAGCTTTACACCTCCAGGTGACAATAGCAGGCAGGTGAAATAAACGGTATTGAACAAATTATCATTGCTACAATGCTTTATTTCTTGATGAAGCAAATGCCTGAAAAAGGAGAAGAACAAGTGAAGATTAGTCAAACTTCAATTTAAAACTAGAATATCATTGAAGGTGATTAATACCCCCGCCCCAATGTGTGCGCCAAATTTCCTGAGCATTGCTCCAAAAATGTGGAAGTGGTTTGATCTGCAATATTTTCCCGTTTTATTGCCATATGTCGTTACCATGGCAATGCAGTTTGCTACACATTGAAACAATATGTCTTGCATATCTTTACCACAAGGCCAATGTGTGTGTCAAATTTCACGAGCATTGCTCAAAAAATGAGGAAGTAGTTCAATCCGCAAAATTTGCAAGGGACCGACCGACTGTACGCTGATTCCTACATGTATATACCTCCTTCAAGCTTCGTTTGGTGGGGGTATAAAAAAAAAATCATAATGAACATTACAAATTGAGCATGACAGGGTACTTGTGTGGTTTTCCTCCACTTATTTACCAGATAGAATTTTTTTTTTGGGGGGGGGGCGGGGGGTAAGAGGTATTTCACCTCCCTGCCTGTTAAGGGAAAATCTATTCATTAAACATTGATTGCCCAAATATATCAACAGTATATCAAAAGTTTCACCATGAAGTTAACCATTTATAAATACTATTAGTGTAGGAGCAAATGTCAGTTTTGCATGTGTGACCGTACAAGAATGAAGCGGTTACATGACATGAAAATATCACTATATAACTAGAGGCAAGAACTTAGTACCCCCATCATGCCCATCTGAAAGCTTTCCATGCATAATTCATTTTCCAATGAGTCAACATCTACAGAAGATGAATAATATGAAATTCATATTTTCTGCCAGTAATCAGTAATCCCCATCTTAGAGAGGAGCAATGTACTGAAACTAAGAGAGAGAGAGAAAGAGAAAGAGAGAGAGAGAGAGAAAAAAAAAAGTGTTTTTAATTATATATTTTGTTAGTTAACAATTTTTTTTATCCGAGTGATGATTTCTTGCAAAGATGTTCAGCTCTGCAAGACACAAGAAAAGTCAAACCATTGAGGTAATCTGTAAATAATAAAGAAGTTAATATATTTCTATGACATAAGAAATGCTGATGAGTCCACATCTAAAGTAGACAGCTGACATATACAAAGGAACATAAGATGAGTAATATATATTCACTAGCATTGTCATTATTATGTCGTGGAATTGAATACAAAATTTGTTGATGGACATGAAATAAGGCAGAATAAGGTAAAAATACATGCAGTTCATATTCATACAAAGAATCATTCATGAATCCTGAATATAGCTTGTTAATCACAATATAAAAACGAAAATCTTGTTTCACTAGGATAGCAAAAGAAGAAGTATCATCACGACAAACGTTAAAGCAATTTGTGGGATGAGAAATACAGCCATCCCTTCTTTTTCTTTTCAATTGGCATGACTAATAACAGGTACACTCAAAAGCCCATTGATTTCAGTTACCTCAATGGTGCACAGCCAATACCATGAATAATGAATGGAGCAATCCACTGTGTTGTGAGACATTTGATTCATTAGGAAATCCAGGGTAACTTCTACAGTGATTACGATATTAAAACCCCTCCTGAAATCATCACAGCGTTAAGGCTTAATATTACTTGATCCTGTGCTATGTGGTTTAACTCTTGATTCAATGCCTTCCAAATGCTATTGCTGAATGACACCGAACATTGATATTTCTTACTAACCCAAATCACATAAGATGTGTAAATCCACTAGCAAATTGTATTGACATGCTGTACTTAAACCTGCAAATGTGCAGAATCATAATTTTGCTTACCTAAATTTCCTAATGGAAAAATTCAGAATACATGAATGGTGTTTTGTTTTCATTTAAGTGTAAAGGTCATTAATTACAACAAGGAAAATGCTAAAACCATAGATATTCTAAATAAATGTAAATAAATAAATGTAAATAATGTAAGCACAGTAATGTATGCACATATTTCTTCTTATTAGCATAAATAAGGACAATGATTTCAATGCAAAGTGGTAAAACCAACCCTTTTCCAGCAAACATCAACCCTTTTGCATTGAACACCAACCTTTACCAACAAACACTTACTGTAAGGGCCACTCCAAATCTGAAGAGATCCTCCCGTATCAAGGAGTGATGCAGATGAAGGGCATCATGCTTCGGAGCGAAGGATCCGTTGGTGCCGATATTGAAGGCCACAGAGCTACAATGGCACACCTTGTCCCATATGAAGGTGGTAAGGACATGTGGTGGCGAGTTCCCATTCCCATGCATGCTTCTTCTCTAGCTCTGCATGGTGGTTGTCCACATAGAGTAAGACCACAAAGTTGGAAAACCTCTGTAGAGGTTGTTTTGTTTGTATTATATGATTGCAAAGAATATTCTCAGCACTTCTCCATGAACATTTCTTGATGGTTTTTTCACTTTACTTGTTGATATTGCAAAGCCTCTTCAGAGATTGTCATGGTTGCTTTCTACCTACATATTTTCTCACTGCTTTTCTGTCATTGTTTCAAGGTGGCTGTCCACTAAGAGTGTTACTACCAATACTGATTTTTCACCGATGGTACGGGAGAGTAAACAGATATCTCTCAAAGAGTTTTTCCCATAGCTAGTGATGTTGATGTACCACTCATAAAATAAGTGCACTTGGCAAAGTGCAGTTATTGATGTTGTGCGTAAGATGACATCTTCAGAAGATCCAGGAGCTACAATCTCAATCTGCAGTCTCAAGAAAGTACAGCTTCATTAACACTGAGGATTACCCTGAGGCTCAGTCACTCCTACACAACAATCACCACAAGAGTCGGCTTTTCTTCACAATAAGAGCACTTTCAGTATTTTCTCAATTCACTTGTTTCCATGGCAACTACCACTCTAAAAATTCAGCGGGATTTTCCCTGTTCTTTTCATGAATGATTTTTATTACAAATTCTTCAGCTAATGAATTCAACTGCAATGTTCATTGTAAACACTGGAAAATAAAGAAAATTTGCTTTGCAAACATATCCATCATTAACGAAGACATTTTTGGAAGAAAGGTATCAGAAGTATTGCTTTTTACCTTGTATTTTTATTTTTTGCATGATGTACATATATTCCATGTAATTCAGCTTTTGAGCTGCAATGTGATTTTAATAGATACCTTATTAATTCAATTCAATTCATATTGAAACCCTTACATTTTTTTCTCAATATCTTTTGTTCCACAACAACAACAACTGTAAATTTCACAAAAAGACCTGAAGATCTAATCATACTCCTTGTGAAAAGAAGATTTTCAAAGCTCTTAAAGGGTACCAATCACCAAAAAATATTTTGCTCTGTATGTTAGAGGTTCCATGTCATTATACTATATTCAAAATATGGGCTTCAAATATCAATTTTAATTACACTCTCTATAAGCGTGAAAGTGACTCGTGAGTAGACTACCCGTACACGTACACGCACTTTTTTTCCTTCATACTCCTTAACTGTCGACCCATAGAATGCCAGATAAAGATCTTTGAGGTTGATTTTATACTTTCTAGCTGTACACAATTCATGTTTTCAGGTGATTGGTACACTTTAATTCTCATCATGCCTCATGAAGACAGGTAGATTTGATAACAGCACAGCACACCTCCTTATTTATAGTTGCTGATATTGGATGTAAGTAACGCTATCCTTAGCACACAGTAACGATTGATAAAAAGGCCAGTGAAACATTACAACTGGTAACCTAAGATGTGTTTGTTCCACCTTTCGGTCTCTGCAAACACACAGAAAAAAGCCAAGAATCTCATATAACCTGCATTATCCTTCAAGAAAGCTCATTCTACCCTTACGAGACACCATGACAACAATATGAAAAGGAGAAGAGTTGTCTTTCTTTTCTTCTTTGATATTACACTGCTCCAAGCATATATGAGAAAACAAACATCAGGCATGATCCTGCATTAGGAAATCAATTGACGAAACTCTCATAAACATCTCAAAGTGGAGCGGCACATAAATCCTGTCAAAACTGACGTAAGGGCCTCCTCTATCCACAGAAAACAAAAACACCTCCTTTCTGAGATGTAGGTGATGTATGCATCCACACATTGCAGCACACCAAACTTCAAGTGGGCAGGGAGAGTAAAAGCTCCAGTGCCTATATAAGTGCCCCTTCTCAAGAAGGTCGTAAACATTTCTCCCAGTGACAATGCATTGAGAAGCCCAATAAAATTAGGTAAGTGGTCTATTACTGCGAGCATCTCCATGTGTTCTGGGGAATCCATGCCTATTACTAGCTATCCAAATAAATGCTTTTAGATTAAACCCGATGCACAAAATTGAAATAATTGACATGAATGGGATGAACAGAGCTATGGTTGGCTATTCTTGCTATACTTTTTCTTTAATAGCTTAAGCTCTGATATCCAGAAATCTGAAACATTTTTTCCCCTAAAAAAAATAATAGGTCATCTGCAAATATAGTACTCCAAACAGAGTTAAGCCCAGGTGCACAAAAGTGAAAGAGTGTTATGGTTGAGTATTCAAAAGTATGTTATTCTACAGTCATGAAGGTAATATATCCAGAAAAAAGGCAGAAATATATACATTATAAAATAGGTCAACCCTAAATCTACTTGATGTGAAATATAACATTGTCAATGATGATCTGTATATATGAAGACAGGTTTGCAACCATTTCAGATGAAATACAACAACTAACTGTATGCGTCATGAATTTCTTAGAAAGTAAGCGACTTCGTGAGTCCAGAGAAGAATAAATCAATGTATCAAAATGGAGAAGGTAGTCAACAACTGCCTACTGTATTTATGGTTCAGACATGACATAATGGCATAAACATTCCTCACAGATGATGATCGTAATGAGCAATGGCAAACAAATTAATGTTTGTCACATAGCGCATAAATCCCCTTTAGTTGGGCATGCATACCAGGATTGGCAAAGATAGATTCCTCTGAATGCAAGAAAGATTCTACGGCTATATTGGACATCATTCTCTTATTTGTTTTGATTGGTGTAGAAGAAAAGGGCAAGTAAATACTATTTCATCATATCGTCCAATCCTCTCTTTGGAAAGTGCAATCTAATTTGTTTTGTGTGCACAAGTATACACTTTAGTTTATTGACCATCTACTATAGTGTTGAGAGCTAGGAAGGCATTCGTGTCAAATAATATGAGTTAATGCCCTTTTGGCTCTCAACGGACAATCAATTTATTTTTTAATCTCACAATCCTTTATTAAGAAACCACATTCTTATTTGTTTAGTGTACTGTATTACTGCATATGAAAATAATATAACATTCATTTAAGTAGAAAAAAGAAAAGGAGACAAGAATTAGATTCTCAACCTATAATCCACATCAAAGGGATTGCTATAATGTCAGAGGAAATGAAGAAAAAAAATTGTGAGCTGCCCACTCTTTCTTATATCACTTGTAATTCAATGGCCAAATAAACCTTTTCTTCCACAACATATACCAAATATGGATTGCATGCAGTTAGGAACATCATATTTTCAGTAAAATTGTGGCTTAGATATAGTAATATCTTGCCCAATACATGAAAAGGTACAAAAGCTCTTGAAAGCTACATCTGTAATGTTGTAGTAAAACACAACTTTGAGGACTACCATAAATGTCTATGACTGCCCCTCATCATGGAAAACCTTTCAAGTGGTACATAAAATGTGAGAATGTAAACTACAATGAAAGTTCATTTCCCTACTAATAAAATATTCTTATAGCAGTGTGGCTTAACTCTTTTTTTTTCCAGGAAATGAAAAGGATATTCTCTCAGAACAAGTACCTATGTACTGATTTCAGATTAGGTGCTGTTCAAGCTTCACTTAGATTCATCTGTGGGGCAGCAACATTTTAACTTTTAACACTTTCAGTGCTGTGCAGGCTGCCCAAGTTTCGATACCGTTACTAGGCCTTTTTATCATTAAGAAGTATTTTTTCCTGAACTTCAAAATAGGTAACAAGGATTGTAAAATTAGATGTCATGGAAAGCTGCTTAACAATGTAAACAACAATGTGACTGAAGATTTGTCTCACAATATCAGATTTATGATATATTTGTAAACTTGGTGGCACTGATGCAATACATGTAGCTCTTAATAACTGTTAACATTCTCTCTGATCAGATGGAAATCAGTTTCTAAATACATTAAATGATTTGATTAAATTCTCTATTAATTGTAACTTTGAGAAGAAAAAAAAAAACGATTGAATATTTACGATAACATAAATGATGGCTTCTTTTCTAATACAGCATTGACATGGACTTAGCAGAGGTATTTTACTAGTGAACGGTAAAAGTTAGGAACAGAGTATAATCTACCAGGCTTTTTCCCAGGTTTAAAAACAGATACGGTAGATCCAAAAATAAAGACATTTGAAGCATGATGCGATTGAGATGGGACAAACATACATCTAGCCTGCCAAGTGATGGGCACCAATACGAGCCATGCAACCAATAAATCTCTAGCAGATGATGAAATAGGAAGAGAGGACACAAGCATGGATGCCCATTGAGATATGCTTGCCTGCACAGGAGAAAACATCTTCAAATTAGATGCTTCTCTCTCTCTCTCTCTCTCTCTCTCTCTCTCTCTCTCTCTCTCTCTCTCTCTCTCTCCCTTGGATATCTGCCTTTGTGAATCTGCTGACATAGTCATCTTCACCTGCTATTCTGTTCACCTTATTATATTCATTACTTCTTCTTTGCTCTCGCTGCATCTTCCTTGTAAACTCTAGGCTACTTATATTTTGTCTGTGCAGTCCTTCAACTCTCTATTTCATCTCTATAACCATAATTATGTATTTGTCTTTCTACTATTCTACTATCTCATCGGTAGCTGTTTTCACTCTCTCTCTCTCTCTCTCTCTCTCTTTCTCTCTCACCCTCAAATTCAAATTGTATGGATTCTATTTGAACTCTACATGTGAAATCTTTTGAAAGCTAAAAAATTACAGCTTTTGGTATTATACATGTATTTGTCAAGTTCCCTCAATATAAAAGTATAAAAGAATACAGCAATTACTCATGAAAATCTAAATATTGGGCAAGAGCAATCAGAAGCATTGAAGTTCTTCTGGCATCTACAGCTAGAATACCAACCACCTTCTACAAATCAGACAGGATATATCTGTTGCTAAATCAGCAGACAAGATTATAAATCCATGTGGCAGAAATCACATCCAATGGGTAACCATGAAGCTACTTCATGGGGTAACCACCATTCTGCTTCCACTGTATAATCCACACAGCACAAGGAACACCAAATACCTGCAAAAGAAAGTTGCCGAATCTAACTGTTGAAGGATCGAGGAACAATGAACAGCATCCAAGGAGCAAGGCATACTCTCAGCTCTACACTCAGCTCTACACTCATTCATCTACCACCTTATGATCCGTGGCACCCACCAATTCCTAAACGAGAGAACGAGAATGCAAACACGCTATTGTGCTGCTCTTCTCAATTTTCACTTTGCTTCTCGGTCAATCAAGGCTTCCTTGCGTCTTTGCGAGAGAGAAAGAGAAATCCTTGAAACTTTACATTCAACTACTGCACAGCCGTCCGATGCAGGCATCCAACACAAGCATCCAAGAGATGCATTTGCTCACTCAGTGCACAGGGATACCTATTAAAGTGATGTTCCTCCACTCATTCTCGACGATGACAACAAATTTCGAAACCAGAGTGCATACAAGTGGGGGAATCAGCAATGTTCAATTGCTTTTCTGGTGACCGCTTCTCCCTCTCTCTCTCTCTCTCTCTCTGGATAACGCTAATCAAACTCCTCCAAAATACACGATTCGTGCATTCCTCCGCTACTCCAGCTTTTATTTTCTCACGCTCCAGGGCGGCACAGCCCGAATTGGCATGAAGCGTAAAGGAGTAATAGTGCAATATCCCACATATTGGATTATTTTTACCAGTGAGGAGCCCCAAGCCCGGGCTAATATATGATGGGATTGTGGAAGTGCACACCATTCGGCAATGTAAAACGAGTGAAGCATGCATTATTAGAGCATATCTGACAAGCTGTATTGCTAATGTACTCCTACTAGTACTGCAAATCAGGTTGGGTAATGAAATGCTTCCTACAAATAGATATCAAATTACAGCTGTAAAACACCACCTCTATAGAGTAATATATTCATGTATGATATTTTTGATAATATCAATGAAAGGAAAATCAACATTCTGTTGTAAATACATGGAAGGTGAATTCTTTCATATTTTCATTTATCTTAAGAAATTATCCAGTCTACTTGGCAATTACTTGTCTTAATGTATGTTGCCCCCATTGCACTTGTTTGCCAAAGTGATTAGTGTAGTACAATATCCTTGCTCATTGGCACATTTTCAAATGGTAGCATCATCTTATAATATAATATGCTAAGGATTTTGGGGTGTTTTCTGTGGTTCATGGATGTCCACGGGCTGCTTCTGCTAGCATATATATTTATATATATAAAAACAGTGCTGGTCAAAAGTTTTGGTACACCCAAGGGAGCGTTTCATGAAAGGAAGTTGTCGGATATTTTAAGCTACTG
This sequence comes from Heliocidaris tuberculata, assembly GCA_025618425.1. Taxonomy (NCBI): domain Eukaryota; kingdom Metazoa; phylum Echinodermata; class Echinoidea; order Camarodonta; family Echinometridae; genus Heliocidaris; species Heliocidaris tuberculata. The sequence continues at coordinate 23,533,784 of CM046851.1, read as the reverse complement.
AAATCCTTGCATCTGATTGGCTGAGAGCAAATTTGTCGCATAAAATATCTGACAAGTCCTTTCATGAAACGCCCCCCTGGATTTTGTTATGAGTTTTTACATGAGTTTTTATTTCCTGTGAAATGACCTTCTCTAGGCTCTCAAAAACAATTTTACAGGTTTCAATACTACATGCATATAGAGATAATCTACTCATAAGGATTTAATACTTGTATTTTTCTTTCTCTGTTTTAATTAAAGAATTTAAACTGGCAAAAAGCAGCCTAATGACACGTGCGGTTTGACACACTTTTTTGTCCAAAATTGATCAAAACGGACTCATACATTAGAGATTCCTCAAATTTACCACAGCTTGTATTGCTTACAGCCTTGTAAATGAGATATATTTACCATGTTCACATGATTACTTTCATTAGTAATTAGCTTTAAATATCTATCCAGTATTCTTGTAGTAAGAGACCAAAGATGTCTCTTTGCCACTTTTTTCAACTCGTCCCACATAGGCTATTTAGGGTTCAGGGACAGAAACTAAGCTCACTAAGGCTTTTAGTTCATGTTGTATCACATTATTTTTGTAACTTCTGATCCCGCGTATATTGTAGCATGAATATACTACGTGTTATTACAAGAAATATGCAAATAAGGTTAAAGAATTCCAATGGTTCGTCATGGTTCATCTCTGGACCCTAAACCTAAACAGCTTGTCTTGGATGAGTTGAACAGGGAAGTTTAAGCAACATTTGAACTAGAATACTGAATAGACATTTCAAATAATAATTCTTCTGAAATTCGTTAAAGGAATATATTACATTTTAAACTCAATAAACAAAAACTACAGCTACTTTGGACAAACTCAATGCATACTTTGTTTTTCTTTTGATTTTTAACAGAAAAGTAATTTCAAACTGCATAAATTGTTATGTCATTTTTCATCAGTTGTGGGTATCCAAGCACAGTTAAAGTAAATCATTCCTGAATGTTTCAGAACATATAATATATAAAACATGTAATGTATAAACAAACCTTTGCCAAATTTTCAGTGCCTAAACAAGCTTATTAAGGTAGCTTAGCAAAACGGCGTGGCGCGTAAGAACGCAGGAAAGACGCAAATGACAAAATTATTCAAAACCAAAATTTTATTCTATAGAGACAGAATCAAAATATGACACTGTATAATTAGTATTCAAATCTTTGAACACTTTTAAGCAAAATGATATGAAAATTTGTACTCAGATATGTCTAATTCTAATTTTAGAAGCACATACAAAACGTGTAATATTCCTTCATCCGTCTTTCCCGCGTCTTTATGCGCCATTACGTTTCGCTAAGCTACCTAAGTGGGGAATAGACGTGGAAGTAAAAACCCATCTCAAAATCCAGGGTGTACCGAAGTTTTTGACCAGCACTGTATATATACCGGTATACAGTCAAACCTGCATTAGCAACCACCTGTATAGAAAGACCACCTGTCCATAATACCACAATTTTTGTTTCCCTTAGAATGTGTTTCTCAGTGAAGCGTTTCTAAAAGGAACCTTTACATAAAGACCACCTGCTCATAAAGACTGCTTTCTTGTCTCCCTTGAGCGGTCTTTATAGACAGGTTTCACTGTATACACAAGAGGAGTATCTGTAATAACTTTATGACCAACATCAACTCTTCACATTGAAAAGGGAAGAAAAAAAGCACATTGCTAAATTCAATTCTGTACATAAAAGATGTCTATACTTAGCGCTTGAATACGCGGGGAATTTCATTCATACTTTCATTTTATGCCTAATTTCCCATTCTGGCAACCAAAAATGGAAGTGCATAACCACAACCATGAGATGCAGAATATGATTATAATCACTGTTGTATCATTCATGTTTCCTTTTCCTGTCATTTAAACTTGTCATGATAACCTGATGATTTAATTAAAGTCATATTCATGCAGAGTGTACAAATGAAGCACGTAATATAAAAAAAACAAAGCAAACCACAATTTATGTATCCAAATATTACTGTGACTGTAGGATGCATGTAAGGATTTACATGCATACACTCCAGCTAAATTTTAGAGAAGTATCACTGAAAATATGATTTTGTAACGAAAAAGTTTCCCAAACTGTACTCAAATTATAAATGTCATTCCATCTGATTTCCCAAGGGGACTTTCTAAAGGGTTCCTACATTAATGCATCAAGGTTATGCAAAGTGAATTGGAATCACTACTTAGGCACTGACAAATGCAGAATACATAATCCACAAACATATATTATGAACTAGTTGTTAAAACATGGCATGGCATAGATATTTCCCTTTTTTCCTTGCAGGCACAGAAATATTTTTAAAAACAAAAACCTGACACAACTAAAGCACAATTAATTCACCTTTTATAAGAGCCCATTTAGACGGTGACAAAAATATTAAATTTGAAAGTTTTTGAAACACCCTTAGGAAATATATGTATTGATAAAACTCAAAATTAAAAAACTGAAATGGAAATTTCCAAAGGGGACTACTGACTTTAAAGGGGAAAAGAATTTTTTTCTGGCCACATAAATAATTTTATTTCAACCCTACTTGAAGGAAATTATGTATTGATTTAGTTGTGCATGATTTTTCCTGCATCAAGACACAAATATGGTCATAAATTCCATAACCATTAATACCAACACCATAGGTAAAACATGAATAAGCTTTCAATGCATTGCAATGACCTACAATAGAGAATTTCAAATGAAAGATGGAAGTCTGAATTTATGAATTTTATATGAAATTATCATCAGACAACATTTTACATTACTTTACATCACTTTCTATCATTTAACATAGGCTTAAAATTTCTATCTGAACTGGGTAGCGGTTTCAATAAATACCCCTTAAATCAGCTTACATAGCCCAGTTATCATCCCAAAAGAGTCACAAGAATGCATTAAAACCACTTAGAATGGTCCACAATCCTTAGTGGGTTTTTCTTTCTTCTATGAAATTTGATGCCTAATTCAATTTCAATTTACAGGGAACTTTTTTTATGACCACAAATGGAGCCTCATAAATCATGCATATATTTGACAAACACTGACCAATAACTGCCATGGATAGTCGAGATATTGAAGCCAATTTCAGTTCTGTTACTTTGTTTCATACAAGTATGTTTTTCTCCATTTATAATCAGTTACACTGTATTATGGACTAACTCTCACGTATACCAGCCCGATCCTATCCTTAAAAAAATATGTACAGTACGATGGCTACACCATTTCCTCTTGAAGGTTTTAATGAGCTGGGATTAGCACAAATAAAATGACTGGCTTATCTTTCACTTTTCTCTTTAAAAAATTGTGTAAGTCAGGAATCTAAACAGCTTCAAAGAATATAAAATTCCACATTAGTTCATTTACCACCAAAACAAATGTAATCAGCAAAAGTATATGTGGCACATCCATTGGAAAATGAGAACGTATCACATCAAAACTCAATGAGCATTACATCTAATATGACAAGTTGTCCTAATTCTTTGGTAATCAGCAAAGATGTAAGCTTTCCAAGCATGATTTACCCTTTACTTTTTCTTAAATAAATTGTGTAACTACTGTATCAAAGCTGTTTCAAAGTCCTCCACAATCCAAACACTTGTTTAATTACTAATAAAACCAGCAGAAAAAATTCTAGCATCCGTCGAGAAATTGGCAAATAAACAGAATCACAAGCATGTATCTTTTCTCTCAAGACAAGTCTTCTTTCAAACTCCTTGTTAATCAGTGAATATCCAAGATTTCTGAGTCTCCATTACATAAACCACACATATATCTGCTCCAGCTTTGTTCCAAACTACTACACACTGTACTTGGTGCTTTAATTTCATGAATATGATATGATATGACAGGCTTTCTTTGGTCAATTCAAGGGTCAGGAAGAGTCATACTGTTTGGGATGGACACTCCCTATACCTTAATAGCAAAAACAACCTGTTCAGGAACTTGATTAATCCCAAAATAGAACCAGTACTTGCTGCTATTCTCATCAATATCATCATCACCATTATCATCATAATCATCATCCGCATCGTCATCATCACCATTGCCATCAACATCATTGCCATATTCCTCCTCCTCCTCCTCCTCCTCCTCCTCCTCCCCATTGTCATTATCACCATCATCAGCATTGGCATCTGCATCATCATCATGGTCATCATCATTATTATCAATATCATCACCATCATCCTTCTCCTCCTCCTCATCCCCATCATTAGAGTACCAGCACCAGTGCAGAAGCTTTATTACAAGAAGGTTCCCTGACTGCTTAGGGCCCCTCCATACTCCCCCCCCCCCCCACCCCCATTGCGTCACCCTATGTGTTGATGCTAATAAGTAAAGTGATGAGGCACTCTAGATCTTGAAGATTATATTTCACACAGTCAATTCTATTCTTATCAAAAAGACATAATTTACACTAAATATAACTCAGAACAACAAACGCATGATTTAGCTCTCGAGTCTCTAGTACTCTATTCGGAGCATGAATCCAAGAATATGAGAGTTCATTAAAGTCAAATCAACTATGAAACTATGATATAAAATTTAAAACTCAACTATAAAAACTATGATATAACATTTCCTAAGGACAGCTTTACAAGAGCTTTTCTCTTTCTAATAAAAAGAGATATCCTTTCTTACAGGAGCCACAAAGACCAAGGTTGTATCCTTCATTCACAAGTGTGTCCATCAAAAGCATAAATATTGAGGACTGCATATTCATCACAATTAAACCATATTACCAATGATGCTATTGATCCCTACAGCATTTGAAGGCATTCAGGATCAAAACTGAAATATCCCAAAGTTGATATTTTTGATAGCTCCAAATATGCCACAAAGGATCCCACAGATGATAAATCCAAAACAAACGAGGATCTCTGCACTCAAAAGTACACACGTAAATCACTGTCATCTCAGACTCCTTGATAAGGACCACATTCACCTAAAAACACTCATGGTATCATTGTATTAATACACTCAAAAGTTTCCTACTACATGGCCAGGGACTGAAATAGCAAGGTAAACAGACGCTTGACTTCCGATTTGACGGAAGCACTTCCCTTGGTTTAGCTTCCTGTCCTACAAACCATAATCTATTTGTTGGTTTGTCCATCTTTGTGAATGAAACACCCTTCACGTCAACTTGAATGTTACATACAATGAAGTCATGACCCCTAATACCCCCTTGCTCTGGTAAATGGTAAAAGTACATTCAGCTGGACTATGACTATATAAGCCTGGTAACTTACAAATCTGAATTCAGTCTGTTCAGACAGTATTACGGAATGTGACAAATATTTGATGTTAAGCAGCTTCTGGAAAGAAATACACAACAACCAATAACGAGTAAAACAATGGTTAGGATATTTTTTTGAACAGCTTTTAAGACAGTGCAGTTCCGATCACCAAGACCAGAAATTATCAACAACGTTTCCGGGAGGCATCAAGGGACACCATTTTGTATCAAATGATGCCTGGATCTTAAACCTACAGACACATCATGCCTTTAATCCATGTATTTGGATGTAGACACAAATATGCCTTCCTTGTATTGTTGCCTAGCAACAGTCAACATCTCCTTGACTTTCCAACGAAAGCTCATTACTAATGAGTAATGAATGCTCCTGCCAATAACACCAGTATACATGTAAGTATCAATTAACACAAATGAAGAAGGCTAAGGTAGAGAGCATGAGTGATGGCAGAGACACGCTTCTCAGAATAGAAATCTCAATGACGACCACAAATATGACATACAAATATGACATACAAATATGACATACTGTATCATAAATATAAAATGAAGTGTCATATAACTCTTTGACTACTGAATTCTGTCTTTCCCATAGGTTTTATACATGGATGACCCGGTTCCTGTACCCAATAGGTTAATGTCATTAATTACATAAAGAGCAGTACAAAGTAAATCAATGCTCTTCCAAAATCTATCATGGGCTTTATCCTATTAAGCTCACTGTGTCTTTTTTAATTGCTCATTTAATTAAACCATCTTTGGATGTACATGAACATCATCACTCAGAAGATGCCTTCCTTGCTCTGTTGCTAGGCAACAGTCAACATCTCCCTGACTTACTTTCCACTGAAAGCTCATTACCCAGGAATGCTCCTGTCATTAACACCAGCATAAGGATCAATTAACACAAATGAAAGAGGTTAAGGGAAAGAGCATGAAGGGGACAGAGACATGCTTCTCAGAATTGAAATCTCAATGACGATTGATCACAAGGGTGACAGCTCATAAGCCGTACAAATTCCTGAGATGCCTGCAAGCAAGGCGATGCCACAGGATGTCAGATTGCAGCATTCGAATGTGCATGTCACGCACGCACGCACGTATTGGACATCAGCTGATTTCATGTGGAAATCACATTAGCAAACATTTCTCCATTGAGCGATTTGATAAAATTGAATGATTTCTGCAATCCTCCAGGGAAGTAAATAATTACACTTTCCATCCTAACAGTCTGTCCTAAAAATGATTAAACATTACAATACATTTTATTTTACTAACTTTCATTTTTTTAAATCCTTATCATTTTCCTTTTTTTCCCCATCTATTCATCATGATCATCATTTTTGCTTTTCCATTCCCATTCTTTGTTCTTCATTATCCGAGAAAAGCTCCCTTTCATCTACATAAAAATTGATCACCATGAGCTCACAATATTAACAAAATCTTTCATTTATAATTGATGAGTCCAAAGCAATATTTGTTTTGTTCCTGTCTTTTATCATGGCAATATCCATACATACATGTAAATGATGATACAGGAGGAAAGATATGTGTACATGTATTAATAAAAGGAAGAGGGTATGCTTATACACATTTACAACACTAGCTGCATAGTGATGTTCTGGGGTTGAAGTTCAAAAGATTTTAGGATATTGGTAGGTGTTGTATTTCACGTATCTCAGCAGGTATGTGAAGCTTCCACTATCACTTTTGCTTATGGCACATCTCAGTGTTATTGTAGATACACTGGTAGGAGACTAAACAATGTAAGATACAATATTATCTGTTGAGAGCAAGAAGGATGTAAACTCCTATACTTTCACAGAGTCAACACCCTTTTGCCTCTCAGAAGACAATATGTACACAGCTTTCAAATAAACCAAATAGAGTAAAGATTTGAACCAATAATATCTACAAAATAATAACTGTTATAACTTCAAGACACTGCATCCTTCAGTTCACTGTTCCATCATAATTTGCAACAATAAGATCCAATATCCTTGTTAATGATCTGTGAAAAAAAATTAACAGTTCTTAATATTTGCAAACACAACATATAGATAAAGGCTCTAATCTATTCAACTTTGCAGAAGACATCACAATTTTTGTCACTGAGATTTATATAGAAATGGTATGGGGGCAGTGTATCACACCAATAACTAGGCCACTCATGGAGATAACATTCCCTATAATACAATATGAACCTAAGACACACGTTTCAAGACTGAACTGCCATTAATGTTGCTTTCTAGATGACGATGACTCCTCACAAAATGACAGAGACATTCATCTATTCCTACATTAAACATTCACTCTACCCTGCCATTAGGCATCTCTTAGCATCCATTTCACGTCAGTCCAATCTCAAGATTGTTCCCTTTGAGAATAATGTGTTGCATTGCTTTTGGAGTGTAACAGTCCTTTCACACAAGGGATAATTTATACAAAATTTGTTAGAAGAAACATTGTATTAACCCATTGCCTGCGGGAACCTGGTGGTTCCTGTATGACGTCTATGAGAGTGAGAGTAATAATAATAATTCATATGATTTATATGCAGTAGTCAATGAGTTAAGAATCAATCATTGTATGAAGTATAGCAAAATAGACATGCACACAAGATAAGCATATTTCATTCATGAACCTCATACAAAGAAATTAGTTTGGGGGAAATCAGCTTACACCGTGATATGTCTAGTGTCAGCCTACATCATGAGTATAATTGCTCAAGCTAACAGAATTCTTACTAACTTACAGCTACCTGGTAAAAACAGCAAGTGTTCATGACAAGCCCTGCCCAGTTACACCATTTTTGTTCAATATAACATTCAAACAGATGATTTATCTAAGCATTTATCAAAATAATCATATTTTTGTACAAAAAGATCCTGACATCTCTGTTACACTCTATTCCATTTTGTTATTTGATATTTCGTTATTTGACATTTCATTATTCGATATTCATACGACATTAAGACTTTTAAAAATCAATTTCACATCATATGCATTGCACAGTTATGCTAGTCTGAATGAGGTGTAAATGTATATCTCCTGTAAATATTTATCCTGTTCCCTTAGGCAGCTCCTGAATGCCTCATATATCATATTTTTCCAGGGCTAGCGACGACGACGATCATTTCTCCCCATGACATCCATACAACGATAGCTTCCTGCCAACATGACAAAATCTCTTCCCAGTCCAATTACTTTTCTCCTTTCTCCAAAATGATACTCCAAGGGTAGTAATCTGAGTTTCTAGTTGCTTTCTGAAATTCGGGTTTGTACCGTTTCTTACTGTCATCTGTCATTTAGGTAATTAGGATGTTTTAAAGAGAAGGTTGAGTTCTGGGAAAGGTTGAGTTCTGGGAAAGGTGAAAAATAATTTGTGAGCTTTCTCATTTCTTTCATGTCAGTTTGGAAGAACATCATCTAGCGGAAGTGTCCCTTGAAAAGAATTGCTCTTCAAGACTTCAACTGCCCTCATATTTGAAATATGACAAGAAATAGCTGAAGTACGTGTGTGGGCCAAACATTCATGCCAAATCTGTGTGCAGTCCCATATACCCATTTCTGCGTGCGGTGCATGCGCTTTTCCACGAGGTTGGGGCAATTTCTTATCATTTTGATGATTCCAAAACCTCACAGTATACACCAATTCTTATGTAGATCTATATGACTAACCTTTCTCAATTGCTTTGAGGCAGTTTCTTTCACACAATAATTGCATGACATAGGCCCCGTTGCATAAAACTTACCATTAACGGTAACTTTGCCATCAATGGTAACTCCCATGGAAACCTTGATTTTGATTGGCTGTTGTGTGATGTTACCACGGTAGTTACCATTGATAGCAGAGTTACCGTTAATGGTAAGTTTTATGCAATAGGGCCCAGAATCCAACTTTATCTTTAAGCATCTATTAAGCACCTATCTCCCCAATCCCAATATAACTTCTTTCCAAAGTTGATATCACCAATAAAATATGAAGGTTACTCTCTATCTTTTAACTGGTTGAAATGGAACTCCTCATTAATATTTATTTCAACCCTTTATGTTTTTAGAACTCCTTGAAAAAATGTTTAACATCAACAGCGGGGTCATCGCTAACTACGAGCTTGCGCAACTTAAAGTTTATTCTGTTCACATGGTCAGAAACTGCGATGGAGGACCACCCACTGCTCATGGTTTTGGCATTAACCACGAACTGGCTTGCGGTCCTAGAACTACAAGTAAACTTAGAGTTTCGAAACTACGAGTCCATTCATACGGTCTAAAACTACAAGATAACTAACTACAAGTTAACTTAAAATTTTGAAACTACAAGCGAAACTTAAAGTTCAGCTCCCTTCGTGTGAACCTGACTAAAAGGTTAGCAATTGTGTTCTAGGTTAGGTGTAGGGTTAGGGTTAGGGTTAGGGTTAGCATTTGGTCCTGAGTTGGAGTTAGGAATGAGTCTAGTGAAGGATATTGACTGTGGAACCATATTGTTGCCAGACTGTGTCCTGCAATCTTTAACATGCAGTCCTGCTATAATGGAACAACTGAACTTCTGTGATCATTATGATTAATTTATCTCACATAATGACATTATGGTATTCTAACACTGTTATACATTAGATTACTCTTGTCCCCATTCTGATTCTACAGATTCTACAGATTCTACATTTCATATTACAACTCTTGATTAATGAACCATATATCTCATGTGAACATCACAACACATTGTAAAGCAAAAAATCATATAATGAAACAGAGGGTGTGGGCAACGTTAATACAAGAACCCTCTAAACTGAGTTACCTTTTACATTCACTAATGTGATATGTATCCTGTGTGTATGCTTTTAGCTATAACATTGTCTTATGTCCTTTTCATACATTTTTAAATAAAATTTTCCATCTTGCCTGAAAGAACCCCTTTTCTAATAATTCTATAATGCAGATAAATTGCAGTTAACTCACAAACTCATTTTTCCTATATTGATCTTCTTTTTAAAAAAAAACTGTTATATGTGATATTCGGGATCACATAAGCAATCAATTAAATGTAATCATGATAAATGCTCAAGATACAAAATAGGCAATAGAGTTTCAACATGAAATATAAAGATACATCATCAGCACCCATACTTCCAAGCTGAATTGGGGAAAGAGCCAAAAGGGCATTGGGGAAAGAGCCAAAAGGGCATTGGGTCAATGTACAAAGCTAACAGCCTTCTGGCACTAACTTGAAAGTTAAATTTAAGCCAAACGCCTCTCTGGACTTTCTCCAACCCAAGCCAGAAGGCAAAGAAAGCATGACATTACATGGTTGGTGTATATTCTTGTCCTTTGGAAAACAAGAACTTCCTTCAAAGCTAATTATACCATCCTTGCTCTTTTTAATTACCAGCTGGAAAGATCTGTTGCTATAAACTCATTAATGGAGAAAGTTATACTAAGAATATAAGGAGATGTGCCCAAATAAGACCATTCTCCTTGTAAATCTTTTCATTTGTGGTTAATTAATGATACTGTCCTCTCGTACACATATTCTTTTCTCAGCTTCCTGTTCCTTCTGTTTCTTTTTCTTCTGTCTTATTAAGGTCAGAAGCTAGAGTCAATGACAAATTAAAGTTGATTCATCTAAGAGAGTGAAACCACACATCACTATTAAACAGAAAGTTACTCATTACACCTACTTAATTGATTGTTAATTTATTAGCAAGAAAAACAGATGACCCAACTACCTATCAACTATTAAGTTGTAATTAGCATCCTTAATTACTGCACTTTAACACATACCTAAAGGATTCAATCTCTGGGTAAATCACTTTAGGGTCCATTACACAACACATTATTAATACAGTTGTAGAACATGCTTTACATCGAAAGATATCTGTTTTTCATATTTCCTGTAGCAAATTTATAGCAAAATTAAAAAAAAAAATCATTACATAAAACATTAGCAATGAACATGATTCAGATATACAAAGAGTCCTGCTTCATCTGTAATTAGTCTATAAATCAACAGTTCTCCAATCTGACAAACTGAAAGAAAAAAAAAGCCTAAAAAATGAAAGAATCCACACTTCAATTCAATATTTTCAATCTTGTAAGGACCAGCTGGCTAGAGAGAGAGAAAAAATGTATGGAATGGGAGACAAATATTCCATTCAAGGAGACAAATGAATTTGATGAATACCAATTAATATATGGAAAGCAATTAAACCTTGCAAACCTGCAACAATGAAGAAACATTTTCTGTAAAATACAATATTAACAATTATACTAATCCTTTGTTTTTAGGTGAATTAAATGTAGAAAATACATAATTTTACATGCATAATACAGTCAAAAAATGTTTTGCAAAATGTTAGAAAGAGATTAGGAATATATCTTTAGCACAGATGTGAATGTAACTTACCTTGAAATAAAGCATCTACCAATACATTCACAACATACACAAGTACAGCTCCAACATGAACAAACAATGACACCTGATTCATTCATACACAAACATAATCATCAACAAAAACAAACACACATGATGAGATGTAAAACAGAAAAAGTAAGATGTCAGTTTAAAAACCAGAAGGATCATGGAGTTATTCTTAAAAGAACCCCAAACATTTCCAGCAATAAATAAATCCTTCTTGTACTGATTGTTATAGTCTCCATCCTTCTGGGGAGCGTTTCATCAAGAGTTTTGTCAGTGATTTTTACTGACAAATTTGCTCTCAGCCAATCAGATGCAAGGATTTCAGTAGCTTATAACAGTTGTCGGTAAAAATCACTGACAAAACGTTTGATGAAACGCTCCCCTGGTTTCAAATGACACTATGATTTAGCCTTACCTGGCAGTCAATGGGTTTATCCGGTTCCATCATCTCAATACCGGAGTCTGATCTGCTTACCACCTCTTCATCCACTGCCGCATCTCTATTATCATCCTCATCCTCACCACCCGTTATCCCTAACAGCTTCCTCCTGCTTCTTGGTCCAATCCTGAAGTTTCTATTAACATCCAGTAAATCCTCACAGCTTCCGTTCTCCTCTCCGTATTTGGTCCGGACCCAATCTCCATCAGCGCTTGGCTCTGAAAGCGATGTTGTTGGGATGATACTTCCACTACTGCTATCACCATGGCAACCACTACCGCCACTTTGAGTGGATGATGCACCTCTGATGATGCCTTCACTGTCGCACATCATCTCTTTGCTTCCATTCCAATTTCCACTATCTTTATCATCAAAATCTCCACTCTCTCCTCCTTCTCCCACTTCTCTTCTTCTTTCTCCTTTGTCTGCAACTAAGTCTCTACCAAGCTTTGATGTTAACCCATCTTCTCCTTCTCCCCCTACACGTGGCCCCTTTCTTTTTCCTTCTACCCCCACTGCTTCACCCCCATTCTTTTCATTTTTAGTTTTATCAGGCTCCAAGGCAAGTTTCCACTTCCGAAGAGTGGGTGTTGCCACGGTTACAGCCACCTGGGATGAGTTGAAGAGAAACACTGCGCATGTAGAGAGGAGGACCCAGAGGATGTAAAGCAAGAAGATGAGGGCTTCACCAATCCCTTCCACCAATATGGAAGTCACTGATGAAGTTGACGAGGAGGAGGGAGAGCCTGTGGCCTTGGATGGGGAAGGCGGAGGGGTTACCATGACGGCAGATGAGGGATCCACCACCTCCGCACTGAGCTGAGGAGAGAAGTGTGGGATGGGGAGCACAAGGTCTGGAGTAGTCATCAGCGGCTGATGTAGAACTGGTATCAAAGGCAAACAAGTTTGGGTTTGAATTGCTTCAGTTTTGATGGATGGGAGGTATTGAAAATGTTTGTACTGTCTGTGAGAGAAACCGATGCATTTCTGCTGGGCTGTAGCACAAAACAAAAGTAAGAGATCTAATCTATAAAGGTATTCTAAGTACAATTGGAACATTAGATACTTTAGAGACCATGACTGTCCCCCTCATTGTTTGATCCTGATATATTCTGTACCTAAATAATAATTTTCAAAGCTAGGATTGATATGAATATAACAGAAATTGAGGTATTCTTGCTACAACTGAGCAGACTGCTGGTGTACCTCTAAATTTTTAATCTGAGAATATTTCTGTACCCTAATCACAATTTCCAACACAACGTATTAGTATGATTATCAAATGCAATCAATGGTGCACTACCATGTATAGACCAGAAAATAAACTTGACAAATATCACAACTCCTAATTCCTGCCTAACATCTCGTTGACACTACAACATGTTTGACCACATAGCACTCATACTTCCTTCCTAATCATATCAGATTAACCCAATGGCTACATGAACCGGGTGTTTGCTGTATCAAACTTATGGGAGTTAGAGAATTCAGTAGTCAACGGGTTAAATTCACAGGGGAAAAAATATATGCCTATAACAGTCACTATAGGGATCCACAACATTCATAACACAATAACTGCGCTAGAAGAGGAAGGAACCATGACAGCATTGTGTTCACTAAAATCCGGTATCATTAATCAAGCATTATTACTCTAGGTCAAATTGGATTTCCCTTACATGTCCAAGGTCCACTACCTGGCAATGCAAAGGTGGATGGGTAGTCAAAACGATCGCGACTTTACTTGACGTTTCAAGGGCCCTGTTGCATTAAACTTACCATTGATGGTAACTTTGCCATCAATGTTAACTTCCATTTAAACCCTGAATTTGATTGGTTGTTGTGCAATGTTACTATGGTAGTTACCATTTGATGGCAGAGTTACCATTAATGGTAAGTTTTATGCAAACGGGGCCCAGATATCAATCCAGAACACCTTCAACCCCTATAAATTATCCATACTGTAGAATGTATAGTATCTGTGAGATATTTACATGGAACATTGTTTTATCTCCTCGTTCACTAGAAGGCTGTCCATTATCATTTACAAAATATAACAAGGAGCACAGAACAGCCCATATCTCACCAGCTTAACTCCATCAATTTGATCAAAAGGGATCATATAAGCACATAAAACCAAATTCAATGCTGCATTTGATTCCAGTAAATTTTCAGGTCACTTGCACAAGTGGATGAATGACATATCTAAACACTGAAGCTGAATGATATACACAAAGACAATGCATCAAACTTTAGAATCGAATAATCCATGAGATGTTCTGGCCAAGCACATAAGCAGATGATAACAAAGTTTAATGGCCAAAACTTCAAGAAGTTGATAGCACATTCACAAAATGCATCCAAATCAAAATTTTCAGTCAAAGAATCCATGAAATGTTCCGTTCAAGTAGATAAGAGGATTTTGGCAACGATTAACATCTTTGGCACGACACAACATGAAGGATATCCACGCAACTAGAATATCTGTGACCGACTAACAAACTCTGAACTCTGGCAAAGAAGGTAGAAAATTATTAAGAGCCTGCATGGCATTGCCCCCATCATTTGCCAAGTCACCCCGGCAGGTTACAGCTGTGGTATGTGTGTCCTTTTACTTTTCTCTCTGATGGAAAAGTGTGGTCAGTTGGTCATCTTCTATCAGAGCGGTCACTGAGTATAATTAAGTGTCATCACTGGACATTGTACACATGTGTTTATCCTTGGTCACAAAACCAACAATACGTCAGAGAGTAACACCACAAGCAGGTTGAAAATCTTTGCAGATTTATTTCATTATGATGTCTTGATTGAAACTTTGTAGAAAGTGGCATTAGTCATCCTAACTCTGAATGAAATTTGTTGATTTTGCCAAAACAAATACAAGTAAATGATGATACTATGCTGTGCCAACGCACAAGGAATGAACACTTCCTCTAACTGTGCAATCGTCTTCAAATGTTGTCTGTTTAACTTTCCAACTCTGACCAGCAGATCCAAGAAATGACCAATTAAATGACCGATCGAGTTGAGTTACCAAGATAAATGCCTCCAGGCAAAAGTGTTTTTATCAAGGCTTTATTTGAATGTGCCATAAGCATTTCCTCAAGAAAGTTCTGAAAGTTCCGCACAGGTTATGTAATCCTAAATCACAAGCAGTCTCCTATCATGTGATAATTGATGAGTAAAGGTAGGATTTTACATCCACTGGAACCATGGACCTAGGTCCATGCTGGAACATACATGCAGAATCCTAAGGTGGATGTTAACTCTCCAAAGACATCCCATGGACTGAGATTAGATTCTCAAATTGTCAATACAAATCTGGAAAGACAAAATTTAATTTACACCAACTGCAATATAGAAGACATCCAAAACTTGATGCTCAACCTCCAATGACAGCCCTGTGGTCTACAATAAATGCTCAAATTGGCAATTCCTCACTTACATCCAAAACTTGATGCTAACTCTCCAATGACATCTCTGTGGACTGCAATAAATGCTCAAATTGGCAATTGATTCCTCACTTACATCCAAAACTTGATGCTAACTCTGCAATGACATCTCTGTGGACTTTGAAAGATCTATGAGTTGGTAATACCTCATTGGTAAAGGTAGCACTTCACATGCACTGGAACATAGCATCCAAAAATTCTCCAAAAACATCCAAGAGGACTGAAAAAGATACTCAAATTGGCAATACCTCATTAGAAATGACAACACTTAGTTTACACCCAATGGAATATAACGTCCAAAACTTGATGCAAACTCTTCAAAGACGTTACCTTGGACTGAGAAAGATACTTGAATCGTTAATCTTACCTCATCCTCCTATAAAATTAGAACAAGATCAACCCAAAACAAAAATGGGGGCCTGCATAGTCCCAAGCATGCTCTGATAAGTTGGGTATGACAATACTTGAACTAAGAATAAAACCTGAAATGTCTCTTGCGGTGGTTTATCTAGCCCGCAGGAAAAGTGAGTCACATTGTTGGCACATTACTCTGTCAGGCATACAGAGCACAGAGCGTAAGAAAACATGAGGGCCACCACTGCCCTGCATGTACAAACAAATTAAAATACAGACAAGTAGGCTCATATGCAAAATCAACAATGCTACATGTACAGGATAAAAGTTATATTTTAAACTGACTGATATAAATCCCTTCAGTTCTAATAATCTACTAAATGAAAACTGTACATGTAGATCCCTAGAAAACATCCAGGAACAAGAATTGTGAAGCTAAAATCATAAAGTAAGATTCATTGAGGAAATAATTTGTAAAAGATATTTACAGATATATCTAATATATTTGGGGAGGGGGATAGTATGTTTACCAGGGAATGACAAGTAATATTTTTCTCTATTTCAGCAGAGGTGGGGGGGGGGGGGATTGTTCAGATGATCAAATATGATCATAATCATCATATAAATTTCCAGTAGGCCCATAAATGAAGGAAATAAATGTTTCCTTTGCAGCAAAGCCATTGCCCAACATCACAAGAGTTGACTGTAGTTGTGCTGAGGAGATGCTGCTGCACTAGTTCACTGAATCACATTAATGTCACTTCAGCATCCCAGCAATTTCCATGGTATTCAATTATAATGCTTCAGTAATCCTGACTTCTCATTTAGAAAGTGACATCAGGAAGTCATGAATCATACCGCTTACATGGAGAACATTTTATTCAGAGTCCCACATTGGGTGATTTCAAGTTTGGTGTTGGTGTTGGTGTTGAGAGTGTGAATTGGGCTGCTGATTCTAGCCCCAACACCGAATTCCGGTTTATAAAAATAATACCAATCACAGCAGTGATAGCTCAACACCTAGTGAAGTCAATCCCAGCACCAGCTTCATTTCAGGTCTGGTGTTGTGGCTGGTGCTAGTTTTGCCCCAACACCAACACCAGCTTTCAACACCGAACTTGAATTCACCCATTCTGAAGAATAAGCCTGTGAACTCTCATTAATTGAGAAGACAACTTTACAAAGGCCCCGTTACAGACATATTAAGTATTAGGGCAAAATAGCATATAGGCCCTAATGGAAACATATGAAAGAGAATTTAAACAAATAATACATTTCTCTATTTCAAGGGGATGTGAAGAGGAAACATCACCAAATGAATTTCCAGTAGGTCAATAAATGAGGGAAAATAAATGTTTCCTTTCACATAGAAGCAATTAATTAGCCTAATACCAACCAGATTAAAAATAATAATTTTGTTTACTCAGGGAAGCCTCATCAGCATTAATACTGTTCTTCCTGAGGGTCATGCAATTATTATTACCTCAGTAATTACCAGGTACCCATTTACACCTGGGTGGAGAGGAACAAACGTGGGTAAAACTGCTTGTTCAAGGGTGTAAGCACCCAGCGAGGATCGAACCCGGGACTTCTCGTATAAGAGTCAAGAGCCTTCACCAATGTACCACGGTACTCCCATTAAAGGGAAAGTTCACCCTGAAGATTACTTGAGTTTAAAAAATGCAGAAAAAATAAAGAAAAATATTGGCGAAGGTTTGATGAAAATCGGTCAAATAATAAAAGAGTTATGAGTATTTAAAGTTTTGGATTCGTGACGTCACATGCGAGCAGCTGCCCATTGGTCATGTAATAAATATTCCATATATTCGCATTTTTTTAACGTTCCACGATAAATTAATATTGTTTCTTTTCAGAATCTAGTATTGAATAACATTTCTGACAATATATCAAATGCACAGACGAAAATATTCTAAATTTTCTGAGAAAACTGTATTTTATGGAATATTTATCACATTACATAACGGAGGAGCTGCTCGCATGTGACGTCACAAAATCAAAATTTCAAAAGTCCATAACTCCGTTATTCTTTAACGGATTTTGTCCAAACTTTCGCCAATATTTTTCTTTATTTTTTCTGCATTTTTTAAACTCAAGTAATCTTCAGGGTGAACTTTCCCTTTAAGATCCAGGATACAGCTACTAGCTGCAGCATCAATGGTTCACCGCATCACATTAATGCCACTTCAGCATCCCAGCAATTTCTATGGTATCCAATTACAATGATCCTATCATTCTGACATCTCATTTAGAAGGTGACATCATATGTCATGAATCACATTGCTTACGTGGAGAACATTTATCCCAATGTCATCTCTGATCCAAATGATTCTACATCACATCTATAAATAACCTGGAAGCATCTCTTTATTGGAGTATTTATCAAATGTCTAAGATCAAGGAAATTGGAAATCAGCTATAGAGATGTATGCCCATAACCCTTACAGTGCAAGTAAATTCACTATCACTTATCCTTTCAATCCACTGTCCCCACGCCTTTGGGACAAACTTCCTGCACTTTTAAGAAAAAGCACTTCACTTGACTTTTTCAAAAAACATCTGAAAACATAATAATAATAATAATAATAATCTTTTAAAGTCCACTCCAAATTTTATTGAGTTAAACCGAAATGGAAATTCTTTTTGCCCAATTGATCGTGAGCCCGGCAGCCACTGAGCAGCGCCAGATCGACGTTGCTCTATCTCTTATTGTTGAACGCCAAAGAAGGTAGCAGCAACTCTCATCTTTTAACATCTTTTGGTATGACGCGGCCGGGGTTCGAACCCACGACCTCCCGGTTGTGAGGCGGACGCTCTACTGACTGAGCCAACACACCTCTACAACTCTTCATAATTTATTTTGTTAATAGGCTAAGGGACAGCACCTTGTATCCTCTGGAAAAGGTGCTATAGGAATCCAATTATTATTATTTATTATTTATTATTACAGGTATCATTTTGCGAGACAATGTTTCAAATAGAGAGCTTTTTCAAACTTTCATTTTCTAGAAACATTATTCCACATTCTAAATGAACAATGAACCCATTTCGAATTTGAGAAGATACACTAGCTTTTCTTTGTCAATATTTAAGTGGTTTAAACTGCCCGACACTACAGGAGTTAGATAATTTAAAACATTTTCCAATTTAAACTCTCTATTAAGTGATAATCTTCTCAAAAACTGAAGATAACCAAGTTTTAACGAGTATACCAATGAAATGAGTATTAATAGACTATGGTGACAAAGGGTAAACAAGATTCAGAAAGAATTTGAACTAGAAAGTACCATATCTAAAATGGAAAATCCATACTTTGAGAAGAAGGTTATTGATGGAACAGACTTTTGGTCTGACTCTAAGCAACTCTGAAATATCACTCAACAGTGACAGAATCTCCTAACAACGTCAGGAAATCAAATCCACTTTCTGGTGCAAAAGAGTTATCCTCCTTCGAACAAAGCATAAGTTACATCAACAAAAGTTAATGCTCCAAACTTCATAAGATCCAACATCAGGCCCCCAGAGTGCCTACAACATAGTCAGTGCAACATGCCAGCGTGACTTCATCGATTCAATATTTCGCGACGAACGAGCAGACGATCGGTTTCATTCTGTTGTCAAGCGACATAGTGAGAGACATGGGAGGAGATCGAAGTCATGACTGATGATGGGTATGGCCTCTTGGTGAATCATGGCAGCAGTCTGCCACTGTTATTGATTTGTTTGTTGTTGGCCTGTACCATTCCCGGAGACAATGAAATGAAATGAATATTATGGTGATGATGGTGATGATGACAATGATGGTGATGTTGATAGTGATGTGAATGATGATGATGACAATAATGCTGCTGGTAGTGATGGGGATGATGATGATGATAACTGCTGATAGTGATGGGGATGATGATGGTGATGAGGAGGACAATGCGGAGGAGGAGGAGGAAGGAGAGGAGGAGATTAATGATGATGATGATGATGATGATGATGATGATGATGATGATGATGATGATGATGATAATGATGATGAAGAAGAGACAGATGGTGAAGATGATGATGATGATGATGATGATGATGATGATGATGATGATGAAGAGGAGACAGATGGTGAAGATGATGATGATGATGATGATGATGATGATGATGATGATGATGATAACATAGTGATAACGGCAGTGAGGAGGAGGAGGAGGAGGATAATGAAACTACTTGGACTTAGTGGAAGTGTTGATGTTCATGATGACCATAAGCAGAATGATTTTAAAATTAATAAAGTGTTATTAAAGAGATCTAATTTCTCTCCTTTTTTGTCTTGATATAAAAGCCCTGCAAATGTAGTCTTAATGCCAGTCCCAATGGTTTGCATACTTGCCTCACAGGTTCTTGAGATTATGCCACAAACTGAACTCTAGCTTGTTTCCTCCGTTCGCTTCTGCTTCTGATCATATTACCATGTATCTTCCGTCCTGACCCTTTCTCTATCCTCCCCTGCTTCCCCTCTAACGTAATCTCCTCAGACCATCGTCTTATCATTCACACCATGATTCGGTCAAACCCAAACACCATTACAATTTTCAATGCATATACATGTATAGGACTGGGGATCAGAATATTAGTTCCCAAACTTTTTTCAGGTTTTCTAAAATCAAGGGGTACCTCGTACAATATATTAGCCCCAAAAATGTACAGTTGATTGAAACTAGAAATGAAATAAAACTGGAAAAAAAAATCTATGAGAAATACTTAGTAAATGACTGGGGTAATAATACACTGTAAAGCGCTTTGACCAGTTATTTTCTTTGGAAAGGCGTTTTATAGAAAAACAGTTATTATTACTATGATTATTCTTTGGGATGGACTTTCATCAAAATCACATGTAACATGCACTGGTTCTTGTGATTCCACCCAAATGATTATCTTATATAATACATCCACACTGATTCAATTAGTAAATAATATACAAGAATTCAATTTGTTTCTAAAAGTTCTGCAATAACTCTGAATTGTGATATTTCTATTAACCCTGAAAGAATATTTTAATTAAAGTGAAACACATCATATTCAGTTTCAATTAAAGATAAATTCATTATGAAACTTTCAATCTTTATCTCCATAAAAAATCTGTTATCTATATATTTCCATTAAAAAAATGAAGAATCTTTCTTTCTAGTGCCAATGGTGTATTCTGGATGCAGTCGCTTGGAATGTTTGATGAAGTAAAAGTCACCCTTTGGGTCAATGACGACAGCTGTTTTCAAGAATTGTGATCTCAATTTCTTTTCCAGAGAACAAGTGTTCTTCTCCGAAAAACTGTCTATTTTGTTTCTCAATTCTGAAATAGTCATGCTGTATCCATTAGGCTAGGATTTTGACACAAATATCACTTTAGCATCAATTTGCACTGGTAGGTATACTTTGTAGAATTTAGATGCTTTAAAGAACAAGAGAAAGGCTTTACATTTATGAAATTTGTGTGAAGCATCTATGAAAATATGGATGAATGAATGGTTATTAATCAACCCTTTGAGCAGCTTCGACAACAATATTGCATTCATTTTTTCTACAAAAAAATTGTCTTTGTTATTGAAATTCCAAAGAGGCTCATTGTTTGCCGCCTTGGAGCATTTTCTATATCAAGATTAAAAATTACTGTAAATGTGAACAATGACTAATTTTTTTCTCAAAAAATCATATTAGTGGAAAATGTTTGTAAGTTTGGTGGCACCATAAGGGATGATATTGTTCCATGTACAATGTGACTTGCATAAGAGTACACATGAACCCACAATTTTTTTCTGTCTTTTGATTTAGAGAAGTTTTGTCATCTTATATACTGCTATAGTCTCAACTTTCATGGAGTACAGCATGCTAGGTTGGCAAAAGAAAGCTTGGGTTTCATTTTGTCAGTATTCTGGAACTTGATCATGTCTTGTCAATCCACCCTAGTGGACAACAATTCATTTTGCATATGCTGACTTTAGCGACAAAGCTCCACACTCTTTGCATGTATGATCAAAAATGGTCTACTACTGCAAAAAGATATACAGGGTATATACAAATTTGTATGTTTCATTTATGCAAATTTTGAACAATCAGTGTCAAGGCCAGGACACCAAAAATAGTTCAAAATGTAGGCCTATGGAAGATTTCTTAGACAATCACAAGAACTTCTTAACTCTCAACTCCAAATTGACAATAATATTTAACGCTGAATGGTAATGAGATCAGGATTCATCATCAAAATCCTTCTAAGACATAACCCATTACATATTTGTTTAAAATTGCCCCTTTAAAACTGTGAGAATTTTTCAAAGTTTATGAGTTCACACTCTAAGTTGTAGAGCAGATCATATCACTAACAATTATTTCATTCTACATGAATGAATATCCCCAGCATGCTTCAGTTAGATCAAATAACTACCAGATTATGTTACTAAAGCAATGTGACAACATATGATCTCGGCTAGATTAGCTTATCTCCTAAAATCAAAATCACGACTTCCAACTCTATTCATCTGCCCCCGAAAACTATTTATAGGTCGGCGATGAACAGAGACACATGTGCTATGTGCCAGATCAAATATTTCTGTACGCCTGGCATTCTATAAGTACGGTGGGCACATGGAGTGCTAAGAGTCTTATCGTTTGTAATCTGAAAAGATCTATGATTAATTCACAAATGGATTAAAGAAACATGCTCTTCCAATTAATCAAGACAGTACGTAGCTACTGAGAGAGGAGCGAAAGACGTAGACAGATAGACAGAGATAGAGAGAGAGGTAAAGAAAGAAAATTAGTAATAGAGTAGATTAAACAGAAGCAGGAATAGAGAGCTGTAACAGATAATTGAAGTATTTCCTGGGAGATTTGTCCCCTGCCTAGATCTAGCCATTATCGATACACCAAATAAATATATTCCATTCTAAGAATCTAAAGCTATATTCTCAACACATCAAATCCTGCAGATAAGCTAAGAGCAAAGAATAAGAATTTTCATTAAAGGGCAATCCAACCTTGATAATAAGATGATTTGTGTGAAAGCAGAAAAATAAGAAAAACAGGATGGCGAAAGTTTGAAAGAAATCGGACAAGGACTAAGAAAGTTATGGATCTTTGAAAAATGAGATCACTACATCTATGCGAATCTCAAATTGGCAATTTGGTGAGTCAATTGTGACATTTTTGTGGACAACTCTCCCATTTGTCTTACACAAAAATATCATTAATTTGCGGTTTTCTTCAAGGCGCTTTTACCCTCGGGGCAGTACTCAAAATATATTGGAGATAGCATATTGTTATAGGTCCTCATGAACGAAAAGATCCTACTGAATAATGCATTTTGAAAAAAAGTGACATTTTATTAATTTTGTGTGTTAGAGCGAATGGAGGAGTTGTCCACAGCTACATCACAGTGACATTACCTATTCGGCCAATTTGAAATTCCCATATGCATAGTGATTACAACTTTCAAAAATTCATAACTTTCTTATTGCTTGTCCGACTTTGTTCAAACTTTCACCAATCTGCTTCTCTGATTTTTCATCTTTCTTTCAAAGCAACTTGCTATAAAGGTTGGATTTCCCTTTAAGTACCATTACCACCATTCAGTAAGTGTAATATTGAAACCAAGCAATCTAAAGTTCAAAGACAATGATTGCTTTCTGGCTACTTTATTCGATTTCTTTCATTCTAACTTGATCTAAAATGTATTTCAAACAGTGAGGCCAAAAAACAACACTGTTTCCTAGTCACAGTGTACAAGTTGCAAGACTTAAATGATTAAACCTGTAAGTTTAGTAGCCACATACGAAAACCAGTGAAACTAAAGGCAGTTTCCAACCTTACAATTTTCTATTCTACTTTGCACAACCCATGTCTTTTCTGGTAATAAACTTCCTTATCAGATCCTTGAACCAGCTCCTCTTCATAGGTTGTGTTCACTTCTAACCATGGAACTACAATGCTCTGTCCACCAGTTATCAAAGGATGTAAACAGATGAAATCAATCTAAACTGATGACAGTGACGCAACATGACACATAGTAGAGGCTTGAACCAGCAACTCACTTCAGATTGTTTCACTCTATTCCTCTGAACCATGACTTATTTTCCACTTGCATCGTAAATGCAACTTATCTTCATAGATAAAACCTATGCAATATAGTAGAGGTTTGAACAAGGAACCCACTCCAAAGACTGCTCTTCACTACCAACCACTGAACCACAATCCACTTTTCAGTTTCTAAAAATTTCCACCAAGGATATGCACAAATGAAATCTATCTGCATAGCGCAGCAATGACACCTACACAACATACATATTAGGGTTTTGAACCAGC
Source organism: Heliocidaris tuberculata (assembly GCA_025618425.1). Taxonomy (NCBI): domain Eukaryota; kingdom Metazoa; phylum Echinodermata; class Echinoidea; order Camarodonta; family Echinometridae; genus Heliocidaris; species Heliocidaris tuberculata. Next base: position 23,509,497 of record CM046851.1, on the reverse strand, counting down.
ATCCAACTCACCAGACTGTACTAACCACTCAACCAAAATGCATTTTCCAGTTTCTACCACTTACCACCGAGGACATGCTCAAATGAAATCTATCTGCACTTATGACACCTACGCAACATAACTTCGGGAACAAGATAAATCACATATTTTCCCCCTCATATTCCTTGGCATAGAAACCTCTCGGGATTCTGTGTAAAGAGGTCAAATTCATTATCAAATCAACCACAGTGTCAGAACCAACTTCCATCAGCAGATCTAGGAATGCTTGATAAATATTGGAACCATGTCCACATCACATTCATGTTTAACCAGCTAGCCAATGATAATGCAAAATCACAGTTGCTATTGTATGGACGCAAATAGAACCGTCCATGATAGAACTCATATATCTTGAAGATGTTTTCTTAATTTTTTTCTAAAGACATTGCCTACCTCAGTAAAAATATTGATTTTTATCTATATTTTTACTGAGGTAGGCAATGTCCTTACAAAATCATTAAGAAAACATCTTATGCAGTTTTAAATTCTACTTCTAAAATTTGACAGAAAAGAATTTTAGATTTCCTATCTCTCTCTGTCTGTCTTCTGTCTGTCTGTCACTCTCTCTCTCTCCATTTCCTACCACCCCCTTCTCTACCCCCCCCCCTCTCTCTCTCTCTGTCTTTCTTTCTTTCTCTCCATTTTCTACCTCCTTTCTCTACTCTCTCTCTCTCTCTCTCTCTCTCTCTCTCTCTCTCTGGTATATGCTTATTGAAATGGGTGTTTTCAATGGATGTTATGCAAAGTCACTTAGAAACTTTTTTTCTTCTTCTTCCTATCTCTGTCTTTGTCTCTCCCCCCCCCCCCCATGTAGTATCTCCTATCTCTTTCACATGGTTTCCTGTCTTTATCATATCTTTATCCATTTATTTACATGTATGTATCTTATACTGTAAAATATCTCAAATTTGTTCCAGAATAAGATCTACCTATTTGTGTCATAAATCCAATGCTTTAAACAGCTGAAACTGCAGTTTAATATTCCAGAATGTGATAAATGTCATCATAAATGATATCAATTTCCCATGATATTTAGCAGATGTCAAACTTCTGCAGGTACCTAGGGCCAAAACAGAAAAAAAATGAAATATGCATTTCTCCATCATGTATTACTTGAACTCAGAGTCCATTAAAGGTATATGTACATGTATTAGGGTCTTCAGGCAAATGTTTAAGAAATCTATTGAATCCATGTATCTTATCTATTAATTTGGAAGTATACAGATTTTAAAGATGAGGAAAGGCTATGACTAAGAATATGACATTATTATCTGTTTAGATGTTTCATCTCACACCATGAGAAGCCAGCAATTAAGCTGTCTCTATCATATCACATAAGAAGAATTTTTCAAAACTTTCATATCTTTCACTGTAAATGTATACAATCAGATAATTTTAATATAAATATCTCACAATCTGATACTCAAGATACCTTAAATACATACATTCATGTCGTTGTTCTAACGCAATCAAAACATTCAATTTCTTCTCTTGAGGTCATCAAATATTGCCCAGAAACATGGAACCTCTCAGATCAAATTATTTCAAAGTCTGTTAAGATTGTATCTGGCAGACAGTCAAAAAATTATTCACCAACTACAGGGGCTACCAATCAATTAGTCTTGCCATTTTTGACATCATTTTCAGACTGCTATGCAATACATTAGTGAACATTCTAGGGGCAATAATGGGGTGTTGATTCTTTTGCTATTTTTTTCTTTCACAACTGTATGCTGCTTTACTTGTCATTTTTTTCATTTTCTTTCATGCTCTGGGCAGCATTTTAAGCTTTTTCAGCTTTCAATTCTTGAGACCACAGTTCATGTCCTAATTCACATGAACAAATGCTTTTAATAAGAACAAAAATGGTGTGAAATGTTATTCAAAGCTGTCTGAATTATACAGAATTGTTCGAGAGAAGTTTGATTACAATCAACTGAGCAGAGGGCATACCAAGAATGCAAACATTTACGCCAGCTAGAACAACAAATCTGCCTTTTCAGACAAACACAGTTTCATGCTGCTATTTTTTTAATCCTCCAACAAATGAACAGAGTTACTATTTGATTGATGTTGGAGTATTGAATTGGCACATATTGAAAAGAGAGGCTAAATATTGGGCATTGAATATTTCCAAGTTACAAAGACACAGTGGGGTAGATTGTGAATTGATGTGACACTTCCAAAATTTCTTCTGTCCCCCCCCCCCTTTCCCCATGGAGTTCCAAACTATATGAGGCACCCAAAACAAAGAACCACAAAGCTCTTTCTTCATTATGATTTTCTCTTCTTTTTCTTAGCCCCCACCCCCCTCCAAAAAAAAAGGAAAAAATTAAAAGTGGAATGAACTGGAAGTTAATTGTCCTTTTCTCTATCAATTCCCCAGGAAATCAATTGAAAAATGACATATCATGAATCATGGATAGACATACATGTAGGTGAACTTGAGAATTATAAATTATTTCTGAATTCAACTTATGATTGATCTCGATGAATCACATACCTACCCTGGGGCCCCCCACAGGGAAAAGAATGGGGGGGGGGGGGCAGGTAGAGTAATATGTTACTTTGGATTTGCATTTCAAGAACATGAAAAAGGAAATACCATCTTGCCACTGATATCAAGCTTTTATGTTCATCTTTTAAAATAAGTCTTTCAGCACTCATGTTCTGCTTCATAAACCACAAATGCCTCATCTTGAAAAGTTTCCTCTTTTTTTTTTTGTCTTTTGTTCTACCCTTTGGCACAGAATCCTCATGGGAAACAGAAATGTTCGAGGAGAAACTTGTACAATAGTATCTGATGACTAATCTAAAATCTAAGAATAAAGCCCAAAGGATTACTTCATATCTCTCTCTCCCTCTCTCTCTCTCTCTCTCTCTGTCTTCTCATAGTTGTCATAGTATTTGATGCATCTTTCCTACCATTAATTTTACCATCTCTTTCTACCTCCTTTTCTCCATTTTTCTTTTTTCTTTTCTTGATTATATTACTTCTTCTTCTCCTTGTTCCACACCTTTCACAGCTCATTCCTTTCTATTTTCTTTTAATTTCATTTCACCTCATTCCTCTATTCTGTCTTCATCTCAGTCTCGTCATCTATCTTTTCAATCTAGTTCCTTTACGCCTCTCTTCCCAGCCCCCATTTCTCCAACATATTTGTTTTTTTGATCTTCAGTCTTCTGTGCTTCCTCACTTTTCACCATGGATATAGGCCACATATCAATGATTTTATATACCTACATAGAATGGATCAAAACTTTAACAAGAACATGTTCATCACAACCTCTTTTTTTTTTAAATCAGGAACAGAAGAAAGACAGAAAGGGCCTATAAAAGCAAATAAACTACATAAAATATGAAAAGCAATCTCACCTTATCAAAATCAAGGGTCCTCATGAAGAAAATAGAGTACCATAAAACTGATTAGACGTGTCAATATCAGTTTGATTTGACCTTTTACAGTCGAGGCAATGCACTGAAGTCATCAAATACAAGTAGCAATTCTAGATATCCACTCACAAACTTTTAATCCAACATGTAAATATAAACATGACACCATTATTCCTAATCATTCCAAGATAAACCAGAAGCTACAAATCCTCTTCTCTGATAATCATTTTTCCAAACTCTGCGTTTACACCATAGAGATCATTCTTGTATAGTCCATGTCTACACCATGCATTTTACAGCATTGTTCAGCACATCCCAGTGCTAGAAGTTTGACAATGAAGTCCTGTATCACAAAACACATAAATATAAAGGCCATTACCTTGCTCAATTTCTTCAATGAAAGTCACAGATCACGTTCTCCTTACAAGAAATAGCGTGATCTAGCTACAATCCCCTTTAAAGATAATCCAAATGTTTACAACCAACTTTGCAAAGCACCAAACATAAAAAATATCTCTCAGCACACAAATCCGCATGCTTTACCCAGTGACTATCAAAGTTTGACAATAAAATGCTGAATAAAATCACAAGACACATAAATAAACATGAAATGATGAAGACCATCACCTTGCTCTATTTCTTCCAAGAAACAGTTGACACAGAACCAGCATCCAGTGCTTTCTAGCTACAAATCCTCCTCTCAGATAATCATTTCTTCCAAACTCCAAACACTATAAATATTTCTTGTGATACGTTACACTTCCACATGCTCTACTAAGGTAAATACTTGAAGTTTGGTACTGCAGCCGGAAGATCACAAGTCACTTCAAAACGAAAGGCCATCACCTTGCTCTTTTCTTCAATGAAACAGTCAGGGTCTTTCTACGCATGAGTTCCAGCGTTCTTCAAACAAAAATAAAATTGAGAGAGAAAGACCTCTGGACTGTGGACACACGTGAACATGAAAAATCAGAATGGAATGCGAGAGGGGAAGCATATAATCTGTTGACTCAATATGCTTGTGGCTAGCTGACTGACTAGCTATCCTTTAAGTTTGAAGTGCTATGGTAATTATGATATTTTTTAGGGCCTTGGTATGGATGTGTGATATGAAAAGGTTGATATCATTAAAATTCTGTTTGAAAGACAGGAAAGAATAAACAGAGGAGGAAATACCTTTACTAACTGATGTTATTTTTAAATATGAGTCACACAGGTATCTGAAGGACAGCATTATTGATATGTCTGACATGATAAAGGGGAGGGGGAAGGGAATAAGTATACCATACATAACCATGACAACAGATTTTTCAGGGCTTCCTTTACTAGGCCAAGGTGGCCTTATAGTTATGGTTTTCTATAAATCCCATTGAAAAAGAGTAGTTTAAAGGGGGGGATTATGGTCTTTTTAGCAATTCAGGGGCATTTTTGCATTGGGGAGAACAGGGGGAAATTAAATAGTATTCATTTCATTTGTTACTTGCTAATTCATTCAGACAGTGTAGCCCTATCAATGAATAAATATGCTTGATGGACCCTGCATCAATTTAGTACTTAAAATACCCCCCCCCCAAAAAAAAAAAAAAAAAAAAAAAAAAAAAATACTGTTACCTTCAAATGGGTTACATCCATACATACATGTATAACTAAAATGAAGTACATGTATACAGGCATGTAGAAAAACCATCTCCCGAACAAGCAGAGAGATACAGAAGCAGATCGGGTGCACGGAGTGCAAGGTGGGGTGTGGGAGAGGGGGAAGGGGGGGCACTTGATCTGCCACTTAAAATACAAGCCCTTGTAGCAGCATGAAAGTGACAGAAAATACCAGAGCTCACATTAACCATGAGCTTTAAACATATGCATGATCTGGGATCCGGCCATGATAGAACTTATCACTACCTTGGGAAATCCCCCATGACATCGCAAGAAAACATACCACATGATGCCAAGGCAGAAATAGCTTATGAGCATAGGTTCCATTAAATACAAAGACATAGGCCTACAAAGTGGCATAGCTACAGGGAAGGTAAAGGGGCACGTGCCCTGCTCCTAACTGATTAGCTAAAAAAAAGAAGAAGAAAAAAAGAAAGACAATGGGAAAGAAAGAGAAGGAAGGGGGAAATCATAATAAATAATATAAAAACAAAACGAAAGGACCTACTGCCTCACCCTCCCTCAATTGATGGCCTTGTTAATTCACATTTCATTCATCTAAGCAAGATCAGCGCCCCGCCCCCTCCCCCCCCCCCCCCACGATGCCAGTGTACCCTCAATGTTAGGACCCACTCTGTGCCATTGGACATACAGTAATTAGACTCTAGTCTCAAGCAAGTTTTTAGACTCCTCACAGATACACCATCACCTAGTTACATTTCCCTGATTGAAATGATATACTTACTCAAAAAATGAAATAGGTCTTATCGAGAAGCCTGCCGGTTCTATACGGGCTATGCCTAAGTATAAGAACCTACAGGTTCTTATAGTTCTCCCACTGTGCTAACAAAAACTTGCGATGCATGACTCATAGGTTTTAACACTAGAGAGTTACAATTGTATCATACTTACAAAGAAGCTAGAAGCAGTAAGAACAAGTAATCCAGAGTAAAGGCAATCCATGCAAAAGGTGCATTTACACTGAAAATAGATATATTTTAAGGAACTACGAAAAAGTTACCACTCCAGTCACACAGCATCGATCCAGTAGTGGTGAGAGGATCCTAGTGCATAGGCAAAGTTAACGACACATGTGACGGCATCACAAATTGACATTATTACTGGGGTCGCTGGAATACCGCCTGTGGAATTCCAGCATCTGTGGGCTTTATTTTTCTCTTTCTTTGCCACGCTTGGCTTTTCTCCCAGACCCAGAGGTTAACGGCAGACTTTCGGCAAACAAAACTCTCAAAGATGTTATTTTTTCAAGAAAATGGGGGACTTTGAATTGTGGATTTATGGTTGAGTCGTGTCTGGAGAAAGAAAGAGTGGTAAAGAGAGAGAGAGAGAGACAAATAGACAAGGAGCAAGAAGTGACAAAAGTAAATATGGTTTTATGAAGAGAGAGAGAGATGGAAGCTTAGATACACAGGTGAACAGATAAGTAAAAAAAAAAGGGGGGGGAATGAATAGATGAGAGAAAACAAATAAGGGGGAAATAATTTTTAGGAAGATAGTTTTAGGAAGAACATGCCTAGTACCTCCTTGGAAAGAGAGAGAGAGAGAGAGAGATGAAAGCTCAGATACACAGGTGATTAGATAAGTAAAAAAGAAAAGAATGAATAGATGAGAGAAAACAAAGAAGGGGAAAAGGAGAAAGAAAATGAAAAGCAAAGAGGTCAAAGAATAGTGAGAGAAAGAGAAGGAAGAAGGAATAGAGATGGAATATTTAATAGAGAGCAAAAACATCACACAATAGAAAGAGCTGATAAACTCAGAGAGAGAGAGAGAGAGAGAGAAACAGACAGAGAAAAAAGAGAAATAAGATCATGGAGGATACATACACATATTAGCATGGGAACATATTGTTTGACCACAGGAAAAGAAGATGGGAAGAGGGGATTAAAAAAAAAGTATCTTTACCTCAGAAGGAAGTAAAAAAAAAAGAAAAGAAAGAAAAAGAAGATGCAAGAGAGAACATAGGATTAAATCAACTGAAATGTAATGAAGTAGGTAGGCCTTCTTCATCAATAAACATCTGATGACAATATGCATAATGAAATGGAGCATAATAAACCTTCAGTGGACCATTTATTTATTTATATCTTTCCAATGAATCTGAACTGGAAATTCAGTCTTTCCAGACTTAGTTAAGTTGAAGAGAAAGAAAATTGAAGGAAATGCAGAAGCTGTGAATAAGTGGGGAAACTCACTTTTCATAGAAATCATTTTAAAATTCGAGAAAAATGATACACAGGTATGGAATTCCAGAAATCTGAACTATGAGGACAAGGGTAGCTTGTGGTGAACTAAGTAAGAAGATTATATTCAAGCTTGGGAAAGAAAATACCTTTATTGATTTAACTGATTTACATTTCTATAAGAGATGTGGTAAGATAGAAAAACACTGTGGAGAAAAAAGGCAGGGGGAAAAGAAAGTAGGCAGAACAGGCAGCGCCCCCCCCCCCCTGCCCCCACATTCATAAAATTTTACAGGAAAGTTTCAAGCCTTGTCACAGAAATCAACCCCCAAAATAAGGACCTATTTCTCTTTTATATTTTTTTGTGCAAATTTTTGAACATCTGTCTGCAAATATGAAAATCTAATGAATGTTTTTCACTCCTTGTGGCAAATTTGAAAATATGATTTTTTTTTTGGTACTTGACAAGTAAAACATTCTGGCTGACTTACTTGTCACCGAGGTAAGTCAGAAACACTTCCCCCCCCCCCCCTTGCAAATGCTCTAGAAATGCCCCTGAATACAGAAATGCATTGTACAAGACAGGAAAGAAATGCACCCACCTGCAAATACAAACAGGGAATATGTAGAAGGATTCTTTGAAAGATATCTGGGGTCCTACAGACTAAGAAAATGGGTAATATAACAAAGAACTTGTCTTGTAAAGGTTTAATCCTGAGACTCCTTTGCACACTGTTTAAAATGGTAAATTTAATCATTTTCTGCTTGCTTCCAGAGAGTAAGCAAAGTGTAAAAGATGTTTTAAAAATTTGCCCTAAAACAAGTTTTATATGTATACTGTCCTCTCACAAATCAACATACATGTAGCGCTTATATTTAGCACTCTGCTTATCATTTAATACAAGATCCCACAGGATAGATATTCATGGGAACTAGGAAAAGTACTATTACAAAAGAATAAACTTGAAGATAAGAAACTGGAAGTAGAAGCTAAAAGTCAAGGAGAGTCATTGGATGGAAGAAATGGAAGGAAATGGAAGGAAATGTAAAGGAGTGGTTTAGGACACATAGGATGGACAAGAAATCAAAACGTTTATTAGGCACATAGTGCTATAAATAATACTCCAATCAGCGTCATGATGAGTTTCAAATTTTCGACCTTTTATTTCAGATCATCTTCAGGTAATAAAACATAAGTGAACATGAAATGGTTATATATAGTCTGGAAGTTTGACATCAAGTGAACTTAATCAGATAAATTACAAACAGAAAAGGAATGAGATTAAAAACTTACAAAGGAGAGTGATTGAGGAGTATACCAACCAGTGGAATGCTAAATGGGACAAACAAATTGATTACAGTAAGAATGTTGATCAGGGGATAAAGACATTGTATACAAAGGGAAAGTAAAAGACAATCTAATTGTTAAGGGTATACTAGTGAAGATGAGGTTGCAGATATTAGGTAAATCTACATTCATTATTATTAATATTAATATTATTATCTTATTTGACAAAGGAAACATTACAAAGAAGGAAGAACATTTGACAAAATAAAGATAGAGACAATTAACTACAGGAACACAAGGAACAGAAAATTTTAACTAAATAACTATAGCACAAAGCTTTCTGTCCCAATTCCAGTGGTTGTAAACACAAAATACATTATAACTTATAAGTGTAAGTATCCAAACAATGCAATTTTATTTACATTGCGATGTTACGGTGGGAAAAGACAAAAGAAATTGGGTAGTTGCAAGGCATCTGTCACAGTAACAACGTGATGCATGCTCCTGCAAAAATTATTCTGCAGTGAGTTCTAACTTCAATCCTGGACAAAACGGCACTCAAGAGATGGTTTTGAAGCTGGGACCTCCTACTACAAAAGCCAGTGCCCTAACCACTGAGCTCCTGATCCATGCTTCATCAAGCGTGAATAAGCATGTTCAACTTTGTTCCGTTCTTGAATTACATCCTATTTGATCTAAAGTAATTAAATACATCCACTACTATTACCTGTCTGCTATTGACACCTCATGACAGTATCATTGGCATTAGACCAAGAAAACCAAAGCATTACTTCCTTAATCCTCAGTGTTCCTCTTCAAAGACACCGACTGGATATTCAATAGAATATAATATACAACTTAACCCATTGCCTACGGGAACCGGATCATCCCTGTATTAAGGCTATGGGAATTACAGAATTCAGTAGTCAACGGGTTAAGTTTAGCGGTAGGTAAATTATCTAAATAGGTAGGCCTAGAACAAAATTATGGATCAATTGGGAATACAATCCAAACATTTTGATATTTATTTTGTCCCAAAATTTGATCCCGTCCTGCACAATTCACTGCTGACCAATGGGAGATTTGCTTCCCATGACTATACTACGTTGGCATGGGATCAAGCAAACTAAACAACTTAGTAAGGTCTCTTTGTACTTCTTTTCAAAAAAATTTGTGTTAATACTAGACAACAGAAATGAAGGGAGATTACTGTGGTATCTATAAAAAAAAAAAATGGCTGCCAATCACCCATCGGTCAGTAGAGGATGTAATTTTATTGCTACAACAGGAGGCAATGCAAGAAAAGAATCATATGAAACTGCCTGGATAGTAATCTCAAGAGGCGAATAGCTTACTTCATAGGTCCTCCTATTTGTACAAAACTTTATCCAAATTCCAATGAGTACTGAATCAAAATATTCAAAATATGCACAAACAGTGAATATATACAAGCTTGACACTTTCATATCTTTGCTTGGATCAAGCTACAAAAACCATTTAGACACATATAATCTCTCTTTTTTAATAGTTTGTTTATCTAACATTTGATGAAATCGATGAGAAAAAGTGAGGGCTTTGTCATGCAAATCCAAGGTAAGTTTTGCCCCTTTAAATAATCAAATAATCATGACTACTATCCAATCATCAATTTTCATTTTCATTTTTCTTTTTATTCTTGTATTTTATCCCATCCTGAATTGAAATGAAATACATCCGCTACTGACCGGTGGGTGATTGGCCCTTTTGACTACATAACTGGCATTTTTGATCAAACAAACCAAAACATATTGTAATATCTTCATTTTTCTTTTGAAAGCTTTAATCAAAGACCTGATAGAATAATTGAAATCAACATGAGATATTTTAAGGGAGCACATAAAAACAGATTTAACTCTTCCATTGCTATCGATTACAAATAGCATTCCAGAATTTTTGAATATGTATTTTTTTTTTCCATTTTATCCCATCCTGAAATGAAATGAAATACATCCGTTTCTGACCGGTGGGTGATTGAATTCCGATAATGAATAGATTGTTGGCACTGGATCAAGCAAAACCAAAGGTCAACTCATAGGCATAAAGTAAATATACCGAGTCCATAGCATGGTTAGATTGTAAAAATGATTCAGTACATTACAAATATGAAATAACCTTCAGTAGAGGGGAAAAGTGCCCCTATCCGCAGTAGAAAGTCCAATAGGTCAGTATGTGTCAGCAAGTGTCTTGGAACGGGGAGGTCCTGGGTTCAAAGCCGAGCTAGGTCAAGTGCAAGTGCCCGTAGGCAATTAAGGTATCAGTCCTAGTCCAGCAACACATTGAAAAAACAGGTCTTCTAATTAGTGATTACCAAAAAATCATAGGGAAACTTTAAATGTGTGAAAACCAGATCACATCCTGAAATCATATTGGCTTTTCTTTAAAGTGATTGATTAACTTTGTGAAAAATTGTAAAATCAGCTCAAATGCCAGTGAATTGTGTGCAGTCCTCTAACTACATATATAATTAAGGATATGTAAAAGTATGAGAGAAAATGGAACCCGTTTACTATCCTAAAAAAGAGAAAATCGCGATCAATCGCGAGCGCAAGTCGCTCGGCTTCTCCGCTGCGCTACAGTCACAAAAACCAAGCTTGGCGATTTCAGAGCGGGTTTCCAGCCCGTACGGTATTCTGTGATAGAGCGAGGTATGCCAACCGTAAGAGTTCTTTAGGGTTCGGTGGTACTCTATCCCGACATCAATGTTCAATCGTAAATATCTTGATATATAAACGACCGATCAGCTTATAAAACTCAGGCGATTCCTGTCTGAGCTAAAGGTTTGCAATTATGATTACAGCATTAGCTGGAACAGTGATTTTTTTTTTCAATCCTGGGCAAAGTTAATCAATGCCTTTAAAGCATACCTTTAGAGGACCTCAACCCACTAGTTTGAACTCCTCTAAAGCATCCAAGAAATGTGCCTTTTACTTTGTCCTGCTGATGTTGTGACCTGATTACAAGAACAACTGATTCTTCTTCTCAAAATCATGTGTATGATTCTCACTCTCTCTCTCTCTCTCTCTCTCTCTCTCTGTCTCCTCTATCTATCACTTTCCTTACCCCTGGCCTCCTTCCCTGATTATCCCTTTACATCCCATTTCTCCCCCCCCCCCTTCTCTCTCTCTCTCTCTCTCTCTGTCTGTCTCTATCTATCTCTTTCCTTACTACTCTTTCCCTGATTATCTATTTACATCCCATTTCTCCCCCTCTCTCCCCCTCTCTCTCTCTCCCTCTCTCTGAATCTTTCTCTCTCTATCTCTTTCCTTACCTCTCCTTCCTTGATTATCCCTTTACATACCCTTCCCCCCCCCCTCTCTCTCTGCCTGACTCTCTCCCATTCTCCCCCCCCCCCCCCACCCTCTGTCCCTGTCTATCTGCTGTCCGTCTCTCTCCCTCTCTCTTTCTTTGATGATAATTCCTCGTCATTACACTTGCACTTATTTAAGTGTACCAAACACAAAAAAAAAAAAAAAAAAAAAAATGTGTACAGGTAGAACTTATCTGGTATTCTATGCGTCAACAGTTAAGAAGTATGAAGAAAATAAAGGATAACATAAGAATGCGCACACTGAACCCAAGTTGGACTTGGATTTCCGTGCAAGCCCTATTCTACTCAAAAGTCGCTTTTACATTTATAGAGGCATCAATTTTTTTCTTGGATATGTTATCCATTGAGTGAATATTGTTTGGTCAGTTGTTAATATAAAAAAGTACATTATGACAGGAAAGCTTTCCACCTCTAGTTTCTAAACACACCTCAACAACATACAAGAAGACATCTTCATCAACAAAAATCAAAATGGAAAATAAAAATAACCCATACAAACTAAGTTTCCATGGCAACTCCAAAGAGGAACACCATGTCTGCATAGCCTAAGAGTTGTCTGACATGAACACTAACCTCTCCCCTTCAAAACCTTATCTTTGTCTCGCCACCCTAAAACCCTTCTAGGCTGAACCGTTTTCATGCTATTTACACCTTTTCCTGACCCACAGGACCTAGACTGTAACCCACACATCCACCCAAAAAACTCCCCCAGAACCCTTCTTTCCTCCCAAAATTTGAAGTAAAAGAATAGAATGAGTTAAATGAATGTTGAGAGGGAAAAGGGCTCAATCATCCAGTGTAATTTCAGAAGAGTGTGCTTCTTTCATTTTGCTTGAAATCCACTATATCCATTCCCGCCTACATTGAAGGGCGTCTATACATACACCAGATGATGTTCAACCATGATTATAAAATGACTGCTAATAAACACTTCCTAAGAGATCCTGTAAAGATTAGTCTAAAATTTCTATTAATATGTCATTTCATCCATTTCTTCTTTGATAATAAGATTATAATTGACTGACAATGACATCTATTTTTCTCTGATCGATGCTCATTGCAAAATAATTTTGTCTGCAAGAGCCAGAAATGCTCAACGTACATTCTCTTAGGTAGCTTAGCGAAACGTCGTGGCGCATAAGAACGCGGGAAAAACGCATATGACAAATTTGTTCTATTAAAGGCAGACTCAAAATATTTCGATGTAGAATTAGTATTCAAATATTTGAACAATTTCAAGCAAAATAATATGAAAATTTTTATTCAGATATGTCTGATTCTAATTTTATAAGCACATACAAAACTTGCAGTTTTCCTCTATGCATCTTTCCTGCGTTCTTACGCGCCACGACGTTTCGCTAAGCTATCTTACATACAGTGAATGCACTTTTGGATATATTAATAGAATATTTGTTAGCATGTTTTGATTTTAAAAGCTGGAATTTATGGAGTGATTACTCCATGAACATGTATCCCCTTTCTTTTTTCTCTTTCCTTCTTTTTTTTTTTTTGGGGGGGGGTAGGGGTTGGTGGGGTTAATAGGATCCTTTATAGCAAATATTTATTCTGAAAGAAACTCCTCTTTAACTTTGTACAGACTCCTCCATGTGCTTTTTGGAATTTTGTTGTTGTTGTTGGCGATAATGGATTTTTATACAAAATTCTGCTGCATACTGACAACATAATGCTCTAGACACCTCCTCAATAGATCAAACAAGAAAAATAAGATTATATCCCAGTTAGAGATCCTTGAAAGCTCCTTGGACATGGTCCTCGAAATAACTGACCATCTCCTGAAGGATCTTTCACCGAGAAGTCAAGGGCATAATCCATGGATCCTAAGCCTCCATCTTAAAATGAATTCGTTGGTAATCTCATCAGAGTTCATTAAAGACTTCCAACTATGCGAGGAATCTATATTTGGGATGGCACAAGCAGCTTTTTGTGGGATGGTGGCATTAGTTAGCAGGAAAAAATAACTTCCTGGCTGGAGCGTGCGTAAAAAAATATAGTGAGAATTCTAGGGAAAATGGCGAGGACAAGATCAACTTTTCATAAACATCAGCTTGTTTGGAGAAAATGCAGAGATGATAATCCCATTTGTGTGCAGCTAATCTGTTTATCTACTTGTTTGTTTATGTCTTGTTCATATATGTGTATATTTGTGTTTTTTTTAATGAATCCAGTTTTTCATTTTTTTTTATTAAATCCAGTCATCAACACCATACTGGAAATCTAAATATTTATTAATTGAATTAAATCAAAATATTGAAAGAGAAGAGACTAAAAAAAAAAAACTGTCCAAACAGAAACTAATACACATTAATGACATTTTAATACACTTTTCATTAATGGATAAAGCATTTATAACTTCTCTAATTTTATGTTAATACAACAATGTTTTTAAAAGCCAATTTCTAGAAGATATAAGACTTAATATACTTTATGAATCCATTTGTTTTACAGCCTTCAGTATATTTACTATGCATCTGCATCCAAATATGTTTCTACAAATCTCTTTCTCTTATTTTCCATGAAAGAATATACTTCCAATAATCATCCTTGGCATTTAAGAATAGCCTCAACTTGACTATTACTCACACATTTTTCTCTGCTGAAACGGGAAGAACTCTCCTCCTCCGAAGGAAACAAAATCCCACACCTTTCAAGAATGTTCTAAATTTATCACATTATTAGGATACAATGACTTAATTCCTCAGTGGTAATTATAGAGGGTTATCAGCGCACTTTACCTGTCAACAATGACGCCTGAGCAGAGAAGGAGAAGCATCAACATGCTCCTAAAAATAGCCACATTCTCTTGAAACTTCATCACAATCTATACCTTTATCCATGTCAATAAGTTTCGCGCAATTTGTTGCATCTGCGCATAGCCTGAATGTCATCAGAATGACACGTGCGCGCCACTGATCTCTGTAGAGATCAGTGGTGCGCGCGCACAGAATCAGTCTAAAAACACAAAATATTTCATAACTAATTCATAAAAAGGCCAGAATTCTACAAAACCAGTAGAAGTCAAAATAAGAAAGGTCAAACCTGGAACTCTTACTCTTTTAAGAAACCTTTTAACTGGTTAATTCCCACCATTAACAGCACTGCTAACCAATTAACAAAATTACCTTGTCACTGCGATTCGATTACTTTCCCCATAGAAACACGTGTAATTTGAGTGGGTGTTCTACGTTTTTGTGAGGCAACATAAAAAGGCCGTTTTCAAACAAAATTGGCCAGAATTCTACATATGAGATGATAACATTTTTATGCTCAGCAGCTTCTTTGTTTCTTCAATATTCATATTCCTTTTTAACTGAATTAAATTGTTAAAAAGTGAAAAAGATATAAGTATTTCTAAAAGTTGAAATTTACGTTTTTCATGATTAATGTACAGGGTTCTATGGAGGGAATTGCAGAGGGAAAGTGATACGCGCGCGCGCATGGTTGAGAATGCAACACACTTTTTGGTATGTCTCTTTTTCTTTCATCATGAAAGAAATCATATAAATGTCTGCTATAAATTTCTTTTTATCAACAAAATTTGAAGTGTTTAATGTGTTTATCCCCTTCACTGACAAAGACCGTTTGAACTATCCACTTTTGATGTTGCAAATAATTATTACTTTTTGACAAAGGAAAGCCTGCACATATATTTCTCCTTTAGATTCAACATGGGTTCATGGATTGTGAAGCTTGATGTCACAAAACAGATTGTGTATCAAGATGAACAATGAAAAAGTACTATGATGATAAACTTATTCATAAAGTGTAATTCTTTTATTTGAATTAATGAATTGTGACTTGTGAAGTTTGGAACAGTTTGGATATCTATATAGATGAACAATGGAAACCTTTTTTCATTATCAAATTGAAATTTTTTATTCACACTAACAAACTTAGTGGCATGATAAGAGTTAAAGTATGTCTGATTGTCTACAACCGTAAACCAATGTGAACAGGTTGATTGAAAGAGATGCAAGGAAACATACCATCCCCACCAGGCACTTGGATCTTCAGGGTCGACTGCCACTCCTAACATCCAGGAGTGAGGACCCCTGGAGGAAAAAAAGTTCAGGTTTGTCAGTTCTGGAGTGCCGCACCAAGGACGGCAAATTGGCAACAGATGCCTGGAAAATTGTGAGGAGGAAACATATTTTATGAATCAGGACATCTTCCCTAGGACAGCCGTCACCCTTCGGGACTGCCGGGAGAAGAGGGTTTGTCAGAAAAGTAGGGCTTGTCAGAGGAGACGAGTGTTCTTTCGGGAGAGAAGATGAAGGTTCAGAGGCACTATCAAGGTATCTTCACCCTTAGACTGGAGCCATGCAACCTTTCAAGGGGAGAACCTCACAAAGGTGAACAAATGTTATCTTGTTCCAGACATGGACTGCATTTTAGAGTTTTAAGAAAATTATTTTGTTTCTTATGAGACACAAGTGGCCCTTAATCCTGCCACATTAACTGTCTTCAATGACAAGGCAGGGTGGCTATCTCAGTAATAGAATGTTAAAGGTATATACTCCTGAGTCATGAAAATGTATGGGTTGAACTTAAAGGCCTATTTCACTCATGATTTGGAAAGTTTAAGACTGTATTTCAGAGGCGTTGAAGAAAATTATTCTAAATTACACAAAAGTGGTTATCATATAAAGAAAAATCTGAGATGACCCATGAAGCCAACCAAAAACTATACCACATCAGGACAAACTAACCCTTAATTTCAATCCTTTCAGAATTTGAGCAGTCATTTTTGTTAAAAGTCCTAGAAAGGATTGATCAATCATCCCAGAACAACATGGTTCCCCTCTTCATTGTCCTTTCATTCTTATTTTGTTGTATTATCAAACTATTTATCTACATATGTCTGTTACTTTTTGATAATGTAGGAATCAAACTTGGCACTTGGAACTTGAAACTAAATATTGCCTTTAGCTCAAAATCACTACCACAATTAGTGATGGGGAAACTGACTGGATCATTCCAACTACAAAAGTAAATCTGACAGTTATTACCAGGCATCAAGTTTTCAGCTTTTAAATACATGTGTCTGGTGAAAAAGAAGCTAACAATAAGCATAATCCAAATGGCATATTGTTCATAAATATGGATCAAATATTTCATATTTGTGGTAATTATTCACTAATTTGTATCAGAGCTCTAAGAGGAAATATACGCTTGGCTCCGACTATCATCCCTTTAGTCCCAAGTGAGTATTTTTATGCTGGGTGTTCCCTAATGAATTGTTACTAAAATTAGTTGAATTGCATACATATGCCTAATGCAAATTCAGTCCATATTTTTAGTTATTATCTCCAAGTTCAGACAGACAAATCCTGTTCCTATTCCAACTTTGAAATTAATATCCCTGGGATAAACGTGTTTCTTTCCTCCTTGACATGGTTGAACAACAACTATGGTCATTCCACGTCATCTGCAATTTGTCATCGCACTAATTTGGCCTTTACGTTATTCTCTTTTCCCTTGTGTATCTTTAAGCCATTGTTTCTAAAGACATCATGTGACCACAGAAAACGATGACAGTCTCGTAGGGAAAAAAGTTGAGTAACTTGAGGAGATCTGGAAGCTACTATATTTAGCAAAGGTCTTTAGAAAGCTTAGATAAATGCCACAGGTGTGACAACAAAAGACAGCATGTATGATTTAGTCACAAGTTTATTTACCAGTCCGATTTTTACTTTTCTAAGCTTCTTATAGTAATACAGTGATCCAATCAATGCAGTAAATTACTACTGTACCTGTGTATGTATTTTGAAGAAAGTATTGAATACCTGCTAGATTTTGAACTTTGAGCTTCAACAAATCTCTGAGGTCCTCATTCCACAATTACAGGCCTTATGTGGGTCATGTTTAACAAAGGGGAAAATTTGACTTTCCTTTTCGAATTTGACAGAACACCATGCGAGATTGAGTAGAATACAGGATTTACAGTTTCTTATAGATATTCTCCCTAACAGAAATAAGCAGGACATTTTTTTCTAGAATCCACTTTTTTATAGATGCACCAAAAATGTTAAGTCAATTTTAACTGGACATAAAGGTGAAATGACTCATGGCATCCTGCGGCTAATCCGTCGGTCCGTCCGTCCGGTGGAAGGCAAAGCGATCAATCAAGAATGGTCAGCCATCATTGTGACATGCTGCCCTCTCTTGAGAGCGAGATACACATCTGTTGAGAAAGTATTCTGTGGGGTATAAGAGGGCACTGCAGTGACCTGCCAAGTTTCATTGACCAAATGGAAGACATTGAATGTCCAGTCATGTCATAAGTAGCCTCTTCGAAGTCGCTAAATAATATTTCTATCTCATACAAAGTAGCCTATCACAGACTGACATGATTATTTAGCAATAAACATGAGTAATCTGCTAAAATGAAATTGTAAAAGCCTGAATTTGGGTTAAAAGCAGGAAAGGAATGGTTGATATCAAAAGTTAAAAACAAATTTATATTTCTTTACCTTAGGGTTATGCTAAATAAGCTTATGACTCCAAGTAAAAAAAAAGAAATGTTTAGCATCCAGCCTTTTTGAAAAAAAGGAAGGAGGAGGCCCCCCCCCCTTTTTTTTTAATGGCCGCTGGACACATTTTCAAGACAACTTGCTAGGGTATATTTTGATGTCACTTCACTTTTTTTTTCTTTTATTTGTTTCCTATTTTATTTTGTTTTTAGGTTTCAAATTTGATTCAAATAGTTCCATGTTTCAATTTCATCATTCCATTTTGGACCTTTAAAATTGTCAATAAATCATACGAACACAACATCAAACACATGCGTACATGCAGAACAGAATTGCACCGTGCACACAGACTCTTGCAGAGTAGTGTCAAATCCGGTCGATTTTGTTGATTATCGCTGTTCACCAGCATAGAAAAAATGCTTATACGGCCGCAATCAATATGAAAGCAACTGGAAAAAAGGTAATCATAGACTCTCATGCAGATAAATAAATGTTATGCCACTGTGCACACATTCAAGTTGATGCTAGAGTCTATATAATAAGGTTTTTTACACCAAAAAGATAGTTACAAAAATCCTTTTTCCCCTCTAAATATTAAAAAGAAAGAAAAAGAAAAAAGCAGGCGGGTTCAAAGAAGAAAGCGGGCGGGGACGCTAAACATAAATTTATTTTTACTTCACCTTACTAAGGCTTATTCAAAATTCCTCATAGCCAATGGCTTTCATTATTCACAGAAGAGTGAAACTAAAAGAAAGATTTATTACTAAGCCCCTATCAAAGGCAATCACATAAGATTCAGGGGCACATTTCCAGAGTCTCACCAATATATCAAATAATCTTTCAATTCAAATGATTTCTGTTGGATAGATTTGAGTAAGACACAAACTTGCATGCAATTTCAAGGAGGAAACTTCAATTAACACTACATCCTCATCTCAGTAACATGGATATTTTACAAAGAAAGTAGAGACCACAGTATTCTTTTTTATCCTAACTGAATAGCAATTAACATTTTTAAATACTTTCATATAATTGTCGATGGTTCATCTTCAATATTCAAATTGATTGCTAAGACAGAAGATGAAATACAATACCAGTCAGCATTCATTGACTAAACTTCAACACTAATCAAGCCAGAACAATGGGATTTAGTGGACCAAATCTATTGTTCTGGGCTGAATAGTGTAAAAGTGTAGTCAATAAATGCTGATTGTACTGTACATGTAGGTTGCTAAAAGTAAATCAATTCATTATTGTAACATGTACTTGAAAAATTCAAACAACAAAACAGAAAAGAATTCCAAGATTGCAGATATACAGCCATTCAAACAAATTGCAATCGATCCCAATCAGTGAGTTTCTTTCACAGGTAAACAGTTTTGAAAGATTGTACATAAATTCCTAGTTTACTTTCCTCATCGATCCAGAAGAAAATAAAGTTTGTTTTTAAAAAGAAGATTAGAATTTTGAACTCTTTATGTGCCATTCAAATAAAATACCTGTGCCACTGTACATTTCTCAAGGGGAAGGTTCACTAACATCTCCAGGTTTAGTCATCAATTTCCAGTATCAAATTTATACATACAGGTGATTTAGAAAGTATCAGGTAGCCAAATTAAGACTGGATGTTGGTTATTATACCAAGCTTTAGTAACGCACAGTGCATATCCGTATATTAATTGGTTCCTATTATTGTGCCAATTTGGACATGTCATGTAGCATACCTTCGGCTTTGCCAATTTGCACTCATATGGCAAATGAAAAGTTACTATACATTTTGTAGCACCGATGCAACAGAATTCATCACAATTTTTCTTATTGTGATTTAATTAAGAACAAACAAAACTGCCTCTAATGATGAAATTTTGCAGCTCTCGCATTCTCAAATATAGAATTTTGCAGTTTATTCCAAAAGAATCATCCCCCCCCCTCGTTCTTGCCCCATGTAATTTGTAGCAGAACCTTAAAATTTTGTGAGGTCGTCGAGTCCCTGGTGGCTGCCTCCTCCACACACCACAACCACCATCAACAATGCCCCAGAGGTCTGGCAGGTGGGAATAGGAGAAAGGACCCCAAATGGTGCTGAGGATATCAGCTCCTCAGATCAGATCAGATAGGAATCTTATGAAGAGCTGGGGAGTTTGGGAGGAAAGGCGGCGATAAGGTCACGTCTTCAAGTCCCAAAAAGCATTCTCACGAAAGAGTCCTTCACACACAGAGCTATCAGGAGAGGTGTGGTGATCGAGAGGATAGGTCACAGGGCTGGGGATCACAAGGTATAGGGTTCAAATCCCTGCTATATAGCACAATGTCCTTTGGCAAGAAAGTAATCTACATTTGCCACACTCAACCAAGGTGAAGTAAATGGGTACCGGTCCTAAAGTAATTCCTTGAATGCTTCAGTGTGCCTTCATTATGGCAGCTAGGCTACAGCTTGGGTAATAGTCCATGGCTCTTTGGAAGCACAAAGAGACATTGTTTGGAGCCAGAAGGGTGTTAAGTCCCATCTTAAGTACAGATTTAATGCCTTTCTGGCTCTAAACAGATGATATATGATACGCGCTATACAAGAACTGAGTATTATCATTCAAAACTTGATTTTTTAATCATGATCAGTAACTCATTTTTTGTGTGTGAATGAAAAATCTCACTGATTAATGAGAATCTAATCATGCTTCTTGCACAGAGTTGCAACTCAAACTTCACTTTTTCCGCATATTTCTAGTTCATATTTTGTGAATAATCATTATTATTTGCTGTGCAATCTGGTCACAATAAAAATTAGTGTAGTGCTCTATGAAATAAAAGACTAAAGTATTGGGAAGGGAGATGAGAAAAGTGACTGTATATTCATGTACTCTGTACGTGAAAGCTAGGGAAAAAACATGAGATTTGAATCGCGCTTCAATCTCATTTTATTCTTGTGTGTAAATGAGCCTAGTGTGACGGAGTCAGAGATCAGTATCTCATCATGTAACGTAATCACATCCTGAAACTCTGCACCCCTCGTGCCTTTTGTTGTGGTTGTTGACGGTTGCTGCGGAGGCAGAAACGCTGGCAACAATTTCAAGTGTGGGATGAAGACTTGAGATAAATTATAGCAACCAGGTGTGTAGTTATATGCTTCATATTCTCATCATTTTCATTCACATTCATTTCCTGGCATTCATTCATCTATCGTTGCCAAAATCTTCCTTTTTTTTTTTTTGGTACAACTTGGTGGAAGTTTTGAGAATTTGAAGGAATGCTATGACATAAGTAGCTTATAAAAACCATGTACAAAGAGATTTAACTTCTTTTGATTTTCAAAAAGAGCACTTTAAATGTTAGCATATTTTTATAAAAAAACATAATGAATAAGGACTGATTGACTAACTACATCTAAAAAAATCCAAAGTGCATCTTGCATTATATTTCAACATATAATAAAGTTTCCACTTTCAATTATTTTCCAGAGACTTGTCTTTTCATCTTCATTAGACAGCAAAGCACTGGGGTATATTTTAACAAATAAGCATACATACTTGAAGATTTAAAAGATAGGCCTAAAGGGATTTTTCCTCATATTATAACTGTCCAGTGGTGTGATGTTGCTCTAAAAATATGTTATAAGTGTATTCAGAATTTGAAGGACTCACCATCCCACATAGGAATGCTTGATATGCAGAATCTGTGAGCCATGTAATGCAGTTTCAAAGCCGTCATTGCCATACGGAATCCAGTCTGACCAAAACAGATTACAGAGAGTGGGTTTTTGCATACTGAAAATACATCAGAGACCTTTGAAAGAATCTGGGTGGGGGACGGAGAAGGCAAAATGGTCATATGTCCCCGGGGGGGGGCACTCGAATTATATTTTGACGGGGTGTGCCTCACGAATCCCCGAAAAGGGGGTCTAAGGAACTGACTTCAAGGTGTAAAATACGGGGTCTTGGGAACTATGATCTATTGGGCAGAGTGAAAAACAGGGTCTAGGGAACTACAATATTCTATACTACTATATTCTTTGGCTGCAGTCGGGTCGAGTCCCTCGCTTTATCGGCGGTACACCTTCGCTATCGCAGGATCTCGGGACGGGCCGCGCCGGGGGCCGCGCCCGCGCCGTGTAGCGCTAGTAGCTAGCTAGCTGGAGCAGTTTTCAAGGCTCGCGCGACGAAAGGGCCTAGGGCGCGAGACCAGGTCGAGCGACCACTGCCTCCGCCACGCTCCCGGCCGCATGCGAACGGATATGTTTCATAACGGGGGTCTTCAGAGCGGGGCTGAGCGGCTCCTGAGCGGAACTGAGTATCTAGAGAACGGAAATCGGGGTCTGAAAAAGGGGGTCATCAAAGCGGCACGTCCCCGTACCACCAATATACGTGAATGCCCCCCCCCCCCCCCCCCCCCCCGGGGATATGTCCTCTTTCCAAACATTTGAATTCAATATATCAGTTCGTCCGTTGGAGCCAGAAGGGCATTTATTCAACAGAGTTGACAATTTTCTGGCTCGGAAGGGATGAATTGTTCTCTCTCCCCTCCTTTTTTTTCCCTCCCCTCCCCCTCTTCCTTCCCTCCCTCTCTCTTTCTCTCTCTCTCTCTCTTCCTCTCTCTCCTGTTCCTTCTTTTCTCTTTTTATTCTCTTCCGTTCCCCTTTTCTCTTGTCCCTCCCTCCTCTCCCTCTCTTGGGCAACCTCTAAGGCTTTATGGCTCTCTCTCTCTCTCTCTCTCTCTCTCTAAAGGTATATATATCTACCTATCTATTTATCTATCTCTGTATCTCTCTCTTTCTTTCTTTTATCATTCATCTTTCATCACCTTCTCTTTTCTTTTCTCTGTCTTTCTCTCTGTCTCTCTTTCTTCTGCCATATTTGGGTTTGTTTGTTTTTTCCTTTTTTGCTCATATCCTGCACATTTCCAGTAGAGTATACCATGACCAGGGAGATGGGAGTTTCCCTGCCATGACAGAGCATTCATGATGTAATACAGCCAAATACAGCCAACTCAGATGATGCAAGATGGACACAGAGGGGGCTATTCCTTTCAGGAAGGAACACAGATCAAGATTGTGATCTCATTGTCCAAAGGGGGCTGAAAACAAAGGTAGTACAATTAGTTTGATTGTATTTCTGACTCTCTTTTTACATTCTTGCATCATAATTTTTGTTAATGATACATATGAGATTGAAACTCCCAAATTTAACACCATGAATGAGAATCACGTGGCAGATTTTCATAGCACTGTATGTTAAACTAATATTGTAACTCTTATCAGGATGTTTTCTTTGTGCTGATAAATCTAAAATCGTTGGTGAAATTTGTCCACTGATAAATGGCTTGTCAATGAAGCTGATGTGAAAGATTCTATAAAGGATTACAGATCGTAATCATATGTTCATGTATCAGTTACATTTACATTAGTTACTTTACTTCCCAATGAGTGTAATAAATAAGTAGTGAAAATGAGAACAACAACAAAACCTAAGTACTCCATCACATTCAACTGTAAAAGCTTGCAATCTTAGTCAATTACATTTTCAATATAGATACCAGAACTGTAATAAATGATTCCTCATACAAACTATAACCTCTGGCTAATGAACAGTTTGTTCAATCAAACAGAGATGCCCCTCATACAATGCAAATATCTGATATATCAAATGCTCCCAAAAGATGGTTAATCTACGTAAGTAAAACAGAAGCAGAGACAAGGTTTGTTTTAAATCGTAATCGCAATCTTCTTAACACTCCCAAGTGACTAAGAGTTAAGATAAGGAGGAAAAGGTTAGGTTTATCAAAGGAAATGCTGCTAAATCGTTGACGAAAATCAGCACAGGACACGGGGGATTCAATGTCAAAAATTATGATTCGGATCATCAACATTATGGCAGAAGCTTCAGATGACAGTTTAATCAGGACCAAATGAATCTGCGCTTTTAGTTTCTGAAACGTTCACGAGCATCCAGAATAAGACTCTTTGGTAAGGAGGTTAATTCTGGTAGCTGAAGAGAGCGTAAGAAGAGAGCCTAAGCATGGACAATTTCATTTCAAAGCAGGAAATATTGTCTGAATTTGTAATCCGTGAGATTTCACTACACGACAGTAGCAATTAGCAACGCCAAAATCTAAAACAAATGTAACTTGAACTGATGAATAGCTGAGAAGAACTTGCAGTTTTGAAGAAAGGAATTCTAGCTTCAACAATGTTGTATAATTATATACAGATCTACAAAACATGCTGGTTGTTATCAGTATATCTGTAAGATGATATCAACTTAAGAGAATTAAGGTGTATCCTTATTCCATTCCATATTTTGATGCTCGTTCTTTTCTTTAGTTATACTATTATTTTTAGAACTTTTCCCATGTACCCCTCTCCCGTGAAATATATATAATAAAGTTGTTTGAAAGAACTTGTACAGTAGTATTTCTTTCTTGTTTCTATTTTGTTTTTTCCTTCTTCTCTCTCTCTCTCTCTCTCTTTCTTGATCTCTCTCTGTCTCTCTCTCTCTCTATCCCTATCTCTCTATTTCTATATCTTCATCTTCCAATTGTGCTCACCAAATTCTTGTACATCATTTTCAAGTTGAATATTTACTCATGCCAGTTAAACTTATATTCTGCATTATTGGGAATTTTCTGACCCCCAACCACATCAAGTTCAAAAGAGATTTAAAGATTTTCATATTGCATTTGGTAAAGAAATGTAGTGTCATTGTAGACTGTCAGTACCCCTTATATTCAACACACGTCTAGGTAACTGTTTAAATAAGCCAAAATCCAGTTATAAAACCCTAGTGGAAATTTTGTACATTAATGAAATTACAATTGTATCCATTGGGTTAATATAACATTCACTTCAAGTCACACACACATGATATGACATATTCAGTTATTCATGCTAATAGCTATAAAGATTCAAGAACATCCTACAAATATAACATTTTATAATATCTTATCCATACAACCTCCATAACATCGCCAATTTTTTGAGGTATCTAAACAATTCCATTATCTTCACATTTCTAATCCAGACCAATACTCTATAATCCCACCACACTGCCAACGCATCATCATCAACTAGGGATCAAAGCTCCCTCGCTTGTCAACAAGATGCCAGGTGACGGGGACTTCTAAATGGAGAACATAACAGGCTGAGGAGACTCTTTCGAGAGCGATAGTAGTGCAAGACTTGCAAAAGTAAATCGTGCAAGGCTGGATTACGCGCTCGACTTCCACGTAGATCTTTGACAAGCTATAAATACATGCAAATCTTATCCCAGATGCAAGCCAGGAAATTGC
Source organism: Heliocidaris tuberculata (assembly GCA_025618425.1). Classification (NCBI taxonomy): domain Eukaryota; kingdom Metazoa; phylum Echinodermata; class Echinoidea; order Camarodonta; family Echinometridae; genus Heliocidaris; species Heliocidaris tuberculata. The sequence continues at coordinate 23,483,783 of CM046851.1, read as the reverse complement.
TACTAATTTTTCTACAACTTGCAATTTTGTTCAGTGTTAATTTTAATGAGCTAGTTGATGGTAATAACCGTTGAACATTGGTATTTGGTATTTATTATGAAACTGCAATGACATCATACATCAATATTTTGTTTTACAATACAAAGCACACATATAAAGAAAATAAAGAACAATCATATGAAAAGATACATGTAAAATATATTGACATTTTGTGTTGACACTGCTGTCATTTCATGTCTATTTCATGCTTATGTTTTAATAATTCATGACATTTTCTTTAAAAATCCGAACAAGCCAAATGAATGTAGTCAGTACTCTTTTGAGTAAAAAATAAATAAATACTAGGTTGATTACAAATATCATTGTCAAGTGGAAAATGAGGCAAGAAACTTGTTATTTGGGTAAAATTATTGAACAATTGGGGTCCATTTTGTTGCTGAACTGAGAATTGGTCAGAATTGGAAAGAATGGCAGAGAATAAATCATAACATAACCTTTCAAATAATTATGCTGCAATGTGTAGGCTACCATTTATTCCCCTTTTTTCACTTGACGAAACATCTCTTGTTGGAAGTACATAGAACTCAAAGAAAAATTAGTGTTGCCAATTTTAAGAGGACAAGCCGATTCATTCATCCCTTCAGCAAAACATTTTCCTTGATGAGTTACTACCCCAAAGCACTGCTTCTCTTCCTCTTTGTAATTTTAATTGCTTCCAGACTTGCCCACAAATTTACACATTTCCTAACAGTGCCTGGTTTGAGAACAGTTCCAAGAACAGTAAAATAATAATAATAATAACTCCCTCAAAAAGGATGTGTTAGCCTTATATGTTCCTCCTACGATCCACCCACTTGATCATTCTTCAAATTTTAATCAATATCTTGACTCATAATATTAACAAGCCCGGTGCCTGGATGGATATGAGTAAAGCTACAAACCCAAGGATAGTTCCCCCTGAAAACCAAAAAAAGGAGTATGTTCTAATAAAAAAGAAAATGAAGTCTTACTCATTCACCACATGCATCATCTTATATCAAGTAGAAAGCCATTGGCACGTGGCCTGCCAACGGGGTCTTCAACTCTGCTTGCAATCATGACCGTGTGACTAAGATAGGCTGATATACTTGATCCTTCTAGTGACTCAAGCTTACATCGCCAGGCCACCAATGTGTCCTCAGAAAGACCCCTTGATCGTAGCTGAAGAGACGCCTAACATCATTTCAGAAATGAAATTTAAATGCACCTCCCTCTGGCTCTTGAACATGAGGAGTCATGCATTCCTGCAAGACTTGTATATTTTATTCTTTTGAGAGCTAGAAGGGTGTTAACTCTTTGGTAAATAATGTGAGTTAAAGCCCTCCTGGCTCTGAACAACACAGTATAGAATGTGCCCCTTCATAAGCTGACTAAAGCAATGATTTGATCAAATATCAACACATCTTCACCCCTTCCCATCCCTTCTTTTGTTGTTTCTGGAAATTTTCCAAAGGTTTTATCGATCTAGCCTTTCACCTCACGGAACCCTCATTTGATGGGTCACTTCATTCCAGCCTTTGTCTTTGAGATCTACACTTCACAAGATAGCAAAACCCAGTTAAGGATGTGTGGGGACAAAACTAGCACTAAGAGATATTAGAAAAAGCAGAATATATATACAGTCAAACCTGCTTTAGCGACCACCTGTCTATAAAGACCAGAGTTTTCGTTTCCCTTGAAAAATGTTTCTCATTGAAACATGTATTAAAGGAACCTGTTCATAAAGACCGCCTGCCCATAAAGATCACTCTTCTAGTCTCCCTTGAGCAGTCTTTATACAGGTTTCACTGTCCAGAGAGAGAGAGAGAGAGAGAGAGAGAAAGAGAAAGAAACATAAGGAATATGAAAGGGACAAAGAGAGAAGGATGTTAAAAGAAAACAGTAAAAATCATTATTTTGAAGGCCACTTTCACATTCTTAAATTGAGCCTTATATATATTTCTAATGTTTTCCATATTCAACCTCCCCCTTCATGGATAGAGACAACAAATAACTCCTAAAGGATTATCTTTCAACTTCAATTTTTAGAACACAAAAGGAAAAGAGCCACAAGTAGGAGGTATAATTTGGACAAAAGCCAAAGTTTGGGGGTACTCCTCCTAGAGATTACCCAACTTGTTATAATTGTGCTACCTACATTATGTCAATCTACATAACGTGACTCAGAGATTACAGTGATAACAAATACAACACCATTATGAACCGATTGAAAATTTGAGACAATCATACGAGAAAACACTTTTGAAATAGTTAATAATTATATGGGGGGGGGGGGGGAATAGGTCCTTCTTTAAAAAGGGGTATACCAGATGCACAAAAGATGAAGTTACCATAATCATTGCCATCATCATTCATCATAATTTGTTATAAAAAAATATTATTGTCCTCGTATTTTTATATTGTCAGGTTTAAATTGTTATTGCTGTTATCATAAATACCATCACTATTCTCTAATGATCTGAAGTACTTTAAAATACCATAATCACATGTAAACTATTTAAGCGACAAAGAGACAGGGGACAAAGACCTCAGAAGACATCTTGCAACTATCAACAGGAAACATACCTGATTCTGACAGCAGGTCTGAGGGGAGAAAGCAGAGGGGAAAAACCAGGCATTGTCTGATGTTCCACTATTTTTTTTTAAATTATATTTCCTTTGTTTAGGGTGAAATTGAAAGTAACATTGTTCTGCATGATCTATAAATAGCCCACAGCTAGGCCTCATGACTCCTTATGAAGCTTTGCAGAATGCATGCAACTGTTTGACCTAAGACAGGCTTAGGACAGTCTGTCCACCAGAAACTGTACCATTCACGAAAATATTTCAGTTGAAACCTTTCACCCACTGACTACCGAATTATCTCTTTTGCATTGGCTTTATACAGGGACCACTTATTTCCCATAGGCAATGGGTTAATAAACTGTCTCCAGCGAGTGAATACAGTGGCATATGAATATCGTAATCTGCTATAGTATTTTTAAGCCTTAATGCCTCATGCTAGTACACAAACAAGTTGTTAAAATGGTTGAGTTGTATCCTTTTAATAAATATGTTCTTTTAGAAGGAAGGTTAGTTGGTTGGTTGGTAGGTTGGTTACCTAGTTAGTGGGTGAATAAGTTGGGTTCTCACTCAGGTATTTGCTGTTTTAGTTCATTTCTATAAGGGATCATATCTTCTTCTTTTTTTCCAGAGAAAATTAAATAATGAAGAAATAATAAGAAGAATACAATTCCACAGCTTCTAATGAGCCTAGCTTTCTAACCATTATTATAAACCATCCAAAACTTAATAAATCTTTCAGAATACAAGCATAGAGTATACTCTTCTAACTTTCCAAAAGTATTCTTACAACTACCCTGACAAAATTTAGAAACTGCCCAAAACATTGCCTCACCATACCTTGATTGAATTGGTTTGATCTCAAGCAACTCATTTCCTTCTTATTCCACTCTTATTGAGATAGGACAAAGATTTTTCTTTTCATGTCAACAAGCAGAGACAACATGGGGTACAAGAGGGTTTGAATAATCATTCTTACCCTATTTCTATGAATTTGTTTCCAGATTTCTGGATGACGTTTTCTGTCAATATCTGGGTGCCTAATCAGTAATGTGTTCTTTTATTCAATTCTCCTGCATTTGGGGCAAAGATTGTCTCCTTGTGTATCTTACCAAGCTAGCAGAGTCAGCAAGCATTGGGGTACCAAAAGTCTGATCTGGGTCATCTTTGAAAGAATGAGGGGTGCCACTTTGGAAATCATCCTTACCCTAATTTTATTTCTTTTCAGACTACTGGGTAATGTTGTCTGTCAAGATATTGACTTTAATCAATTAATCGGTGATGCGTTTTGTTAGATTCAATTCTCTTATTATACGTATTATTATACATATGAGGCAAAGATTTTGACTTTGTTTCTGCAAAGAGATTAGACACGGGGCACAAGAAGGGCCAGACATTGTCCTACATGTTGGAGCAGTGAGAGACTCTGGTTTGAAAATAATTCTTTCCCCAATTCTTGAAATTGTATTTCTAGATTCATGGGCAATGTTTTATATCATTTTCTAGACTACTTTACATGATTTGTGACAAAGAGCCTCCTGCTAAAATAAACTCCAAATATCACCTCTGTCGAAACTACCAAATTGAAATTCAAAGTCACACACAAAAAGTTATTTCAATTTCTTTTATGGAAACCAGTATCATAATAAATCCAAATAGTCTTCAAAACAAGATACACAAATTTGTCCGCTGAGAGCGAGAAGGGTATTTACTCCATGTTAAAGTATAAGTAAATGCCTTTCTGACTCTCAGCAGATGAATTGCTTTTCTTTATTTCCTTGCAGCAATAGAAAGGGTCATCACCTTAATTACCATCCTTTTTAAGGACACCATAAATTTCTCATACATTCATAAACCTATACAGAAAACACAAGAAAGCCTTGAAAATAATCAATTAATTGATACTGTTAGGTCCATGGCTTCCTTTGGACTCATCGAGGAAATCGTAAGGAAACTCTTCAAATGTGTATAATAGCAATGAGTAACGAGTAAGAGCTTTGTCCTCGCAATACAAGCTTTGTCCTGGTAATACGACCTTTGTCCTGATAGGGCTATCAAAGATTTATTCGCAGGGAAGTAGGAAATGGATGCTCAAAATAATGACAATGTGACTGCAGACCTTTCCGTAAAGCATGTGAGAAAAATGTTTCTTAAGCTGATGGTACCGGAGGTGAGGTCCAGACTGGTCTCAAAAATTGATGTATTTATGCATAAAATAAGAGGGCATTGTGATTTTATTAGCATTAACTTTGTTTTAGGTATGCCTTTTACATCATTTTTGTATAGTTTGCTCTTAATTACAGCTTCCCTCTTCCCCCCTCCCCCTCTCTCCCTCTCTCTCTTTATCTCTGGCTCCATATCTCTCTCTCTCTATCAATCTACTGCTATCTCTCTCCTTGCTCCTCTTCTCTCTCTCTCTCTCTCTCTCTCTCTCTCTCTCTCTCTAATTCTCATCCTTTCTCTATCTCTCCTCATCTTGCTATCTGTCAATCTACATCAGCAATATCCACTTCAGCTATCCACCTGCTTGAAGAAGCAAGCTAGATGATAATTTCTTGGTAAAGACATCAATGTTGTGGTCACGATGGTGGTTGCAGCGCAGTTAGTGGTTGCGGTATCAGCAGTAGTAGTTGTGATGGAGTGGTAGCAATAGGCGGCGGTATCATCTTCCAATATTACTTTATCACTTCCTGCTAGTCAAGTACTCCGGGTTTCTCTCAACATGGACTTATCTCCATGTTCTCAAGAAAGCTTTTCATGGGCTATCATCTGCTAAGAGCAAGAAGGGAATTAACTCTACAAAAAATAATGTGACTTAAAGGAGAATGAAACCCTGGGGAAATATCCATTTTAATGAAAGAGAAGATAGAGAGAAGCAATCTTTTTAAAAAGTTCCATCAAAATCGGTTACGAAATGAGAAAGTTATGAAAGTTTGAAAAGTCTTAATTGACTTCCTCAAATTGGCAATGTTGCTTCAAAATGTCAGGTTTAGTAGTACACCTCTCAGTATGTTTTGTACACAAAATTTTATATTTTCTTCATTATCTCTAAAGATGCTGCTTGTCTTTTTGTGAACTCAACATATTTTGTGTCAAATACATTTTCCCATGATATATCTTGAGCTAAGAAGGAGAAAAGCTGCAACTTTTTTTTAAATTGCTTCTCTCTATCCTGTCTTTTCATTGAAAATGATGTTTTCCCCAGGGTTTCATTCTCCTTTACCCCTCTGCCTACAGGAACCAGTTGGTCTCTGTAATAAGTCTATGGGAATGAGAGATTTCAGTAGTCAACGGGTTAGCACCCTCCAGGCTCTCAAAATATGGTATCGTCTGCTAATAATAATAATAATAATAATAATAATAATAATAATAATAATAATAACGGTTGCTTATAAAGCGCTTTACAAGAATATACCAAAGCGCTACATTATCATTATTACCCCGGTCACTGGATTCAAGTATACCATCCCGCACATCACAGTGCACAATCTCCACTCCCTGGGGAGCATTCCAGCCAGTCGCCTTTTTACGGGCGCGCACATGCTAATCCAATCACATTGACCTTCGCATCCTACCGGGTACCCAATTAGCACCTGGGTGGAGAGTGGCAAATGTAGATTAATGTCTTGCCAAAGGACATTAGTGCCGGGCTGGGATTTGAACCGCGTACCTTGTGATCTTCAGTCCGCTGACTTATCCACTAGACCACAACACCTCTACTCAACACGATTAGATCAATTTACCAATCTGCTAAGAGGCAGAGGGGCATGAACTCTTATACTTTTCCATAGAGCTAACGCCTTTTCGGTTCTCAGCAGACGCTATGAGAAAGATGTATCTCCAGGGGTGTTCCTGTAGTGTAGATCTACAGTACTCAAACGATAGTTCTTACCTTGTTTGAGGTGATCTGTATGACAGTAGTCCTTCTGTTTTGGTCCTGTCCCAGATATTAGTCATAACGACCTTGATAGGTATTAGCCGAAATGACCATGCACAGCCACTGATGAGCACACTCATACACAATCAATTAATCATTCATAATATCCAGTAGACAAAACAAAGTGAACCAGACACATCAACACATAAACAGATGGACATTTTTTTTACATGTTAATTAACAGAAAGTCATACTGAATCAATCCACATACCAATCAATTTACCAATCAATCAATCAATTCAATAAGAAAAAAAATGACATGTGACCTGCTGGCTTGAACCATCAATAAGTTTTGTGAATTCTGTTTTGTTATTTTTTAGACTTGAGATTACAAGCTTTCCAATGATATACAACACTGTAAGTTATTCCAGTTTAATCATGTTGTACCAAGTGCAATCAATGAGATCTATTTAGAGAAATCACATTCTTTCCCATATGCCCTATGGTTGGATTCACAGTAGGTCACATTTATTCAATCATTCAATCAATCAATCAAACAATCATGTAAACATACAGACAAACAAACATACATACATACACACTAACAGATAGATAGACATACAAAGTTTGCATCAATTAGTAACTTTCAATACAGCACATTAAGTGAAATCATGAATGTTATTCGTGCACTTACTCTGTTTTTGTTCGTCTGCTTGATGCCAAGATGGGGAAGGCTCCTCTGGGACTGTAAAGAAAGGGAAAAGGAAAGAGTTAGAAAAATGAAAATTGAAATATCTTCCTCATTTCTAGAATATTCTTCTGATTATGCTGGAACAAAATTAATTGTCAGTTGGAATTTTACTGGCCTCCTTTATCCACAAAACAAAAGCTAATATATTTTAAAAACGCTGATTTTAAATAGATGGAACCTGTTTGTCAATAAAATAATTACAAACATGAACTTGAACAGATTCTGAAATCGGTGTATATGTCTAAAGAAGATAAATTGCCACATTTAAATAGAGGAGGATAGGGATCTCTATTAAAATTATATTTAAAAAGTATATTTTTGCTGCAGAATATTAGAATAGGGTAGAATAAAATATAAAAGACTAAACAGAATAGAATAGAACAGAACAGAACAGAACAGAACAGAATAGAATAGAATAGAATAGAATAGAATAGAATAGAATAGAATAGAATAGAATAGAATAGAATAGAATAGAATAGAATAGAATAGAATAGAATAGAATAGAATAGAATAGAATAGAATAGAACAGAAGTTACAGAACAGAATAAAATGGAATAAAATAGTAAGAGTAGAATAGGACAGAATTGAACAGATGAAATAGAGTTAACAGAACAAAACATATTTTCAAAGAATAAGAGATATGCTATGAAGTTACAAGCAGAAATTTATAAGCAGATAATATTCAATGATCAGACAATTAAGAGAAAAGTGATATAATGCTCATGAATAAAAACTGTCTACTATAATACTTGAGGTTGTCTACTAATGTTTCAGAAAGAGACACAAAATGGTTATTTGAGAAACACATGATTAGTCAAGAATCACAATGAAGAAAAAATGAAACTGCAATATTCCCATAATCATATAGCATACCCAGAGCTTCAGATTTCACTGCATGAAACTGCAAATCTACATGTACATAATACTTTAATCTTGGCAGAATATTTATTTACACAAAATGATGAAACAATGCATGCACATGCACAGTAGACACAAGTTAACAAGCAAGATACAGGCCGGGACAGTTTTGAAATGCATACATTTTGATGAGCAATGCATTAACTAGAGTCATGTGAACCAGTTCATATTAGAGCAGCTATTTCAAGGAGTGTGAAAACCTTCAAATTATTTTAAGTTCTTAACAAGTTGCAGAGATTTCATCTTGCCTCAGAGGAAAGAACTGGGTTAGGTTCATGGGAAATTAATTTATTTTAAACAAATGGCAATGACAAAACTACTAAAAATATTATAATTTCACTGTCTACTGATTATGTCATTTTTCAATTTGGATTTTAAAAAGATAAGTGATAAGAGCATAAAAGCAACAATCAAAAGAACAAAATATGAATTTAAAAAGTACAGTAAGAAAGAACAATCAAGAGAAAAAATAGGCAGAACATAAACTGGAAAATGTAAAAGGAAAGAAGGTTAAAATACTTCTTAGCTTATTAATATTTGATTGATAAGGCAATACCTACAGTGAAAATGACACAATATGTACAGGAATTTTCTTTATTTTTTTTTCGGGGGGGGGGGGGGTGTTGCCATTATTCAAAGTGCTATTAAATAATGTATAAAATAAATTAACTCAATACAGACTTTTAAGCAAATTAATGTGATAAATCCTCATACTTAGAAGATTTGACATCTCTTTGTTTCAACTAAGAATGGAAAATAGATAATGAGCTTCACAGTTTTAATCTGTGAGCTAATTTGAGTACAAATTTAAAATCCAGTTTAATTTCTTTGAAAACAATTGAACTATCAGTTCAGATAGTTACACTTTTAGACACAGTTTCTTGCATATATTATTTTAGAATACTGCTACAAAGAAGCGGCCAATGAACAGATGAGAGATCAATCATATTTTTTTGTCTGTGTTTTCTTTTTCTGACAAATAATTTGGCTTGTGCTCCTCTCCTACAGAGGGATTGGATTGTTGCCCATATAGTTTATAATTATTTTGTTGTTTTGCTCTTTGAAACATTTGAACATTGCTGAAATAACATTTTAAACAATATCCTGTTATTGTGTAATGCACATATATCTAACAATGTCCATATTCACTTTGAAATCTACTACCCTGGTTTTTTTTTTTACTTGGAAGCCAGTAAATGATGGTCACATCACTAAATGAACGAATCCCTGCCATGCAACAATTTACTTCACCTGTGTTGAGAGAGACAACAGTAAATTAATCTGGGACAGCATATGCATTGAAGGCGAGGATATGAACTCACAACTTTCTGATTGAAAAGTCAAGAATACTAACTACTATACCACAGACAAAATCAGAATTTCCAGAGTGATGTTATATATCACAAAGGTCATAGACTGAGTTTGAAATATAACTCCATAAGGGAAATTCTTAATTGGGAGGTGAATATATGCTATATTGAATGATGATAGGCATTCAATAGTTCTTATATAAAATTGAGGGTATTTGTGATATTATGCCTTGGATTTTTTTCTCGAGTCATCCCTCCCCATTAGTTTCATGTAGCCCTTCATTTTGAAATGCGCATCAACAATATGAAACAATATGATATTGGCAACATGAATATTTTGCCTGCTGAGAGTCAGGAGGGCATTAGCTTCTAGCGCAAGAGACTTTAGCGCCATTCTGACTTTGAGCAGACGATATCACACAAATGTTTTTCTCCTACAAGAGAAAAAACTACCTACCTGGACCTGTTTCTTACGAAGAGGGGGCTGCTTAGCATGTTGTGATTTGGATCGCTTTGGTTTCATGCGACCAACAAACATGAACAGAGCATGAGATGCCATCTTTCAGAGTTTTAATTCCAATACACTCAGATATAGAATGAGATCCAGCTCTGTTGTAGTTCGACAGAAGTAAGGGTGTAGTTCTTCTTAAATCTTGTTGTTATATTAGAGATGGTGCACTGTCCATTTATTAAAAGTAAGCTTGGTCGAGCACTTGTACAATTTCAATAACAGAAAGCGATAATACATCTAAGGAGGGTTTTAAAAGTTATCCAAGTTAGAAGCAAGGAGAAACGATCATACTTTCAGAGCATATAAAGATCCCCAGATGAGGATGAGAGATAATTAAATGGTATTAGCAAACAGGTGCATGTAATCTTTCTATGCAGGTAAGTAGATTTTAATAATGATGGCACTGCAATGATGTAGCTCTCCTTGTCATCAGTGGTCTATATATCTTGCAAAAAAAGATCCAAAATTAAGAGATGGAGAAGAAAATGTTAATATCACAAGAAGAAGAAACTTGATTGTCCATCTGGACGGTTTACAGTGAAGTTCAAAGCTGAAGACTTCTTCTCACTACAACACTAATTCCTTTAACGGAGTCCCCTGCAAAATGTGTAACTCCAGAAATAGATTTTAAGGCTTATAACTGATGCAGATTTCCTTAGATCCAGAGACAAAAAACAAAAATGTCCTGAAGAATGAGACTTTAGCTGTCACCCAAAGAGAAAGTAAGTTAAACTTCTAAATCATGGAATTTGAAATCTAAGATCCACAGAACAATGTTTATAGTTTTGTCTCCCCATCAAACCTTACAGAAATAGTCAAATAGCATCTAAGAATATGCCAAGAAATCCACTTTGCAGTATCCACAATGTTAGAATGATTAATTCAACAGTTGGCTAATAACACATGGCGAGACAGGAATAAGAGTTTCATAAGAAATCCACACTAATGTCATTAGTTCACTGAGGAAATGCATTAATGAAGCTTAAAAACAAAACAAGCTTTCTCTACGAAGATAAGAAACTGAGGGAGACCAAGTGTAGCACTGGTAAAGCATCTGTTGTGTTGGAATCATAACTGGAAAGTTTTTATTCCTAGGGATGTAAGTTCTGGTTTGAGCAGATGTTAACGTTGTCAGCAAGGCCAGGTTCTATGCGTAAGCAGCAGAGCGAAAAAAAAAACTATGTGTCACTGAGAAGCCCTTGAAGGAGCCTGACGTCCCCTCCTCGGTTGTTCTCGATCACTGCGAATCACCAATTCACGGGGACCCTCGCCACCCAGAGGTCGCCATGGCAACAGCAGAAGCTGACGAATTGAACTCTCTTGTCTGCTCTGTCTTCTGAGAGGATATCCCTACGCAAGCACAAGGGTGCTGGAGAGATAGAGAGGGGTGTAGGTCTGAACATGGCCTGAAGAAGGCTGGGGATACTGTAAGGTAGGCTTTCCTGGTGAAGGGGGAAAAACTTAGGAGGGTTGAAACCACATTTACCATGGGTTACAGTGGCAAGCCTTGCCTTGGCATGAGATTGGTATGCTCAAGTATGTTCAGACAAATTTGAAGGAACAACATTTATGAAATTATTTGTAAGGATAGTTCTTAGTCTTTCCCCACTTCTGTAATTCCTATTCTCACCCAAGTCTCTTCCTCTCCTTCTTTGGCTTAACTTTTTTTTTTCACTCCCTCTTACCGCCCCTTAATAAGCAATCAAACTATTGAACCCTTTACTCTCTCTCTCTCTTTCTCTATCCATAAGGAACAGCTTTTGTTTTACATTTTAGATGGTGAACAAACACCTCAAACTCATCAGGGAAGCATGAGCAGAAACTTCATTGTCTTTGCTACAACTCTGATCCACAATATATCTAAACTCTGGGTCTAATGAGTTTAGTGCTTTCCAACACACCGAACATGCTGTAACATACAGATACACAACTAATCAATTACTCCATTTACAGCACTCTACTAAAATAAGCCTCAAAGGGGAGTCTGAGCTATTAGACTATGAGATGGGAGTCTTGTACAAGACTACGCGGAGAAAGAGAGGGAGTGGGGAGGGGGGCTTTCCAGCCATCATCAGTAGCACACTGAAAGTTTGGGGTAGCATGATGAGGTCATTTCCTTTGGTAAGACTGAGGGTTAGAATCAAAGGAAAACGGGGATATCCAGTGTGATAGCTCTGCAATTTCCATGGGAAATGGAACTATTGGATCATCTCTCCAGACAGGGAGATAATCCAAAGGACTTACCGATCACCTGTGAGAATGGCTAATGATGATTACTTCTTAAAAATCTTTCAATCTGTTATTCCTGATAAAGGAACTACCCGGTTCCTGCAGACAATGAGTTAAAGAATCTATTGCTACTATATGGATGGCAAGGTGTATCTGAAGTTACTATTTGTAACTTTATGATGAAATATTCACCCAAAGTGTTTGGATTATCAAGGAAAACCAATAAAATAAACACTGGATGACATAATTCTATCAAAAACTAACATTCGTGAGTTTACAATGCACTCAGGAAACAAAGAAATACACAAGAGTTGAATCTCCTTTTTAACAAACTAACAATAACCTTTTTGCCTCAAATGTTATAAAATGACTTTCCAAGCAGGTGTTTAAAGATTTACTAGCAGCAGTACCCGTGGAAAAATTCCACGTGTGCTAGCCAGGGAAGTATGGATTGATTTTTGCGAACACATCTTCTTTGGAACAATGTTGAAATTATTACTGTTTTAAATTGTGGCTTATTAAAATTATATTGAATGGGATAAACATATTACAATGTTTTTGTTACCAAATAATCATATTCAAACTATATGTTTTCAAATGATAGGTTAATATGTGTACATGAATATCATGTATTTTTTTAATTAATAAGACAAATGCTTAATAATTATGGTTCTATGGGTAATGGTTTCTAAAAGAAATATTTTGTAATTTTTGTTTTTCATCTAAGTTAATTTTTAGTTTCTCTTGTATTTATCTTAGATTCTTTTAGTATTGTTTTATTAGTTCAAGTGAATAATACATGAAATATTAAGAGAAAAATAAGTTTAAGATTACAACATGTCATTCTTACTATAGAATATGTCACATGCTTTTTTTGAAAGGTAAAAGTCTGTTTGTTTGTTTTTTATTTGGTTTTGGGCTAAAATAATTTATCATTTTTATGTCTTATAGTGGTGATTATGTATAATACACTTTTGCTGATGAGAGAGATTGCATATCTACTGTTTTTATGTAGGAAATAACAATATAATTATTTCAAAACTTGTTTCCACGTGAAAATCACTGGCCATATAATACTGTGAAATTAATCTTATTTTATTTGAGCTAATGCCTTTTAACTTCCATGAAGATTGTTTTATGTTTGTGTGTTTATTGAAGCAAATTTTTCACCTGTCCTTTCCCACCCCGTTCTCACAATATCACCTAAGGAGAAACGTGAGCGAAGGTGCCTGATGCCTAAACATATGAAATTCTACCGTGCCATCCATTACATTTTTTTGTAATGAAACAGGATTTGCAAAAGTCATAATCCAATTTACTCACGTACCCCTGCAATATTTGAAACCCCAGATAAAATTGTGAATCCACCACTTAATAATAATCTGTGGACAATTATGGATGGTGAGTGCAGGCTCTATCCCCTTATCATGCCCCCTCCCCTCCCTTCACTCCAGCCAGTGGCGTATAGAAAGGTTCCACTTTCTTTGGGGGTGATTTCATTTTTTCTACAATGAACATAAAATGTTAATTAATGCCCACCCCCCCCCCCCCTCCGCTTTTTACGCCCATGAATCCAGTGATTACATTTTTTGTACAATAAAATAAAATTGATGCACTCACATATGCCCCATCAGTGGCGGATCCAGGGGGGGCCTGGCCCCCTCCCCTGGGGGAAAAAAAGACAGCCCAAAATGCTGATTTTTTTTTTGTTGCTTGTGAGAATAATGAGGGAAAACTGGAACCCATAAAATCTGGTAACCCCCCCCCCCCCCCCCCAATGAGCGACTTCTGGAGGGCTGGAGAAACAAAAAAAATTCTTGGAGGGCTGGCGAATTTTTTTTTTCACTTACACCCCCCCCCCCACCCCCCACCCCGCTGAGGGACTTTTGGAGGGCTGGCGAAAAAAAATTCATGGAGGGCTGGCCAATTTTTTTTTTCTCACTTACCCCCATCCCCCCCCCCCCCCCCCCCAGCTATCTATGAACATGACTCCAGTGATTTCATTCAAATTTTTCTACAATGAAGTTAATCATATCCCCCATCAACCACTGCACACCCCCCCCCCACCCCCACCCCGCTATCTATGCCCATGACTCCAGCATACTCTATTAATTCTTCAAAGGATTAACCGTTAACGCCCCTAGCACATGTTTGCCCCTGAAACTGAAAGAGTGAATATTGTGGCCAACTTTCATCAGCACTATTATTAACGAATTAAGCTTGATCTATAGTCTTGAGCCTTTTTCACACCGGGCCTGCGTAGAGTTGCGTTGTGCGGCGTACCGAGTACGTCAAAATTACGTGCAGGACCGGCGTAGTCCCTGCGTATGTTTTGCATAGGCTGCTGTACGGTGGCGTATGGTTGCGTACCCTGTGCATAGGCACCGCGTAGCGATGGCATATGCAATTGGTGTACCTCCGCGTAGGATTACGTATAACATGCGTATGGTTGCGTTCGAATACGTATAGGTCTGGCGTAAAGGGTACGTAGGTTTGCTTATGCTGAACCCACACTAAGTAAAAGTACACAACACTACGCCCTTCCTTACGTAACTCTACGGTAGTGTTGCGTAGACTTGCGTAAAACTGCGTACTTTCTGCGTGACGCGTCCAGTGCTCTTTAAACATGTTTAATTGTTTGCGTCCATCTCGCGTACCCCTTTGCGTCCCTCGGCGTATTTCCACGTAGGCTAACGGAGGCACTGCTTGGGGCAGAGTAAGCTCGGCATCGTCCGTACGCCACACTACGCAACTCTACGCAGGGCTGGTGTGAAAGCCCCTTTATTACGCGCAGGATCGGCGTAGGCTGGGGTATTGTTGCGTACCCTGTGCATAGGTACCGCGTACCTACAACATATGCAATTGGCGTACCTACGCATAGGATTGCGTATAACAGGCGTAGGGTTGCGTACGTATACGTAGGTCTGGCGTAAAGGGTACGTAAGTTTGCTTATGCTGAACCCACAATAAGCAAAAGTACGCAACACTATACGCCAGCCTCAAAGGATTTTTCGTCAGACTGGTGTATGATAGCGTACTATAGCGTAGGCATGGCGTACAGTAGCGTAGTGTTTTATACTTGCGTAAAAACTGCGTACTTTCTGCATGCAGTGGTCTACGACGAAAGTACGCAAAAAAATTAGACGTGTTAATTTTTGGGGTCCATCTCGCGTACCCCTTTTTGTCCCTCTGCGTATTGCCACATAGGCCAGCATAAGCTCAGTGTAGGCAATACGCCGCACTATGCAACTCTACGCAAGCCCGGTGTGAAAGCCCCTGCCCCCTTTAGGTCTATATAGTCATGATAGTCTACAGATCTACATAGACAGAAAAATCCGTCTGGTTTCAAAACACACATACTTTTTAAATAGACTCTGCTCTCACTGAGCAGATTCCGGAATTATTTTTTTAGAGTAATAAAATGGATGTAGAATCTACTCTAATATACGGTATGAACTATGATGAATTAAATATCATCAAATTAAAAAAAATGATGATATTCGACCTAAACTGTTTCCAGTCTTGAAATAAGCAACCCAGTGAGGAATTTACTGCTGTTTTAGAATTCAAATTGATGTAGAATCTACTCAGATATACGGTGAATTTATCATCAAATTCTAACTGTAGCATTAAAAAACAGAAGATAGTCAACTGCTTCCAATCTTGGAATAAGCAGCTCAGTATTTACTGCCGGACTCCTCCCCTCGAGTTCAGCCATGCAGCCATCCCAGCCTCAGAGAGCGGGCGCTGCCGTGACCGAACACGACAAATGACAAAGAGAAGAATTTCATGCAGATAAAATAGGACAAAGGAAGTCCATAAATACAGTTTCCAACAATTTGTTAGATCTAAAGAATGTCACTCACGTCCAAAATCAACCTTAGAATGTATTTGTAAGCTCGGGAAACCGTAGTCAACTCATGTTGAGTGCATGTGTGTACAGTACATACAAATTGCATGCATAATATGCATTGTCGCGTCGATCGCATGCATTGCATTGAAATTGCATCGCAGTACATGGGTGCTACTCCTATGGTGTACTTATCACAAAGTGTACTATGAAACAACGAAATACATACGTACACATATCACGGAGCTCTATCGAGGCTGGGACACTGTGGGACAACCCCCATGCCATCGTTATTTTCTTACGGGGGTGTTCCCCCCGGTAAGAGCAAGTTTAGCAAGATGGCTAACGCGAGTCGTCTAACACAGTCGCACAATGCAAGTTGATACTCCTCGTGCACAACGTTGTTCGTCACTTGCCATGCTGTGCCTGTGATGGGCCGTAGGGGAGGTTGCACGGCTGACGACACCGCCGTCGTACGAGGTATCCACACGGAAAGCAGCCGTTCCTTTGGCCTACCTGTCCTCCCAAATCCCCCAAATCACGTTTAGGGACGTCGACGTTGACGACGGGGTCGGCGTGGCACGCGGACTACGGGATACACGAACTGTGGAATTATGCCACCGATCCCGCGCCACGGCGAGGGCGGACACGGCGGGGGGAAAGAGTTTTTGCTTCCACAAAAAACGGCCTTTTACGGTTTTGAGTATTAATGTATAGATGCACAATTCAACCAGTTTTATTATTCAAAGTTAATTACGTTTCCTGACTTACCTGTAAATTTCAAACATAAATCAAGAGTCATGATACTAAAAATACTAAATTTGATACTCAAGTTTTCAAGTGAAGTTTGTCAAATCTAATGAAAATAAAGCAGTATATCTTCAAATGAGAGGGGAAAATTTATCCTCTTGTTAAATCATGAGGTTACAGACATAACACCTTCCAAATTGCTAGAAGAAAAGAGAAATTCTTAGTCATAATTGGGTGACAGGAATGGTAGCATTCTTGCCAACCAACAATTTACAAATTTAATTGACTTTGGTCCTTAAAATAGATCGCGACACTTGAAGGAACTGCCTTATTATTCTCAATTCTTTCCTAATCCCCATGTCTCATATATTTCCAATGCAAATCCATTACTGTCTATCAGAGGTGACCCAATTGCTAATTGATGGATTATGAAAATACTGGATATAAACCCCTCAAAAAAAGTTTGGAAACTCATGTTTGATTGATTTTATTTCTATTGGCATGGCATAATGATCGCTATGATTAGTATCATTAGAAAGTCTGTTTATTCCCCTTTAAAATGATACAATATTTGATATGATCAGAATAAGGGGCAGGGTCACAAGTGAAAAGATGCAAAATGCACTGGTAAAGGTGGGTTTTCACGGGGCACATCTGCGAAGGATGCGAATGTCGAAAAATGGCAAAGTCCAACATTCGGAGAAGATTTTCTCCAAATGTGTCACGAAAACGGAGAAGTAAACCATTCTTGCGCTGTTTGTGCATAGTTCTCGCAACGTATGTGCGAATCTCATGAATAGTGCGCTTGTATAGGCCAGATGTATATGGGACCAATTTGCTGCCAAACGTGCACCAAACGTCTGTGAGAACTTCGCACCAACTCCATGAGAATGTTGCGTGAGCGAAACCTTCACACAATGTTTGCAAGAGCATCGGTTTTTGTTCGTGTGTAGCTCGCGAATAGTTCAGGAATACTTTGCGACATTCGCAAATCAATCGTCGCGAAAGATAGGCAAATTAACAGAAGGCCTCAACGCGAAAGGCTCGCGTTTGCTTCTTCTGCGAAGTCACCTGTTCTCAAAAAGTATGCGACCAGTTCGTGAATAGTATTCGAGAAATAATAGGACAACTTCACTGCTTTCGCGAGACATACACGAGACATTCTCGAAACTATCAGAATCTGTTTGGGGTTTCACGAAGATTTCGCGAACATCAAGCATGTCGTGAGTAGGTATATGACGAAGCTTTTCAGACATTTTTGAGAACAAATCACAAGCAAATCACTCCCGGGATGCTTGAAACATTCGCAAGAAATATCAAACTTTTTGAAATTTCAGCCTAACTAAAAACGACTCCCCCCAGAACAATTGACGACGCTTCCGAATCCCCCGTGCATGTTTGGCGAACTTTTTTTGAGCCTAAAATACGAATGTTGGACTTTTTTTTTCCACATTCACATCCTTCGTGAATCGTTCGCTTCTCCGTGAAACCCACTGCACTGGTATTCACAGCACTCTCCTTTCTTTGATATAAGTGAGTGTGATTTGTGTAAATGACTGTGAGGATATTGGGGGCTATTGTTCCCAACTGGTCGATCATCCATGAACGCCAAATCCTAAAGAATCCTGAAAATGAAATTCATTCACTGTCTAAGTTTCAAACATGAAAATAAACATGAAAAAAATGAATTTTACCCTTGAAGTTTAAACAGAGATGAATTTATGTGAAATAAAGTGCAGTGCTTGCATGTTTGTTTGAGTGCTTGCATGCTTGTTCAACTTCATGCATGTTTGTTTCAGTGCAGTGTGTATGTTGCTCTGAAAGAGGATCATCTGAAAACACAACAGCCCTACACTCTTTAAAGAAAGAAGAATGCACAGCCCAACAAGAGCAGTACTTTTTGCAACTTTTCACTTTTGACTTTGCCCCTTATTATGATTTACGGCAAAATTCATGACTGCAAAATCATAACAAATGGGGTATCATTTTAAAGAGAAATGAACACAGTAATAATGATACTAAACATAGCAATGATTATCCCATGACAAGAGAGATATAATCGATCATACTTGAGTTTTCAAAACTTTTTTTTAAGGGGTTTATAAGAATAAGTGAAACTGCAATTGCAAGGATTTATATCAGCATTGATAAAGCTAGAATCTATTGCAGGAACATATGCATGCACTTCCAAATTTGTTATTCAGGTAAAGACATACATTCAAACCTATCTAAAAAGGCCACACAAGGGAAACAGAAAAAAAGGCCATTATATCTACAGTAGGTGTTATTTCTAGACAACTTCTACAATACATATTTCATCTTTAATAGAGGGAAACAGTAAAGTTAACCACAATTCCCCTATACAGGTGTCCATTATGATAGGATTGAAGAATTGAGATGGGCAACAAAGTCAAAAGTGGCAATAACATACAAGCAGAGAAAGGCAGGATTCTAGGACAACTACCCCCTGGACAACTACCCCCTAGGACAATTACCCCTCAGGACAACTACCCCACAGGACAACAACCCCCAGGATAACTACCCCAAGGACAATTACCCCCCAGGAAAAATTACCCCAATATTACCCCAATAACCCCCCCCCCCCCCCCCCCATCAGGACAACTACCCCCTGGACAATTACCCCCTGGACAACTACCCCAGAATCTGAGGGTAGTTGTCAGGGGGTAATTGTCCAGGGGGTAGTTGTCTGAGGGGTAGTTGTCCTGGGGGGTAATTGTCCTAGGGAGATAGTTGTCCAGGGGGTAGTTGTCCGGGGGATAGTTGTCTGGGGGGTAATTGTCCAGGGGTAGTTGTCCAAATACGAAAGGCAGATTTACTAATTTATACAAATGAAAGTAATACTAATCCTATATATTGTTGCATTTCACTCTGATGAATGTAAGACAAAAAGATTTAGTACTTCTGTATTTAACCCATCGACTATGGGAAATGGTTGTTTCTGTATTAAGCCTATGGGAATGAGAAAATTCAGTAGTCATTCGGTTAAATTATTTCTTTTATTTGTTGTACTAATCATCTCTTTCTTAATCCTATGTTATGATGTGTATCCCACTGAGTGAAAAAATTCCTACCTTTTTTTTCAATAGCTAAGAATATTTATTCTTTTGCCCCAAACCTCTGCAAAACTTAAATGAGCCTTACATCTATAGTAGAAGTGTCAGACATTCCAAAATTAAACAACTTTTATTAATTTCTTCAGCCCTTGCCAAATCTCCAATATGCCTATTTACTCGTCCTCCAATCCAAACATTCTAATAATACTCTCCTCAAATTACATCAATCGCAAAACATATCGGTGGTGCAATTTACTTGGTAAACTTTTGGAAACATTCCTTAAAGTGCCTTTCCCTCGGTCATGTGAGGGAGAATTTAAGTACATTACTTATCACCTCATCCAGCCTCCCTTAACTACTTTCCCCTCATTATCGCAGAAAAGTTACGGGAGGAACACCCCTGCATTTTTTCTCTTGTAATGAATTAAGCCTCGAGGTTGCCAATTTCAATCAAAACGTACATTTTTATATTGGGGCTCAATACAGCAAAGTCATGGCTAGACGTACACTGTACCTCTATAGATGACAGTCAAGATATGCGGCTGCATTCCCAGTGAAAATTAATTTCGGATGAGGTAAAGACTCAAGCAATATTTGTATTATCTCACTTTGAGTCTTTGTTTATGTAATGTCTTCCTTACACTTTCTTTCTCTAGCTTTGTCTAACCTTCTGTCTCAATCTTTCCTCGAATAGTGATTTATTTTGGTAACAAAAAAATAGATAAAAATAATTATAACAATGTAAAGGATAGTGCATTCTTGTACAGCACTAATGTCTGTCTCACAGTGATGTACACACATGGAGTATCAGGATCATCATCCTAGTTGTGTTTCTTTAAAAATATGTCTCTCTCTCTATCTCTGTACCCGCCCCCCCCCCTCTTTCTCTCTCTCTCTTCATTTTCTTCTTCTACTGTACCCTATCCACATTCTCATCTTCTTTCAAGAGATACACACCCTTTTGTCTTCCTAACCTCTTTCAGAAGTAGGTCTGTTGGGTGAAGGGGGCACTGAGCCTCAGGAAGATTGTTTGTTTATATTTGCCAATTTGACGTCTGAAGGACCGACACGCTCCCCCCAACAAGCCTGACCGATTCGCAGGAAGTACCGTTCCATCAGATAGCAATCCCTATCCTACTTCACGTCACCCTCATCTCCACTTAACTTACTTTTAGAATGCTCATGAATAAAATTTGGGGCTGGAATCAGCTTTAAAAAAACAAATTATAAAAGCATATTATCTTCCATTCATATTGATACAAAACTGAACTAGATCCCATTCAAAATTGCTCATGGATTAGCAAAATTAGTAGCATACAATGTTCCAACTACATTTGTATATTCAAATTAAGAAACGCATTGAAATCTGCATGTATGAGTTTTGTTCCGAATATTGGCACATATCATTATAATTATTGTTTATTAATATGTATATATTCATCTCAAATGCTAACTCATTATTAAACCATTTTATAATTTAACCATAAACTTATACTTTTACAACTACATTACCCCACCTGAGATGACACAATTCACTGAAGACTATAAAGACCGAGTTTGATAAGGGTACAACTCATTAGAAACGTATGATCTGGAAAAAATGTTTTTTCAATCTACACATTCTTGGTTAAATATTCAAAATTATGAATAATTCTATCTAGTTTGAACAGAGCCATGAGCGTCATAGTGTTGTGGATCAATGAGCTTCGTTAAAAGGCAAATATTACCGGCATGCGCTAAACCGATTTCACAAATTAATTTATTGACAGTGTGAATGAGGTCCTTGTGGTCTAGTAGCCACACCCCCATTCACATTTGGTAACTCATCACACGCTTCATCAATGAGCTTTATAAAATTCAAATATTACCGGCATGCGCTAAACCGATTTCAGAAATTAATTTATTGACAGTGTGAATGGGGTCCTTGTGGTCTAGTAACCACACCCCCATTCACATTTGGTAACTCATCACACGTTCTTAACTATCAATCAAGTCTGACAGACTACCAACCAGAAAACGTGACGTGGGTTACTAAATTTTTGTTCGCCTACCAATGTTCTCTAAAATCTAAATGATTTGAAATTGAAATTGACAGTGTACCTCAGGAATGTAAGTGGGAAAGTTCATTTTCGAGTTCATGTCATTCTTTCTACAGAAAGTGTGATCCAACATTTACTCATGTGACATTTGTTTTGGGCCTTATTTCATCAAGGAAGCAGGTCTAGTCTAATTGGTTTTGGCTATTAGTATATAGGGTTAGGGTTAGGGTTAAGTATAGTTTGAAAATCGTTATAAAGAATACTGTTATGACAAACTCTCGATATAACAAGGTTATTTTACTGGCTCCACGTCTCTGGTTTCTTTTGTTTTTAAACCTGATATAACAAGGTTTTGATATAACAAAGTAATCTCTGTGGTCCCAAGGAGTTTGTTATAACGAGGTTCAACTGTATTTATTTACTTATTTTTCAGTTTTCTGTATTCAAGGTAGCCTCTTAAAGGTACTTCATCCCTTTTGCAGACTTACCCAAAATTCTGCAAAACTTTCCTCAGGTTCAGTAGACATCCTGTAGATAATGTCTATGAAATTTCAATTAAGGTCACAAGTTCTATAACTCCTTTGTAAGAAATTAAAATCTTGCTTTTGTCACAGAGGGAGCTATTCATAAATCAATGCAAGTACATGTACTAGTAACAGTTCAAAGATAATTTTAAAAAGTACTTGATTTTTTTTTTAGTAACAAAAAATAAAGAGTTACCAGATTGTTGTTATTACTTGCTTTAAAGCAAATTATAATCCATTTCACATCCGCAAAAGTTTTCCAAATATAATTCTTTTGTAATTTTTATCGCATACTCACACAACTTCAAAATTTAGAGATGCATAAGTCCAAGTATAGCAACTCCACTGCAGAAGCCAAAAATTTGCAAATAAGGACAGCACACATTTGGTTTGGTCAAAATGCAAAATTTAACACAAAAATATCAAAAATACATGTTTATTCTGCTTTGCTTTTTTCTTCCTACTAACAACCAATGTCTTCTTTGAGAAATACTATTCTCATCATTATGATTCATATTTAAGGACAATATCATTCAAAAATAATCATAATTCCATTCATGAACAAAAGATTCACTCGACGTCAAACCCAGAAAAATGTTGGGACTAAAATGAGAACTTTCCTTGTCACCTCACTCAACGACACCTGACTCAGATATGGAACATGAGCCGCAGACATAACGCTACGATGAGATACCTTTCGTCCCAACGACAGATTCAATTCTAGAATGTTATCAGACGGAAAGGACTCATTCAAATCTTTCAGAAAGCAGCTAAGAATATTTCCGATGCCATGTTTCTTGTGAGTCATCCAGCTGACCACAAGATTATGACAAAAACAAAATTGTTGTGGTATTTCTTTGTTTTCTTTTCATGGGTTTACTGCTTGAGATTTCATTGTTTGTTGTGAATCGTACATCCTTTTGAAGGAAGCATATCATATATTTCAGGATGTTTAGTCAACAGATATTCTATCTGTATCATCTCCTCTACAGTCCTTCATGCCATAACATGACTACATGATCTAATGTGATAAAAGATGATTCGAGATGGAAATGAAAAATTTCCCAATATGATGAAAAGATTCCTACAGTTTTGATCATGGCCAAGTGTTCACTATTTTATACAGATTTGAAAAGGCTGTGAGAAAGATGAGATAATGCAGAAACAACAAAGGACTCAGCAAGCTAGACTTAATGGACTTTCTAAATGGACTGAAAATGTGCCAAGTATCGTTCTTGTTTCTTGTTATTTTTTTTCCAGTCTTGTTTGTGTTTATTGCCTATTTTTTTGTTGTCTTTCATTACAATGTCGTATAGGAGTCCATAGGATTATATAGGATATAGGATAGGATATAGGATAGGATATAGTCCCCCCCCCCCCCCTCACAAATACCAACTAAAAATATTTAAAAGGCGAGAGAGAAAAAGCAGGGGTCAGTGAGAGAAAAAAGCCTAAAAAGACGCTAAGAGCCAATATCTTTCACTCCAATATTTGCTAAAAAGTCAAAGCTTTTGCCAACTCCCCCCCCCCCCCCTGCACCCACCCGTTACAAAAACGTCAATTCTTTCGCGCTTCGCATCCACCCCCCCCCCCCCCCCCCCCCCCCCCCCCCCCCCCCCGCGGAGCACACTTTGCGAGCTCATCAGTATTTTATTGTAATTATACAAATGCAGACAGATTAATCACGCTACATTTATACTGCAGTAACGTTTCAACAAAAATGTAATTTGAGGATCAAGTGCAACACCAAAATGCTCTCAGCTGGTCTAATATTGCATTCTAAGCCCATTTGACGTCTGCTTCTGAAATCTTATATCATTATTGGTACATTTAACCTTGTCCTCTCTTCTTGCATTTCTTACCACAAATTTCATCATGTTACGTCCCTAGCAACCGCCGTGTGATTCACTGTTGACGACTCCAAAATAGTTCTGCTTTCTGATCTTTCTTCAATTTGGGTGAACATTTGATGACATACTTGAGCAAACTTTTGTTTGAATTTCTATGTCTCACTGCGATCTGACTCACGATCTCTAGTTGTTATGCATTCAGTGTGAATCCTTGAGTAGAAGTTCTTTAAATTTTCATTCCGACAAACTTTTAAGAATCAATGTAACACTTTCAGAGCCTTACGAGCAGGTTTAAACTGCCCAAAAAATTGTAGCCTGTACCAGTGTTGTAGTCGAGTCCACGGATCCCACGACCAAGACCAATAGGAAAACTTATTTACGTTCATTTCACACTAGATCTTGGGTTGGGACCAAGACCAAGACACCCAAAATACAAGACCGAGATTAGTCTTGACCCAATCACTGGTGTGTACAGTCCTACCAAGTTTCCAAGCGTGTATCACATGCAAGAATTAGCCTGTCAAGTTTTGAACTACGGTCAGTCAAGATGTGAACTATCACGGTTCCATTTTCATTGTTCACCATGATACATGTTTCATGATATCTAACTTAATCATTCTTGGAAGTATTTGGAATTTCAAGAAGAAAAACAAGCTTTCTTCTGAAAAACTGAGATACAACAACAATTTTGGATGATGTGATTAAGTACCTACAACACGGAAAGGGTGAGATTTCTTTCATTTACAGCCTCTTCGCGGGGATACTCATTTTTACGAAAGGTTTGTTTTTCCAAACGTTCACAATTCAGAAGGTTAATAATTCCGAAACACAAATTTCCCATAGCAGGGGTTTCATAATTTCTGAAAATGAAATAGGGTCATAATTTCGAAAATGAAAAAGGGTTCAGAATTCCAAAGGTTCAGAATTCCAAAAATGCAATTGAGCCTGACATAACTTTTCAGAATTAAGAACCTTCGGAAATATCAACCCTTTTTCATTTTCGGAATTATGAACCCTATTCCATTTTCGGAATTACCAACTGTCGAAGTAACGAACCTTCCGAATAATGAACCTTCAGAATTACGAACCTTTGGAAAAAAGACATGTAACCCCTTATCACACACAAAGTTCTTTGAACCTGGATTACAAATAAAAATTATATGGAAGAACAATCAAGATCAAAGCAAAATAAGCATAGGACAATTACATTTATGCTAACAAATTTGTTTACAAAACTGTGCTACATTTTGAAAAACTGTATGTGGAACTTCTGCAAAGTCTTGTGACTTATCAAATTGAAATGATGTATAATTTTGCTTTATTTTCATCAACATCGCAAAAAGCCAAAAAATTTTGTGTCTAAAATACTACATTCCTTACTCTTAACTGCCCAGTCTCTATTTTTGGTATCTTTAAGTTCTTTTTATTCTATGATACTGTCTATACTTCCTTCCTCCAAATTTTGCATTATTTATTAACTCCTACCCCTGATTTCCTTTCCTTTTTTGTACATTTCTACTCCTCTCCTCCCCTCCCCTTTTATACTTCTATATATGCCTTGCTCACATCTTTCTTAATTGCTGTTTCATAGTAGATTTTATTTTATTTCATCTCTTTTCTTTATTTTTCTATCTAAATTTTGAAGTACATCAAATTCTCAACATTTGGAAAAAATTGCTTACATGTACAATGGATGAGAAATAAAACTATGATGAAACAGTCATACAAATCGTACCTAAAATATGCCCAGTGCTGATACTTGTTGAAGACATTATTTAGTAAAAAATTATTACAGGACTGTGACGTCAGTCTCACTGGACAGATTTCAATCAGATATCCAGCAAATCTGAAACTAACTTGTATCATTAAATTCATCATGACAGCTCAAAAAAATGTTTTATGGTGGTGAATACGAAAGTACCCTCTCCCTCGACAAAAATGAATTGTAGGCCTATCTCTCATGAGAAAACAGATTGGCAAGATAGTATCAGAAATCTCCCATGTTATCTTACCCCCTTACTTTCTTCAATGTTTAATAGTGATGCTGACAATGATCGCAAAAATCATCAATTATAACAAAAATTGGCATATACAGTTCCCCTTTGCCCGCAGCATGTTTGTGAAATTTAGACTTTGCTGTATGTCATTTTCTAGCTCAAAGTGATGATTCCTACTATCTCTTTTTCTATTTTTTTTTTCTTCAGGTTTACTCATTTAAGATGATCTGGAGATTCCCATTTTATATTCTCCCTTCAGACTTGGATGACAATGCTGACGTATACAGGGGATATCATTACCATCATCCAGGCTTCATAAACGTCACATCTGATTCCAACTTTAAGAGACTCCATCCCTCAGAATCATCTAAACTGGAGATTCTCCCTGGGACCCCACTGGCAAACTGAAAATTACACTCTTGGGCACAGGCGTAGCCAGGATTTTTCAATGGGGGGGGGGGGGCAGACGTGAAGGATCCAACCGCGTATACGTAGCCAGGATTTCATTTTAGGGGTAGTTCAAAGTCCGGACTGCTTTTCAGTTATTTGGACGCAATACTGCACTGTATGTAACAGGGGTGGGTGAAGGTAGGGGGGAGTTTCCCCCTTCCCACTCGAAGCGCGAAAGCTCTGATATTTTATAGCAAATTTGAGAGAAAGATAACGGCTCGTAGCACCTAGGCAGAAAGTAAGTTCGACGCCCGGGCAGCTTTTCAATTATTTGGATGCAATACTGCATTGTATACAGGGGTGAGTGCAGGGAGGGGGGGGGGTTCCCCCTCCCCGCGCAAAGCGCGAAAGCTCTTAAGTTTTATTTCAAATTTGAGAGAAATGGCTCATAGCACCTTTTTTTAGGCGGAAAGTTAGTTCGACACCCGGGCTGCTTTTCAATTATTTGGACGCATTATACTGCACTGTATGTAATGGGTGGGTGCAGTGAGGGGGGAGTTTCCCCCTTCCCGTGCGAAGCGCAAAAACTTTGACTTTTTAGCAAATTCTGAGAGAAAGATAACGGCTTGTGGCGCCTTTTTAGGTTTTTTTCTCTCACTTCCCCCGCTTTTTCACTCTCGCTTTTTTTTTTCTTTTTAGGGGCTGAATAGGGGGGCCCCCCTGGCTACACAAATGCTCTTGGGTGTTGCAATTAGGGGTCCAGTGGTGTCACTGCATATTGACTTTGTGTATGCTTGATAGTTAGCAACTTCATGTTTCAAAAAGGTCATAAATTTTTAAGATGCTTACAAATATGTGAATGTATATATATTTCTATGAAAATAGGGTACTTTTTATGAATGTGTACTCCATAAGCAAGAAATAAGATTATATTTAAAGCCCATTTTGTATCTATTTTAAATTCTTAAAAAGGATCATATTTGTCGAAAATGTTCTTGAAGGTATGCAAAACATGAGGTCATCTTGGACTCCTGTAACAATCATGTGCTATATGTACACCTTTGAATAAACTGTCAGGGATTGGGGGATGCAATCACTGAATGCCACAAAGGCACTCAAATCCTGCAATCTGAGTGTGGTCCAGGGAGCAGCATCCCCTTAAGCTTCTAGATTTAAGAGTTTCTCAAGCTATTTTCACATGTATGTTCGATTCATTTTATTAAAGAACCAAATTCTGTCACTTCATATGTGCCTTTTCTCATAAAAACAAAACTTTGCAGGAGAAAATTCCAACTTAAGCAGGAGAACAGATTTTGGAAGATTCAGGGAAAATGGCCCCAAAATGGGAGATTTCTTGCCTAAAGTGAAAGAGTTGGAGGCACTGAAATTTCCTTCATCACAGATCTCTGAATGTTGATTCACCAGCACACCTAGTGATCTATTAAATATTAATTAATCTATACTCACTGATGGCTACATCTTTTTCATTCCCTATTTGTAGTTCTCCATTTACATACTGTTTTATCTACATTGGCAATCACACATCAATAAAATTAGAAACATGAAATTGTTTTACTTTTTTCTACTATAAATCTAAACCCGGTGTTAGATTTCAGCTGGGTCATAGTAACTTTTAAAAAAGTCAGCTTGGTTCAAGTTGCATTTAACCTATCAACTGTATAGATATCTGTCTAGGTTGACTTGAACCTAGCTTTAACCCAGCAATGGGGTTGACTTTCTAGAAGAATACCTTTGTCTATAGATATCTAGGTATCTTCACAGAACTTTTGTTATCATAAATATATTAGCCACTTCTAACTATCTCATAACTTTTTAGCAGGATCATTATCTCCGGCTTTTAATCTATAGTGATGGCAATTCTAAATTAAATTGACGGATTGCTGGTTTCTGTTATTTCTTCTTAATCCTCAGAGTATTGGTTAAGAAAAATGATTCATTGAATGAGGCATAAATGGCCTTTCTTCTTCCTCTTACAGTGCCCTGGTATTATGTTTACTGGTTTTTCATGTCAATGGATTTAATCCTGCTGTCCTTTGATTGATTTATTCACAGATGTCATCAACTAGATTATAAGAATCCACCCCTTTTCCTTACATAATTGAAGACACATTTTGAATTTGTCAAACGTGTCTAGCAATTTTTTTTTGTTTTACCGCTCGATGTCTGCTCTGTATCACACTTTCTCCCCTTTAGCTCTTTATCTTGAATCTCTCAATATCACTCTCTATCTCTTTCTCCCTAGATATGTTTCCATCTCTCTTCTTTATCCTAGTCTTTATGTCTCTCTCTCTCTCCCCCTCTTTCTCTCTATCTCTCTCATCGTCATCTTCATATTCCTCCAAATCGTCACTTTGCCGTTTCTCTTTCTGAAACATTTACCCATTTTAATTTTCTTTCTTCTTCCCTCACTCATTTTCTCCACCTCTCTTGCTACGATCCCTTACTTTATTTGTCCACATAATTAACATTTTCATACGAATCTTTCTCTGTTTACTTTGATAGTTATCATTCAAGCTAATTGCCTATGAATGTCTCTGATCTCATACCAATTTGTTTTATTCTATATCAGGTAACTGTTGATTAGGAAACCTAATGTTGTGTCTCCATGGCAACCTGACAAATTTTTCCTGGCTTTATTATCAGATATAGGACTATGGGTAGCACTGCAATTGGGTTTTAGGTTAGGTTTAGGGTGCCAGTCCGGGTCATAGGAATATTATTCAGTCTAGGGTTGAAGTCAAGAATTCGGTTAGTGAAGGATATTGACCTCAAAGCTCTGGAGAACGTGTCCTAGAACCTATCATATGTGTACATATGAATTTGGTATCATTGATACTACATTTATGCTAAATGATCCCTTCTTCCAACAGCAACCCACTTTTCCTTTCATTATTCAAGGGTTGGCCCATACCAAAAAAATCAGAGTATATTAGGCCATAAGTTATCAATCCCTAAAGAGGTTTTCTTGAGTTTAATACAGCAACAAGCTTTCCTGCCTTTGAAAATGATTAATCATGATTTACAATTCCGTCCTGTCAGAATCAGGAAGAGAACATTCAGAACATTCAGAGATCAGAATCAAGGAATTCACAAACCACATTACAAAGAGAAAGTATGTAACCGATTATGCAGGATTTTGAAATGGGGGTGGTCTTGCTCTCATAAAGGATGCAATGGGGGGGGGGGGACACTTTTTCGACTGAGGTCAATTTCTAACTCTAGTCAAAGTCCCAATCTTCATCTCTGGACCCAACACTACACCTAACCCTAGCCTCTAATAAGTAACCATGCAGTTAAACCCAAATGAGACTGAACTTCAACCTTGGACAAAACACTTTATTTAACACTTAACTCGAAAACTAACTTAAACCCAATCAAGCCCCAATCCTTAACCCTACAAACTTGACAAAATAAACCTGTCACAAATGTCAGAACACCTACTTTTCCACTTTTCCCCCTTTCTCACTCCTTCTGGGAGATTTTGGCGGGTGACTGCCCTCATCTCCCCTAGGCCATGAGAGGAAAAGTACGACTCCTAGACTCCTAGACTCCTAGACTTGAAACAGTAATCTCAAAACATTTGGGGCCCCCGTTCAAGCAACATTACTTACACCTTAAAGATAGTCTTACAATTTGATAATGACGAATAATCAAAATTACATATCCAACAAAATTGTTGAAGACTACAAGAAGATGACTTCATCTGCTGGGAGCCAAAAGGATCTCACTTTAGGGAAAATGATGGCAGATAAGGCCTTTCTCACTCTTAACAGAAAAATCAGCCAAAAACATTGAATGGAAGGTATACATGTACATGTATGATAGTTAAATAATGAGCAAAAACAGACAAAGTAATCTGCTTAATTAATCCTTATCACATATTCCCAGTTGTGCATATCCGTGTTGGTGCTGTTCAGTCAATGACTTTCAGCAAGGTTTTAATTCATTGGTTTGCATTATGATAGTTCAAAGATATGACTTTGGAACAGTCTCTCATTACCATACCTTAAGATCACCTTTAACGTCTGATAATCAAAACAAGAGAAGAAAGGCCAATCATGCTCATCACTTTCATAACTCTTCTTCTAATCCACACAGGCAACAATCTTTCAGAAGGCCAAAGCTTCGTTCACATCTGGTTTCCTCCTTCCATTAAAACTCAGATCTTGGCAGACAAAGGGCAAGATGGGCTGAGATTATTATCCAATTTGCGGGCCAGCCGAGGAGATATCATAGCCTACATTATAATACCTGGTGATTCACCAACAAAAACACTCACACATGCGGGCAATTAGGCGGAAAAAATGATAGGAAGAAAGACGAAAGAAAACCTTGGAGGAACAAGAAAATCGCTGATCATTTTTTGTTGGGTTTTCAATGGAGAGGGGGAAGGGTATTCTCAACAAAGTGACCCCTTCCTCCAACAGATCGCCCTTGCTTCAAGGAGAACAGTAGATAAATCTATAAGGGCACTGACCTGTAGATATGAACTGTGAAGAACTTTGTGGCATTGTTTCTTCTCTTCTCTTATCTCCCTAGCTCAGCTCTGTCTACAACTCTGAACTTTCTGACTGTGGATCTGTCTGACTCTCTCCTCTGTCAAACCCTCCATTTCACTATATCTCTTTGTTCCAATTCATCTTTTATTTTCAATTTCTATTACTCAAATCCACATGCTTTGTTATCTTCGTTAATTCTCTTTCACTAGCTTTTCTCACTTTTCTATTTTTCTTCATTTTTTCACTTCCTTCATTTGTCATTTCCATTTCTCTTCCTCTCTTTAACTTCTCTCCATACCTCCTTCCCTCTTTTAATCTCTCCCTCTCTATATATTCTCTATTTATTCATTTGTATGCATATATATATATTTCTTTATCTCCTTCCCTAAGATAACCATCATTAACAAGTTTTGAGCCCCTCCTCCTCCAAAAGAAAGCATTATAACTCTTTAACTTCACTCCCTGCCCCTTTCCCTTTCTACTAAATGTATCTCTTGCTTTCCTTGTCTATTCTCCATTTTACATTTTTCTTTTTGGTATGCTTTTTTTCTCTATCTTTTTCCCTAACATAAACTACTTGGGCAAGCAAGAAGGCAAGTTTTGAGCCCAACCCTTGCCCTCCCCCTTCCTCTAACTCCCCCTCCTCAAAAATGCATAATGATTCAATAATATCATCTATTACATGTAGGTGAGGCTGATTTCTTGTTTGTACCTTAATTCTGAGATTGATCATGCTACGTGCCGCAGGTGGTTTCTGTCAGTGACAAGAATAATTAGAGTGAATTGAGCTAGGGTGTGGCTCCTTGATCACATGTATAGGTGTGGATGAATCTACAGGTGGCTCATATACAGACAGGTTGTTTTTCCCTCTTCTTTCCTCTCTCTATCACTATCCTTTCTTCTCCCTCTCTCTTTCTTTCTTGCTCATCCTCTCACTCTCTATCTCTCTCTATCTCTCTCACTCTCTATCTCTCTCTATCTCTCACTCTCTTTCTCCCTTCCTTACTCTCCCTTTCTCTTGTACCTGCACCCATTTCTATCACTATCTCACACTTTAATTATCTACATTCATGTCTTGCAATTTTTCTCTGTCTTTCTCTTTCTCTCCATCTTCTTTCCATCTTTTACATGAAGGTGAAATAGAGGAAGGCCGTATACCCTCACTTTTTAAGGATCTGAACTACAGGTGACTCATACAGAGACCAGTTGATTCTGTTCGTCGGTACCTCTCACACTCTCTCCTTATATCTCCAGTCCGGTC
Organism: Heliocidaris tuberculata; assembly: GCA_025618425.1. Lineage (NCBI taxonomy): Eukaryota > Metazoa > Echinodermata > Echinoidea > Camarodonta > Echinometridae > Heliocidaris > Heliocidaris tuberculata. Next base: position 23,451,331 of record CM046851.1, on the reverse strand, counting down.
TTGCAGGGTGGCATATTCAACCAATCACAGAGCTAGGATTCTACAATCTAGACAATTTCAAGGGTTTATTTTGTACAAGTTGACTCAAACAATGTAACAAACATGCAGCCCTACTCCTAAGTTGTTCTCAAGTTTACCAATAGATGGCACCATAGCATCAGAGTTCCCAGACAAGGTTGATTGTGTAATACTGACACTTTTCTCAATTCACCATATGAAATGCGATGAAATCATCTTGCCTGCTGTGCCACTAAGACCCAATCCAGCATTCTAAAAGGACTCATCTGAAGCACTATAATGGTCCCTCTTTCTGCACAAATTAAAAACACTGTTTGAATACCATATCATCTGTTTGGAGCAAGAAGGGGCATTAAGTCTATAATTTATTACAGAGTTAAAACACCCTTCTGGCTCCCTTCTGGCTCTAAACAAATGATAAGATTATAGATTTCATGTGATTATTTCCCAGCCATTACATCATCTATGATTCAGTCTAAAAGGGGAATAACCATTTTCCACACCTATTTAGAGGGCTGTGTCCATACAACCTGGTTCACACACTGTTGCCAGTACACCAACAGATGGCACTGTAGCATCAGAACTTCCACACAAATTGAGTAACACTGGCACTCTTCGAACATGTACCATATCAAATGAAGCGAAATCACCACAGAGCTTGCTACCCTTGATTTCTTTGTCAAATGACCTATCTTGCCTACAGCACGAGAGGGCACTAGAATAAACTTGTACTGAGTTTCTGTCAGAGAGGCAGAATCCCACAAGTCACAGTTGCGCACCCCTATTAAATATTTCTTAAAACATAAGTTGCTTTTTTAAAGGGCAATCCAACCTTTGTAATAATATGATTTGTGTGAAAGCAGAAAAATAAGAAAAACAGGATGGTGAAAGTTTGAAAGAAATCGGACAAGGACTAAGAAAGTTATGAATGTTTGAAAATGAGATCACTACATCTATGCGAATCTCAAATTGGCAATTTGGTGAGTCAATTGTGACATTTTTGTGGACAACTCTCCCATTTGTCGTACACAAAAATATCATTAATTTGCGGTTTTCTTCAAGGCGCTTTTACCCTTGGGGCTGTACTCAAAATATATTGGAGATAGCATATTGTTATAGGTCTTCATGAACGAAAAGATCCTACTGAGTAATGCATTTTGAAAAAAAAGTGACACTTTAGTCATTTTGTGTGTTAGAGCAAATGGGGGAGTTGTCCACAGCTACATCACAGTGACATTACCTATTCGGCCAATTTGAAATTCCCATAAGCATAGTGATTACAACTTTCAAAAATTCATAACTTTCTTATTGCTTGTCCGATTTCGTTCAAACTTTCACCAATCTGCTTCTCTGAGTTTTCCTCTTTCTTTCAAAGCAACTTGCCATTAAGGTTGGATTTCCCTTTAAAACTGAATCAATCTCATCATTCATGCACTGCTGAAAAGACATCAATGACACTTTGGTGGTTAACCATATGGACTTCCTTTTTAAAAATTTTGTTTCTACTTTGCATTGAAATCTCCCAGACTGTCAGCGTAAGTGAAGTCATATTTCAGTTTTCATACAAATTTATGGTATGTTTTCATACATGAATGATATTCTAAAGAAAATGGAATACATCTGTGTATGACAAAATCTTCATGTTCATTCCTCCTTTATGACCTATAATTCTCATGAAAGAATCTCAAATTTGTGACACAAGAAGCATGACATCAATATCTGCATCTTGTTTATATAATTTCATGTCCAACATGGTATGTGTCACTGAAGGTCTCCCTACTTTTGCTAAATCATTTTCATAACTCTCACAAAGGCTATGGTGACTTAGCAATATCTTAATCAAACATACGCCCCTCCACTCCTCCATTATGAAAATCAAACAAACTACATACATGTTTCTACAACCTTCCCTGTACTAAACCCAAGAGGGCACTATATCACCAGTGCCGTACTACATGCAGCTCTCGACACAGGGGTCCAGGAAGTTGTCTGCTCCATTTAGGAAGGAAATGATTGGAGCTTGATAGGCCATAGTTCCTCTTACCTTGCTGCTTAATTTGAGAGAGACATCAAATTTTGATTTTCATTCCAGCAGAATACACATACACAGAAGGAAAAGCAAGCTGGAAAGGTTAATCTGCGGTTAGAATTAAATTCTATTTTGTCTTGTGCCCTTCATAGCAAATTGAGAAGTTAGCTTCTCCTGAAATCTCCCCACTCCCCTCATTAAAAAGAAATCAGAATAAGAATGTCTAATTTTCATCTGGACTGACAACCATCAAGTGACCATGTCAAGTGGACTAGGAAAAACTCTCTAAAACTTCCTGCCACTACAGCCAGAAAACCACAAGATCTCTAGGACTTAAAAAGAGATATCCAAGTAGAACCAACAGCCCACAAGACCGACAGCCCTTGAGACTGACATATCAGTCTTAGGGGCTGTCGCCCTTGTGCATCCTCAGGTAACTTTGCAGAAGGCTCACAGGCATTATCGGTATCATGGGCTGTCGGTGTTGTGGGTCGTCATTCTTGTACAAAGATCACCATCGGTCTCATGGACTGTAGCCAACTTAAATCTGTGCGCCAAAGCCCATTTTTGTAGTGAGTAGGAAAAGTGCAGCAACACAAAAAGAAGAAGATGGGTGGGGCCTTTGATTTTTCGATTGAAAGGGCTTACTCTCAGTTGATGCCCACATGTTAGCACCATCATCCCTTACCACTAGACCATACCTTTCCTACTACATATGAATGTAACTGGTATTAGTCACAAACCTAGTCAAACCCTTAAAATTTATACTCCAGGACCCCGTTTCATAAAACTTGTTTATAAATAACAAAATACAATAATTGTTATAAGCTCCTGGAATTTCTTGATTCTGACTGGCTGAGAGCAAATTTGTCACAGAAATGGGGCAGTTGTTGTTAATAACAAGTTTTATGAAATGGGGCCCATTACTAGTATGAGACATCAACATACAGTGGTTCATACTCTCGACTTACTATACGGAGGTTGCAGGTTCAAGTCCGGTCTTGGTGTCTGCGAGTTCAAGACAGTTTGCCAGTAGTTGTCTCTCTCAACCAAAGGTGTAGTAAATGGGTACTAGATGAGATGTAAAATTCCTAGGGATTCACTCTGTCTGCTGATTGCCCCAGGAGCTATTCCAGGGCAACATCCTTTAGGCATGAAGGTAGCAGGCAGGAAGGTAGCAGCAATAATGCAAACTATCAATACAATGATGATTACCATGTTATTAGTACCATTCAGCCGTTCCATAAAACTTACCTTTGCTCCTCTATGATACCTCTTGTACATCCCCAATGCAGCATCTCGGAATTCTCTCTCCAGAACATCATGCTGTGTTTGAAGACGACTGAAGAGTACAAACATAAATAATGGAAACAAAGCTTTTATATAAATTATTTCATTTTGAAGTTGAGCTTTTAATGATAGAGAGAAACTGAAGGAGATACACAGAACATGTATGCGATCATTTTTTAAAGCTACCTTTATATGGATTGTTAAAATAGTGGCACATTCTTTTCTTTCGGTTCTCCTTAAATTCCTATTCCATATTCCTCCTCTGCCTCATGTAAAACATCTTATCTTTTTTCTCTTTATGATATATTTCCTTGATAACATTCTCCTCTTTCTTGAACTCTTTCATACCTTCAACTTAGCAAAATAAAATGTCTCATTTTCCCACAAGTATAATCAGCTTTAATCCATTTTTTCCATATGTCATATACTCTTCTTTAATATTCCTGTGTCATCTTAAGCTGATTCGTTGGCACCCGTTCTTTTTTTTTTTCTTTCTTTTTTTATTGCTTATTCCAAAATCTTATGTCTAATTTTGTAAATGGCAATAGTAGAAAAATCCTTTGATCTTTTTTGGTACCCAATTTAATATCCGTCTCACAATAATTTCTTTGCATACAAGCTTGTACTTACGCCAGATAAGATTTCCGCCTCTCAAAGTCTCTTTGCTGTCAAAAAAGAAAAACATAAAAGAATAAAAAAAGTTGAATGTTATATGCAAGTTTCATGATGTAATGGACAATAAAATGAATAAAAGCATAATGTTTGCAGACTTATTCAACTGTGATAAACTTTAGGAAGAAATAAATTCCATGCTGTAATTCTAAATGTCATATATGATTTTGATAACTATTTTCCATGTTCATATGGTTCCTCGTAAAAATAGGGCAGTATGTAGATCAGAATTAGACATTTCCTACACAGTCAATACATTGTCTTTTTATGTCATTTACATTTTATTTGCATTACATTTGTATCAAATTCCCTGCCCCAAGATCTGTTTAGTTTTTTTTTTTAGTTTTTTTTTTTAGTTTTTTTTTTTTAGAATTAAAGACAGGAGTAGTAGACTTGGTCAACTTTAATTAAACCATGTGTTCCTTACTGATTAAACAACTAATTAACACTTTTAAATAAAGACTGTCTGGGCACCACATACAGCAGTGTTATCATTAACATACACACACACATTCCAGAATTGGTTTCTAATTAGAACAGGGGTCTCATTCACACCCAAAAAAGTAGTCATTAATGTTGTACATTCTTTATTTTAAACAAAAATAAGAATGGGATGATACATGTAGAACCAAACAAGGAATAGTGTTAACTTTCCCTTTTCATCAAAATCAAAATCAATTCAAAATATTGTTTTAAAAGTCTGTTTTTTCCACTTTACTGATTTTCTGACTGCATGAACTAGTTACAGGTGTGTTGTTACACCATTTTGGCTCTATAAAATAATTTGCATAATGAACAACTTGAATAAGATGTTTCAACAGTAACACCTCTCCCACCCCCCCCCCCCCCAAAAAAAAAGAAGATGCCCTTTCCGGTGACAACCTGGATTGGTCATCAATCAATTACGGTTAAATCTGAATGTTGCAATACTGCCTGAAGTGCACTGTCAAGACTGACACAAACATTTTGGAAAGTACTGGGGCTAACATGTAAAATGTGAAGATCACACAGCAACACTGATGAGTAAGGTAAGATAAATTTGTCATGTTCACATAAGGGAATATGAAGACATGGTAAAATGTGAACAAGGCTCTTAAGATCACATAGCAACAGTACATAGTGATTAGTAAGGTCAAACAGGTTTGTCATGTTCACACAAGGGAATAGTATTACTCAGTAACAAAATGTTTAGGGGGATGGATGACATGAATTGTCAAAACACAAGGAAAATGCCAGTCACCTGTTTAAGTATGCTACTACAAAAAATACAGAATTTTTGTTTCTAGCCAAACTGCTCCATGATTTTATGCTAAAGAGGGATTTGTTCATAGAGACTTTGAACATGTAGTAGGTTTCCCATTTATTTTATCCATTTCATGAATATAAAAAGTCAAATAATCAGCAGGGGCACTAATGAAAATTTAGCCATAGATATTTTTGTCTTTATTGGTCCATCAGTGTATGATGTATTATTAATATCAGTATCACTCTCCTTTGGATATCAGTGTGCTATTTGAAAACATCATTCAATTCAACCAGCTGGATCCACAAAGCCTATTTAAAGGTAATGTTTAGTTTTGGTAAGCTCTCAAAAACTTTTTGTCAGATTTACTGGATTTTTATTGATAGATAGCAAGATACTAGCAATGCAGAGATGCTGTGATGATTTCACACCCTAAAGTGGCATATTAAACAAATGAGAGGCAAAAAATAATTTAGGTGCCGGGTCAGGAATATGAACTCACAACAACTTCAGCGTGCACTATACACCATACACGCGTTCAAAACCTGCACACAGTGACATTGTTGTGCAGGGAGCCATCGGGTGGAATGGTCATAGAGTAGGGCATTATATTGCTGTGATCTAGCGTTCTTTCGTGTATTTACAATAAAATTCACCGGAAATCATAGATGGAATACCAAATGATCTTGTAAAACATTTTTTGATACATGGAAAACAACATGAGACTATATTTAACATGTTTCTTTCCGATTTCCTTTTTGCAACCAAAACTGTACATGAGCTTTAAAGATAACTTTGGCTGGAGTCTATGGGAAATGCATGTTATAACAAAATCAAATCATACCAATGGGTTAAGAGAAGACAAATCTCAAGAAATGGGTCTGATTTTGCTATTTAGAATCTTTTCTTTTTTTTAAATGAATACTATGAGACTTCTTAACTTCTTCTTAGTACATCTAGGAAATGGATATATCTCTGAATCACTGGTTTGGTCATAGTTTTAACCCTATTGAGACAAAGAAAATTACACCACGTATCACATGAAAACTCTTTATAATGTGTATGATTAATCTTTAAATTATTCTTGTCTGAAGAGGAACTTGATGTCACATAAAACATTTTGATTATAAATGAGTAAATTCAAAAATCTTAATGCGGGGGAACTTAAATCTGAAACGATCAAGGAGTAGGGAGCAGTTAACCTGTCAGACTTTAAGAGTATTATTTTTCAGCCTCCTTCCTTTTGGATGGAGTCTGATAACATAGCATCCAAGGATAAAAGGTGACTCAACAGAAAGAAACAAGAGAGAAACTGAGTCTTTTCTTCAGGGATCAACTGTACTGTATGCTGAGAGACAGAAGGGCATTAACTGATATCATTAAACAGAGCTAATGCCCTTCTGGCTCTTAATTTAACACACAGTATCACATTCACATCCTATACAGACCTACATCATGCATGAGCATGAATGTTTTAAGCAGGATGGTGTAAGCATACAATGACAGTTAAGTTACAGGACCCTGTCCATGACCGAATTCAGGAAGAAATTGCATTTGGGGTTGGATGTGATATAACAAACCATAATTACACCTTCCCGATAATTGTTCTGCTATGGATAGAAAACTTCAACAAAACTGTATAAGCCTGTCAATTGGAGAAAAGTTGCAAGCAACTTTAACCCCTACTATGCCATGGGCGGCAAATTCCACCCAAAAATTTGAGTGTTGAACATTTTGTTTAGGCTTAGAATGCCTTGAAAATTCTTCCTCATACAGAAACCTGTGCCATCAATATAAGGTTTATTCCTATGCAATATATCTGCGCCCAGTTTGCTCAAGAAAACACTCATTGGAAGTTAATATCAAACTTGTGAAAGTTCATTTTTTGACAATTGCTCAAAAATCTGGTGGCATGGAAGGGGTTAAAGTAGGGACAATTTTCACATTAATCTGACAATACATGCACATGTATATCAATCACAACTAATTGATTAATTTCTCTGACAGAGATGTATACATTTACAGATAAATATCTTGAGACAAAAGTTGACATTCTGCATCCTATATCCCAGACTCAGTTAAACCTGCTTACCTGAAAGGGGATATTAAAAACTAATTCTGCTAGGAAACCGACTATTACCTTTTACACCAGACAAACAATACAAGTTCCTTTCCATGCTTCCTATCTGTTCTCTCTCCATATACAACCCCCCCCCCCCCCCCCCCCCCCAATCCCCTCTTCTGCTTTCTGTCAACTTCTATACAACTTCCTTTGAGAGCTGCCAGATTGTTCCTTAATAGCAAAGTCTATATATTTATCTGTTGACATGCCTATTACATCCCATTTCCTTTCTCTATTGTGTCTGTAAAAGATGAAAAATGCCAGTTGGCTAAAGAGGCATGAAATAGGGGAAGGGTCCTAATATAACAAGTCCTACCACAAAATTTGATTTTAAATAAAGAGTGAATCAGGATATCTGCCCCAAAAGTCTACATACTTGCTACAATTCATCTGATCTTTGTAAAACTTTAACGACAGTGTACCTGCATCTTTCCACTACAGTACAGTTATGATCCTTTCCCTTAAAGAGAGTACAGGATATTATTTCTTTCCAGTTCTGATTCTAACTTGAAGCCACATAGGGGCTTTCATTTTTTGATCAAGCATTTGTACTCATCTTCAACTTTCTCTACTTATTTTGATGTGCTCACAACCAAAGCACTGATAGGACCATATTAACTGGAAAAGATGAGCTTTGCTGAAATACTTCACCGATCAGTGGTCTAGAAATTTGATATTTTAAGAAAAATGTCTGTTTCATTCATTGCCTACAAGTGCCTGACTAGATAAGAAGAGAATTATACCTGAAAGGAAAAGCAAAAAATATCTGTGTATTTTAATTGTATCATAATGCATTCTTCCTTTGTTTGTAATTTGTATGTATTTCTGATAACAGCACTCTTTTTTTAATCTCCTGAAAAGGCACTTTGTAAATGGAAATCATTCATATATTTATTTTATATTCAGTTTATAAATAGCACTTTAAAGGTCTTACAAACTTTGCTATTTAGTAGCATAATATCAGACAGACAGAGGACTTGGTGCCATCTAAACAGATCTAAAGTGACATCATTTGTCTTTCAAGAGATAAAACCACAATTCAACTTTACTTCTTGTGTACATTTATGTCGTCACCATTATGGTTGTCACCAATTAATTACGTGACAGTGAAATTAGAAGCTTGGTGGTGAAAATATCTTCACACAGCTGATGGTTAATTGTTGACAGATTAACTTATTATAGTACCTAAGTTTAAAAGAGTAAAATGAGTAATCATGGATGGCCATATAGTAGATTCATTAGACTGAGTAAAACGAAGTACCACCCTTTTAAGATAACTTAGCGAAACGTTGTGGTGTGTAAAGCGTGGGAAAGACGCACATGACAAAATTAATCAAAATCAAAATTTTATTCTATAGAGGCAGAATTAAAATATTAGGATGTAGAATTATTATTTACCTCTTTGAACACTTTTAAGCAAAATACTATGAAAACTTTTATTCAGATTTGTCTGATTCTAATTTTAGAAGCACAGACAAAACTAGCAATTTTCCCCATGCGTCCTTCCAAATCCCCTCATTTGCTCTTTTCAAAGTGGAAATCAGATCGTGTACTACAGTTATTAAACTTATTCTTTAATAAACATAACTGAAAAACACTGTGGTAAATTGTTTATCTGGTTTTTGCTTGTGGGCCCGTCATGAAAATATATTATGCAGAATAAAACCAAAACATTTCTTCCAATTTGCAGATGATAAATGTGCATTTGACATTTTTTCTATTCAACAAATTGAATATTAATCATTTAGCTTGAATCTTTCAAACACATTTGTCCAAGCAATTAGTTGGTGATTCAAATGTTATTATAATGCCTCAATAATGACAGTCTCACCTTCCTAGCATCTTGATATTCTTGTACTACATCAGGCTGCTTAGATTTGAGCTCCTTAGATAAGACCTGCAACCTCCTCTTCTCAGCATCTAGAAGACGACTGGTCACCTACAGAATAATATTGTTGAAATATACAATATATTAAATCTTATATTTTTCTGCTCTATGTTACAATCAAACGAATATCAAAATAAAGAAGTTTTTTCTGAATTTGAAAGCATTTCATGCCCTTGGACCACTGTGGGTGTCAACTCTGGTCAATTGCAATTAGGGGAAAGAAAAAAGATATTCTTAACTCTTTGATTTCTGAAACAGACAGGCATTGCATGTCAATAAGTACATGTATATTTATGTTAGCGAACCTGAATTACAAGCTATGCTTTCCACAATTCAGCTAGCATTTATTTACTTACCAATTACAGCGTAAAATTCATTTTGTTTTAAAACCAAATTTATGTCCCAGGTTTCATTCTTAATGGTTTGTCTATGCTCATAATGATTTTTGTAAACTGAAAGTCTTTGTAAATTATTTGCTGTTATTGTGGAAATAAATGAAATGAAATGAAATGAAATGTACATTAATCAAGTTGAAAGAATAATGTTATACTTAATAGTACATTCAAATATATCTTAGTTACATGTATGGTCCAGTGAAACTTCATTTATTAACAAAATTCTTGATATACCTGCATAAACTAGAGAAATCTATTATGTTTAATTGTTTATAAATAGTTCAGTACTTTAGATAAGCCTTAAAAAGAAAAATTTATGGGGTGACATGACATATTCACGCATGCCCATTAAGGTTTTATAAACTCTCCTTTCCCATGAGGAATACCGACATCAGTTCCAGTGTTTCCTTTCTCTCTGTCTTTCTCATTTTGTCTAATCATGTTCTGTTCTCCATCAATATGTCAATGTACTAATTATTTCAGCCATGAATCTTCTGACCATCTGCGTCCCAGCAGAAATAAAGATAATAATGCTCGCTATGAACAATAAAAATGGAAGAGAGGATGCAGTGATACATCAATTTTAATTTTCTTGTCTTTTTCCCCATATCTATCCCACTTCACTTTTACAAAGTTTTACATAGCAACAATCACTTTTAATACCTGTCATTGACACTGACGTACTGTTTTGTTCTCTGTTTCACATAATTTTAATATAAACATCTTTGTAGGAGATTTCTCTTGTTGTCAAATACTCCCACTTTTAAGGATTCATTACAAAATCTGAATAGAAATATTATGTCTTGATTGTACATGCATATTACCAATCTATTTCAGGTTCATTCTGATTCATTTTGAAAAACTTCACCCTGGACATGACTCCTCAAATGCTTTATGTGAAAGTGTAATTCATGTAATATGCTTTACATGGTTTCTTTATAAAGAACAGAATTTTGATGTAAGAATTCAAATAAATCCAAAACAGTACCAAAAGAATATGATACAAATGCAGGAATTGATTGATTCACATTTATTTCAACATGCAAGCCAATACTATCATCGCATGGATTGTCTCGTTAAGATCAACCATTGGGGAAGCTTCATATCACACACAACAGTGGTCAATGGCCTCATTGTACCCTTGTTCACACTGGAGGAAGTCAAACCTAAATTAATGTACAGCAATATAATGTCATGGTGAAACAAATAATCATACTTTTTTATTCTTTTTTCTAAATTCACTTGTATAGAATTATCAAAGTCATTTTCAACGAGGATGTTCAAAGCACAACACAGGGAGCAGATGAGTAACTCAGTGAAATGATTGTATAAATCTGATTAATACCTCAAGCACTTTTAAAAGATTTTGAACTCATGTCCAAGACCATTGCTCTGAACTATATGATGTTTTACTACCACTGTACCACAGATGACTGGCATAAAAAGAAAATGGTGAAGTAGTTGTTCATCTTGCAAAAAAGAGTGAATACACAGCAAGTTCAGCAATATTACAATTTAAAAAAAAACAATACCTAAAAAATCATTCCATGATAGTCCTTGTACCAAAATACTTTAAAAATGAGTAAATGCAACAATCAGACAATAATCAGTCCAAGCAACCGATTTCTGCACACCGTTATCTAATGAAACATCCTAAACAAAGATTTCTATGGTCTGAATGAACCATTTATCAGTAGGCTCCACAAACCGCAGTCTAATTGCTGATCATAGATTGAGCATGGCTGTCACATTATGGTCATGAAAGATTGAAATCTACCCCTGCCTACTTGGTAAGCTACTCAAACCAAAACCACTTCACAAGCAAAGGGAAAGGAAGATGCTTGTTATCTAAATTGTATTCTTATTCTTAAAGGGGAAGTTCACCCTGAAGACTACTTGAGTTTAAAAAATGCAGAAAAAATAAAGAAAAATATTGGCGAAGGTTTGATGAAAATCGGTCAAATAATAAAAGAGTTATGAGTATTTAAAGTTTTGGATTCGTGACGTCACATGCGAGCAGCTGCCCATTGGTCATGTAATAAATATTCCATATATTCGCATTTTTTTTTACGTTCCACGATAAATTAATATTGTTTCTTTTCAGAATCTAGTATTGAATAACATTTCTGACAATATATCAAATGCACAGACGAAAATATTCTAAATTTTCTGAGAAAACTGTATTTTATGGAATATTTATCACATTACATAATGGAGGAGCTGCTCGCATGTGACGTCACAAAATCAAAACTTCAAAAGTCCATAACTCCGTTATTCTTTAACGGATTTTGTCCAAACTTTCGCCAATATTTTTCTTTATTTTTTCTGCATTTTTTAAACTCAAGTAATCTTTGGGGTGAACTTTCCCTTTAAATGTTTTATTTCACAAAGAAATCATCTTAGCTCATCCAACTGTAGATAGTTAACATTTTTAGGAATATTAGTAATTTAGAATTTGTATGAACAAATTAAAAACTGCTATTTAGAGTTGAATTAAAGTGACTAAGAACAGGTGAAAGGTATATGTATCGAACATATATATTCTAAATTGGAAATAATTGAGCTTTAACTCATACAAATTCAATGAATATTTTCAGAGTGAAGTTTCCTGAATATCAAGTAAGATAAACTACTATCTCTGAATAGTTCATGATCTATACCCTGCATTCTCAGTTTCTCCATACCAGCACTCCAGACATTCAAAGCAAAGGAAAAATCACGTAATTTCCTGGAAATTATGGGTTTATCAATTACATCAATCTCATGACTTTCTGTGACTTCCTTGGCATGCTTGATGATTTCCATTCAGTTTTAAACGCTTAAAAAATATATTTTTATCATGTCAAAACTGTTTTAAAGTGCAAACATCAATAATGGATGTATATTTCCTAATATGCATGAATGCAATTGTATAACCTTTCACAGTCAATATACATAATACATCATACAAGCTCCCGAATCTATGCAGAATACAAAGAGTTATACAGAAATGAGAATTTTAATATCAACATGTAGATCACTTCCAAAGATGAAATGGTCGTGAGTCATGTGCTAAGAACCAAAGGTTTGTTAACTCATATCCTTTAACAAAGAATTTACGACCATCTGGCTCTCACTAAACACACCTTTCTTTAGAAATTGTATCATAAAGTTGAACAAAAGGAAATGAATTCATTAGGGTAGATACTCCTAAAACTTAATTCAGTTTTGAAGTATAGGAAAGGACTTAACATCATCATTACTGTGTCATCAATTCCAAGTCAGATTATATTTGAAATCTGAAGACATCCTGTTGCTAACAACAATAATATCCTCTGAACTTGGGAGAAAAAGTTCAATGCTCCTTACACTACAGGTCAGTCATAAAAAAGATAACATTTTGCACACATACAGGGTGTTCAGACACAAAAAATTTATACCAAAATGGTATAGCTATACCGAAACGGTATAGCTATACGGTGAATTTTTGTGGATTTATGTGTCTGAACGCTGACTAATGAAATGTCGTATAACGAAACGTCGTATAACGGAACTCGGGTCAGAACATCGTTTCGAACTAGAACTCGATAATGAATCACCTTTCCGTGTGTGTCTGAACATATGGCGACCACAGAATGGTATAACTGGGCGGGGCTTAACGTGAGCGCGCGTGAAAGGTGTCCTTACCAGGGGGCGGGGGCTGGCGGCGACCATAACAACATGCGCAGTGGAAAACTGCGCATCTATACGATGTTTTTCTAATCGGTCGAGATATGTGTCTGAACGGTCCGTAGGCTATACGATGAAAATTTTATACGACGTTTCTTTATCGAGTTTCGGTATAAACGTTTTGTGTCTGAACAGGGGGATATTTTTAGCTGAAATGAAATCAAACACAAATGAGTTCAAAGGTGAATTCCCTGAATGCAGAGATGATTGTATGGGAAATAGATTCATAAAGACTGATCACCTGGTGAATTATTATGAATATGACTTTCACCCTACCTATCTTATTTCAACCAAAGATGAGAGTACCATTACAAATTATCTGTGAACTTCTGGTAATTCAATAAAGTTGCAACTGGGTACCTAACCATGAAAAAATCTTAACCAATTCCTGACAAAGTTGAAGTGATAAGATAGTAGGAAGCATCACTACTATAAAAATGATGAAAGAATATTCCTTCAATACTCTTTATAGTAAATGCATCAAACCATTTTAAAGCAAATTATAAAATTATGTTGTCAAATGCCTGAGGGAGTCCAAGCAATGATGGAGAAAGAGCAATACTTATAATACAACAGGTTCTTTCCTCTTGTTTGTTTTGTTTGTTTGTTGTTGTTGTTGTTTGGGGGCAAACTATAGTAGCATGAGCAATTGCATCTGTGTAAACAAGTGAATGAGTAAATTATGTAATGCGTAATAAATGTCCCCGCCGGAAGTGCAGATCTGTGGAAATTAACTAGCCTGAACCTTAAAACTTCAGTGAAAAACTTTAGTGAATAAAATAATAATGTTACTGCATGCAAAAGAAGAGAATACCAACAATGCATGTATACAACTGAAATATAAAACATGAAAACATTATGAACCTTCAGCCATTTTGAATAAATTTGCATAAATTTGCATGAATAATGAATTTCAAAATTCTTTGTAGAAGTTTGGAAGCCCCCACCCAGCCCTATCAGATAAAACAATCGGAATCAAAATCCGATGTGAAATAGAGGAGAAGTAGCATTTTTCGTCAATTTTGAATAAATTTGCATAAATTTGCATAATTAATGAATTTCAAAATTCTGTGTAGAAGTTTGGAAGCCCCCACCCAGCCCTATCAGATAAAACAATCGGAATCAAAATCCGATGTGAAATAGAGGAGAAGTAGCATTTTTCATCAATTTTGAATAAATTTGCATAATTAATGAATTTCAAAATTCTGTGTAGAAGTTTGGAAGCCCCCACCCAGCCCTATCAGATAAAACAATCGGAATCAAAATCCGATGTGAAATAGAGGAGAAGTAGCATTTTTCGTCACTTTTGAATAAATTTGCATAAATTTGCATAATTAATGAATTTCACGATTCTGTGTAGAAGTTTGGAAGCCCTCACCAAGCCCTATCAGATAAAACAATCAGAATCAAAATCGGCCAAGAAATGACGGAGAAGTAGCATTTTCTAACATTTGAGCACACACGGACAGACGGACGGACGGACGGACAGACGGACACACGCACACACGAACGGAGCCTGTTTCATAGTCCCCTCGCGAACTTCGTTCGGCGGGGACAAAAAATCATCAACAATTTATGATGAAATTGTGATAACGAAACGGCTATAACTAACCCTGGACCTGTGAACACTATACTTCATGCACCCCTACCATAAACCTAATACTAACCTAAAACCCCATTCCAAACTCAATATAAACCTCTCATAAGGCCAGAGATAATGCTGCAAGAGTAAATATCGCATCACAGCAATGATGACAAAAAAAAATATTTGTTGTGACACACTGTAGAAGCATCCTTGTGGGTTTTCACTCATGAGAAAAGTAAAGTTCATAAATTTCTGACGAGGTCTAGGTGACAATAGATTAGTCAGCATCATATGAGGAAAAAAGAATGTTTTCTTTTTGTGTCACCCTGTAACTTCCCGATCAGATAAGTCATGTTCATCAATTCCTGAGGAAGCTCTATGTAAGTGATGACAGAACAGATAGCATCAGTATTTTCAATAATGATAACAGAAAGGTTCTATTTTTGTGACACACTGTAGAAACTTCCTTGTGATTTGTAGACACAAGAGAACAGTGGCGCAAATCCATTTTGAAATTCAGGGGGGTCACCACATGATATAACTTTTGTACCTGTCCGAAATGTCTGAAAAATTTTTCTGACGACCCCCCCCCCCCAAAAAAAAAAAGGTTATCGCATTTTTTATTTGCTCTAGTTTTCCTCCAAGATTCTCTGACAAGCAACAACAACAAAAAAAATTTAATAAAAAGGTTATTCAGAAAGGTGGGGGGGGGGACCATGTCCCCCTGTCCCCTCCCCCCCTGGATTTGCACCCATGCAAGAGAAGGCAATGTGACTATCTTCACCATTGTCAACAGAAGTTTAGCTGATGAGAGCTTTTGTTTTTCTTAGCAACAACACTTTTACCAAGGGGATGAGACTGCTTAATGGCCTCTGATTTTACATTTATGTGCTAAAACAGAGATTTCACTCCTTTTGATATAATTTTGTTTTCTAAGTTCACTTGGCAAATGAGACTGAAAAAATGGTGCAAAATTTGCTGTAATTGACTGTAAGTTTCATTTTAATTAAATGATTCACTCTACGGTATATTATTTTCTTTTCTGGTGTACAACTAACCCTAATGACTTATTTGATTAGATATCATTTCAAATATTTCATGGGATTGGTGGGTCTACGATTTTGATACAAGGATGTAAACCATATGGATGCTATGGGCATTGTAGGGCACACATGAATGAATGAATGAAATTATTTCATAATACTGCAGAAATCTGCCAAGAACATTACAATTGAAAGTATACATAGTTAAAATATCGAATACATTTATCATAATCAATAACAATTTCAATAAAGTCAAGAGTGAAAATTACATCATTCAATAGAAAGACAGTATCATGGGAGAACGTAAGGAAAAGCAAAACTTGTTAAAACTAGGTTCCCCAATTAAAGAGAATTACAACATATGTAATTATGTAAACATATAGATATGGCAGTAAAGAGACCAGACAAGATATGCATTAAAAATTAAATAAACACACATAAACATCACTAAAACATCAAAATACATTTCTTGTGCCCCCCCCCCCGATCCACTGCTACATAGTACATATCAACAGTAAGAACACAATAACTAAGAACCTTTTCTCTATCTCTCTCTCTCTCTCTCTCTCTCTCAAGGACTTTCCTCTATATCTTCTCATCATCCTGTGTGTGATGACATACATTTTTATTTAAGAAAATGTAACTTCAGATTGCTATTGTGGCTGTGTTAGCCATGTTTCTTAACATTGCAAACCAATGTACTTATGTTTTACTGAGTAACCTAAATTTGCTAAGTACAACTTGGCTTTTCATTTTGAAGAACTTCCAGACTTTCATCTAAATCATACACAATTGTGGATATTATATGGATAAACATATATCAAACCAGATACCGAAGCAAACTTCATTTCTCATTTTTCCTAACTACCATTTTGTAAAGGTCTCAAACATTTCTTGTTGCTAGGTTACAAAAGCCTTGGGCAAGCTTTAGGTTTGTCGCAAGTCATCACTGAAGTAGAGGGATGCATAATTCTTTAAAAATTTGTGAACTTCTTAAATAATGTAACTATAATTGACAGCATGGCCATAAAAATCACTCTAGCAGAGCATTCTTTCTTAATATTTGCAATTAAAGGGCAATCCAACCTTGATAATAAGATGATTTGTGTGAAAGCAGAAAAATAAGAAAAACAGGATGGCGAAAGTTTGAAAGAAATCGGACAAGGAATAAGAAAGTTATGGATGTTTGAAAAATGAAATCACTACATCTATGCGAATCTCAAATTGGCAATTTGGTGAGTCAATTGTGACATTTTTGTGGACAACTTTCCCATTTGTCGTACACAAAAATATCATTAATTTGCGGTTTTCTTCAAGGCGCTTTTACCCTCGGGGCAGTACTAAAAATATATTGGAGATAGCATATTGTTATAGGTCCTCATGAATGAAAAGATACTACTGAGTAATGCATTTTGAAAAAAAGTGATATTTTAGTCATTTTGTGTGTTAGAGCGAATGGGGGAGTTGTCCACAGCTACATCACAGTGACATTACCTATTCGGCCAATTTGAAATTCCCATATGCATAGTGATTACAACTTTCAAAAATTCATAACTTTCTTATTGCTTGTCCGATTTCGTTCAAACTTTCACCAATCTGCTTCTCTGATTTTTCCCCTTTCTTTCAAAGCAACTTGCTATAAAGGTTGGATTTCCCTTTAATGAATCACTTTTCTTTACCTCTAATTGGACACCAAAGATGTCTGGTTCTGCCATCCTATCTTTCATCCTCTGATTCTGATTGATATCAGTCTCTATATCTTCATCTCTCTTCCCTGTATCAATGAAATAAAATGAAAAACATTATGGAAAATGACACTTATTCATATTCTCACTGCATCTCTCATATCTTTTTACCTGTGTTGAATGAAATAGATTAGAAATATTAGAAGGATAATAATCATTCATACTCCCACATTTATCATTTCTTCAATAGTAAATGAAATAAATCAGAAACAATTATAAGTAATTATTATCTATATTCTCACAATATTTCTCATCCCTTATGCCTGTAAGAATGAAACAAATAAGTAACAAACAAAAAGTGATAATTATTCATATTTTCACTGCATCTCTCATCTCTTTTATCTGCATGAATTAAATAAAATCAGAAACATATTTTGAACAAAGATAATTATATTCCACATAGTATCTCTTATCTCTCTCTCTCTCTCTCTCTCTCTCTCTCTCTCTCTCTCTCTCTCTCTCTCTCTGTTGGAAAGAAACAAATCAGAACAATTTAAATACAATTATTATTCATAATATTTTCACATTATCTCTATCTCTCCTCCCAGGCAAATGAATGAGGACAATTAAAAAATAATGATTTCATATTCTGATAGCACCTTATCTCTCTGGGCCATGCAAATGAATGAATGAGGATCATTAAAAAGATCATTATTCATATTTTACAGTATCTTATTTCTCTTTTCTGCATGAATGAGATATGTGAGAAACATACTGTAAACAATTATCATTCTTTCAGAAATTTTAAAGGAATATCTCTGACTAAAATATTAAATTAAACAAATGCCTTCTATATATGAGTTCTTAATCCACCCATAATGCTCTCATAAAAGTATATTAAAATCTAAAAGGCTTTTCATTCTGCATCTTGTTTAACATATGAAATAACCTTTCATTATATATGTTTGAACTTTTCATGCACTCTACTATTTATTGAAAGGATTTAACTAGTAAGGTCAATTAGGAAAGACTAATGACTTCCATATGTTAAAATAGAAATTAACAATTATTTTGAGTAGGCCACTCTAGTTTCCTGGCCTGATTAAATAACCATTTTCTAGGTTGGCTTCTTGTTCTTTCCCTTTAAATTAGACAAAGTAAGTGTGACAAACAATTTAAAGGTAACAAATGTATACAAGGTCCATTTTAAAACTCTGCTTTTACTTTACTTTCTTTCCCCATCTGGTCTTTTCCAGATCTAGTTATATACGAAGGCCCTTCTTTAACCCCCCCCCCCCCCCCCCCCTCTCCCATGTTCTCTTTGTTTGTTCCTTTCTTGCTAGACGAAGGCCCCATGACATGATTTTTTAAAGAATTTCCCCTAGGTATTTCATTTATAGATTTGACAGAATTTATATCGTTACTTGTCAATTTAGAATCAAGAAGTGAGAGAGATATTTTTTCTGCAGTAGAAAAACGTCACTGGTTTCACGAGCCGATGTATGCGCATAGGCTTAAGTACAGGAGATAAGTCAGTTTGCGAAACCAGTGACAATATATCGGAATGAGCTGAGCAGAGCCCAAAACAAGCCCATTTGTGTTTTAGATGTTAGTACTGGAAGCACTACATGAAACATTGAATTTGATCATGACCTCTGACCTCACACACTAAATAACTTCACATCTTAGGTAGAAAGCAGATATCATTGTATAACTTCTTTGAAAGCTCATATTTACAGGATAGAGAAATATTTTGGATTGAAAGATAATCAGTGGCATATACTGTAAAAGCAGAAAAAAAGTATTGTATTACAATTGACACAACACTGTATTTCTGCTACTCGCGGAAGTTTCTTGCTGTGAAAATGGCTGTCAATTACAATATGCGAAAGTTTTGTTAACTTTTTTGTTCTTACAATACGCACTATTAACAAAAAATAAAGAAATTAAATTAAAAAGAAGAATTTGCAAACAAATTCTTACAGATATGGCTACAACATTCAGGACACACTGACAGAATGACGGACAGCCTGATTGAAATGATAGATCAATGGCTCTGTTTATTGAATGTTTGATTGGTTTATTGTTGAATTGATGAATTGATAAATTGATTGATTGGGTGGTTGATTGACTGATTGATTGGTTGGTTGGTTGGTTGGTTAGATGGTTGGTTGGTTGGTGGGTTGGTTGGTTGGTGGGTTGATTGGTTGGTGGGTTGGTTGGTTGGTGGGTTGGTTGGTTGGTTGGTTGGTTGGTTGGTTGGTTGGTTGGTTGGTTGGTTGGTTGGTTGGTTGGTTGGTGGGTTGGTGGGTTGGTGGGTTGGTGGGTTGGTGGGTTGGTTGGTTGGTTGGTTGGTTGGTTGGTTGGTTGGTTGATTGGCTGATTGGCTGGTTGGTTGGTTGGTTGGTTGGTTGGTTGGTTGGTTGGTTGGTTGGTTGGTTGGTTGGTTGGTTGGATGGTTGGTTGGTTGGTTGGTAGGTTGGTTGGTTGGTTGGATGGTTGGTTGGTTGGTTGGTCGATTGACTGATTGATTGGTTGGTTGGTTGGTTGGATGTTTGGTTGGTTGGTTGGTTGGTTGGTTGATTTATGAATAGACAGATAATTGGTTAGACGGATGGATGGATGGATGGATGGATGGATGGATGGATTGATGGATGGATGGATAGATGGAAGGACAAATGGATGGATGGATGGATGGATTAATCGATGGGTAGGTGGGTGGATAGACAGATAATTAGATTGATGGATTGATAACAGGATCAACTGAAAAAAATGTTCTGACCAAGCACGTATGCTATTCATTGACTGGTTTAACAAATAATTTATGTAATGACCTTGTTAAAAACAAACATACTCAATAAAACATATGCTTGTTTCAAGTGAGCCATATTCATTCAATTTTCTTTTTTAACTCATTGTCGGGTACCAAATGGTGCATGCAAATAATATCTGATGCCTATCCATTCACTGATAATAATATCCAATTTAAACAGCCAAGAGTTGATATGAAAATAAATCTCTGAAATCTACCTACAGGGAATAATTACAAGATGTGCATTACAGTACATGTATTAATAGCTGTTTCACATGCTGCAATAAACATTACTGGCTATAATGATACTGATCATATGTGATGCATTAGAAAGAGGACTGATCACTGAGCCTTGATGCAAGAGACGACTTCATAATTATATTGCTCCTTTATGCTGGTACAAATTCCTAACAATTTCTGTGAAATTGATAGGCAAAAATATTTAAACACATTAAAAAATTAATTACACACAAAGATTTTCAATAGCTTTCAGTCAGACATATAAATTCATCAGTCTGTATATGAGTTATGCCTTTGTTTTGTCACACTCACATCCTTGGTATTTGATACACTTTTTCCAATTTGATGCTGTGCAAAATTATGAAATAGAAAAATAATGAGGGATAAGCTGTACATGTCTTTGTGATGTTTGATGCTATACGAGAGGTGTTATCAAAATCATTTTTTCTAATTGAAAGCAGCAGATCCTAGAAACGAATTTACATCAATATCTAATATGTCAATGGAAGTTGGACCAGAGAATCGAATTATGAAAAATTCTTATTCTAACTATACAACTTATTGTATTACATTTACATACAATACCAAAAAGACTGAATCTAATTATCTTCATCTGATCTTTACAAAGACAAGCTATTTACATATAAAAGATAAAGGGACCAGTATACATGTATATGACGCATAGCAAGGTTTTTCTCATCTCTAATATGAAATTGCAAATCTGATCCCAGGAATGGCTTCAGGGAATAATAACGATCCATCTTATGGCGTGTAACTATTGACACTTCATGTGAGCGGATCGATATGGTGGCAACATGGCAGTAGTATGATATGCAACCTTAAAGACAACGCTGAGCACGGGTAATGTCACTGAATTACAAAAAGGACCATCTAGAAGTTGTTCTGAATCGTTGATAATTAACCCGTCGACTACTGAATTCTTTAACTCTCGTAGGTTTAATACAGGAGCCACCCAGTTCGTGTAGCCTATGGGTTAATTTGTACAAAACTATCACATATAATGATATTATAAAACTTTGTATATTATGCATAGGACCACTTTAGACTTAACCTAATTATCTATATCAGATCCATTAAGGCAAGCAATCAGCATATAAAAGATATAAGGACTAGCATAGACATACTTTATGACGCAAACATGTATAGCGAGACCTTCTCACCTCATGCATGGAATTGTAAATTTGATCCCAGGAATGACTTCAGGGAATAATAACGATCCATCTTATAGCGTGTAACTATTGACACTTCATGTGTGCGGATCAATATGGTCACAACAAGGCAGCTGAGCAACATGTAAGCTTAAAGATGATAATGATGCAATTGTATTGTGAAAGTAACTAGTTTTGAATGGTTTATTAAGTAGTAAAAAGGAATTATTGAGTATTAAGAGAATTGGAAATTATTAAGTATAACAAAACGGCTAACTCTTGCCGAACAATCACTAACAATGAATAACACTGCACACACATGAGGGTACATGAGACTATACAAACATGAGCATCAAAGTTTGGTCCAAATTTCTGAACTAATTCCAGTAATATTTAAAATATGAGAACATATTTTTAAAAACATCTTTTTCATGAGACATTTCTTCTATTTATTCTTCCACATTAAGAATGAGAAAGCTTGCATATATTTCACCTCCACCAAAATTTTCTCTTTAATGTCCTCTTTTCCCTGGCAGACTTTCTTGTTTGTACAGTCTCCCTGATCTGATATGCTTTAATTTTAGATGTTGAGCAAACAAAGTAAAGTTAAAAAGAGCAGATGGGGCACATACATTACATGCATTGTATATGTAATGTTGTTTCAACCAAGTTTATGTCCATGGTCTACATCATGATTTCCCTTGCATGTTGCCCCTCGCAACTCAAAATGAGCATATGGGCGATTCCATGATTAGGAACATTAAATCTTTAAAGGGAAATTTTCAGCTTTTGGCCTCATTAAAAGAAAACTCTGATACAACACCAGGGGTAATTTTTTTTTTTGGGGGGGTAACCTCGCTAGTCATAAGGACCGCTATTCATAAGGACCACTTATTCATAAGGACTGCTATCCATAACGTATGACTAAATGAACAGCGGTTTTGTATGAATAGCGGCCCTTCGACATAGCGAGCAAACTAGAAAAAAAACCTCGCTATTCATAAGGACTTCCGTTCATAAGGACCACTATTCATAACTATTCATAAGGACCGCTATTCATAACGCGTGTTAAATGAATAGCGGTTTTCTATGAATAGTGGGCCTTATGAATAGCGAGTAGACCCCATTTTTTTGTAGACCTTCAACTGGTGTTAAAATAGAATAATTTGGGCATTGCTTGGAGCTACAGCACGGACTCAAATTTTGGTTAGTAATGTTACAATAAAAAAGAAATTAAAAATTAAGGGTCATCTTTGGTCGGAGCATCATACGCCTAGTAGGTAAAATTAGATTGAATGATATTTCTTGAGTTATTTTCTAGGTTTTAACCTTTGTTTTGTTAAGAAAATTTTATAATTTAACCCTTTTTATTTTGTGTGACATTTAGAAATGATGGTTAGTATACCATTACAGGTTAGTAGCGTAACACCATCATCAAAATCATGAAATAATGGGGTTTTAACATCTTTTTACTGAAATTTTGTGTTGTCTCAGCATTTGGAAATACAGTTTACGTGTATAATGTACTTCATTGACTTGGTGCATTTCCATCACAAATAGAATTTCAAAGTATGCTGAAAACAATAATTTATTCATAAATTTTTGGTGTTGTCCGATATATGTCAGTTCACGTAAGTTTTAGATTCTCCATGAACACGGCAAGCAAGGATCAATTTAATGGTAGAAGATGAGTTATCTATTCAATCTAGACATATAATACCAATTTCAACCATCACAGGCATACAAGTTGGAAGAAAAACCGATTTAATTTTTTTTTTTGGTCATGTCTCACTAATTGTGGAATTGCCAATATACATATGAGTAGATATCCTATTGTAATAGGGTCATTCACAAACAATTAAGTAAGCTCTGAATTGCAAATAAACTTTCACTTTCCTCTGAACCCATTCAAATATGGCATAAATAAAATGTATTCATTTTTTTTTTCATTGTTGTTCAAATACAAAGCGCACAGCAAAGCGCATGGTCATTTACTTCAAATGCATAATTAGTGAACTTTATTTACAAATGAAAATAGTTTTTTTTTATGCATGATAAGAGAGAGATTTTCTAAAAGAAAGATTGGAATTCAAATTGAAAATAGATTTTTGTACCTTATTAATTGTTCTGCATGTGAATAACCCTAGCTTGTAAAAAAAATAATTTTGAAATTCAGAGCTGCACAAATCTAACAAAACTATCAGCAAAGGCATATCAATTGACTAATAGTTGAAATGTCAGTCATTGGATTCTCTTTCCTACCTAACTACAATTCATCATAGAATAACCTAAATTTAAAGCTTTTACTCATCTATTCAACAGTGAATTTCTTGTAAAAAGCAAAATTTACTCAATTATTTCAAAAACTATCAAATATATTTTATATTCATCAGATCAAGGTCAGTTATTGAACAATACACAGTCCACCACATATTGCATTTGCTGCAGACCATCACTTCATGGGCTAAGCGGTTCATCAGATCATTAATCACTGTTGTATATGATTTCACAATCCATTACCCCGAACAGTCAAGTAATTGCTAAGCAGTGCCTGGAGACCGTTCATGTAGCAATTAAGAATGACACAGTAATTGCTCCTCCTTATGGGGGCAATCTGTCCATGGGCATCGTTAAAGGTCCCCCTGACATTTCAAAGTTCCTTTCATGATGATGTACCACAGGGTATCTGTCATTGATGAAAGTAAGCTGGTTCCAACGAAGAAGAGAAAAGTAATACTTGTCTATTTTAGATCATCTCCAGGGATTGACATGCAGCCTTTTTAATTTAAAGTTACATACACATATTGTATGCAATGTTGAAACTTTGGCATGTCAGTATCATCTCCTTTCTTGAAATGTTCATAAGCTTTTGCTCCAGATCGATTTTTTCATCTTCCAGATGGTTGCACCAGATTCCTAGAATCCATTAAAACACCTTTTTCTTTAATGTATTTATTCAAACAAAATCAATCACAATCACCATATTTACAAGAAATTATAAGAATGATTAAAGTGCATAATAACAAAGACAAGAAAAGGGGGAAAGAGAGAGAAAGAAAAATGGCAGCAGAAATATCCTGAAACCATACATACAAAATTACATTAAAACAAAATTGACTCTTGTTTTCACAAAGCTAAGTAGATCTATGTCAAATTATTATGTTTTGTCCTAAAGATGCATCAATTACGCTTTTTACACTTGCAAAATTTGGCTTAGTCCCGTACTATCAGTGGGGCTAAACGAGGATTTATCCCCACCGATAGTACGGGACTAAGCTTAGCCCACTTTCTGTTCACATTGCATTTTACCAAAGTGGGCTAACTTCGAGATAGTACGGGACTATTTAAGCCCTGCAAAAAAGCAGGGTTAGCTCCACCAAAGGTGGGGCTAAATGTCAAAAGATGGGGATAAGCACTCTGGCTAGGGAGATAGTACGGGACTAAAACTGCCAATGAGAACAGCAAAAAATATAGTCTGGGGTTAAGGATAGTCCGGGGTAAAGGATAGTACAGGGTTTACAAAATCAGGTGTAAAAAGCCTGTTAGTGTATCAAATTTTGAACTTATTTTGGTCTGTTTTGTAAATTAGATTTCTGAATTTCTTTTAATTAACCACAAATAGGTTACAGGGGGAAGGAAAAATAGATATGCTATACTGTTGGGGGAAAGTTTAATGAGGAAGGAGTTATCCTTGAACAAGCTCTCTTTCACTGAATACAGGGATGCTATTTGGGTTTGCGAGTCCCCTCTCACCTCACTGTGCGTGGAATACCACAGCGACAGAGCTAAATCACTTACAAGGTCAAAATTTTGCACTTTCTTTTTAATTGATTCCAGGTACTATTTCGTCCAGATCCAGATTATGAAAAATGTGGTCTGAAGGTCTATCACTTTTTTTTTTAATTTAAATAACGATTGTGACCTCCACTGTGACCACATGCAATTTTTGTTAATTGAAGTCAGTATGACATTAACAGGAAATAAATTGAAAGCATGTTTCTCACGCAAAGGGAGCTAAACTATAAGCTTCATTTGTAGTTTCAAAACTTTAAGTTATCTTGTAGTTCCAGACTGTATGAACGGACTTGTAGTTTGGAAACTTTAAGTTTACTTGTAGTTCTAGAACCACAAGCGAGCTTGTAGTTAATGCCGAAACCATACGGATCCTCCGTCGTAGTTATGGACCGTGTGGACAGAATAAATTTTAAGTTAGGCAAACTTGTTGTTAACGACAACCATTCTGTTCATGTTAAACGATGATCGCTCGACTTTTACTTCTAGAACAACAATCGTGGTCGTTTCGGGCCTTTGTGAACCCTCGTCGTTGTTAGTGAGTCATTTTGTTAACTTAAAGTTTCGAAAACACAAGTCCCTTATGAATGTAGCTAAAGTTTGGGAGTTTGAAAGTGTTGGTAAAGGTCATGTCGGGGTTAAAAGATTTGGTACATTTTATGATCTGAAGGCTGCAACATCAAATGATATGGTTTTTAAACATCAGTATTTTGCTCAGGAACCAAACACCAAATCTTGATTCATATCTTTCCTCTCTTCTCTTCATCACATCATTCTCCTTTTTTACTTGATTCATACAATTATCATCTACATCACCTCTTTCAGAATCATTCTTATTATATATCATCATAAGATAAATAAATAATCATATCTACCTTTTCGCTCTTGTACATGTACATGACATGTATCTTCACTCAATACTTTCCTCACACACACTTGTAAAGTCAATCTAAATCTTCTTGTGACGTACCGGTAATGAACCTCACGATTGCTGCTATCACCTTTTCACACCAGCCAGTGAAAGATAAAACCTCATATTAGCACCTACATGTATTCATGTTTATTCCCCATAATAGCACTCTGGACCCATCATGAGCCATTTGCTAGAAGAAAAATTTAAAGGGAGGTTAAAGCTGGCATAGACTATTTTACCGTATTTACAGGAACAGATATGGAAGACATAGACTAGATATTTCTTTTTCAAGCTTATCTTAATGAATTGATTTGATTTGATTTGATTTATTAATTTTCTGCTATTTTTTTATGTCCTTATGCTGTTTTTGCAAATAATCTCCTAAAGATATCATTACAAATGCATACTGATTTCCAACACAAATTCAAACTGAACAAGAAAATATAAAGGTTAGAGCCAATATGTTAACTAAAGCATCTTGATCATTTTATGATATGCAACAAAATGAATTCATTGATTGTTTTAATGTCACCATTCTGAAAAAACCTTGAGTAAGATAGGACTAGAACAAGAATTCAAAGTAAGACTTACTACCAAATTGAAAATCTGTAATTTGACATATATCACATACATAATTATATGAATGCAAAGGAATACAATAATGATGTAGGCCTATCCTGTATTTTCAAGTATATTTACATACCAAGCATTTACCAAACATTTACCAAACAGACCCTTCAAAATAAATATTATTATTATTATTATTATTATTTATTGGTATATGTTGATTGACCAGCAGCAATGCTGAAGGGGTCAATTTACAATCAGATATGCATGTACATATATACAATAGAATCGCATCAAATATATTAAAATAAATACATAATTGGAAGCAAAACAAAGATACAAAAACTTACGCTACACAAATAATAAGATAACAAGTGTGAAAAGTCAGAGAAAGAAAAAAAAAGTCAGGAATAGGAAAGAGGAGGGGAAGGGAAAGAAAGAAGGAGATAGTAAGTGAGAAAGGAGAAGATTTGGAAGGAATACATAAATATAACCAAGTCAGATAGGAAGCCATAACCATGCAAAATGAGCCATTACATCTAGACATGCAATCTGATAAGTGAAAAGGTTTGGCATGTTGGGATGCAAAGCGTGGGGGGGGGGGGGGGTTATTTCAAGATTCTGGCAAGGTGAGGGATTGTGGATTTTCGATATCGTTCTGTATTGCATTTAATTGCAGGGAAGCCAGTCATGTTACGAAGCTGTCTTACATTTGTATTACATCTAGGGACGGGAAGAAAGTGTTTGTGGTGGTCAGAGTTTTTGAGTTTTTGTCCAAAGCTTAGCAAAAGGGAATCTCTTCTATCAGATAGAGTGGTGAGTTTAGTTATGGCAAGGGCATTGGCATAAGACACGTTATAGCCTACAATTATTTTGAGGGCCCGCTTTTGAACAAATTCCAATTTATTAGTCTCATTTAGGTTAATTGAGGTGTGCCAAACAGGGGAACCGTATTCGGACCTAATATTTATTCTTTATCATTATATTCATAATGTGATATTTAAAGAAATCAACCAATGTGAATGGATGATCGTAGTGTACCTTTAATGGATCACACAGCATATGATGCTTGTGTAGTAGGTAATAAACAGGGACTTGATAGGTGACACCACTGGTTATATTTCTAAGTATTCATCTGACCTTGTACATGTAGTATTTCATTTCAAGTTCATTATCCCTTGACCAACACCTCACAGAGCAGTAATTTTGATACAAGAGCTTGTGTAGATGCTTTGAATACTGGAGGCAGTGGTGTTACTACCTGTTTTCAACTACAGGTACATGTGTGGTCATTCATTCTGGAAATATTCCAGAGGAATTAGATATGTCTCTTTCTCTCTCTCTCTCTCTCTCTCTCTCTATTTGTTTTCTGAAATGAAAATGTCCATAATTATCTGCAAATGTGAAATATTCAACTCGGTGTCAGTGTATTTTTTTTTATTTTGTTTGTATATTTGTTTGTTGTTGTGTTCTCTTGATTTGACGTTATATGACTGCAATATTTCAGATGGTTGGGTTTGTGGGTTTTCTTCTGTTTGATTTCATTTGTTTGATTTTGTTTATTTGTTTATTTGTGGGTTTGGAACATTTTGTTTTGTTTGTAGTTGTTTTCTTTCTCTTTTTTTTTCTTAATCTTGCTAGTCATAACACATTGAACTGATTTGCATCATAGCCCCATATAATACATTTAAAGAGTTCCCGATTCAAGCAACAAAAAGTCATTATGAAACACATCCTGTTAATGAAGAGCAGATGAATGAAAGTTGTGCTGTGACTGTCTCACTGTCTGACTGACCGACAAAACTGTAATCTTTGGCCAAGATTTGTAATGGTTTTAATGGATCAAAGAGTTGTCATGGACTGTGTTCATACAGTAAAATAATATTGTTCTACAGAGCACAAAATATTTCATGTCTCTCTAGCTGACTGACAAACCTATTATATTAAGCCCAGATATATGTAACAGTTGGATTAAAGGTTAGTCATAGACTGTGTTCATACCCTAAAATATTCTGGTTCTACACATCACAGGATAGTCATAGGCTGTGTTCATAAATTAAAATATTCTTTTTCTATTGACTTCAACAAAAATACAGAGTGCAGGGGAAAGCATGAGTGTGAACAGTGTAAAGCAATTGGTAATCTTTGTATTTTCATGCCTTATTCACAAGCCAAATCCTTCAGATATATATACATTTCTTTTCATTTTTATAAAACTAGATGCAGGAGGGGGCACATGTCTCCCTCCCCAGGTAAAATGATCCTGCATCTACCGCAGACAGTTCCAAATATCAATTCCTTTGAGGGTAATTTCTATACTGATTGATTGTGCATGAGGTTAAAGTAGCTTGGTTATTTTCCCTGACCATTTACAAGTTTCTCTTTTTTCAGGGAGAGGGTCATGATTATGATTGTGCTTTGGTGAAATCAAGTAGCTCAGTGTGACAAACAACATAATAAAAGACAATCTCTTCAGTATTGAGTACCATTCATGAATACACGTGACATGAAAAATTATGTGTGAACACAGCCGTGAAGCATCCTCTGTCCGATCTGTTGAGGCAACTCATACCCACCACTCCCCCTCATAATCCATGTAGGCACACCCGAGGGCTGGCATGGATCAGGGCTAGATCCGGGAACAGGTTCAATGAGAGGTTGGTATAGTACTGTATGGGTTGTATAACACATGCTCCAGACGACAACTGCTCCACATAAATTTCTTACAATAACCAAAATCAAAACTTCAACCATGGACTAAACACTAACCCTAACCCTAAATTCTACTTTAAACCTATTATTATAACCTAAATTCAAATTGCACCCCAAACCCTAACCATTAATTTTGGAAAAAATATAAATTCTAAAGCGAATGTCCAACTAGTACAGTAAGATGGCATAAAAAAGTTTTCACAACGATAATCAATCACAACTATATCTGAATGACTTCCAAAACTCTCCTCTGACCAGAGCTCCAAATAAACAGGGTTTGGGGGTGAACACCCCCAGAGCTACAAACTGCACCTGTAGCCCTCTATCTAGTGAGCCTCTGAATGTTTGTTCTTTTAGGCTAAAGGTATTATGTTTTTTCATTAGTCAGAGGAAATTTCTCTGTTGTCAATAGCCCCCTGAGAGAAACAATGTTCTGAGGGATGCCCCTATCCAAGTTCTTCTTGATACAAAATAGTCAAACTTCTCCATCCAGACTACAAGTATTTCACAGCTTTCTGTCGTACAAATTACTTTCATATATAACTACTTCTTAAAAATCACTGTCAGATTTCTGTAGGAAAATCTTCAATTTTTCCCCAATGCTTTAAGCACATGAGCTTAAGATTTTGTACAACAAAATTGAATGTCTTGAACTTCATTTTTGGAAGTGTTTGAAAGCATGATCCACTCTATGAATACCCTCTAGTTACTTTAATTTGCTTGATTTATTATTATGAATTAATGGCACATCTCAAAACAATGTCACTAGTCAGGTTGACACGAAGGGAGCTAAACTTTAAGTTTCGCTTGTAGTTTCAAAACTTTAAGTTAACTTGTAGTTATCATCATAGTTTCAAACCGTTTGAACAGACCTGTTGTTTGGAAACTTCAAGTTTACTTGTAGTTTTAGAACCACAAGCGACCTCGTGGTCAACGCCGAAACTATGAGCAGCGGGGGCTCCTTCGTCGCAGTTTCGGACCTTTTGAACAGCAGAAACTTTAAGTTCCACAAGCTCGTAGTTAACGATGACCTCTCGGTTCATGTTAAACTTCCGAGTCATACCCTTCGCACAAATTATGAACACGGGATCTGTATGTGTACTGTACACACAATCAGTATCTACTTCCGGTGTTAACAACTGAGATCGCTCGGCTTGTAGTTTTAGAACAACAAGCATCATTGTTTCAGGCCCATGTGAACCCTCATCATGGTCAGTGAGTTGTTTTTTCGTTAACTTAAAGTTCCGAAACCACAAGTCCCGTATGAACGTAGTTAATGAATACCTAAATAACCTAAAACAGCATGTATCAGAATGCTACTACCATATTTACATTTCAGCCAATCAATCACTCATAGACATACTTTAATACTATTAATATTGGCAGGGCATTTCCTTTCATAACTAAGAGATAAAGAGGAAAAGCTACTTCCTAATCCTTTCATTTCTATAGCCTTCACTGAGATCCCTGGATTAATCGACACAGATTATCATGCTTAAATAGTCACTATTCTATGTAAGAGCACTTTAATGTACATAAGGCTAGAGATTAGATGTCCAAAGAGGACATGTATACATGCAGTAACGGCAATTAAGTAAGTTATTCTAGTTCAGCCTTCAATATAGTTTTAAAATATAAATTTGATCTAAAGCCAACTTCACTCACTGCTGAGTATGACACCAAATGAACTTGTTACATAATTAGAAGCACATATGCACATGTATCATACATGTATCATGTATTTCATTTTAGTGATGCACAGTACAAATAACGTAATCCATTGAATTAAAAAAGAAAACATATTTCTCACAATATCTCCAATTCAAAATTACCCCTCCCCCTTTCTCTCTCTCTCTCTCTCTCTCTTTCATCCTCTCTCTCTCTCTTCTCTGTCTCTCAGCCTCTCTTTTTCTCTCTCTACCCTTTCATGTCACCTCTTTTCCACTTCTTCCTCTCTCCCACCCATAGCCAT
Organism: Heliocidaris tuberculata; assembly: GCA_025618425.1. NCBI lineage: Eukaryota > Metazoa > Echinodermata > Echinoidea > Camarodonta > Echinometridae > Heliocidaris > Heliocidaris tuberculata. The sequence continues at coordinate 23,419,476 of CM046851.1, read as the reverse complement.
GAAGCTTCTCATCTTGTCTTGTTACCATCCAACAGGAAGGAACTCACTGTCAGCCACCTAATTTGCAAGTGTTGGTGGTTGTCGCATCGGCTCTCCCTAAAAAGGGGTCAAAGATATCGTTTGGCCAGTCCTCAAGACGTAATGGGGGGGGGGGGGGTGACAAAGAGATACAACGCAGGAAGAACATGTCCATTCATATAGCACGATGGTGCCTTACAAGAGAGCAGCTCCTGTTTGATTTCAAGGTGCTAGTTTGATGTCCACTCTAATTTTTTTTCATCAATTTTCTAGACACTAAACATCTTTAGTAGATGATTTCTCTCAGTTCCCCTCTCCCCCTCTCTCTTTCTCTTGCTCCCTCTTTCTTTCTTTCTTTCTTTTTTTTTTTGGTTTTTGTTATCCCCTTCTCTCTCACACACACACTTTCTCTTTCTATGTTACCACTTCTCTCTTTCTTTCTCTTTCTATTCTTTTTTCTATTACACACACACACATTTTCTCTTTATATATTACCCCCTTCTCTCTCTCTCTCTCTCTTTACCTCTCTCTATCTCTCTTTTCTCTCCCTATCCCTCTCTCTCTCTCTCTCTCTCTCCCTCCTATTCCTCTCTTTCTTTCTCTCCATATCTATCCCTCCCTCCCAATCTTTTTCTCTTTCTCTCTCTCTCTCTTCCTCTCTGGAGTATGTCACTATCTTATCTGCTGTATTTCTACGTCAATCTAATTTAGATAAAGCAAAATTTTGTTATTCGTGGCATTTTCTAACTCAGTGCAAATCTATCCAATTTCTTTTTCATCAGATTGTTATTTTTATTTCACGATTTTTAGCTCTATCATGCTTCATGCTTTCAACTCATCTTGTCTCAACTACTCATCTGCGATATTCTCTCTCATGGCACTGTTTTTGTTAGCTGTTCCCTCTCGCTAACCTCTTGATTTGAGCAATATGGGTGTATACAGAGAGTGAATCACTGTATTAATAGCCTGCAACAACGATGACTGAACATCTAGACAGTTAAAGAGATAAAACACAGATCCAAGGCATGAGGAAACATCAAATTTTATCAATGATGTCAGGATCAAGACTTTAACCCGAAGTAGAATATCTTTAGTTTTGCTAGAGAAAAGGAATAGATGCTAAAATTATTCAACCCAGTTTACAGGAACCAAGTGCCTTCTATATTAAACCTATGGGGATGACGGAATTCAATAGTCAACTGGTTAATATAGGTCCTAATACTGTTCCACTTCTAATAAAAGATGTACACAGATGTACATGGAAGGCAGATATTTTGAATTGTCATCCATGGTTTCTTATTTATTTTGATATAAATGTCCGAAAGAAATGCCGAATCAAGGCTACCAGTCATCTCTATCTATGCAGAAGCACACTGCACAGTAATCTCCAATTTACGGTTCATTCAAATCCATGCAGAAACAGCTTTCTGTTTGTTTTACATGTAGCATATCAACTGTTGAGAGCCAGAAGGGTGTTAACTCTAAAGTAAATGTATATGAGTTAATGGCTTAATGCCCTTCTAGCTCCAAATAGAGGATATTATCACATGAGCAAATTCACATCCAGGCTAGGGATATATATTATTTTTCATTTCTCATATATCTATTATTCCATATTAGGAGGATTATTGAATTTTTAGTATACTGCTATTTATCAGCTAAACTCAAAGAAATCTGAGGCAAAGCAAATTTGCTGGGCCTTAACGAAACTATCAAATTAGCCTTTAACTTAATCTGAAACTATCACATTTGCAGAGTGCAGTACAGACATCTACATCTACATGTAGCTACTTAACAATAACAGAAGAGAATCTGATAAAGTATTGATTTTTGTCCTGGCAACTGAAACGATTAATACGTTGCTTGGCTGGTGGCATATAAGTGACGTCAAAATCAGGATTTCCTCTGCCAAATCACATTTGCGTAATTTGATAAAAAGCACTACGGATGTCTTCTTTCCGTAACATTAAGGCCAAGATGTCTGGTGATGATTTCCATGATCTCTAACTGTCAAGTGTTTTCACATCTAAATACTTAGCATTTAGATGAATAAGTTATACAAACATTAAGACAAAAGTATCAAAATGATGATATAAATTGGAAATATTCTGCTTTATCCATATAATTATCATTTTAGATATGGAGCAATGATTTTATGAGGTTCCAAAGTACTTTAAATGATACCCTGACTTTAGCTCAGGAAGCTATCATCAGTGGACTCACACATGAATTTCAAAGAATAAAATAAGGTACATGTATTTAATACACCTGGGCTAAGAGAGACAACTACATGTAAAATGCCTTGTGTATATAAATAACATACACACAAGGCACTAATCCAACCCTGCAATCATAAAACATGTATCCTCACAGTTCTGTAAGAAGCTCTTTGAAAATGAGGGTGTGTTTTCATTATATCTGAGTATGGGACATACCCCAAATTCCCCTACCCCCCCCCCCCCCCTAAAAAAGGGGGAAGGCCATCAGCTTCTTGCATGCATAGTTTTCTCCAAAAAAATTTTTTTAAAGGTTCCCTTTTATGGAATTACAAAGGAACTTCAATTAGTAGACTTTTCTACTGTGAATCCAGATCTGTCAACCATTTTACCTGAATTCCATTCATTAATCTGTAAACTTGAAAATAAAAAATTAATTGGGAACGCCCCTAAAAATTTTGGAAAATCGGTCCGGCGATCGATGACGTCATGTGACGTCACACTCAGAATGCTTGACTCCACGCAAGCTGAAAGTGTGTGTGTAGGCTATTGAACTTCGTGTAGATCCTAGCTTCGACTTCGTGCCATTACAGCCCTTCATTTTAGTTTTTTTTTAATCCTATATCAACGAACGATAACATCTTCTTCAGACAGAAGAAATAAAAGAGGAATTAGGGGCACGGCCGTATTTGTTTGAACCAGACATGTCGGATTCTGATTATATGACAGAGACGTCCCTGATTTCAATAACGGAGAAGATATCGACGGGAGACTTGGGAATTATAACTAGTAATTCCTTTTGATAATTAGATTGCCGATTAAATTTTAATTTACGCATATCCACCAATTATGAATCTTGTTTGCGCTTGCAAAATGCCCCAGTCCTGATGAGGCTGAGCTGATAGCTGATCGAGGCAGTGAGCTCGACGTGCGCAGGTGTACACGCCGTGCCGTTCGGTCGTTCGCCTGCTGACCCTGCCTGGCCTGGGCTTGGGTAGGGTTTTGCTGGTGCATGGGGTGGTAGCGTTTTGTTTCTAGTAAATTCTAACATTGATATCCAGAAAACCCTTAGCTCTCCTGTCACCTTGCATGTTTTCATTGTGCTGCTATGAATAATAAATACCGGTAGACTAAGTTAGTGTAGGTACAGTGATAGCTGATCAATAGATATATGATCAATAGATACCGTAGATCAAGTTTGATTTTGGGGATGGCATCTTGCTTCAGGGACGGCCTCTTCTTGATGCCAAACGCCGCATGCAGCCCCGTACTATCGAGGAAGTCCTCCGCACAAATGTGCTCGGAACACACGGACACTGCGGTCACTCGGCCCCTTCCAATTGACGCGAGTTAGTTTCACTTTTGAGGTCCATTTTCTTCTAATATTTGGGTCTTTGAGGAATAAATGTAGACTTACACCCTCCTTTGTGATGTTGCTGCAACCTGCAAAGACACAGCGTTGCGGCATACTTCGATTTAGAGGTGGTTTTCGAGGTGGTATATAACTGCAAGTTAGTTTGCACGCGTGATATATGCAAGATATTGTAAACAAGCACCGGCGATGTCGGTTTGTGACGTCACACGTCAATCATGCTCGAAGAACGAGAATTCGGGGTTTAAAAGGGGGCGGAGCTTAGCAGACTCGTTTAGGCCTGAATACGTGGGGAAAATATTATTTTAAAAATATTCAGATACGTATTCATTGCAAACGGATGTCATTTTTCAATTTAGATGAGTATCATGTACAAAATAACAAGAATTAGAATTTCATAGAAGGGAACCTTTAAAGTTTCATATACATGTAGTATACATTAAATCAAATTGAATAATATCTACTCAGGTCATTGCCTTCTGTTGGTACCCAACCAAAGCAGTACACTGGTAAAGCCCTTCTGACGTTAAAATGGTTCACAATTATTTGGCTGCCAATCTCACTGGACGGGAAATAGTGTCTATGGACTATATAATTTCCTTTCATAATCCTAGCCGGCACATCTTGCCAGAAATATAATAGATCTGTTTTGCACAGAGATAGGTTTTGGAGGTTACCTGCAACCAAAAATATTTGGTTTTCTTCTGATGGTGACCTGAGAGAGGTCAATTGTCTTTGTTACACTGTCAATGTCTTTATTATTTTTAATCAATTACTGCTTAGATAGTTCGGCTGCTACTCTGTAACTGTAAGTCTACAGTGAACTATTATTGATTCCTGACATTCTACAGAGCACAAACAGGTCATAAATGAGATTGGAATTTTCAAAAGGAATGTGATTTACTCACGTTCTATCAAGGTTAAAGGTTAAATATTGATCATTGCAGCTATCAACAACCCATATGATCTTAGAATAGAAATAATCATTTCATATAGGCCAACTGGTTACATTTATTTGGACTTCAAATGTCTTGCTGATATTCTGACAACAGACATTGGATTCTGAAATCAAATAACAATACAATTAGACAAAAATAGCAAACCAGGATATTAAAATCATATTCAAAGTGCTGAGTAAAATGACTTGAGAAGTTTGACACCAATCAAAATATTATCTCCTTATACTAAACTCTACCCCAAAAAATAATTTCATAATTTGCAGAGTTTATTAACTCTGTGAAGATTGAGCTTGATATAACTCAAACTGGAATCTAAATTTTTAAGGAAAAATGGGTACTCCATCGGGTTGAAGAAACCGCACACACTGTCTTATATGAGGCTGCTAGCGTCTGGTACAAAAGACTACTATGCAGTATTTTCATTTACTCATTACCCCCCTGAGCATCCATTAACAGCCTCATTAAGTCCGTATCCTGAGCTTTCATTACTCTATCTGTCCTGAGATGATGGCTGAGCAATAACAGTTTGCATAATGGACCCCAAATTGAGACTGGAGTCAGAGATGAACAAAAGGGCAGGGTGAGCTTCTCTGGTCAAGATGGGGATGAGTTGACAAATAATGTCTTTTTAATTAGATGAGGATTGGAGATGCAAGTTATCTAGTCATCTGGCGTAAGATTTTTTAAAATATTGATTTTGAGCATTATTTGTGTACGGATGTTATTACTTTTTCCTCTTAATAGAAGAGTCATTACAGAAGGGGGGGGGGGGTGATGAATAGGAAACACAAAGTGATATAAACAAACAAATATCTGAGAGATTAAACACAAAACATAATTATATAAAGCTACTTTTTCTAATTGGACAGGTATAAGTAGCCTAATTACATGTACATGAACAATTTTAAAAGAGAGAAGTCAAATGAAATTCATGAATAAAATCTATATCTACAGTATATAATCATTGAAAATTTGTTCGTGCCATAATAGTCGAATTTGACAGATTGCCATTATACACATACTAACAACAACTTCATGCATATATCGTGGTTGCACTGAAGAAAGTAATCTCTTTTCTTGATGTTTATTGAATTGAATTGAATTGAAGGTTTTATTATCATTTCATCGGCAGACAATGGCTGAATTGCCAATGATTTACAACATTGATAAAAATGTACAAAGAATGAAGACTTACATACTTGAAAATTATCATAAATGCATAAAATTAATATGATAGGTAAATTAAAATAGTTCAATATATTGCATTATCCTCAGGAAGAAAGTATAATCATCAATGTACAGTAGTTAATGGATGGTAAATTTAAAACAGAATCTTTGAGATGATGACCAATAAGATATCATAATGCAAGTTGTATCAGTAATGTGGTTTTTGCCTAAAATGTAATGTGGTTTTTATCTAAAATATAAATTTAAATTGACTTAATTGTCCAAAGAGTGAGAAATATTGAAATAATTGAAATAATTATATAATTTTTGACATGATAAAAGAGGATTGACAGAGGCTAGACGAGAGAGAGGGAAAACAGAGAAAGGGAGAAAGGGAGAAAGGAAGAATGATGTAGGAAGGAAGACACAGAGAAGATCCATTTCTTTCTATATTTTTTTTTTATCTCGCTTCTAAGTTTTTGATTTCATGGATTTTGCATGCTCTCTCTCCCTCTCTCTCTCTCCATCTCTCTCTTTCTCTTACTTTCTAAATCTCAATCTCCATCTCTTTTCCTTTTTCTTCCCTCTCCCCCCCCCCCCCCTCTCCTCCCCCCCCCCCCTCTCTCTCTCTCTCTCTCTCTCTCTAGTTCTCTCTTTATCCCTCTTCCTGTTACTTACACTGTCCACTGAAAGATCATTCCCCTCTAATAAATCTTATAATGTAATATCCTAAGGATTAATGTACACATATACATGTAGGAAGCCATTATATTTACTACTATTCATTTTACAACCAAACGATATCATGGGGAAGACCTTACTCATTCATCCAGAAGTGCAAATGCCTCTGAATCTAAAATATTACTTTTTCTACTGTGCAGGACACCAATGCTTTCAAATCATACCGATGCTTATCTCTGCTTGCTCCAGACATTCTCAATCTAAAGAGGGAGCAATGAACTTGCAAATTGCACCGTAACAAGGAAAAAAATTATGGTATCGAATGTCAGCATGACTCCTTGAAACGACCATTATCTGCTCCAGGAACCAGGCGCACGAAATCACAAAGAAGACAAAGAAAAAAATCACAGGGAGTTTCCTCTGAAGAAAACACACAGAATAACACGTTTCTATTGTATTCTTTATTTGCCTACAACAATACAAGGTGCTCGTTCTCTCTCCAATGCTAACAAGTTTCACACCATTGACCTAGACCCCCAAGTCCTGGTTCAAAAGACAAAAAAAAAAAATCTTTGAAAAAGGTGTTGATTGTCTTTTTTTTCTTGAGGCAAATTTGGCTAGCGAAAGGAGAAAGGAAAGAGCTGGAGGAAAGGAGGCAAGCTTTTGAGTATCAGAGGTTGCCGTCATCGATCATGGTGCTACTAAATATATTCCCAGAAATTTCCCCACACCTGCACTTACATGCTTGCACACAAGCAGCACTTACAATTGTCACGTGGGACATTTAGAAAAGCAGTTTTAAACATTTTTAAACATTCGTAGAAGTATATGAATGAGTTAAGAAATCAGGTCAAATTTAATCCTTGAGCCTTTATTATCAATTTGTAAAATTATTTTTTTTCGTAGAAAGAAGCTTTAATGTATTTTTTTATGATGAAACTCTAAAAATTATTTCATATTTTCATTTATATGATACAATTCTATAACTTTATTTACTATTTTCTTCCTTCCATCATATTTCTCCTGCCCTTTTCCTAGTCTTCTTTTATTCTTCTTTATTTACTTCAATACTATTTTTGCTTTCATAGTCTTTCTTCTTTTGTCTTTCTTTATGGTTATGCTATCGCTGTAGAAAACAAATAAACTAATACTACCGAAGATTTGACCCAGAATCAACTACATGTATATCAGGTTGTAAATATCCAGGAAATTCGACAATCGATCCCATAAGAACATCTCCATAATAAGAAGAGAAAATAAAAAGAACTTTCTGTTTCTTTATTCTTCATAAATTGAGCAAAAAATGCCTGCATAAGATGTCAATCCACACTATTTGTCCATTTTCTCCGTAATAACCTGTAATCTGTACAATTCTAGAATTGGGTCACTTGTTCCATCAAATAATGGTGTACTTCTGAAGCTTTCAACCAGAGCAACTCAAATCTAAATTCATGCTGTTTTAAAAGTCCATCAATACCCTAACTGAGCTGACTTGACATCTAGCCCATGCTGCCGATTGGCGGGATGAATCATAACTTGTCTATCATTGCCTATTAGTTTGACTCACTTTGATATCAAATGAGATTTCCCTTCGAAGTAAACTTTGTTCAACTTTCTACAGGAGCATCCTGAAGAAGACCCGTGGCCGCAGACAGGTATCATTTCAAGGCAAGTTGGAAATGGTACAGGAATTATGCACTGATTACATAAGCTTAAAGCTCATGTAGAGTATTGGTAGCAAAAAGGAAATTGGAAAGAAACATGTTAAATATAGTCTCAACTTGTTCTCCTTGTATCAAAAGATGTCTGTAAGAGATCATTTGGTATTCCATCTATGATTTCTGGTGAATTTCAGTGTAAATATCTGTAAGGAATGCTTGATCACTGCCATTATGCTAGGACCCTTCCACCCCGACGGCTCCCCGCACAGCAATCTTGGGGCTTCGCAAAGAGACAGCGTGTGTGCACTGTGTGTAGCTACTCATCATTGGTTTTACACGTGTGTGTACAGTGTATAGCACATGCTGCCTTTGTTGGGATTTTACGTGCCTGTCCCGGCACATAAATTAGTTTTTGCCTCTTATTTGTTTAATATTAAACTTTAGGAGGCGAAATCTTCACAGTGTCTTAGTATTGCTAGTATCTTGCTATTTATCAACAAAAATTGAAGAAATCTGACGAACAGTTTTGAGGGCTTACCAAAACTTTACATGACCTTTAAAGTTACATGTGAAGGGAGAGCGATATCAGGAATAGTATGAAAACTTACTCGAATTAAGCTGCTGAATACCGGTTGAAAAAACTGGAAATAGTCAATAATTGAGGCCATGGAAATATCTTGCTAGCAGTTTTCCTAGTTCCTTTGCTTGTTCTCCTTGCTGTTTTATACTCTTTTTTTTTCAGCTGGATATTACGTACATGCATATAATCTTTTGCATTCTTCCCAGTTCTAACTCTTCCTTTCTCACTGCTTGATCCAAGAATTTTTTTCTTTTTCTTTTTTTTTTTTCTTTCTCTTTCTTTCCTTCATTTATTCTTCTCATTTGAATAATCTCTTTTCATTATTGTCTTCTCCTGATTCTCCTTGTTTTAAAACCTTCTTATTCTTTTCCTTCTCCCATTTTTCATTTACATGTTTATTGTCTTTCTGCTTCTCTTCCCTCCATGTTTTAGTCCATCTTTCCTCTTCTCTTTTTAGAAATTATTTTAGTCATCCCCATTTTTCTACTCTTTCTTATTCTCCTTTTTTCATTCATGGTATATACTTTTTCCTCTTCCGGGATCCTTATTTTATTCTGTGTTTTAAAGCATTTTTGTCTTCATCTGTTTTTCCAGCTTTTTTAATCATATAAACTTGCTAGAATTTAGACAAAACAGTGATAGTAGCATATTACCATGAAACAACAATCAATTTTACAAGAAAAACATGGCAAAAAGATCAAATCTCTTGAGTTCTGGAAACTGTTCTGAACAAGACCCAATCCAACCCTGATCAAGGTCTACAACGTTGCAATGCTTCACCTGACTCTCTTGGATTAGGAGGGGCGTATCCAAAGAACTATAATCATATAGCTGAATCATAATAAACACACCTGGGACCATGATATCATTGTCATCTAGATATCCTTCTGGGTCTAATAATAATCCTCTTACTTGATTAGCCCTAATTTGAGAGAAGCTTTATATAATTTCATAAATAACCATGTGGAGAAAGTCACAGGCATGTCTGTGTTATTGCTAGTAGAATAAGGAAAAAGAAAAAAATGAATAATGTTAAATGATAGTAATAATAATCAGGATCTGTAATCCACATTAATGTTTATTATAATAATTATATCATAACTCCTTATATAGTCATACAACCTCCATAATTTTCATTATTGCTATCATGTACATTATAATACTTATGACAGTGCCAGTCTTGTCATCTAGCAAGATTAGTCAGCCAAAACAGCAAAACTACAATATTTTGAACAATAGCTGTAATAGCAATTATCCCCAACTTAAACCATTATTGTACTTACAATTGATATTCACAATGTTTGTCACAAAAGTAAGTTTATATTTACAAGGGAATGAAACCCCCCAACCAAAGTATCCCTCTAGCTCTCTGGATGTTGACTTGAAACTGACCAAATCCAGTAACAAAAGGCTGACAAAGAGAAAAAGCTCATTATGAAACTCAAATATTATATCAGCATTGTTGAATTCCAGCAACTCCCATTCAAATCAATGTTCATCATATGAGGCAAATAGAAATCAACCTTATCCATAGTGTAACTTCAAACAAAAGCAACAAAGAAAGATTAACCAACTGGAAAATGCTAAAGTTCCGATGGGATTTGGATTTCAGAGTTGTCAGCTCAGTTATTAAAAGGTTAACCCATTAAATACTAAGCCCAAGATAACTCAGGCTGGGGTATACGGAAAACGTGCTGTATATACAAAAATCAAATTGTTTCCAATGGGTTAACCCAAAGGAAAATAAAGTTTAGATGAAAATGTCTACTCAGTTACACTTCTGGTTAATGGTTATTCAAACTGTGAGCACAAATATTCCCTCTTTCATTAATAATATTTAATTTTCCACCTTTGTACATAAACATGAGTCATGACTCATGAGAAATGCTTACTTAGGGTAAACCCAAATGACGTTAACATGGATTTTTAGCGTTTGAACAAGTTATGTGACTGATGGACTGTCGTAAATCAAATACCAATGCCAGTTCATGCATAGCAGGCTATTGTCTGGCAATGTCAAATTAGCTATAATCAATACCATTGTTATTGTCAGTCTCCTTTCACAGGGCTGATTCAGGTATGTTTATGAGATTCACTGCATACCAGAGGTGGTGAGAAAGGATGCATTTAAAACCTACAAATTATCAAGATTAAATCTTATGTGAACTGATCCAAATGACGTTATTATTGTCTGTTTGGAGCCAGCAGGGCGTTAAGTCCCATCATTTGTACAGAGTTAACACCCTTCTGGCTCTATACAGACGATATGTTTTGCACCTTTATAGTTACATTATTTTCGTTATCTGTTTTCCCATCTCACAGACTATCTAATATTGAGCAGTGTGGTTTTACTTAGAACCTAAAGCAGCACTGAAATAGAAAAAGCATTTAAAAAAAAAGAAAATAAAAGAGAAAATACAGGAAATGAAAAGAGAAAAAGAGGAAGAGGAGGAGAACAGGGAAGAAGGAGAAGTGGATGATGAACATTAAAAAAAGTAGAAGGAAAAGAAGAAGACAATTGAGTAGGCAAGAAAAAAGAAGCATGGTAGTATCTGCATGTGGGTAACTAAAACTAACTTTGAAAAAACAAAAATAGCAAGAAGAAATCCATATGTTTTATTTAAGTTCTTAAATTTGGTCTTTTCATAAAAATAACTTAAATAAGAGAATATCTGACCAAATAAAAACCAAAATTGCAGCTTTGGCCTATAGGCTCTTGCCTAGAGTGAAACCATTAAAAACACTATGAAAGTGTAAGGGTTCCTTGAAAAAAATCCAAATGTTAACAAAAATGTGAAATTACGACTCTACACAAATTCTACTATACATGCTATCTACTTTTGAAGACATGACATCTATACAATGTTAGGAAAGAAATATTACAGATCATAAAATTTTGAATACATATTCACTCTTGCAGCCCCCTTTGATGTCAAATAAACCCTTGAACAAACTGATTTTTTTATTAAATGGAAACTAATTTTTTTGTCTGATACACCGTCCTGCATGTATATGTAGATCAATATGAAAGATTATCAGTTACATGTTTCATTATTCTAAAGAGGATTTCTGTTAATCTGAACAAATTGCTTATAATCTTATTTATTTTCAAAGAAAGGACCAATTCATTTGGCAACAATTCAAGATGTCTTTGTAGTGTAAGTTCTATGAGATTAATGAGAAGGTTGAGTTCTGGGAAAGGTGAAAAATAATGTGTGAGCCTTATCATTTCTTTTATGTCACTTTGGAAGAACATGATGATAGAAATGCCCCTTGAAAAGGATTGTTCTTCAAATGCCCTCATATTCGAAATATGAGAAATAGCTGAAGTGTTTGGGCTAAACATTCATGCCACGTATAAGTGCAGTCCCATATACCATTTCTGGGTTCCACAACCTCATATTATACAATAATTCTTGTGTAGACATGATCAACCTTTCCCAATTGCTTTGAGATTGTTTTTTTCACAATGGAACACATGACCACAACTCAACTTTATCTTTAAGAACAAAAACTCATGCTAAACAAATGCATCAACTTGGTAAAAAGATTGTGGCTTTGGGGGATAGGTAATGTCATTATAGATGAGTCAAAAAGAAAGTAAGTTGTATTTTGGAGAGCTGTCCTTTTCAGACTGCATCTCACTTATTTACTTGCTGAGATGTCCTGCTAAGTATGCTGCCCAATTTAGATACATAGATGTATAATGATAATAATTCACAAAATTGCTGACCTTTAAACATTCAACCATATATAAAACATGGATATTAACTTGAAACACTCACCAAATATAGAAGATATATATCTCCACAACCGGATGGTTAATAGAGCGCATCAGACAAACAAGGGAACTAAAATCAGAACTGCGACAGCGCCCCTTCACCCCAGAGTTTACAAAGACACATTTATGAATCACAGATTTACTTCTGCCAGCTCCAATTCTCTAAAACTTTGGATGATGAGATCTCCAGTGGCAAGTCAAGTACTGTTTTAATCCAAGGGTATAGATCCAAAAGGGAGGCTGGACAGCATGGACACTGGCGACAAAAAGAGACAAGAAGTTGGGGGTGGACAGGAAAAGTTTTTTTCGAAAAAGTCAATTTAAACAGGAGTTCCTGAGCAAGTCAAATCTCCTTTAAGGTGAATGATGAGGATGATGAGTGAGCCAAAAATAAGTGCAGTGTTCTGAGTCAACTTTTAGAAGTCAGATATCTAATCACAGCTCCTAAATCTTGAGAAAATCCTATGGATGACTGAATCATTACAAAGGAATATGACAGCCCAGGATAGATTGTTTTGGGGGAAGTTGAACATTTCATTCATGAGTGCTCTAGGCAACAACAAAAATCCATATCCCTGAATCAAAGGGTTATGAAATTCCTGTATCTCCTTTGAGGGGGAATCCCTAGAGAACGTGGGACTGAGTTCAACTGTTTGGCACGAGCATTCAACCGACGCCGGTGTTGGCAACAAAACTTTCCTGAAGTTTGGACTGCAAATTTTATCACTTGCACCACTTTGCTCTTGCGAGTCTTGTCTCAAGAAGAAAATCTGCTTGTTAGGGATAGTGCAAAGGTTGAAGACACGCATCCCAGTTCATCCAAATTTTCAGAAAATTACTGATGTATCAAATTTTCTTAAACACAAGTGACAACAGATGATGAGTCTTTATTCACCTCCAAATTTGAATTAATCCAAGACATGGCAATGAAACTTCCAACATTGTCCAAAACTGTCCACTTCGCATTTCACAATATATTCACAATATCTACCCTTAGGGTCAGAACGTATTCTTCAACACCTTTGATGACTGAGCTCAAGAAAATATTCAAGTTCACAATTAAATGTCATGCAATCAAGCTGTCTCCAATGGGGCTTTGCACATCAAGGTTCATCAGAACGGTAAAGTTATTGGAACCAATTTTCTGATTGCACAATAACTAAAGAACACAAAGCTCTACAAATGAAAGTGAGAAGGGAAAGCAAGATGCAACTCCACCCCCAAAATTAAGTCACAAAGAGAACAGCGACTATCACATTCCTCATATTCCACATAAAAAAGTATATAAATCCAATAACAGTTTAATCAATCCTTCTGCTCATATAAACAAATGAAGAATTTCCATGGCACAACTTGATCCCCAGTGACCATACAGGCTGCAAAGAAGATTCAAATATTTTTCTGGTTCAACTTTCTTCACAAGGAAACTCATCCCAAGTCACCCAAATCAAAATGGAACCATATTCCTCGCTAGGAACCTTTCCGACCTCTTCATGACAGATCCGGTACCAAGACAGTTCTCAGAACTACAATGTCCAGTACCTATCGGTTGAACTCTAGGCCAGACGACTTAAGTGCAAATGCCCCCTCCTGCTATCATTACAGAGATATGTGTAGAGTAGTTTAGAGATTCAGACCCACGGACTCAAAGAGAAGGTGTTTTTTTGTGTGTGATTTGCGACAAAGAAGCCCACAATCAATGTGTTGATTATTATCGTTTACCCTACATTCTTAAAACTATTGAAGGGAAAGTCCACCCTGATATTGAGTTGAGTTGAATAAATGAAGAAAAATGAGAGAAAAAGATTAGTGAATGTTTGAGCAAAATCCGAAAAGAAATAAGAAAGTTATGGATTTTTGAAGTTGTAATCAATCAAACACAAATTGGCAACTCTGTGACATATCTTGCAAGCTCCTCTCCCATTTGCTCAGTACAGAAAATTTCATAAATTTTCATTTTTCCTAGTTTTTGATGAAGGGAAGAATTTGTTTCATACAAGTTTTGTGTAAAAACATATGAGCAATGATTATATCTAAGGTGCATGTATGACTGAATATTTTCTTAAGAGAAAATGGAAATTAATAAATATTTTGGCTACAGGGCAAATGGGGGAGGAGCTTGCAAGATACATCATGGAGTTGCCAATTAGTGTTTGATTGATGACAACTTTAAAAATTCATAACTTTCTTATATCTAATCGTATTTTGCTCAAACCTTCTCTGATCTATTTCCATAATTTTTCTGCTTCTTTTAAAACCAACTTGTAATTAGGGTGGACTTTCCCTTTAAAAGGGTTAAATCACGATTTTAAAAAAAAATTAGAGAGAGAGAGCATTTTCAAAATATTGCATCTTATTCTTTATATTGGTGGATAAAACACTATAAAGGTTGTATCCAGCATTGATTCAACAGAGCAAAATTTACCATTAAAACGTAGTCACTTCTCTACCCTTTAAAGTGTGGATATAACACTTTTGTTTTTCAAATGTAAATTATAAATCTAAATCACTTGTTTACCATACAAGCAGGAAAAGAAGGGTAAAAATGAAGAATAACAATAAAATCAAAATACAGGTAAACAGACAGAAAGTTAAATTGTATTGGTTTTCTTTATTTTGGTCATTTTTGGCCATCCATAATATGTTGTTAGTTTAGATTTTAAATGGCTTCATGAATTCATGTCATAAATGTCTACCATTTTCACGCACCATAGCAAATTCAATTAATTCTTCATTGTGTGAGAACTGTTAAAGATGCTTAAATTTAACAACTTAATTATACTGCTAAATAGGTTTAATTAAGAAACTGTACACTTACACAATGTAGATCAACAGTGTTTAAAGGGGGTACCCAATGCTGAAACAATGTTAGTTCATTTAAAAGATCATGATTTTATTAGAAGAAAATCATCTGCCTTAAATTTTTTTTTAAATTCGTGTTGCCAGAAAATCCCCGAAATATGGTAAGATTTCAGGATATTTTGGCCCCTCAGCTGTGTCCCAATTTCAGCTAGGTAACCACAATGACGTCAAAGTGGTTACCTTGTCGCGCAATTATAGCAAAATGCGCGCAAGGTGTAATGCATTTTGTACAGTCTAGCGCGCAACACATCTGCAATACGCGAACCTGGGTAACCACTTTGACGTCATTGTGGTTACCTAGCTGAAATTGGGACACAGCTGAGGGGCCAAAATATCCTGAAGTCTTACCATATTTCGGGGATTTTTCTAGCAACACGAATTTTTAAAAAACTTAAGGCAGATGATTTTCTGCTAATAAAATCATGATCTTTTAAATGAACTAACATTGTTTCAGCATTGGGTACCCCCTTTAAAGGTAATAATCAGTTCCAGTAGTGAAACACTATTTCAAGGTAAACCATTTGAAAGTCATTTTGAATTGTTATTCATATAAAAGGGTTAAATTGTATAAACAAAACAAAACGAAACCTTGCAGAAAACCACATCAGCTCGAAAACACCACCACAGTTGTACATACATCTGGAGGAAATGTATTGTATAAACATTCTGACACACCCCTATGTCCCAATTTTCCTTTGCCTTTTATTACTCAGCTTTTCAAAATGTATGTGGCAAATATTATTTATTTACATAAGTAAGGTTCATACGAAAGGAGCTAAACTTTAAGTTTCGCTTGTAGTTTCAAAATTTAAAGTTAACTTGTAGTTATCTTGTAGTTTCAGACCGTATGAACGGATTCGTTTAGAAACTTTAAGTTTACTTGTAGTTCTAGAACTACAAGCGAGCTCGTGGTTAACGCCGAAACCACAAGTAGTGGGTGGTCCTCCGTCGCAGTTTCAGACCATGTGAACGGAATAAACTTTAAGTTTCGCAAGCTTGTAGTTAACGATGACCTCTCTGTTCATGTTAAACTTCTGGGTTATACCCTTCACACAAATTATGAACACAGGAATGTATGTGTACTGTACACACAATCGGTATCTACTTCTGGTGTTAAAAACAACGATTGCTCAGTTTGTAGTTTCAGAACAACAAGCATTGTTGTTTTGGGCCCATGTGAACCCTCGTCATGGTTGGTGAGTCATTGTTTTGTTAACTTAAAGTTTTGCTAGCTTTAAGTTTCAAAACCACAAGTCCCGTATGAACATAGCTATACTTTCTAACATTAAGTGTATATTTTTTCAGATTTGAACTGATGTTGGGCAAGGTCATTCATTTGATGAAATTGTACATGTTGGCTTTTTTCCTTGGTGGATCTCATAGATCAAAGAACCAATAAAAAAAGGCAATTTTCTTCAATAAAAATGAAAACCATTACATTAAAATTATGTCACTACTAAATATGACTGCTATAATTGTACTCAACTCCCAGCTCACCGATTGCACTTTGTATGGACATGCAGAAGCTTATGAAAAGAACGAGTTACATGTAGCTCCTTTACAATAGAGTCTGATTTGAAGACTCTACGATGTGTACTGGTACACATGTGTAGTAAGAGGTGTAAACAAGCAACAGCTGGCTGTAGTGACTTCAAGCCACCCAAACACCCATACATCATTCATTTCACTTTCATATTTCTAATTAACTGCACAACAATTCCATTACTGAGTCAAAGACTGGCTGTAAAAAGGTGAAAATTCACTCCATACATCTGTACAATGCAAATCAGCCAGACTCCATTTTTTTCCCCAAACATTGTAATATACAGTACAAGATGAACGTGACTGGGTCTCCTATATGCCTCTGCCTAAATTCAGTTGATGGCTCAAATTGTTCTTGAAATATTGTGATAACCAGAATAAAAGCATATAATTACATTTGTAAATGTATGTTAACTGACCTCATTGACATTTGACCTTACACCTTATAACCCAAAAGTCTGATCACTTTATCTCCTCCTACTGTAGTCATGAATACAAAATAGTTGAGATATGGGGATAACAAAGCTAAAAAACATGAATTTCACATATAATGACCTCTATGAAATGTCACCTTTGACCTAGATATGAACAAAAATCTAATCAGTTTGTCTCACTATGGTGATGCATGCTAGTTCTAAGTTTGAAGTAAATGGTTCAAATTGAGCTCAAGAGAGTGTTAACAAGGCAAAACCTGAAATTTCATGGTAAATGACCTCAATGACCTTTGACCTTTGACCTACATACCCAAATCTAATCAGATCATCTTCCTATGGTGATACATACTACTACACATACCAAGTGTGAAGTTCATAGCTCAAATGGTCCTTGAGTTACTGCCAGAATGAGGCTAACACCTGAAATTTCATAAATTGACCTGTGACCTTTGACCTTTGACCTTCATACCCAAAAATTTACTCAGATTGTCTTCTTATGATGATACATAATAGCACCAAGTTTGAAGTTCATACCTCAAATGGTTCTAGAATTATCGTGAGAACGAGGCTTACACCTGAAATTTCAAAAAATTACCTGTGACCTTTGACCTCTGACCTACATACCCCAAAATCTAATCAGATCGTCTTCCTATGGTGATACATACTAGCACCAAGTTTGAAGTTCATACCTCATGTGGTTCTTGAATCTTGAGTTATCACGAGAATGAGAAAGTGGGACGGATGGACAGACAACCCAAAAACATAATGCCTCCGGCACCACCACCTTCAGTGGGCGGAGGCATGAAAATACTAATATAGTATTTGGTGTCTGTAAATTAATTATCACTTATGAAAGGTGTAAGATACACATTAAAAAAACAAACATCCATAATGATAACAGTGGTCCAACAATATTCAAATACTTCATCACAGAACTTGACAAAAATGTTTTGTTGATTGAAATGTGGGGAATTGGTTCTGTGGAAAGGTATAGAATTACATGTCTGTCTCTAGTAAGAAAGTGCCAAAATCTTCCGAAACTGTATAGCAAATGTAAGATGTCTTTCAAATGTGCTTAAGTCTCACTTTTTTTTTCTTTTTCATTTGTTTTTGTTGTTTGTTTTGATACTGAAAAACATTCTCCCAAAGCAACAGGGTAATTAGTTCCTGCCTTGTCCCAATTTGGATGGGGCATATTTCCCCCTCTCTTACTTCCTACTGAAGAAAAAAAAATGAATACAAATCTGGGACAAGACCTTCTCTCTCCACATTGAATCAATTCTTAGTCTAATGTTGCACAATTCATGTCCCTTGACAGCACAATTCAGGAGAGTTACCAATTATGCAGCATCACCAGCTCAGGGATTACCATCTTGTTACCATGGACACAAGTCAGTGCTCATGAAAATGACATTGGGTCTGTCTGTGTACATGTATGCTTGGTGGGATAAAACACGTGGAGGTAATGGTAAACATAGCCAATTATAAAGGTGTCACTATTGATTCTTCATTAACATGCATGAAGGCAGGACTGAGCATACATGTATTCAGGTTTACTGAATAGGAGATGAGCAAATTTGTGCAACAATATGGATTATGAGGATGATTTTTTTTTTCTGTCCTAATCTAGTTCTTGTGAAGGTTAGGCTCAGTAATACACTCTATTCATTTAATGTGTGTCAAATTAAAGTTACAGATATTCCAAATCCAAGTCTGACATACATACATTAAATCTAAATGATATCTAATGCTAAATACACATAATATACTGCTTTATAAGTGTAGCATTTTGCCAAGTGATCAGGGAAAAAATATACATCAGTGGGCAGGAATTTTGTAGAAGAAAAAAATTTGGGATGAACAAGGGTTTGTATTTTCATTAGACATTAAGATGTCTCTTAAACCAAAATTTTCTACAACTTGGAAATTATCGCAACAGTCAATCTGGTGAATCTATTTTTCATGATCTTTTTCCTTATCCATGTGTTCATATTGGTAAGCTCTAACCTCAGTCTTTACTTTCCCTTCTAATGCTTTTATTCCTTCTCTCTTTCTTCTTTTTAACATCTTTTCTTTCTACTCTACCTCCTCCATTCTTCTTCCAAATTTCTTTATTTTCATCCTTCCTCTCTTATCCATATACTTTCTCCTTTCTTCCTTTTTGACAAATATTTCCTTTCTGTAGGAGAATACATTGTAGAAACAAAATTTGCCATTTACATCAACTACCAGATTTCCATTTAACAAGATCCTGGTGCAAAGTTATAATGAAACCTTTTTCTTCAAATTTATAAAAGCAGCACTTAATACATGAATTTCAAATGGTGGAACTGACAAATTGCAAATCCAAGTGACTTCAGCAGTATAGCAAGGAGATGTGTATAGTCTCTGAAGACACAGCCCCTTGCCCCAAATGTTGAGAACGAAATTTACTTAAAGGGAAAGTCCACCCTGATTACAAGTTGGTTTTAAAAGAAGCAGAAAATGAGAAAATGTATTTTTCTCAAACATTCACTGATACGTTTCTTTAATTTTTCTGCTTCTTTAAAAACCAACTTGATATCAGGGTGGACTGAAGTACAGCTGAAGCCTCTATCCTGGTTACCAACCAAAGGGAATTTTCCTTCTCTCAATGATATTTTATTTGACATCATCAAAAACTTTATAACTATCTTATCTTTCATAGAATTTTCATGAAAATTTCACTGATCTTCATCTTACATTTTCTGTTTTTATTGAAGCCAACTCAATGCCAGGGTGGACTTCCCCTCAAGACTCTACCTATCAAATTTCTATTGAGGGGAGGGGAACTCCTTCAGCATGGGAGCTAGCCTATATTTGATCTAAGCCTCTAACACGAGACTATGTCTACTTGACATACCCTTCATTACTGTGATCATATCTAGCTCTCCTGTGAACCAGAAGAGCATTAATTTTATGTAAAAGACTGTGTTCTTCATTAAACACCTTTCTAGCTCTCAGCACACAATACTTCATAATGGACGTTTTCACATGGTAGTCACATACAATAGAAGATGACAAATGAGGGTCATTCCTATTGTGTCTGTTTTCTAGCTCTGTGACGAAGTCACTCAAGTGTCCACCACACGACTTCTCGATACCCTACGTGCCATTTTCTATTGTATGCACACAATAATTTCAATTTCTATGAATGTAAACAAAAGATCAGCAGACAATATAAAAAGACAATTCCTCATCAAAGGTCAGTGGTTCTGTAAAGCACAACAAAGAAATATAAAATCCATATAATATTGATTGAAACAAAAGAAGGATGCTAATTTGTAGCCAACTAGCCATTATGGCTTTTGATCTTTGATAAGATGTGGAATAAGAACTAGTTCATTTTTCTCCATACATGCATAACCTTGCATCTTCCCCATGAAGTGGTAACTTTATCCTAAGCTCTAGCAGTTAACGGCATCTCTATCATTTTTCTTCTATTTAAAAATGCATCCCTCTCCATTTACTCTTATTTCTCCTTTTTGTTATTTCTAATACTTTTTATTCATTTTTTTCCAATATCATTTGATACTTGTTTCAAATTATTTCAAATGGGTGATCATGATCCTATTATTTTTCATTCCTTCTTCTGTTCTACAATGTATTTCTCACAAGATCAAACTTCAGTCTTTATTTTCCATGACATCTTTCCATCATATCTAGGTTTTACCGAACTCCTGTTTTGTTTTGTTTTCTATAAAAGATTTAGATATTTCAGCAGATTAAGGGATTTGAGTCTTATTCTCTACCATAAATTAAACCTTCTACCTCGCAGAAATTCCTAAAGAATTATTCAGCCAATTAATACTCTTTAGCAGATTATACAAGTCAGTGTACTTAAAATCAGTCACTGGACAATGACTCTTAGATTTTAAAAAATCACCAAGTTATTTCCTCATCTCATCCCCTTGCAAATGTAAATACTCGTAGGTAGACAAAAGTTAGTTTTTGCTGTATTACATATTATAGTGCACTATTATATATTGTGACTCACAGCTATAATTATGTATGCCTAGAAGATGAAATCCCTGCTTCACTCCCACTCTCTCCAGAGTCTCCCTCTCTCTCACTCTCTCTCTCTCTCTCTCTCTCCCTCTCCCCTTTCTCTATCTCTCTCCCCCTCTCCACTTTCTCTCTCTCTCTCTCTCTCTCTCTCTCCCCTTTCTCTCTCTATCTCTCTCCCCCTCTTCACTCTCTCTCTCTCTCTCTCTCTCTCTCTCTCTCTCTCCCTCTCCCCTTTCTCTCTCTATCTCTCTCCCCCTCTCCACTTTCTCTATCTCTCTCTCTCTTGCAAATTTTTTATTCAATTATTTATATCCTCACACTCAATGTGTAATAAATAATTACCCAGACAGAGAATGACTTCATGACTTGCTGTACGGAAACTACAGATACATTTTTAAAAATTGTATGGACATCACATCGTCATCATCATCATCATCAATTCATATCACCAAAACTATGCACACAACATAATCCTTCGTGCAATATTTACCCAAATATCAAATAATCTGTCTTTCAATAACACCCAAATAATCTTTCCCTAAATCGATCTATGTCATGTACTATCATTAATGTAAGAATAAAAAAATGAGCCGTTAGTGTACTTTACTATGAGAGGCGGAGGAAAATAGAGCAGAGTCCACACAATGTAATCGCAACCGTGCGCGAATCACCACGGGAAATCACTGGCCTACATATCGGCGAGATTTCAGTCGCATTATGCATCTTCGCTCTTCAACAACTCATGTTCACACAAATTATGAATATTCTACATCATACCGAATAATATCATGATTTTACTAAACAGTAAAATATGAGTGCATTTTCGTCTTACCTTCGCTCATGTTGAATGAATAATATTCTCAGAATAATCCAAATGTATGATTTTTCACTTGCAGTTGTTTGGCCGTCGTCTGCAATTTGTTTACACCTGCACGCATAATGAATGGAGCACATTATTTCGAGTAGACTAATTCCCAGGGGTTTTACGCGGTAAGTGTAATAGAGCTAAGAAGAAGTGGGAGTGCAGCATGGATAAAACAATTTGATTATTTGACCTGAAAAAGACTAATAAACTTTCCAGAGAAAGGATACGGGTATCACAGTTGCGTCTGCTTTTGAAATCATTATGCAGTTATAAGAGGGTGTGAATGACGGCGAGTATTCTTGTGTTTCTGAATTTTGAAATATGAAAATTAGTGGTAGGGCCTATAAAGTGGCCAAAGTCGAAGTAGTACAATATTTGGGTATCTTCACATAATGTATACTCTGGAAGCCTGCATTTTCGTAAAATGAATCTTTTCTATTTTGTGTATTCATATCATAATGTTTGGGGGAGAAGAATAAGCAGAGGAAGCCAGCAGAAAAGAAGAGGAAGAGTAAGCCGAAGAAGAAGAAGAAGAAGAAGAAGAAGAAGAAGAAGAAGAAGAAGAAGAAGAAGAAGAAGAAGAAGAAGAAGAAGAAGAAGAAGAAGAAGAAGAAGAAGAAGGAAGAAGGAGAAGGAGAAGAAGAAGAAGAAGAAGAAGAAGAAGAAATAGAATAAGAAGAAAAAGAAAAAGAAAAAGAAAAAGAAAAAGAAAAAGAAAAAGAAAAAGAAAAAGAAAAAAGAAAAAGAAAAAGAAAAAGAAAAAGAAAAAGAAAAAGAAAAAGAAGATGAAGAAGAAGAAGAAGAAGAAAACCAGGGGCGTCGAATGCGTGGGGTGGCAGGGGGGCAATTGCCCTGGCAAAGAAACATTAGGAGCCAGGCACATATATCCTTTTGCTCCACCAATAAATCCGGAGGTGTAAAATAAAATATGGAAAATGAAACCTTTCATCATGTTCATACAATGAAAAACAGAAGGTATATACACGAACAGACTTCACTTTCGCCTGCTTGGAGAAGCTGGTATTTAAGAGGTGTTAAAAAACATGAAGGGTACTATTAGGCTGTCTTGCCCCACCCCCCCCAAAAAATAAATAAAAAAATATCGACTGCCCTGGTAGCAGTAGCAGCAGCAGCAGCAGTAGTAGTACTATAGTAGGTAGTCGTAGTATTAGTAGCAGAAACAGTACTTACTTACTTACTTTGATATAGGACAATGCCTGTTTACCGATCGTAGCTTGTCGTATCATGTGATTATACATTTTCCATGTCTTACCAGTAGTAGTAGTAGTAGATGTAGCAATAAAATGATGGATAAACCTAACTTTACACTTTGTTTTGTGATAAAGTATATGCAATAAATATCTGCAATAATGCAAAATAAATAGGAAAATGCAATGTAGCTGGGTGTTGTCTCGGACCGTGCAAATAGAGGGGAGGGGAGGCTAGTGTTATAGGGGCAGCTTAGTCGGAAATCAGATAGATGGAGTCACGGAGATAGTGACAAATAGTCAAAAAGACAGACAGTAAGACAGACAGATACACAGACAGATTGAGAGAAATCAAGCTGACATAGATCTATAGCTAGAGAAGGCTTGATACATTATATACATCGGGCAGACAAGTGCTCGCGAATCTCGATGGGCCCCTCGGGTTGCAGACGGGTTAACGTGTCAGTAAACGCAGAGGGCACTGTTTTGATTTGTTCATCGCTATTTTATTCTGATGATGAGCAGGTTTCAAGCTGTTGAACATATCTGTCAACCATTGTGATTGTTATACATATTGTTAATTATAATCATGATCTTAATTACTGCATCGCCGATTCAAGTTAAATACCTTTAGGATATTCTTTAGTTAGATATTTTCTGCTCTATCATTCCCTTTACTTAGAAAATTTATCAATAAGAGAACATTAGAACAATAATGCTACACTTTATTGTTTCAATAAGAAGAAAGTGTGAAATTAGATAAAGGAGATTATTAAAAGGCATAAACATTTTTCGAAAATCAAATTTTTATTTCATGTTTAGTGCTTAAGTCTCATTTTAGATTTTTTTTGTTTTTGTTTTTGTCATGCGATTTTGATTTTTGTATTTTTGTGTTTTGTTGTTTTGTTGGGGGGGGGGGGCGCGACAATTTTTTCTTCTTCCAGCCCTCAAAAATTCGCTCAGTGGGGGGGTATCACACGTTTTTCTCCATGATTCTCTGACAAGCAAAAAAAAAAAAAAAAAAAAAAAAAAAAAAAAGGTAAACAAAAAAATTGTCCTGTCAAATGCTGTCAGGGGGGCAGAGTGCCCCCCTGCCCCCCTTTGGGTACGCTAGTGCAGAGGACCCAGGTTCGAGACTGAGTCACATCTTTCGGATGGTGGCGTTAAAGGTCGATCCCCAGACGTAAATAATCATATCTGATTGATACACGTCTGTAAAAACCCAAACACACACACACTTCCAATATTTCTAATTTTGGTAATACGCAGTGGCGGATTTACAAAGGGAAAACCAGCCCGTGCCCCCCCCCCCCCCCTCCCTTGAAAACCAGCCGGCATACCTTAAACACTTTTGTTTTAAATTTCCCCCGCTGTAGTGTACTTTTTTGGTATTGTGACCCGTCTTTTGCAAACTCCTGGATCGGCCCCTGGTAAGACGCATACTCCTTAAACTCTATATAGTGCAATTTAGTATGCTCAGCATACAACTACTACATGACTATGAAGACGTTTACTGATATACATTCGACCATGGGGCGAACTGGGGAAGTCATACCCCCAATGGGGGGTGGGGGGGGGGGGGGGAGGGAGTACTCGTTTTTCCGAATGTTCGTAATTCCTGTTTAATTGTTAGAACTATGAACCCTATTTCATTTTCAGAATTGTGAACCTTTGGAATATTATTATGAATCTTCGGAAAAATAACTTATTAAACTATTTGGGACTTGCTATTGGACTTTGGGCTAGGCTTAAGTAAGGGTTAAATTCAAGGTTAAATTTAGGGTTAAGGTTTATAGATAAAGTTTCTGGTTCAGTTTTTTAAATTAAGAATTCGACTAACGTAAGAATTCGAACGATCGTCGATGGGGCATGTGTCATACAATCGGTTTTGCACTCCTCCACTTATCGGTTTTGCACCCCTCACCAAGCCAGATATGTATCGACGCCCCAGGACATAATCAATATTTTTCACTCCTTTTAAGACCCAAGCTCTTCCCATACAGTGACACGTCTCTTCTCCTAAATACAGGTCTCAATGGCGTAGCTAAGGGGAGGTATGGGCATATGCCACCCCCCCCCCCAAAAAAAAGAAACCGAGAGAGGGAGAAAGAGGTAGATATAGGCCTATTCTTCCTTTTCAACCACTTCCCCTTTTTTCTTTTCCTTCTCCTCTCCCTTGGCTTGTTATTTCCAACATCACCATCGTTCTCCTCCTCCTCCTCCTTTTCATCATCATAATAATAATCGTCTTTGTCGTAGTCGTCGTCGTCTTCATCCTCATTCTCATCATCTATTTATTTTACTCATTATTTTTTATCAGAGTTGTATTTAAAAATCAGGAAAGGTGCATTAATCTAGTAAGAATACTGCGTTGCAAGTAGGGCCTATATATAATATACGCCATGCAGTGCACATAAAATACATAAGACAAGAAATATGGAAAATTTGCAATATAAGTGTCATGGACATCATAGGATGATTACAGCAGTAGCAATAAGGGGGGAAAATCAAATGGAGAAAGAGATTGACGCTCATCCTCATCATCATCATTATCATCATAGCTTAATTCTCTTCTTCATTATCATCACCAGATCATTATCATTCAAATTATCATTCAAATTATCATCTTCATCATTATTATCATCGTTATTATAATTTTTGTCATCATCATTTTCTTTCCGAATACAAACCTACTTCTGCGTTGATTCAATCTATAAGAAGTACTATTTTTCGTCAAGACCTCCTCCCATTTTTTCTGTTCTCCTTCTCTCTCCTTCTCTCTCTCTCTCTCTCTCTCTCTCTCTCTCTCTCCTTCTCTCTCTCTCTCTATGTGTGTCTTTATGTAGGGGTCGTCGTTAATGGGGTCCACTTGATATTCATAAGGACCGCTATTGATAGAAAACCGCTATTCATCTAACCGCGTTATGAATAGCGATCCTTATGAATAGTTATGAATATTGGTCCTTATGAACGGAAGTCCTTATGAATAGCGAGGTAATTTATCTATGGTTTGCTCGCTATGTAGAAGGACCGCTATTCATACGAAACCGCTATTCATTAAGTCACGCGTTATGGATAGCGGTCCTTATGAATAAGTGGTCCTTATGAATAGCGGTCCTTATGACTAGCGAGGTTACCCCGAAATAAGGGAGGGGCACGTTTACACACAACGCAGGCTTCAGTCATCAGCCCGGGATGGATTTAAACCAACGATCTTTGGTTCGACAAGCACTACGCTTTACAGACTGAGCCAACTCGTTTGTTTGTTTGTTTGTTTGTTTGTTTGTTTCATTTTTCAAATGTGGCAACATGTATCATACTCCTATATGCAGGCAACGTTACGGTGGAAAACACTCTTTCCCTGGATAGGACGTTAAATGGAGGCCCCGTGTAGACGAGAATCACCAGCTTTGCACGTTAAGAACCCACTGCACTATTCGAAGAAGAGTAGGGGGGAAACCCCGGTGTAGTGGTACACCTGCACATCCCAAACAGTTATATCGGGAGGAGAGACCTGAGGTTACAGTTATTCAATTCGCTTTTTACATCCCAGGCACTGGTGACGCAAAATACTTCAAAATAATAATAATAATGATAATAAAAAACATCAAAATCGCATGTCGATCTTTTGATTACAGTGTCTTAAAGGGAGGTGTGTTTATTTTTATTTTTAAACTAACTGGACAGTAATCCCTATCTTGTTACTTTAATTATCTTTTTCTTAGACATTCTTATTTCAAGGCCATTCTCCTCATCATAATACCTTTGTGGGCGTTTCCGGCCTTCTCCTGTCTATTTACATGTATATTGATTAGTCTTTGTATACCTTTTTAAATAATGATCTGTATGTGTGTTTGCGTGTGTTGAGGGCTGGGGTGGTGATGGTGATGGTGTGAAAGAGCATATGCAGGTGTATATATTTGAGTTTTCCTTTTCGATTCCTCATTCTCAGAATTGTTCTAAAAATTGTTACAAAGTGCTTTATAATTTTGTTTCTGAGCGCTTTACAGAAAAAAAAAATTAAATGACATGTTGTAAACTAGTTTAAGAATTGTTTTTAGAAAATAAATACTGTAGCTTTTAGTCTGTATTTTGTTGTTGAAAATCTCAATTTATAAATGCACAATTAGGGTGGCACAAAAAGATGAACAAAAGATATTCCAGATATGGTTTTCCCGGGGAGTGTCTCCCTCCCCCACACCCACCTCCCCCCCCCCCCCATGTTCCTCGAGTCGCCACTGTGCTGTTAGACGGTATTTAAATATTAAGCTCGGATGTGGATCAACTGAACAACTACTACCAGAAATTTCATGAAATAGATTACCTTAGAAGCAATATTCATGCATGGTTGTTACTCCTTGTCATCCATTCTTTCCGGTTTATAATTACAATTCTAAGAATGCTCAAATTAAATATCTACCTTTCTCTAAAGCGCACATCACTAACACAAATCTCGATCTTTCACTATATGGCCTTTTCTTGTTCTTTGGAACTACATCTCAACTAATATTATGAATCGCATGGATAGTAAAACTGTTCAACAATTTAAATGATCTCATAAACGTCATCTTCTTGATATTGCATATGCCCCCTACTCTTTTCTTCTTTCCTGTCTTTAGTGTTATGATTTTCTGTATACTTGATATTCTATAATTTGTCATAATTCCGTTTATATGTCCTCTTTGTTAACATAAGGGGTCATTTTTAATTCCACCACTATCATTAATGCTGATCTGTTATTGATTTATGCTCTTATTATGGACATAAAAGGATTTGATTTGATTTGATGTAGTTTTTTCACATTCTCTTCAGATTGTATCCTGAGTAACTTCATCTCTATTTGTTTCTTTACTTTATTTACAAATGACTTTATTGGGTCGTTACGGACTGTTGTGTGTGATGCATTGAGGGGTTTATTTGAACATCTAAGTGAATGCGAAAGGTGCGATCTTTCACATGAGAGTTTATTTGAGTTGCTACATAACAATGAGTCGAGACATTATTGAAACATCAATAAAAAACACTTGATTCCCCATCATCGTGACATGACTATATAATTGATCGAGAAGGTAGACTCATGACTATTGACCGATCCATTTTTGAGGGAGGTGGGGGTCTCTCATATTTCACGCATGTCTTACTGGATCAGTATATATAATGATGTCTCAATCAATAATCTGCGCAGTAAAGATGCTTTCCCTTCATTTATTTCCTAGTCTTATCCAAGTAGTATTTCCCCTGCATGAGTTTCATACAAAACACGCATTAGATTTAAGCTTGGATTTCATAATCAAGACATGGGTAAGGAAATGAATAAGGATATTATATGTAACAGAATGATGTGACAGAAAAGGAAAACGATTTCTGGTGAATCTAGGAGGGCTTTCGGGATTTCAGACATAAATTCTCAGATAGAGAGAAAGAGAGAGAGAGAGAGAGAGATAAGGGGGGGGGGGGACGAGGGAACAAAATATTTTGGGTTAATCGACTTTCGAGGATTTCAGACCCTCCCCCCCCCCCCCTTTAATTTTTCTAGTTCCACCTTTGTGAAGAACCTATACCAATGTATTGAGCAGTAAAAATGCTGGAACTTTAACCAAATGTATCCAAATTGAATCTTCAGCTAGCATGACTAGGGTCAAAGTAAAAACATCGCGACTGGAAGAGAAGTCTACTTAACAGTTATATTCATGTCAGCATTATATACTCAACCCCCATTTTCTTTGTTTCCTTTGTGATTACAAACTTAATCAGCTGCAAAACTTCGATTTTCATGTCACGCTCCTTTAATTTTTAGAGTTTGCCTTTATGTTTGACAAACCCGATGATTGCTAATTGACATAGCCCAGTTGTTCGCACGTAGAGAATGGCCAGAAATACGATAAATGCATAAGGATGTGTGTGTGTGTGTGTGTGTGTGAGAGAGAGAGAGAGAGAGAGAGAGAGAAAGAGAGAGAGAGAGAGAGAGAGAGAGAGAAAGAGAGAGAGAGAGAGAGAGAGAGAGAGAGAGAGAGGGGGGGGGATGGTTGTGGGGAAGGAGGGGTCATAAGAAGGGAAGAGAGAGAAACCGTTAAGGTAGGGAAGATTAAAACGTGATGTACATCAATTAATGATGTGATAATTCTTCGTGTGCCAAGCAGAAGGGTCTTAGCGAATCCACAGCCAGCGGATAAAGGCTGCATTTCTAGAAACGTGCATTTTTGGCCTTTATTTCATTTTATTATTCTTTTTTTACTAAAACCACACAACACATTTCACTATGTACATCCTCTAAAATATTAACAGGAATTGGTTATGATGATATTCTCTAAATTGTTCCTTTATCATTACATTACAAAAATACAAATATTAAAAAAGAGGAGAAATGTGTTGCATAGCGCCTTCTGCTTGGCACACCGGTTTCTTTGGGTAAAATATCATCGATAAATACTATTAATGCAGTCTTGTATGTATTGAATTTGACAACTCTTCTTAAATTCAGTTTTACTACTTCGTCCTGGACTGCTGGCTAGCTTGGTAGCACGAACACCCCCCCCCCCCCGCCACCTCCCTGCCTTTTCTCAAAACGATTGCACCATTTCAAGTAAAATTTTTAAAAGGCTAGCAAGTGCAATAAAATATTTCAAGATGCTTAAAAACACATTCAAAGATTGAAGCTAAAGTACCATTCTTTTGCCTTTAACATATACCTATTTTGTTTATATTTGGTATAAAATTTAAATTTAAATTTATTTTACCTTTTTGTGTTTTTTAGTTTTGTTTTGGGTTTGTTGTTTCGCTTGTTTGTTTTGTTTTCTTGCTGTCCGTCAGACTTGGAATATTATCATTCGCCATAGTCTCAATAGTGTTAGAGTGAAATTGAGGCTTTATCTTACGAATAAACATCACCTCAAGCTAGTCTCTGCTGCTGTTGGACTCCTAGATCTCCCAGACCTCCAAGAAAAACACCAAATCTATTAATCAACTCAAATTTTCAATAAAAGATATTGAATAAGATCTGATTTTGAATAAGCAACTTTCCAAGATAAAAATATTCATTAACGATAAATGCTTATTTTGTCAAATATAATTGATAATTATGTGCACCATTTTGTGTGCATGTAAAATCACTAAAGAAAATGGAACGAATCAGCAAAAATGATATATGAACTCATACCTGTACGAAATGGGAAAAATATATAATTTTTTGTTTTAAAGACAAGGGAAACAATGTACTCAGTTGCATGGTGACACCGACTGAGCTACTATGTTGTTGGAAAAGGAGAGCAACAAAACCCCTGACTTAAAAAAGGAAAAGAAAGAAAGAAAAAAAAAAAGAGATTGTAGGATATTATCAAGTGACAGTCGCTTCGTCACTTTTACCTTTATTTGTATGAAAAATGGTAAAAGTACCTTGTACTAATGTAGTTGATGTTTAAAAGTTGTACCAATGAATTTAATGAAATATACGCCAGAGGGGTTCGATAGGAGTGATGCTCAATCATACATGCAATATGTCTCTATATGTCTCCATCTGAATCAAATGTACCCATAGTAGGGAACAGGAACTTTTGCCCAAAGTTTCTATAATTGCTGAATCGATCTCGCTTCGTGGGAGTGATACGTTTTCTTATTTCAATAACTTCCTTCAATCAATATTATTGTATAACTTATAGACCCAGGGGCGAAGATTATTTTGTTCTTTATCAGTTGAAAGGGGGTGGGGACTCTAAAAGCACATTCGAAAGGTAGAAAACATTTGCATAACAATGGCCTTATTATTCATATTTCCATGGTTTATATCTTCCGATCGTACAGTTTCCGACACCCCAAATTGACGCAGCGCTCTTGGGGAAATCCTCAAACATATGTCTCTTCCATAGTCTTACTAAGTGCCAAAATTCGAGGAAGCATAATTCCCAGAGAGAGAGAGAGAGAGAGAGAGAGAGAGAGAGAGAGGGAGGGGGCGGAGGGGTGAGAAAAATGGAGAGGAAAGGGGAAAGGGAACGTAAGAAGAAGATGACTCGACCTCTTCCCAGATACTCTCACACCTCAGTAGCTCCGTTCCCTCGAATTTTCACCTATACTCAGAATATACCGTTGCAAGTTTTCGAGTAAAATTGCACAGAGTGGTCCCCCACATGGAGAATGATGACGTCATTTTGACTAATCATGTCTTCTTTACTTGAAATCATCTGATCCACCATAGCAAAAAGATGTCTGGTTATGCATATTTGTTCTTTTATAAGTTTTCTTAAACCATATAATGAAAAAAACTCTTCGTAAATATTCGAATATTGAGATTCATTCATGCAAAAGACAACTGACCATGTTGCTAAATGAGATTAACATTCCGTCACCACTTGAGTATTTTTGATAGTGTCTGAGATCGAGAGATTTCGATAAAAGTACAATTTTCAAGAGGCCTGTAGTTAACACCAAGTGCAATTGGTTTTCTCCCAAAATCGATTCTTGAGAGCTCTTTCGTCCGATCGATTTTACGATCAATTATAAGGCTAGATGGAATACCGCCAACAGCAAAGTAAGTTTTTAAAGAATCAAATCGCAACAGCCTTGTTAGTGTCATCTAGGAGCTGATGCAACATCATATCAATCGACTGAGCAAGAGTATTGATCAGGATTGTACAAAAGATATCAATGGTTAGTTTGTTTCGGTCATTGATTGGTAAACACTATTAATATTCCGGCATCAAAAGTGCACCACGCCATCCAGCTATTCAGATATATAGGTTTACCTTGCCCTTCCCGTCGGTGATAGAGAGCGGGGAGTCCCCCCCCCCCCCCTCCCACCACTGAGGAGAGATAAAATGTAGAAAGAGAGAAAGGACAAAGGGGGGGGGGGGAATGAAAATTTGCATCCAACCCCCCTAGTCTGGGAAGGCATGCTGGGGGATTTCCAAGGGTATGCTCCCGGTGATCCACCCCTTTTCTGGCAATCCTGGATACGCCCTGCTCCCCTCATCACACTTTTTTTTGTTGTTGTTGAGGGGGTAAATTTTGCAAGGAGCAAATGTTTGCTTGGATGTTTTAGAAATGCAAAATTACAATTGTAAACAATACACAATAAGCGAGTCCCGTAAATAAAACCATAGTTTTGAGACCATAATAACACTTCAGTGAAAAAGGAAGAAAAAATCTAAGAGAGTGTGGTTTCTCTATCAGACACGGTGATAAGCATCATTAGGCTAGTGTCGAGGTAGCTTTTGGAGGACGTAATCCCTCCCCAATCGATGATATTGGATGGGGCCCGTGGTGGAGTTGGGTCAGCGTCTGTGGTAAAGGCAGGGAGGGTGCGGGGCTGAGGGCGGGTTGAGGGTTGCAGCCCCCGAAGATTTTTAAAGTTCCGATGTTCGGGCAACCACCACTTTACATTCCGAATTTCCTCATATTCGTATATCTTATACAGTATATTTTGATGACGAGATATTTTTTATGCTATTAGAGTGTCTTTTTTTTTCGAGAAACTAAGCAACTGATTTATGGACAAGAGGCATCAGCCCCCTCGCGAAAATGTGGTCGTACGCGCGCCTATATATGAGGGATACGCACCCCTGACGACGTCCGAATAGCCCTATAAGCCGATAATCACCCGTTTGGTCTAAAATTACGTATATTTTCTCAATTTTTTTTTCAGTGTGAAGGGAAACTTGGGAACCGCCGAAATTTGAATCCCTGTTTTGAAATAGTTATCATAGGCCTACCAGTTATAAAGTAATATTTCGATAATTACCAGCATTTTCTTGAAACTTTTTTACGTTTAAAATAAAAAAAAAATGTTAATGTAAAGCATTAGTTGGGACAACTAACGAGAGAAGGGGATGATTGGGTAAGGGATTCCCTTATATCCTATGTACGCCCAAAGAATGCCAAATGGCGGAATAAAGCAACAAAAAATGACGTGGTATTACTTAAAAATTCAAAAGCCTCTTCAGAAGGTGATGTATGTATACAAACCTCAAATAAATACCTCAAAAGAAAATTTGCTCGCCCGCAGAAATGCTAAAAGTTTTTCGGTACTGCTGCCTATGACTATGATGACATGAAAATGTGTTATAGGATTACATGGAAGAGCAATAAATTGTAATTTAGTTACAGCAAATTTTACTTCTGATGAAATGATAGGGTAAACAAGTATTTCGTATTTTGTTTTAAATTGTCCATTTGACGACACTTTGTCACTTTGTAGGTACCCTTCTTTATTCGTCTACCCAAGATATGCCCTTTTATCGATGCCCTACTTACAAACTTCTGCAGCCCCCTGTCTCCTCCCCAACTACTACCATGACTACCAAGGCCCATTGTAGCAGTAATGTAAGAAATGTATTTCATATATGTATGTTTTAGTTTGATTTATCTCAGGTAAAGCTTATTGAAATGTTTTTGTAAATGCGCTATATAAGTGTAGCATATGTGATATCCGCCCTAAATTACATATATATAGATTGCACAAGCACCCCCTCCCCCTCCCTCGAAGTTAAGACCTAGATACGCCACAGGAGGTATGCATTGTTTGCCAGAAGGTATGCTGCGCTATTGTATTTTCTCGTAGTCGCATCAGTCTATCAACGATAAAGTCTCTCTCTGTCCATGGTCGCCCACCTACCTAAGGACTTCCGGGATATTTATTGGAATTTGAACGTGAACTTTTGCGGCCACCACGTGACAGTGGGAGTGCAAGGTCATGTAAGTAAAACAACAACAACAGCAACAACAACTTAGGATGGACTGTTGTTTGTAGGGGCGGTAGAACAGTTTCAAATGTGGGGAGGGAAGGCACGCCGAAGATGCCGAAAAGGGACCGTCGCGCTATTCTGTAGAAAAGGTCGCTTTTATATACTCCTACTCACGCATCACTCCTTTGCCACTTTCTTAATGTTCCAACATCGAACTTTATTCACTCACATCAAAGCTGTCATTAATCGTGCAATATGGTTACTTCATAATTAGGTTTACATAACTGAAATAAATGATAATAAATGACAGTCAAGTAAAGAAGCTTTAAAAGTGCTGTGAAGAACTTTGAAGGGCTGGGTAATAACGCTTAAAAGTCGCCTTCTATGATTATAATGACAGAGCGTATATTTAAATTCTAAGGACATTTCTATGATGATTTCAAGGGAAACTTTGAAAAATAAAGTGGCACTTATGAAAAGTTAAAAGGGCACATTGTGTTTGTTGAAAGAGGAAATTTATTTGTATCAAACGGGTCCTTTTTATACGTTTAAAATTACACTTTCTCTTAAAACTCTAAAGGACACCTTTTAGACGTGAAAAGTTGCACTTCTTAGTAGCGAAAAGAAACTTTTCTTCGTAGTAAATAAACGCATTTGGAAATTTGTCATGGGGGGGGGGGGGGGGGGGAGGGGTCCCATAGGTTTGTTCTCCCAAATAACCCATTCCAGATTGCCTTTATTTGCAAAATTTTAGGTGACATTTCGAAATGGCATGTAAGAAGAGGCATACTACTATATACTTCACACGATTTTGCAACTTCATCGTAAAAGGAAATACATGTACATCAAAAACAATTAATCAGTATTTTACTATCAATTTGGTTAAAGATTCGATTAGGCGATGTGAGTTGAATTATATAGATCATTTTAATCTAACTGTCATTAACTATCGTTTTCCTTTGATAAGCGAAAAGAAAATAATCTCAGGTTATGTATATGCATATAATTATACATGTAGCGAGAGAGGTGTGGATGTGTGTACCGTTAGGTAGAATCATGTTAAATTTAGCAAATTCAGAAGGCCAGGAACCGAAAACTTGTAAATACACCGAGTATATATATATATATATATATATATATTTGTTTCTAAAAAATAATCCTAAATATATGATCATAAATATAAATATATAATCATAAATATATAAATATATGTACATATATATATATATATATATATATATATATATATATATATATATATATATATATATATTTGTTTCTAAAATTGTTTCTAAAAAATAATCATAAAGCAGTTTTATTACAGTTGTCCATTATCTCATGATTCTTTTACCAATACTAATTATACTTTGGATGATAAAATTCCAAGGTGCAGTGTTAAAAGTGGAATCTTGAAACTTGAAGGGTACAGACTTTGAAGATGAAAAATGACTTTCTTGTCATACCTTTTGTGGATTTTATGTTAATGGACTTTAAGATTGTTGGTATAATGAAAAGGATTCATATGAAATCGTCTTGATGCTGGTTACATGTCGTTTTTTTTCCAAAGGTTCATGACTCCGAAAATGCTATTATAGAATCCAATACAATTTTTTGGAGTTACGAACCTTCGGGGGGAAAAAAACCCGAATGCCCCTTGATGTTATCATTTGAATTATTACTATAATGATGTTCTAGCCGCTATAGAAATCTGATTTCATATACGCCCTCCTTTTCTGACCACAGTTTTTTTTTTTTTTTTAATAGTCATCATGGTAAACTTTTCGGAGTTAAGTCTGTACCTGTTGTCATCATGGATCGATTTATGTGCTATTCAATTTTTGAAAATATATGTTGAAAAATCAGTACAAAAGCAAGTTTATAACATGACATGTGTAGTTACTAAGGCATGTATTTTTTAAAAACTGAAATTAGTCCTTTAACTTTGATGATGTCTATCACATTAGAGTTGTTCGTGAGTCATGTCAAGGAAATGATTCATATTAATCTTTTTGAAAATCAATATTTTCCATTGTCCAAATATTAATTTTGCTGGAATCATCATTATAGGAGGCGAGTTGGCTCAGTCGGGAAAGCATCTGCCTGTCGAACTAAAGATCGTGGGTTCGAATCCACCCCGGGCAGATGACCGAAGCCTGCGTTGTGTGTTAACGTGCCCCTCCCTTGTTTCATAGACGCAGGCTGTGTTACAGTGGAAAACACTCCGTCCCTCTGATAGGACTTTAAATGGAGACCCCGTGTAAAGGAGAGTCACCACCTTTGCACGTTAAGAACCCACTGCACTATTCGAAGAAGAGTAGGGGGAAACCCCGGTGTAGTGGTACACCTGCACATCCCAATCAGTTATATCGGGAAGAGAGACCCGAGGGTTACAGTTATTCAGTTCGCTTTTCCCCCTCCCAGGAACAGGTGACGCCAAATACTTAATAACAAATAATAATAATCAATTATTGCGTGCCCCTTGATACTAAAATAAAAATGCAGGAGGTTTTTTTTTCTTACACTGAAGACATTATTGAACTTCTTCCACGATCCATCATGTTAAAAATGATCCCTCTAATAAAAACTGTTGCACAATAATAGTATCACATCTATATACTTATCAGTACAATCTTTGTATCTGCCTTGCATGATTATTTCTAATCCTAACAGGTCTGATTCAAGGAAATGCTTAATCTAAGAGCAATATGGATTTGTTCTTATTGGAAAGGAACAGTTATTTCTATGCAGATTTTGCAGCCAATCTCTACACAATACTGAAATTACAGCACAAATTATTCATGAAGGGGAAAACAAATTAATCGTCGATATGATATCGTTTTGTTTTCTTTACTAATATTAATTTCAAAAGTATAAATATGCGTACGAATGAAAATAAGTAAATTCAGAAAGTAAAGTGATGTGAACTTTTCATTTCAAGATGCCTTTTTCGTACTGTTTCTCCTAATGTACAGCCAGAGTTTAATATCTAAAAAAAAAAAGTTCTTATAATTATATTAAGACTCAAATGCGCTCACATAAATATGAACCATTTACCCAATAAGTATGACTGTATATCAAATATGAAATCGTAAAACGGTATTTCACGTGGAAAATCATTTATAGATAGTAAAAATAGTCACAAAAAAACGCCTTACTATAAAAAAAAAAATCAACATATTTTCTTTTTAATTTGGAAAGAAATTATAAAGACTTGATTTCATATACTATATATATCCAGAATATTATCATAATTATTAGGTAATCGAGGCATTACAAGCACAGCCTTAACGATCGTTAAAAGTATTTTAAATAGAAAAAAGGAACTTTTTAGGATTTTAGGAACTCTCAATTGTTTTTTCATTGATAAGAATGATATAATGATATTGACATAATTTCCGAATATATATCAGATATACATGTTAAAGTAATGAACGCTGATTACCGGATTGAATTTTTAACCCGGCAACAAATCGATAGATCATGCACTTAAAAAAAAAATTGTTGTCAAATATGTGATAACCTTTTTTTTTTTGTTGTTGTTGGTTGTCAGAGAATTTTGGAGGAAAACTAGACCCCAAAAATGTGATAACCCTTCCCCCCCCCCAGACATTTCGGACAGGTACAAAATTTAAATCATGTGGTGACCCCCACCCTCCCCCCCTCCCCCCCCCCCCCCCCGTATTGGCTAAGTATTAATTGCAAAATCATCGAGACAGCGACTAAGCTGAGAACTTTCAAGTTTGTTTAAAATGATCACGATATAATGAAACAAATATGATTGTGTATCAGTCGATATAGATTTATGTAATCAATAAATATTTAGTGTCTGCCCCGTACCTTTCTCCTACTCCAGTGACGTATCTCCTGTTATTCTGTAAACAGTTAAACGCACAAAGGAGCCTATTCGCTCAAAGTTTTATGTTTATGGGCTGAGTCCTTGACTAAATTGTCAATAACCCCAGGGGCGTTAATGACAAGGGAGAAGGCTGGAGGGGTTTACTGCATGGAATCTACATTTTTTTATTTTTTTACTGACGGATACGCTCTTGATTAGATTTTCAACAACTCTCTGGGCGTTTATGACGATGGGGGGGGGGGGGGGGGGGGGTGGAATACAACATGAGATCTACATTGTTTTTTCACCTCTAATTCTCCCATTTTTAGGATTATGAAAGAATTTCAGCCATTTAGAATTACTATAATTTTGCCATTTTATAACTGAAATACACGAAAATATTAAATAAAGGTTAACTATTATCATTTACTCATAATATTATAGTTTAACTATTTTCTTTATCACTTTTTTGTTTTGTTTTTTGTTTGTTTGTTTTTTGTTTTATTTTGTGTTTTGTGTTTTTTGGGTGTTTTTTTTTGTTGTTTGTTTTGTTTTGTTTGTTTGTTTATTGTTTGTTTGTTTGTTTGTTTGTTGTTGTTGTTGTTGTTGTTGTTGTTGTTTTTTTTTTTTTTTGGGGGGGTTCTAAAAACCGTACTACGGATATATGGACACCAAGGAAGAAAAGGAGAATTTAACAAATGTATCTGAAATAGGTCATTCGCCGAAGTTAATCTACAAGTGCACTATGAGCTATTTACATATATAAAAAACATTATCTTCTTAATTTTCGTTTTTACTATACAAATTAGAAATTCCACACTCGTTCGTATTGGTCCATTCTAAACTCTTATTTGTCGACATTAATACTGTTAATATTTGACTGCACTATCACACTCATGTTCCTCTCCCACTTCTCCTCCCTTCCCCCTTTGTCTGTTTCTCTGTCTGTCTCTCTCTCTTTCATTGGCGGATAATAATGATAATAACTTCTTTCTTTTTTTTTCAACAGCGCCTTTCCAGTTGAGCGTGGAGAGCGGCGCAATTTCTAAAATACCTGACAAGAAAGAACAAATCAAAACAAACAAAAAGGGTTAGGACTCGTTTTAGAAGCATCATTGTCTTAAAAATATTTCTGACAAGCAAAAAAAAAAAGCAATAAAATGCTCTTTCTCCCTCTTTTTGACTCTCTCTCTCTCTCTCTCTCTGTCACCCTCCTGTGTTTCTATATGTTTTTCTCTATGTCCGTTTCTGTGGAATCTCTCTGTATATCTCTATTTCTTTATATCTCTTTATTCTCTTTCTCCTCTTTCTCACTCTCTTCTCTTGTCTATACCTCCAGCTTTCATTCGCCTTTCTTTGTCTTCCTTTCTTTCTACCTTCTTATACAAAACATGAAGATGTATATACCAACTGGGACTTTTTTAATTGTATCATTTGAAAGAAAAGGCAAACATCCGAATTGAAAAGGCTGTGTAAAAATCGAAGTTTATGAATAAGGTTGAAATCACAAAGAAAACAAAGGAAATTGTGCTTTTCTCTTTTGGATTTTAACTTCTTTAAAGATCATGACCCCGAATACGAATATAATTAGATGTATTTTAGATAAAGTAGACCTTCATAATTTGGGTAAGATATCCTTGTTTAACCCCACTGTACAGTACATGGTCAACGGGCCCGCGTGTGGGGAAGCACAGTGCCCATCCAACTTATTTAAAGGAGAATTAACCCCAGAATATAAATGTACTTATGTTCAAAGGTGTAATGAATTCTTAATCATTGGCCTGTATCACTTTAGAAATAACATATCAGAAGAGGGTTTTAATCAAGACATTCTAGCACACGGTATCATCTGCTAACACTTTACATGGGGGATGCCATTTTCTTGATGATATGGAATTGTACATGAACCACTGGAAACCGTTCCGGTTAGGAAAATATTTTGAATCATATACAGCTTAATTGCTTCTCTTCATTACAAAAAAATCCCCATATATTTTGTTTTTGTTTTTGTTTTAAATAATATTTTATTTCCTTCCTCTTGCCATATATGATGGAAAATATATAACAGGTGTATACATATATTCTAAAATTCGAAATTTATAGATTTCTTTTTAGATTATCTGGTTTTGCTAAATTGAAATCGATTTCTTGGGCTTGCCTGGCAGAGCATAACATAAATTATACAACGCGCATTCTGACTATTGAAGACCATTATCTCAAAGCAGGTGAATGCATAGTTTGTCACTATTGACGCTCGGGAAAGTTATCATCCATAAATTTGAATTAATTTGCTCCGTCGCTTACGTCATATTATCAAGAAAATAGATTTCTATTTAGTGAAATAGTAATTTTCAAAGAAATGTAAAACACATTTTCGTTTTTAGAATATATGTACATATCTGTTAAATATTTTAAATCTTAAATGGGATTTTGTATCAGGAAGAAAGACAATTTTGCATTCGGATTAAAAATATCTTTATGTACATGACAGCTCCCAGGTATCGCTAGCTGACGATGAATTTTGCTGAGAAAATCTTGATTTCCACCCATCTCGTATATTTTATGTAGGACAACAAGAAGGAATAGATTACATCTTTGAATACAAGCACATATATATTTTGAGGTTAATTCCCCTTTAAGCTATCCCCAAAGTAAGTGTACTTACTTATCTTCAAACCCATAGAGCACTTTTAGACGTATTAAAAGAGCCCCATCATCGTTGAAAAGCGGTCTTGTTAATGTCAAAAAATTTCCTTTCTTCTCAACTACCGCAACATTTCCTTGTATAAAACCAACGAAACTGCCCTTTTATACTGTTAAAATTGTCCCCGAATTAAAAAAAAAGAAGAAGAAAGTTTATGGATGACTAGAAGAAGGCTAAATGATCGATAAAGGGGTCTTCCAGATTATTGCTTTTGATCTTAAAGAAATCTCTCCCGATAATGGTTCGATGTGAAATAAGATGCAGTACGTGATGTGGTATACATGTACCTTGTTATATCCGCCAACTCTCGATGTGCAGTGGATCCGGCCATGGAGGGGGGGGGGGGGGGGGCACAGGTCTTACCAGGTGGATGAAATAGAACAATCAGGAAGGTGAAGTTGTGGAGGGGGTCTTTTCATCTTTTTTTTTTCCACGTTGCCTCACCTATAGTTTTATTCTTCTCTCTTTCTCTCGGTATTTTTTCTTTCATTTTTTTTCGCTATTCTATCCCCCCCCCCCCCCCGGACCTACATCACTGGCGACCACGTGTTTATGATTACATACAATTACAATTAAATATAGCCTGATCAGTATGTCTATGCGAGGAATTTCAAGGAAGAGATGCACTTTTGCCTGAAAG
Source organism: Heliocidaris tuberculata (assembly GCA_025618425.1). NCBI lineage: Eukaryota > Metazoa > Echinodermata > Echinoidea > Camarodonta > Echinometridae > Heliocidaris > Heliocidaris tuberculata. The sequence continues at coordinate 23,378,252 of CM046851.1, read as the reverse complement.
TATGTCTTTCGGGTAATCCTAATGTATTTTTTTTAAACCGAAAATCGCTCGCTTTACTTGTTTCCTAATCTGCTACTTATATTAAACATGGTTTTTCTACAGGACACAAAACTATTTTCCATTCGTTTTCTGCAGTAAAGGCTGTGATGTACTGAGCCCTCCCCCAAGGAAAAAAAAAAGGAGGGCAGAGTCAGCCAGAACTTTTTGTTTGTTTGTTTTAGTTATCCTTCTTCAACTGAGGGGGCAAGCGGGATTCCCTCCATCTGTCAATCCTAGATCCTTCCCTGTTCAACATCCCCGGTTGAGACATGTAGGCCTACATATCTGTACAATAGTTGACCCCCCTCCCCCGCCCCCGCCATTCCCACGTTCGATCGCTTCCCTCCCCCTCCCTCCATCCCTGGAACGTCATATGGTATTTCCAGGATGCATATTCTTCAAATAAAGCCAGTGATGAAGCATAGAACTTGCAAGTATCGGGTCAGTAGTCAACACCAAACCACATTGATTCAAAGGAGCAAAGAAATCGATTTCCTACAAAGGAGACTCTTTACCCTTGTAAGTTTGTTGCGGCCATCTTGTTGTGTAGGATACGTGTGAAATGGACAACTTTACCACTAATTATACCTCTTTGCTCACCACTTCTTACTCATCAAGTTAACAACTTTTCCTTTCCATCAGATATTTGGAGGAGAAAGTAGGATGGTATCGTATTTGCCCATATGAGTCGTGAAAAGATACATGTTGTGTATTTATTATGACTTTAATGGAAGACTGTTGGAATTCGTGATCGACAGTGCTTGTAATGTTGCATTATACATGTGAATATGATGGAATATGGACATTATGATGGCGTGTAAGTAATCTGAATAGCAATGCTGGCTTCTCTAAAAAATGAAATAGAAAAGTGCGGGAATACTTGTGCGGAAAACTATATATTTAGTGTTCATTAATTTTAATTGAAATCTTAATAAACTTCTTTTCGATTTTGATATTCAATCTTCTAGTTTTTCTTCCTTCACTGATATGGTAAGATATGACATAAGTCATTACAATAACAACTAAAACTTCTCGTCAATCCTTAGGGGGGGGGGGGTTCTTAGCTATTAAAATGTCTGTAATTAAGTCGTTATGGGTGAAGTTTATAATAGAAGAATGGTTTACATACTATGTTTCTGAGTCACCATTTTAGCGAATGAATCGAGCACTGTTGGTACCCTCTCAAAAAGCATTCTTAGTCTTATTAGGTTCTTTTTTGTACAAACAACAACAACAAAAAAATAGGCGGTCATACTCTTTTATTATCTTCGATTCGTATCCGGACAACTACCCCCCTGGACAATTACCCCCCGGACAACCACCCCCCGGAAAACCACCCCCTGGAAGACTACCCCCCTAGGACAACTACCCCCCAGGACAACTACCCCCCAGGACAATTACCCCCCAGGACAACTACCCCCCAGGACAATTACCCCCCGGACAACTACCCCCCGAACAACTACCCCCTGGACAGCTACCCCCGGAAAAATTGTCCTGGGGGTAATTGTCCTGGGGGGTAGTTGTCCTGGGGGGTAGTTGTCCTGGGGGGTAATTGTCCTGGGGGTAATTGTCCTGGGGGTAGTTGTCCTGGGGGTAGATGTCCTAGGGGGGTAGTCGTCCAGGGGGTGGTTTTCCGGGGGGTAGTTGTCCGGGGGGTAGTTGTCTAGGGGGTAGTTGTCCTAGAATCCTTCGATTAATTCATAGCTTTTAATAATTCATAGATTTATTCACTGACATGCAAAATATGCAGCAGATTGTTTGCTCCGTTAGAAAGAAGGAAATGAGAGAGTATAAAGCTGGTCATGGTGTGTAAAACCTTATTTTCTTTTACATATCTTCTGGCAAAGTGATCTAAACCCGTATGATTTTATTTTTATTCTACCGATTTTAGGAAATCTAGGACTTGGATTAATCCCCCGTAAGAGTTTTATTAAAAAGCGGAAATTCGCAGTGGGATTAGTTTTCCCTATGTGCTTATTTTGCGGGTTAATTTTCATAGGGGTAGCTGTCCTGTGGATAGTTGTCAAGGGGATAGCTGTCCGGGTGGTGTGTCCAGGTAGTGTAGTCCAAGAAGTAAATTGTACTAGAATCGAAAAATTACGAGTTCGGGGATTTGACCGGATACGGAATTTTTGTCATGTGTTTAATCAGCGGCGTAGACAAGTAAACATAATGAGGCTAGTCCAAGGTATTTGATCTTTTTTCGTCCCATACGTTAACGAAGTTCACGAAAAACTGAACATTATTATTACCGAAAGTATCATTACTCTTGCTATTTCCTCCGATCCGATCTAAAGTAGGGCTATGCTCAACTACTATCATCCTAACGTGTTTCCAGTATCTTTTTGTAAGAATGCCTGTGAATATTTCGATATTTTACTCTCACCGTATATCTTGCCATCCATGCATGCCATACAACTCCATTATGATTATTACTATGTTGAAGTCTTCTTCTTTTCTCTCTACTCCAAGTTCCCTATCCTCTTCTCTCCCTCTCGTTGTCTGTCCCTTTCTTCTTTCCTGTATTAATTCATATTGTATTTAATGTATTTTGGCGTACCCGCTGGGATTGCGCCCTTTTCCTTGTAATTTTGCAAGTTCTTGATTGTACTGATATTACTTTATATGCATGTAAATTGTACTATCTGAATAGATGCTGAATGTTGTCAAAATCAATGGAAGAAAATAAATGTTAATTTGAATTTGAATGAATCAAATTGATACAATCATCAGAAATAATAAAATCTTTGATGTAGTCGGTAACGTATGAGACAATATACCTTCAACTTGGCCAATAAACAATAATATTATACATGTCCACGCCATTGTGGTTATTCATAACTACATGTATATATTTAAGAAATAAATCTTTTGATGTTTCTTACAGGTTTGAGTCCGAGAAGAAACGTGTGAGCGTAGGCCTTGGGGTAGCCCCTGGTGATGATATGGTCGGAGTCGAGACCAAGGTAATCATGTTATTAATTTTATCACTTTTTATCTCTTCATGCAAGAATTATTTCCCTCATTTCCGACCTTCTTTCAAAATATACAACGTTTCGTTAGTTCTTCTTTTTCCCTTCAACTTCTTCGGCCCGAACTTTTTCTGTCACTTAACATCAACTAATGATTATATCCAATGTTTCTAAACCTTGTTCACTTGAAAGCGAGAGTGGGGGTAGGTAAAATGAGGGTTGCGCTGGCCATTTTGAATGAGGAAGGCTCCTCAAACATGGCGACAAATGTGAAAAAGTGTCCAATCAGCTGAGCAACACGATTCCTGAATTTTGCCAACAAAAAGAAAAGGTCCTCAAAATTTGGTAACAAAAATTTAAAGGAAGACGTTAAAGCACTACATTATTTCTTACCAGCGAGGCCCCTAGGTAGAATAAAGATGCAATATTCTTGTTTACTGTATAACAACTAATATCACATTCAAACTATGAACTTTGGATGTTTATATTAGACCCATTATTATGATCGATCATCTTCATGATAGTAATAAAAAGAATAATATGATAATGAATTCCCAGTTAACAAGATCATAAAGAAACTTTCATATGATCAACCTAAGACACTTTGAAGAGCCTTGAGTATCACTTCTTGAAATGTGCGAACATTGTAATTAGCTTATCATATAATCCGAACATTATAAGGTAGTGAAGTTGGCCTTTAGTTGATTTCTGGAAAGACTTATTGTTTTGCCTATCATTTCAACATTTCCACATGAGTAACTTTAACATTAAGACCAAAAAAGAATATCACTAAACAAAATATAAATTGTGTCCTACGATTTAGGGATCACCCAGAGATACAGTGGTCACTCCATTTCAAGAGCCTCCCAAGCGGACAACCTATGGCAGTATCCTCTGCGACTACGCTGACTCGACCACTGCCCATGGCCTACCAAGGGTGATTAGCGAACCTAAGTGGTACTGGAAGATCTTCTGGTGCCTGGTCTTCTGCGGGTCGACTTACATCTTCTGCCGGCAGGCCTGGGATATCTTTACGGACTACCGAGGCAACCCCGTCAACACCAACATCAAGATCCAGACCAGGACTTTCGTGAACTTCCCTGCCGTGACAGTGTGTAACATGAACCGCATGCGTCGCTCCAAGCTGGTCGGAACGAGATTCGAAGGTATACTTTAAGTTGCACTAACAGTAAACTAACATCAAATTCTTGTCAACATTACACTATTATCTCCCTGTTTAGAATCTACTGTCCGAAGACTGATAGAGCAATGCCAAGTTGCCCTCCGTAGTAAGTCACCATAATGATCGTCTTAGAATAAAGTATTGGTGCGCGGAATTTGTTTAGTGCTAAAGCAAAGTCTGAGATGAAAAATAATATAGCACCAACCGCAGAATAGGTCCAGCTATTCTGATTTTGAGCGAATGTTTGTCGCGCTAACGCTCTCCAGCACATCGCCATGATCAGGATATTGTAAAGTCCGCCAAGACCAGCTAGTCCGTCCCTTGCTAAACCGTAGTAGATTGAACCGTATACAAAGCACCCCAAGATTGCGAATAAGGAGAAGAGCTTGGTGTTGAATGGCTTCAAGCCGAATGCGTGCATGTAGCTAACGTGGGCTAAGGCGAAGAGGAGAAGGCCAAGAATAAAGAACGGTTTGTCGTCGGTGTAGACGAGAGATACATCACCGAGGCCCGAAAGAATCAGACCCGCAAGGACGGAGACGTCGTATCTTGGACTGAGTCGATGTTTAGAACCACGGATCGTAGCGATGACGAGAGCGCAGAGGTAGACGATTGGGAGGGTTTTGAGAACGATGGCGAACCATGATGGCTCTGGTCTGAAACCAACATAGATGAAGGAGAGGACGACGAAGAGAAAAACTTTGAGGCCAACGGAATCCGCCTGAAAAAGCACAGAAGAGAGCAATGGTGAAAGTGTTAATTTGTATGGATTTTTATGAAAATAATGTGTCCGGACAATTTTGTACCCCTTACCCGGACATGCCGGATCGTAATATCATAGGCGGATCCAGAGGGGGGGGGGGGGGGGGGGGGATCGTGGGGGTCCGGACTCCCCCTTTTTGGCGCCGTTTTTTTTTTTTTAACTTGGCGCCGTCTTTCTTGGCGTTTCCCCCCCCCCCCCCCCCCAGAAATTCTGCCGACCTGATCATGCAAGATACTGCGTAGGCCCTATTCATTACCCATTGTTTCATTCTCCGTCGCAAAGTAGGCCTAAGTACTGTACTGCCATGCTAGATCAGATATGCGGCGCGGCACGCATAGGTTTATGCATGCGACTTTTGATCGTACGTACGCTGTCTTGCAACTATGCTTGCAACCCTCGAGGAGGCAGGCTGCACGCGGCATCATTCAACTTCAAGTCACTCATTCGAGGCAACTCGTCATTCTAGACAATACCAAAGCACAAGTATCCATATAGGTAAATAATTTTTGCTTGGCCCAAATATATAAATGCAGCTCTGCTGCAGGTTAATTGATAAAAACTTTCGGCGCTAGTGCAGTTGATTAAGTAGTGGGCAGTGGCGGCACCAAGGGGAGGCATGGGGGGGGGGCATTTGCCCCCCAGTCAGAAGCTTTGCCCCCCCCCCCAGTTGCCCCCCCCAATAATTTTCGGAGTGAAAAAAAATAAAAGGGTGGAAAATGAAAAAGAAAAGAAAAGGAAAGAAAAAAGTGAGAAAGGAATGGAGAAAAGAAGGAAAAAGAAAGAAAACGGAAACTTGGAAAGCAGTGGCGGCATCAAGGTGGGGGGGGGGGCATGTGGCAAATTTGTTCGCTCAGCTCGTGTAAATATCCTCATATTTGGGTAGTTTTATAGCTGAATAATTTCTGTACATTTCCACTATAATAGTGTCAAAATTTTTGCTCGCTCGCTTCGCTCGCTCGCAATACAGGCCTATAACTTCCACCACATAATCAGGCCGTGAGATGATCAAATTTCCTCATATTGGGGTAGTTTTATAGCCAAATAATCATTTCTGTACATTTTCACCACAAAAAGTTTCAAAATTTTTGCCCGTTCGCAATGTATAACTACCACCTTATTATCAGGCAGCAAGATGCTCAAATGTCCTCATATCTGGGTAGTTTCATAGCCGAATATATAATTTCTGTACATTTTCACGACAAAAAGTGTTCGCAATAAATAACTACCACCTCATAATCGGGCAGCAAGATGCTCAAATGTCCTCATGCATATTGGGGTAGTTTTATAGCCGAATATGTAATTTCTGTACATTTCTACTACGAAAAATGTCAAAATTTTTGCTCGCTCGCTTCGCTCGCTCGCAGTATATAACTAACACCTCTTTATAATCGGGCAGTTCAGCTAGATGCTCAAAATGTCCTCATATCTGGGTAGGTTTATAGCCGAATATTCTGTACATTTTCACTACAAAAAGTGTCAAATTTTTTTTTGTCCTCCCTTGCCCCCCATTTGCCCCCCCCCCCCCCACTTTAAAAATCCTGGTGCCGCCATTGGTAGTGGGGACATGCATCCCCGCCGTGGCCGGGGCACGGGCCGGGCGGGGCCCGTTCGCTCCGTTCGGCCGCGAGATTACTAGAGTTTGGTTGGATGTGTTAAGTTGTTTTAACGTCATGATTTTACATCTTTCTTTTTAAGACGTATTTCAATGTCATTTTACAACTCTCTGTAATCTTTAAAATTATCATTGTCAATTGTTCAGTATTGATGTACTTAAAATCATCAACAACAAAATGTAAAGTTGCCGGAGGCAAAAGTAACGGCACATTGAACATGTTGAATGCCGTTTAAATGGTAATTAAATTTATCCGATGATAAATGCTATAAAATTTTTGGTTAAAATTGCAACAGATTTTGATGGAACCAAAACATACTCTCCAAAAAACAATTCTTTATTGGTATTTACATTTCCAACGAAATATCATTTTCCTCAACAAATATTTGAGATTTCGGTTGAAAATGTAGCGGTCTCGTATTACTTTCATGGGTAGGGAATAATGGACCATTTACCTATGACGTCATTAAGGAGATTATTTCATTAGGTAAACGATTTTTTGTCATTATTTCGGTACCCTGAGAAATAAAAAGAGTTGCTGAAAGCATTGGTAAACCTTACTAGTGTGTGTCTGTGTTCATGTTTATGCAAATTATGCAAACGTGCTTAAGGGTCTGGTATTCCCTACACCTACCCTATGGTTGTACATCGCAAGAAGTGAACTTCATGTGTCCATATAAAGGTTAAAGTTGTGAAGGTCAAGACTTCAAGTCACACAAAAGGTCAAAGGTCTGTCAGAGTCAACAAAAAGGTCAAAGTCACGAAATTCAAAGGTAATGACAGGTGCTCGGGGGGGGGGGGGGGGGGGAGGAGGTTTGTTTTCTCCGAGGACTTTTGATATATTTTTTCTTGCTGTTGATTGGGAACGCTTGAATCTGATACATTGCACCATGACTAGTTTTGTGATACAAAACTTACTTATTTTGCCTAATGAGTAGATGCTGTGGTTGATTGTTAAATCCTGTGAATTTTCAGCAAAACTGGTATTGGTACTGTTGTTGATCGGCCTTGATTGTGAACTCCTGAATCTAAGGAACTTTCCCTTTTTTGTGTTCTTTTGTGATTTGTGATTTATAACTCGTGATGATGTAAACACTTGCGAATTGTTATCTCAGGGATGGGAGGAGATAATATAGATGATATTTAGTGAATAATTCTTCATTGCTGTAAAATGTGTACATGTATCACTAAAATTTACTAAGTGTGTTTGTACAGCATGCGCACACCCAATTCCTAGGTTATCAACATAGTACTTCAACATTGAAGAACCAATCTCAAGTAATAAATCTCCAGATTTTATTCTTATTTGTCTCACTGGACTGTTTGTGTTGATGCCACATGCCATCTGAGGTCCTGCACAGCAATGCAGACTGGAAAATCTGGGAAAACTTAAAAAAAATATATATACATATATATATTAATACAGTCCGATGGCGCAAATCCCGGAGGGGATGGGGGTATGCATTAACCCCCCTCCCAGTTCTGATGTACGGGGGGGGGGGGGGGTGGCCTGTACAAATATACCCGCACTTTTTGATAAAAGATGGTAATTTGCAATCATTATATATGTATTTTCCATCTCAAATAAACAATAATTCCATGTAATATTAATAGATTAAATGTAATTTCAGTACAAACTAAGACCCCGTTCTCACTCACTTTTGAAAGTGGTCTTAGTTAGACCGCTCCAGAGGAACGGGTCTTGAGGAACGGTTTGCTAGCGTTCACACTCCGAGCAGTTTTTCTCGCTCAAACCGCTCCACGATTCAAAGTGGCCTTGTTGCTATGGCAGCTCAGTTCAGCGGGTCAAATTTTTCGCGCGGAATACAAACTGATGTACCGTAGCGTGCGTGCCTGCCGGCTGCCCGATTGATTGCTTTTGCTTTGTTTTGTGCGCGGAACGTCACTGGCTCACTTCCGGTCAAAGTACGCTTTCGTTCACATTGCACGTTTAGAGCGGTCCATACCGCTCTTAATAAGACCCGTTCCTCAAGACCACCTCGGGGAGGTGGTCTTGACATTTTCAGGCTCGTATTATCAAATTTTTGTGGCGCGCTCCGCGCGCCCAACTATATTTCAACATTAAAATAGTCAAACAGGCAATATATATATATATATATGCCTATAGAGGCGCTTAGCGCCTTCGGCGCTTGCGTTTGCCAGAATGATAACTTCTCACTCTTTGGACCCCCCCCCCCCTTTTTTTAAAACCTGGATCCGCCCTTGAATATTATGTTAGGCGATCGTCGACATTGGTCGGGACGTTCCCAGTCGGTGAGCCAACGTTGACCGACGGTTAGACCGTTGTGGATATTGGTTGGCTACAGTGGCGTAGCTGCAGGGGGGGGGGGGGGACACGGTGGCACGTACCCCCCAATTGAATAGAAGAAAAAAGAAAAAAGAAATAGAAAAAGAGAGTAATGAAAGGGAGAAAGGGAAGAGTATGAGAAATGAATACGATAGTACCCCTTCCTGCGCTCTCCCATTATCAGTGGCCTGATTCACATTGAATTTTCGGAGTAAGACCAGTGCTCCCCCCCCCCCCCATTGATGCCAGTGCCCCATCAATGGCTGGACTCATACTACACCACTGGTTGGCTATACGACGTTGGGACAACGTCAGCAATTATGGTCGGCAATTTGGAGAGCCAACGTTGCCGAAAGGTTGTATCAACCTTGGTCCGCCGTCAATTTGTCCCTGTTGAGCCAACGTTGGCCCGATTGACAAAAAGAAGTTGACCTAAGGTCATGTTTGCGACTTTGGGCTGACGTATCAGTAAACAATGGCCAAACGTTATCCCTACGCTATTCCCACGTTGGCCCAGCGTAGTATTATCTCTGTCAAAACGTTTAGATAACAGTTTTTCTTACAATAAAAATGAACCCAGCAAGACTAAAATCTTCAAACAAATCATTGCTACTTGCTTCCAAGACATCAAAAAAAAAAAAAAAAAAAAAAAAATCATCTTCACTTTGGAATTAACTTCTACCTCATGAGACATTGGCTTTTTACACATTCCTAAAAGACATAGTACCTTTGTATATCAGCATAGGCGTACGAGGATTTTGAAAGTGCCGATATTCGGGCAACCATCATCAGAGGGGGGGGGGGGGGCAAAATGATGCGTATAGCAACGTCGAGGGTCTTGAAATAACAAATAGGACTATAACAGTTATGTCATAACTACATGGCCTAGCCCTCTCTTCTCCATTTCCCCTTCTCTTTCTCCTCCCCCCCCCCCTTCTTCCTCTTTTTTTTTTTTTTTTTTTTTTTGCTCGCTTGAAAAATGATAGGGGGCGGCCGCCCCCTGCCCCCCCCCCTGGGCCTATATATAGCATGATTTTGTTTCATTGAGCATTATTCATGATCATTCAATCGAGAAGGTTCAAGGATGCATCCTTTCAATAAGGGCTACCGCAAACAACTTCCTCTGACTCCTCTCAAACGAATCGACACCCTTCATGGCAAAAGGCAAATGCCAGGGATACCAGTACACTAGAACAGCCATGTACATGAATATATACTTTAAAAAAAAAAGATTCTAAGGCAAATGGGGAAATGGAAAAAAAAACCCCAACAAATTGGGTTGTCCCTGCAGGAAGAATACATCACAAATTACTACACAGTAAAACATAAGATTCTATCTATAATTCAAGTAATGCTAATCATGGCTATAAACTATTAAATATTAAAGAGAAATTGCATGCATTTTAAGCTGAAAAAGTTGCATTACCCTTACATTGTATCCTGTGAAACTGTCGATGCACAGTTAACAATTATAACGTCTGTATTAGGCATATCCAGAAATTTATCAGCAGAGGGGCGGAATTCTCCCCTAACTGGGAGAGGTTTACCTGAACAACCCCATGTTCCATTGTAATATTTATTTTTCTACCTCTTCAAACTATGATGGATACACACCTTTATAAAAGTGTCCCACTTTTTCTTTTATATGTATCAAAGTAAAGCAGAAAAAAAAATAGATAGTACATGAAAACTGACTTACCATTTTCTGTACTATAACTTTAGAGTCACGTCTGGAGTCCAAAAAGATATTTCGTTACATTAAAGTACCCTTAAAGAAGCTCAGTAGCCTAGTATGGCCTACTATACCTCCTTGGATTAAGAAAAGTTCAAGATAAGGCTCTTTTTAATTTTGTGGCGAGATAACAGAGAATAAAACACAACAAGACCAAAGTGCAGACGAGACTGAACTATTGAATTGCCGCACACGCTCGAGTATTGATCTGCATCAGACTCTCTGTCTCTCTCCCCTTTTCTCTGCCTGTCTCTCTGTTGTTTTCTTTTTTCCCCTTCCTCTCACTTTATGGCCCTTCTTATATGTCCCGCTCTCTCTCTCTCTCTCTCTCTCTCTCTCTCTCTCTTTATCACTCTCTCCCCCTCTCTCTCCCACTTTCCCCATAATTTGCAGACACAGTCCCTTTACAGTTACTAAAGTGTCTAAACTAACTATGCGCTAGACTACAACGACAGGCTCATAATATTGTCGCCCGTTCGCGTTACAGCCAGAGTGACGAAGTTAGGCTAGACTGAAGGCTTTACGAAATTTTGCTTAAATGTCAAAAGTAGAGTATGTGCTTGCAGACTACCTTAATTCGCTCTCTCTCTCTCTCTCTCTCTCTCTCTCTGTTTCTCTCCCCCTCTTTTACAGTTATGTCTCTCTTGTCTCTCTCTGAGTCACTATGTCACTTATTTTGAAGGAAAATAATGTATTAGTCCCTGTTTCTATGTACAAACGATTGGGATAGCGTACTGCAAATTATTTAGAGCACTTACTGTCATTTATATAACTACTTATTTATTTAATCTTTGATTTACAAACTAACAGGTTGATCAATAGAACACTGCGTCACAGCATTTGATACGCCTCTGGATACGACTCTGTTTACATGTATTACCAAGTTACTACCTGTCAGCTCTAACTTTACTCAGCTGAGCCAGGGACGGATCCAGGATTTTGTAAAAGGGGGGGGGGTCGAAAAAATTTTCTGACAAGGAAAAAAAAAGGTTGTCAGATTTCTTTTGGTCCATGCAGTTGTCCTCCAGAATTCTCTGACAAGCAACAACAACAACAACAACAACAACAACAACAACAACAACAACAAAAAGAAAATATATATATATATATATAATAATATATATTTTTTTTTGGGGGGGAGGGGTCCAGTTGTCCAGAATTCGGCCGATTTGGCCCCCTGGATCCGCCCCTGTGAGTGATAATCTATATTCTATCTTTCATAATCATTTACCAATAAAACATAAATCACAGGCGATCCAAGGGTGGGCGGAAGGGGCCGCCCCTTTTTGAGAAAAAAAAGTTCCTTCCACATCTCGGAAACTGGCATTACTTTGAAAAACACACATTCAAAAGTGTAATCATTACATTTTTCTATCATGACCCAGAACTGACAAGGCAATGCCTAGCTGCCCTGCGTAATATGTTGACATAACTATTGTCTGGGAATATAGGATGGGTGCGTAGAACCTGTCCATCGCGAGGGTAACATCAGAGATACAGAAAAAGATAGCGCCAAGAGGTGCCGCCAGTTTAGTCCAAGTCCACCGATTTTCGAATAAGCGGGCTCTAGCCAGAGCCCTCCAGCCCATGAGCATGAGTAGTACCGAGTATAGAGCCCCGAGGAACACCAGATCATGGTTGGCAAGTCCTTGATAGACAAGGCTGTACCCGATGCACATCAGGATGAAGCAAGGTAACAAGAGACTGATGTTGATGGGCTCCCATCCGAAGGCAAAGATGTAACAGAGGTGAGCCAGAGCGAAAAAGAAAAGCCCGATGACGAAGAAGTTCTGGTCGTCGACATAGACCAAGGCTGCATCGCCGAGGCCTGATAGAACGAGACCGACAACGACAGCGAAACTGTATCTGCGGACAGGCTGGGTATGCATTAGGGAGCCCAGTGCGTCGACGATGACAAGACCACAGAGGCAGACAATCGGGAGACATTTGAGAAGGACAGCGATCCTCGATGGCGAAGGACAGGCGACGACATACGTGACGGCCAGGACGGCGAACGGAGTTAGCCTCACACTAACCGTGTTCATGGCAGCCTGTGAATGCGAAAGCAACACAGGCCTAAACTGCATGTTCTTTAAATGAATCAACCGAAGAAATTCGACTAAGGTTCGCATTACATTTTGAAACATGAAATTAGATATAACATGTACATGTATAACATTCATGAATTCAAAGCTTGAATCATTTGCTTTCACGTATTCATCTATGACGTATTCCGGCCATGGTACACTTGGGGGTACTCGTTTTTCCGAAGGTTCGTTTTTCCAAAGGTTCATAATTCCGAAGGTTCGTATTAAATTCCGAAACAAAAATTTCCCATAGAAGGGGATTCATAATTCTGAAATGAAAAGGTGTTCATAATTCCGAAGGTTCGTAATTCCGAAAATGAAACAGGGTTCGAACCTTCGGAAAACCGACATGTAACCGTACACTTTAGGATTTCCACAAATGACGTCTTGAATATCTCCATTAATATCTTTGAATTGTCAGGCACATTTTTGGATTGTTGAAATGTACTTGACTTTTGTACGGATAAGTCCTTATTAATAACAACGTATCTGTTTTTCCCCCTGCCTGCGTTGCAGTCAGAGTTCTTCAATCCCCCTAATAAAGGGGATTTTTTTTTAAAAGGATGCCCCCTGAATCCGCCAGTGGTCTAATGCACGCAAGACTGGCACTTCGTCCACATTTATCCAAGTTATGTTTTCTCTGGAGAATCAAACGATAAACTAATACAATGGGCATGATTGACATGAAGATGAAACAGGACACGCACACATACAAAAGTATACACTCATAAAAAGACTCGAATTGCAAACTAAAAAGCTACCAGTATTGGGTACACCTACCATTTTTTTGTTTTTCCACGATGCACAGAGAATTTTGGAAGATCGACTTTGAGGGATGATGCCAAATGCTTAAGTGGTAAAGTTTATCTCCGGAGACTGCTATTTTCTTTAGCGGACCAAATAATGCTGGTCCGAAGTTCAGGTTGAGAAGTTCAGATAAATATATATTGATCCGATGAATCATGGTTGTCATTTTAATTATAAACGACTTGATGGAGCGAACAATGCAGATAAAATTGGAAAAGCAAGATTAGTGTCAAACGGAAGCCAGTCGGGTAGATATAGACAATGATTGGGAGGTAAAAATATCTGTAAATAGATTGACATGAAAACATTGATAATAATTGATAACAGTCCTATGAAGGAGGGGTTGTATTCTTGTTTTTTTAATCAACGGAGAAAAGTTTGTTTACCTCTAAACCCCGTGTGTAAATTCACTTGTTCAGACATGTATACGTAACTAGTAACTAGTAACTTTTTGTTTTATAGCCTACCAATGATTGAAACACATTTAAGTATTATGCAGGAATTGTGATCTATTAACCCTTTCAAGACAATTGACCACATTTTGTGGTTTGGCTCAATAACTTTTGATTCAGAGCCCTAAAAAATATACCAGATGCATGAGGAGAAAGAGCAAAAAATTCTGTACACACTGTGTCCATTTTTGTTGCATGACCATATTGCGTTTGATGGTAAGAATTTTAAAAAGGAGAATAAGCTTTAAAATCCTTAAATTGGCAACACGTTGACAGGTTAAAAATCATTGTTTTTTATCAAAATTGGCAATTTTTTCAATTTTTTGACAAAGCTCCCAACCATGTATATTGTTTTCAAAGACATACATCTTATTAGGACCATGTAGCACTAAAAGCAAAACATTATTGTTGCCAATTTGAAGAACAAAATGTGATCAATTTAGCCCTTAAATAATTCCTGTCATGAAAGGAAATACAAGAATTCGGCACACGATATTCTTGTACACATAGTAGATGACGTTGGTTTCATCACTAAGTTCATGACAGTTTCATCACTTTCGCTAATGTTCGCAAGGCCTTTTTCATCCATAATCCCCCCTGTTCAGACACAAAACGTTTATACCGAAACTCGATAAAGAAACGTCGTATAAAATTTTCATCGTATAGCCTACGGACCGTTCAGACACATATCTCGACCGATTAGAAAAACATCGTATAGATGCGCAGTTTTCCACTGAGCATGTTGTTATGGCCGCCGCCAGTCCCCGCCCCCTGGTTAGGACACCTTTCGCGCGCGCTCATGTTAAGCCCCGCCCAGTTATACCGTTCTATGGTCGCCATACGTTCAGACACACACGGAAAGGTGATTCGTTATCGAGTTCTAGTTCGAAACGATGCTCTTACCCCAGTTTCGTTATACGACGTTTCGTTATACGACGTTTCGTTTGTCAGCGTTCAGACACACAAATCCACAAAAATTCATCGTATAGCTATACCGTTTTGGTATAAATTTTTTGTGTCTGAACACCCTGATCGTCATCATATTACTCACATTCATTATAAGACTACAATGTTGTTGAATGTAAAATTATGATAATTATTACAAATAATCCAATTTGTTCTTGTTTGATAATAAATTTCAGTTGACATTAACAAAACTTGAACCGATGAATAGGAAATGATGCCAAATGCTAAAAAATAAACAAAGTGAACCTATCACCCAATTTTATTTCTCTGTGTGTGTTTGTCTGCAGGGCTTGTGGACATTGACGGGGGATTCACCGATGATGACTCTTCCTATTCGTGGTGGTTCGATTTCTCCTCCGACTTCTGGAATGAGTGGTATTCTTCTGGCTGGACGTGGGGAAGCTCCAGCGGAGGAGGAGGAGGAAGCTTTGGAAGTTCTGGAAGTTCTGGTGGCGGCATCGGCAGAAAGAAGCGTGCTTTGCCATATGATAACCTCTTCCAGGATTTTGAGTCTGTCCCGGATACAACAGACGAGGAAATCGAAATTAAACCGAACCCCAACTTCAAAGGCGCTCGCAAGTTTATTCATGGCGAGCGAGTAGCTCGTCAAGCCTCCTGGTCTAGTAGTGTTGGTGGTGGTGGTGGCAGTTGGTCCTCTAGTTGGGGTGGTGGGGGCGGCTGGGGCTCCTCATACGCGTGGGGCACTAGCTCTTCTTGGGGGTGGGGCGGAGGCTACTATTCCAGCTCCTACTGGAATAACTGGTTCGACGGCTGGGACAGTTGGGGTAGTGATATCTTCGGCAGCTTCCAGTTCGAGTTTGATGACTACTATGCCTGGGATGATCTGGTCGATGGCGAGAGTGATTGGGATGGTTTCTATGAAAACTCCAGAAGTGAGGATTTCAGTGATATCATCGATGTAGCCAATCCGACAAGACAAGAACTGGAAGAACTTGGTCATCAGCCTGAGGATTTCATTCTTCAGTGTACATTCGATAAGAGGAATTGTAATTACACGTGAGTCTAAAATTTGGATTATTTTACTCATATTCCCTTGAGGTTGTACGAAAATCGCTACTCAGCAATTTCCTAGACCATGTAGACAAACCGAATACTGAAATTTAACCCTGGTCCAAACACTAAACCTAACCCTAAATCTAACCTAAAACCCTACGGCAACCCTAACCCTATATCTGTGACGAAATAAAGCCAGGAGCAATTGTCGCCGGAGCATAATGTCGGAGCACTATTTAATCATAGGCCTATCATAGACATTAATTTTAAGCACCTCCAGCGTGGTTAATACCCTGGTCACACCAACAAGACCGACAAGAGACCGACAACACACCGAACGAAAAATTACATTACCCTGAATGGCCAAGAATTGATCGTTTTGGTATCGGTTAAACGGTGTGACTGAGGTATTAACGGAGCTCAATTCAGCCAATCAGGATCGGTTATTAATTGCGTTTGACTTTTGGAGTTGAGTCTATAAATGCAAGGTTTTAAGCAAGAGCCAACAATCCTTTTCCAGATAATTGTCTCTTTGACCCCGTTCTCACTCACTTTGAAAGTGGACTTTTGGAGCGGTCTATCTAAGACCCGTTCCTCAGGAACGGTTCTTAGGTGAGTGTGAACGGTCAAAGTGGTCCAGGAAGTGGTCTTCTGGACCGCTCCAGAAGACCACCTCGGGGAGGTGGTCTTGAGGAACGGGCCTTATTAAGAGCGGTATGGACCGCTCTAAACGTGCAATGTGAACGAAAGCGTACTTCAACCGGAAGTGAGCCAGTGACGTTCCGCGCACAAAACAAAGCAAAAGCAATCGATCGGGCAGCCGGCAGGCACGCTACGGTACATCAGTTTGTATTCCGCGCGAAAAATTTGACCCGCTGAACTGAGCTGCCATAGCAACAAGGCCACTTTGAATCGTTTGAGCGAGAAAAACTGCTCGGAGTGTGAACGCTAGCAAACCGTTCCTCAAGACCCGTTCCTCTGGAGCGGTCTAACTAAGACCACTTTCAAAAGTGAGTGAGAACGGGGTCTTTGATAACGATTTGTCTTTAGCCTGTGTATGGTTGAGATTAAACGATGTACTCTATTTCTGTAAATTCACACTTCCTTTTAGATTCCAAGCGATCAAGTTGTTCCATGAATATAAATCGGTACGATTTGTGAAGAAGAAAAACAAAAGAAAGACGGGTGCCAAATAGCTAATCGAATTATTGTAATACTGTAAATTTGACTATGAATATTGGTAAATTGATATTATCTAGAAATTACTTTGTCCGCTACTTGTGATACTTTTATGCATCATTTTGCGTAATAGTGTGAATATGGAAGATATGCAAAACTATATAGAGGTAGACTAAACATAAATAAATATAATTGATTCCATTTAGGTATTTATTTATGATTCGTCTTTTCGTTTGCTTGTTTATTCATAATAGTGACTTCAAAATGTTCCAGAACAAAGTTTACGGGAACTGTTTCACTTTCAACCACGGTCAAGACAATGAAACAGTTATAGAGACTAGCAAATCAGGATCAACCTATGGTGAGTATAAAAATTAGTATAAAAAATATTAAGTATCATCTATTTCAAATTCCGATTAACAATCATAAGCATAGAAATTCATATCACACTACGATAACATCTAAAAAGTCCATAGAATGAATACACTCTTCAATAAAAATATAAATGCGTCTTACAATTTATTCAGTAACGTCAAAAGACGGTAAACATAATACACAGAAAATACATGATCGATATTTAAGAAAAAAACAACAACAACACACAAACAAACAAATATGATGAAAATGCATGCAAACAACGTGAGAAGCTAAGAAGTGAGAAGCAACACCGTAATTGCTATCATGATACATTGATCAATAGAAACGGAAAAGAAGAAAAATGGGAGAGAGAGAGAGAGAGAGAGGGAGAAAGAGAAAGAGACAGAAAAAGAGAGAGATAAAACCAGATATACCAGGGGCGGCGCTACAGGGGGGCAGAGGGGGCGACCGCCCCCCCCCCCTATGATTTTTCAAGTAGTGAAAAAAGAAAAAAAAGAAGAAAAAAGAAGAAAAGGAGGAAGAAAAGGGAAGAAAAGGGAAGAAAGAAGAAAGCGGAGTATTAAAAAGAGAGTCTTAAACATATAACTCTATATTACCCCTGTTATTTAATGGAGAAAAAATATGACGTCATCTTTAGGTCGTCTTGCCCCTCCTATCAAAATACCCTGGCGCCGCCCCTGAGATATACTCTCTAATGCACGAATATAAACAGCACTTGACGTATCTGGACCTTAGCGTGGGGTAGGGCGAAACATCCAGTCAATGGTGATCCATGGTATTTCGGCATGAAAATCACATGTATAGGCCTTAACTTGCGTGACAGGGGTTAATAGGGCAACGGACATTCCTTTTTCTACATCTATTCTCAATTTGTAAGTTTTATGATTTCGATTTGCACAATTAGCGGTACTTAATGAATCTGTATAGTCCTATTTCGGCCACCTCTTTAAAAAAAAAATGGACAGGTGCATTATTATGCCGGCGTAATTTATTGATTTTTATGTTTGATTATATTTTAGATTGATTTCGAATGAGAGAAAGAAAAGGGTGAGAAAAGCAAGGAAAAAAAATGGCCCTTTAAGGATCATGCGCGCCCTAATCCGGGGCAAAGTGGAGAAATAGTGTGAAGGGAAGGGGGAGGGCGCTTGCAAATCTTTAGTTTGCTACGGGCACCATAATCCCTAGATACGTCGCTGAAACCACCTAATAAATCATGCTGACATGCTATTGTTTGTACATTTCAAATTTATCTTCATTTTTTTTTCCTTTAGGACTCCACTTGACGCTTTTCATCGAGCAACCGGAGTACGTGGGAATCTTCTCCCAGGAAACCGGGGTCCGAGTAGCCATTCATGATCCTAATGTCATACCCTTACCAGAGGATGATGGCATCACGGCACCTACAGGACAAGCTGCATCTATCGGTATTCGTCAGGTTAGTGGCATAGTTATGATCACATGCATTCATATTCATCCAGTGTGCGAGCGTCAGAAATTAAATTATGCTAAAAAGCAAGGTCATCAGCGTTTTCGGGTATCTTTTTACTCCAAAATTCTCTGAAAAGCAAAGAAAAGAAAAGTCAATTCTTTAAAATTATGCGAAATTGTGTAAAATTGTGCTAGGCATAATGCTAGATGCTAAAAGGGTCAAAATTGTGCCAGAAAGCATAATTATGCCAACTCTGGCAACTATGGCCGGTATTCTCGAAAGTGGCCTAAATTAAGCCTGGCCTGGCCACTGCTTTATGGAAGGCCATTCGTCAACCCCTAAGTCCCGTATGAATTACTATATTTATGTAACAAAATAAAGAAACACGAAATGAGCATCAGAAATCAATTCGTGTCGCTTTTTGTATTTGCATTTAGTCCCAGAACTAATGTGATTTTGTAAGATTAAAAGAGGGAGACGTTTGGCTCTCCATAATTCGGTGGCCAAAATCTACACACTTAGGCGGGGGCTTATTAAAGTAAGGCGCCTTTCGAGAATACGGACCATGTGTTCATCAATATATATTAATCAAATATACCACGCACTGAGAGGCTCAGGGTGAAATTAAGAATTCGCTGAGGTGACTGGTATAGTACTATTTTCTGAATGGCTCCGAAAATAGTTACTATGCCAGTCACCGAAGAGAATCCGTAATATCAACGGGTAGCTCGTATTACTAGTATTCAACTATTATTATTATTGAATATCAATGATATAATCATTATCACCATGTTATACCTCTGTTATCATTACAACTATTATCATTTGATATTGATATTAGTATTATCATCATTACAGTTATCATCATTATTGTTAACACCTGTGTTCTCCACATTTTTTTTACCGTAAAATCTAGTTCTTCGACAAGTAGTCAAGTATGGGAACCAGGGGCGGCGCTACAGGGGGGGCAGAGGGGGCGACCACCCCCCCCCTATGATTTTTCAAGTAGTGAAAAAAGAAGAAAAAAGAAGAAAAAAGAAGAAAAGGAGGAAGAAAAGGGAAGAAAAGGGAAGAAAGAAGAAAGAGGAGTATTAAAAAGAGAGGTCTTAAACATATAACTCTATATTACCCCTGTTATTTAATGGAGAAAAAATATGACGCCATCTTTAGGTCGTCTTGCCCCTCCTATCGAAATACCCTAGTGCCGCCCCTGATGGGAACTGAACGATGGATGGGGACTGAGACCCCCTACCAGCCCTCCATATATTCCTAACTCTATCCTCCACCCTGATTATTATTATTTAAATAATAATAATAATAATATATAATAATAATAATAATAATAATAATATATAAGATTTATAAGGCGCCAAAATATATTACCATCATCATTACATATCTATTATTTTAGGCAGGGGCGGATCCAGGATTTCGTATAAGGGGAGGGGCACACAAATGCAGGATTTTCAACTTTGGGAAACTGCTTGGAGGGAGACCCATATTTTTTTGGTCTCGCCAGACCTCCAAAAGTCGCTCAGTGGGGGGGGGGGGGGGGGGGGGGGGTGTGGCGGCCCTAGTGTGTGTGTGTAATTGGGTTTTTACAGACGTGTATCAATCAAATATGATTATTTACGTCTGGGGACCGACCTTTAACGTCACCATCCGAAAGACGTGACTCAGTTTCGAACCTGGGTCCGCTGAATCAGTTTATAACTTCCACTGTTAGCTGGATTACAGGCGCACGCCACAACGCCCATAGAAATTTTTTTTTCGCCGGGATTGCCCCCCCCCCCTAAATCCGCCACTGATTTTAGGGGTCTATTATCACTTTTTCATTCTAGAATCTACTTCTTCGACAAGGAGGAAAGTACGGAAACTGTACGGAGGACGGGGCTGAGACCCCCTACCATCCCACCTTATATTCCTACTCAACCCTTGGATGTAAGAGACAATGCTTACTAGATGAAATGTACGAGAAATGTGGCTGCATCAATGATATCGTTGATGACCTTGACCTGGAGAAGTGCAGTTACTTCAATTCTACTCAACGTAAGTAGGAAAAAGAATTCATTGGATTGATTGATTTGATCCCAGTTCTATCACATAATACTCGCACAAGTCTTCAGAGGTTAGCATGTCGCAGGTGTACAGGCAGTGGAATCACACAAAGAATTTCAAAGTAATTGAAAATTCAGATGAGGTAATGGCGGAGACCTTATAAATGGCCGGTGTATCGCGTAGTATTCATCTTCGATGATGAGTCAGTGCGGTGCACTAGCGTACCCAAGGGGGGGGGGGGGACAGAGTGCCCCCCCCCGACAACTTTTGACAGAAAAAAGAAATTTTTACCCTTTTTTTCCCCCTTGCTTGTCAGAGAATCATGAAGCAAAACGTCTGATACCCCCCCTCCCCTGGCGAGAACAAAAAAAAAAATACGGGTCTCCCTCCAAGCAGAATTTGACAGCTGACAAAATTTGCTCCCCCTGTAAAAAAATCCTGGGTACGCCACTGGTGCGGTGTTTTTACTCCTGCCGTTCTGTGATAACTCCTTGCTCCTGCTCATGTCGTTCGAATCGTAAGAAATCTTTCCTTAATAGCCAAGACCAAACCGATATCTAAAATATCTCAGCTTACTGAATGAGTTCTACATCCTAGAATTTTACAGAGACGCAATGATTGACTGTCTGTGGAGGTGTGAAAGAAATCGGAATGATGAGGAATAAATAATGTTCTTTCACACAAAGTAATCTTTCGGACAAGAAATGTTGTTTTTCTCCTTCCTTCCATTACCTTTTCACTTCGAAAGATGAATACCACGCGATACACCGGCCTTTTATGAGCGCTCCGCCAATATCTCATTTGACTTTTAAATTACTTTGAAATTCTTTGTCTGATTCCACCGCCCGAACACCTGGGATATGCTATAACCTCTTCGATTTGTACTTCTTATTATTACATAGAATTCTAATTATACTTCATTTTTATTTGTATAATTTAGGAATTCTACTTGACTGCTAAGAGAGAAGGAAAAAAATAAAGGTCTTCACATTTTGGGTGGGCCTTTTGGGGTCTGTTAGCCGAGGGACGGCACAAATGCACATTTTCTTTTTATATTCGATGAATATTGAAAATATGCCAAATTAGATGTGGCCGGGGGGGGGGGGGGGGTGTGCCTCCTGTGCCCCTGGATTCGCCACGGACAACTTTTCGGCATTCTTTCTATCTAAGAATATTCTTTCTAGATAAATGACGTCTTGTACTAAAGAAAAGTGACAGTAAATTGAAATATTAAAAAAAAAAAAAAAAAAACTAAAAAACTAAGCGCATTTAGCTATTAGCATGTTGACTACTGAATACTCTTATTCCCATAGGCTCAATATAGGAACCACCCGGTTCCAGTACGCAGTGGGTTATAGAATCCCTGTCCTGAATGAGTTTAAGGAATCAAAATAAACTACAATACTATTCCATTTATTTAATCTTTGTGTTTTACAGAACGATGTCGTCAGCTGATCCAGTCTCTAAACGATGAAGGAAAGTTAGATTGTTACTGTCCCAATGCATGCACGTAAGTCATTTGGTTACATTTTTCCAAAGGTTCATAATTCCGAAAGGTTCATTGCTCCGAAAGTTCGTAATTCCGAAAGTTCACAATTCCGAAAATATAATAGAAACCTATATATTTTTCAGAATTAAGAACCTTCGGAAGAATGAACCCCATTTCATTTTCGGGATACGAACCTTTGGTATAATGAACTTCATTATATAAAACCCTATGTCATAAAATCCAATGCAATGCAATGAATGAATGAATGAGTGAATAATTATGAACCTTTGGATAAACGAGCCTTCGAAATAATGGACCTTCGGAATAAAGAAACAAATGTTCGAACCCTATTTCAGTTATGGAATTATGAATCCCCGCTTTGAGAACTTTGTATTTCAGAATTATGAACTCTTGGATAAACGAACCTTCGGAAGAACGAGTGCCCCCCTCCCAGTCTTATACCCCGTAACACAGCGTTGTTGATTTAAAAGTTTTGTGAATTCATTACCATGATTACCGTTTGTACTTTCTAAAGTAAGGAACACTTTAAATTTGATTAATTTTAGGTTGTAAAATAGTGGTAGTGAACTTAGAAATCTGACAACGTAAATACTTAAAATCTACAAAGTAAAGAACAATTTAAATTTGATGACTTGTGGGTTGTAAAGTTAGAAATCTGTAAACCATGAATTTAGTTTTTAAATTGTCATAACTGGGTTAACTGCTATTACTACTAATAATATTCTGCATTTATATAGTGCCTAATACATCGATGACTCTAAGCGCTGTACAGATTTACAATTGTCTTTTACAAATAAGATAATTATACTAACCATTAGAGCATGGAGAACGTAAAGACAGGAACAACTAGGAGATGCTGCACACGACATCATTGTTTCCCTATTCTCTCTTTTTCTTTCGTTCGTCATTCGCATATTATTTCCTTTATGTATTTTATCTAATTTTACCCATTTACCCACAGTCATCTTTTTTTTTTTTTTTTTTTTTTTTAATCATACGTATAGCGAAATTAACTTTTCATTTCCCCATTTATCCTCATTCATCTTTAAAAAAAAAAATCATACGTACAGCGAAATGAACATTTCATTTTCCCCATTTACCCACGGTCATCTTATCTTTCTGTTTCTATTTTGTCATCATACGTACAGCGAAATGAACTATCTCACAGCCACGTCTACGTCACTTTGGCCATCTGAAAGATATGAGGTACAGTATCTATTTATTCATATATGCCTCTTTTCAAAATTTTTTTTTTTAAGCGTCAGTGAAGGTTGGATACCTAAATTTGCAGTTTATTGTTGCAATACTTCACAATGAAGTTCAGATGAAACGCTGGGGCGTTGCTATATCATTTTGAATAAGGGGGGGGGGGGGGCAGACTAAATTTCCCGACAAGCTAAATCAGATTTTCAACCAAAAAAAAAAAAAAATGCCAGGGAAAAAGGCTATATTGTCAGATAAGCAACAACAACAAAAAAAAAAAAGAAAATGCCATCAGTATTTACGATTTGCCGAAAAACTTTATAATGGGCATGATGGGGGAGGGGGTAGAGAAAAAAGGACGAAATAGAGAGAAGATAGTAGTATCAAACTTGTAAAAGGTTGTCATTTAAAAATCTATTGATGGTACGTTTTTCCCGGTCAATGTAATCTTTTTTTCACTCAAACTCAAATTTCTTGATCAACTGATTTTAGTGAATAGTCATTCAAATTTGGAATGTAATTTGACTATTCGTGCACCCAACTCTATTTTGCGTTATTAAAAAAAATTAAACTTTATAGAAGCACGATTTTAGATCAATGTGCATTGATATTCATCATTGGGAGCCTATATTGTTCATTTGAATGCTCGAATCTGAAAATAGATAAATGAATAACAATTATAATAAAACGTGACTTTGTTTAAAGAAATACACGAGATGACCGCGTCATAAATCTTTATATATACTAAGAAGTAACACCATAGAGTTTTCACGTGACCCAGGAAGCCAAATATAAAAACGAAAGAATAGTAATTTCAAATCTGCACACAATGCAATTTACAGGATTTGCAATATGATACAATGAAGTTTATGGTATGAAATTACACAATTCCGACGAAAAAGTACGAACCAGGTTGTTCGTGTAGTTGTCATGATTTATCCCCTAATCATTTTATACGTTAAAGAGAAGATAACCAAGAAGAAGGGGAAAAGAAAGAAAGAAGAAGAAGAAGAAGAAAAAAAAAACTTCAGTGAGGAAACTGTAGATTAAAGGGCAATCCAACCTTGCTAAAGAGAAGATTTGTGTGAAAGCAGAAAAATAAGAAAAACTGGATGGTGAAAGTTTGGAAGAAATCGGACAAGGAATAAGAAAGTTATGGATGTTTGAAAAATGAGATCACTACATCTATGCGAATCTCAAATTGGCAATTTGGTGATTCAATTGTGACATGTTTGTGGACAACTCTCCTATTTGTCGTACACAAAAATATAATTAATTTGCAGTTTTCTTCGAGGCGCTTTTACCCTCGGGGCAGTACTCAAAATATATTGGAGATAGCATATTGTTATAGGTCCTCATGAAAGAAAGAGATCCTACTGAGTAATACATTTTGAAAAAAGTGACATTTTAGTCATTTTGTGTGTTGGAGTGAATGGGGGAGTTGTCCACAGCTACATCAGAGTGACATTACTATTCGGCCAATTTGAAATTCCCATATGTATAGTGATTACAACTTTCAAAAATTCATAACTTTCTTATTGCTTGTCCGATTTCGTTCAAACTTTCACCAATCTGCTTCTCTGATTTTTCCTCTTTCTTTCAAAGCAACTTGCTATTAAGGTTGGATTTCCCTTTAAAGCTGTAAGTTGCAACACCCGAAGATACTAAATTCGATGTCTCTTCTCCTTTCACAGGAACATCTATACACGAGGATATCAGCGAAAAATGATGTTGCGGCTCGTATTCTCCAGAATGTAGAATCTACCAGGTATATAATATACTTTCTTTTCTTTTTATGATTTTAAATACAAAATAGATATCACTTATTAATGGAAACATTTATCATAATTATGCTTCCAGCGAATCAAGTAATTCGCTCGTTTTGCAAACAGGAGCTAGAACAAGTAAACATCTAATTTACGATCATATTTATATCAAAATACCAAGAAAGTGCACAAGACTTTTGTACAAGATGGTATGAATATGAAGGAATTTTCATTAGACGAAAAAAATTAAACATGAACATTTACATAGTCAAAACCATTGTAAAGCGAACTTACATAAAACTTGTAGATATCATATGATCATCCACTGCAATTGAAAATTATTGCTTTAATAACAAACAAAAAAAAAGAACTAAAAAAGAAGAAAATTTACTGTAAAATAAAGTTCAGTTTCAGTACAATTCACAATGCTTACTCATTGATTTTCTGATATTTGATAGAGCATTACAACCCCTTTAAAATTTCTCCAGTGATTGTTTTAATCGAAGATAGAGTGCTAAGAATTCCTCGCAAAAAAGATTTCCACATCAAGAAGTTGTCGCAGACATCATGTTAAATATCTTTGTGTTTTTTTTTGGTTTTTTTTCACCCGCTCCCTCCCCCCAAATACAGGAAAAATCTAGCTCGTATACGCATCTACTTCGAGGAGCTGAATTTCCAGTCGATCGAAGAGATACCGGCATATACGGTAAGCATATTATAATTTGACTTTCATTTGACATTTATATTCAGAATGTATTTCAGGAGAGGAAAATGTATTATACGTATTACAAAGAAATGAATAAGCAACACGATCGCAGAGACTTTCGAAAATTTTGAAATGTACGAACATTACAAAGACGTATTACATTATCCAAAAATGATTTCTATGGGATATAAAATAGGGTTTTGAAAGTGAAACTGAATTGAGTTAATTTCTCGAAGAATTAGCGATACATATATATGGCTGAGAGGGATAGCACCGAGGTCACCAAGAAGAAGCCGGCGACACACCCACCTGCTGCTGAAATGATAACTACTGCAAGACCCTATATATATATATATATATATATATATTGCATTCCGTTAGGCAAGAACGTTCTCTTGAAGCGCCCATACAATGCTAAATTTGGGTTGTGAATTTATTCTATGAAAATTAACACTTTTAACATTTGTTTTGCGACATGAAACTTTCGCGAATCTGTACCACGCGCTATTATGCAAAAATTTCTGATTTTTTTTTTCACAATGACTACTAACTTGTATAGATTCTTGTGCGTCGTTTCCATCAATATTTTTAAAATGAAAATGTACATCGCATTGCACTGTAGAGTAACAAATGTTTACTTATTATATATCAAGTTATCTAATACATTCCATATCTTTGTATTGTTTATAATAATTGTTTTTTTTTAGCTGCACAGGACCATAATTTCAATCAGTTTTGGTCTGGTTATGTTATCCTGACAAAATGTGCTGTATGAATGAATGAATAAACAGATAGATACATGTAGATAAATAAAGAAATACAAAAAAAAAGAAGGAAAGAAAGAAAAGGAAAATAAATATATAAATAAGCAAATATATATTGTTTTTGTCTTTTCCACCAGTTCGGATCATTCCTTGGTGCCGTCGGTGGTCTGCTTGGTCTCTATATCGGTTTCTCCGTGGTCACCATCTCGGAGATCATCCTCCTTTTGCTCTTCGTCCTCAAGCATACTTTCTTTGGGGCCTGCTGCAGCAACAAGGTCCAGCCTGTACAAACATGATGACCACGCCCCGTTACAATGAGAAGAGTTAGATCCCCCTTCTCTCTGTTTTTTACTTTCTCTGATTAAGAGTGTTTACTGTGGGCAAAACAATCCATTTAAGGTGACATTACAGGAATGGAAATCCTTTTTGGAGGGGAGGGGGAGTCATATTAGGGAACACTTTGTCTGGAGTGGAATCCACTCTCAAAGAGTAATTCAACCACTACTTTGGAGAGGAATCCACTCCCAAAGAGTAATTCAACCACTACTTTGGAGTGGAATCGACTCCCAAAGAGTAATTCAACCACTACTTTGGAGTGGAATCGACTCCCAAAGAGTAATTCACCACTACTTTGGAGTGGAATCGACTCCCAAAGAGTAATTCACCACTCCTTTGGAGTGGAATCAACTCCCAAAGAGTAATTCACCACTACTTTGGAGTGGAATGTACTCCCAAAGAGTAATTCACCACTACTTTGGAGTGCAATCCACTCTAAAAAGTAATTTTACCACTAATTTGGAGTGGATTCAACTCCAAAAGGAGTGATCCCTAAATGAATCCTAAAACTAGTGTATTTCCATTCCTCTGTATGAAGAGACTGGGAAGAGGGGAAGGGGGGGGGGGGGGGGAGGGGAGGTTAGAAAGTGGACGGAATAGCTCACTTGTAATCAGTTGTATTTTAAAAATCTATGTATAGTTTTTCCTGGTCAATTCATTTGTTTTTCACTCAAACTCAACTTTCTTGCCCACCTGGTTTTAGTGAATAGTCATTCAAATTTGGAAGTTGATCATCTGATTTTGAATCTTCGTGCACCCAATTCTATTTTGCGTCATTCAACAAATTAAAATTTAGAAGCACGATTTTAGAGCAATGTGCATTGATATTCATCATTGGGAGCAGTGGCGTAATGAGACAAAAGTTTTGAGGGGGCTGAACATAAGCATACGGGGCACAATTTCTGAATACTTGTGAGCGAGTGAAGTAGATAATTTGATTTTTTTTTTGGTGAAACTTCGCCAGTGATTGTAAGCCTGTATAGTTCATTTGAGTGCACGAATCTGAAAATAAATAAATGAATAACAATAATAGTAATAATAAAATGTGACCATTTTTACTATTCTAGTGCACGTACATGAATTTGATTGCCCATAGATAAACCTGTAGTTGAATATTAATGTTGGATTCTTAATTCAACAATGTTTGATTCTTAATTCAACAATGTTTGATTCTTAATTTAACAATGTTTGAATTACCAAATTCATGTGAGGGCGACATTTGCGTCAATTTGATTGCTCGTAAATGAATTTGAGCGAAAAATAATGAAATTGACCGGAGAAACCTATATGAAATCACTACTCATTAGCTCTGTATAATTTAAATTCCATGCTTTTTATTTATGCTGTAAATTGATTTTTAATTGAAAGAATATAGATTTCAATCCCCCCCCCCCCCCCCCCGTAGTTATGTATTCCTGACAAAAATCTGTCATAACGCAACGGCAGATGCATTATTCTGAGATAGAGTATTATGAATACTTCAATTTGTTACTAGGCTACTTTAGAAATTATATCAATATGTAAAGCTTAATTCTTCATTTGTATAGTTCAAATTTGCAGTGGTGCATGCCCTTTTCCAAAGATGTGTGTATGAAAAGGGGGATGTGTTTGCTGCATAAATTAATATAGTAAAATATACACATGTATTTTGATGGCTTGAACATTACAGTCAAGTTATCAAGTATATTTTGTAATATCCTTACTTTAGAAAGCTATAAATATTAGTATGTAGTAATGCTGGTAAAATCATACCATTTCAGCAGCAGTATTAACCAAAACTAAAACAAAAACATGGAGTGATATATTTCTCTAATGAATAAAATATGCAGATAATGACAGGAAGGTGTATTTTCTAAAAAATCATGCTTTAACAAAAGGAAGTAAAATACTCTTTAAACACACTAAAGAATAACTTTGCTTGTAACTTTCAAATGTCTTTTAAATAAATGTGTACACTTTGAAATAGATTTAAAAGAAAATAAATTTCATAAGCATTTTATAGTACCTTTCGATTGTGGCAACGACCGGTAATATTTTTATTCGGATAGCCGTCGGTCCCCTGGTTGCTTACTTACAAACATACACATACTTTCTTAGCAGTCGGGTAAAATAAACCTTCAAACCAAACCAAACCAAAGCGAACCAAAGATGAAAATAATATACCTCTGTATATGCAGTGTATAGAACTAAATAAACCTTGTATTTATGTTTGGTGTGATTTTCCACATTGCAAAATGATGTTTAAAAATGGTCTTACAATAAAATTGTGAAATTCACTTGATAAAATAAAAATCTGAACCCTTATTGAGTTGTGAAAAGGCAGTTTCTTTCTCTCCCTGCATTGCTATTAATCTTTCACACTTTTTTCTTTCTCACCCTCACTCACTGGATATATACAGTGTGTCCAAAAGAAAAAAATTAACAGTTGGAAAAAGTCTGCCCAAATAAATATTTCTGAATATTAAATAATTTTTAATTCTTGTAGATAGCTTAGGGTCCGTCCTACACAATACCATAAAAAAATCTGACTAGTTACATGTATTAGCTTGAGTGATTTAAAACCACTTTTGTGAAAGGGTGCAAAATTCAGACTTGACAAGAATTGATATTTGTTCTGACTGGTATCAACAAAATTGGAAACCGTTTGAAATTGACAGTTGGAAAAAGTCTCCCCAGTTAAATATTTCAAAATATTTTCAGGGAAATTTCACACCTGTGGTTAGCTTAGGATCTCTTCTATCTCTAGACACTAAAATATCTCACAATATTTTACGCTTGAGTGAGCAAAACTTTTGATATATCCCATCAAAAATCTATGGTTGAGTGAGCAAGGCAGATGAAATTAAAAGACTCATCAAAAGTAACATTTTGAAACACACAGCAAAGTAGTTAATTGCTCACTCAACCATTAAGTGTAAGGATACATAGAGAACATAGCCCGTTATTTTATAAATTGTCTTTCATTGATCAGAATATGGAAATTTCTAAGCCTTTACATGTACATGACTCACAGCTCGGCTGATACCAGCCAGAGCCTATATAAATAAAATCTTGTCAAAACTGGATTTTGTACCCTTTCACAAAATTAGCTTTTGCTCACTCAGGCGTAAAATATTGTGAGATATTTTGGTGTCACTTGATAGAAGAGACTCTAAGCTATCCACAGGTATGAAAATTTCCTACACATATTTCGAAATATTTATTTGGGGAGAATTTTTTTCAACTGTTGACTTTTTTTCTGGGATGCACTGTGTATCTCCCACTTTCTCTTTTCCACTTTCTCCCTCCCCCCCTCTCTCTCTCTCACACACACACTACATATCATCTGTTTGGAGCCAAAAGGGTGTTAAGTTCCATCATTTGTAGAGAGTTAACACCCTTTTGGCTTCAAACAGACGATATATCTTTCTCCCACTTTCTATCCCCCTCCTCTCTCTCTATCTCTGTCTTTCTTCCTCTCTCACTAGATAAATATCTCTACCACTTTCTATTTTCCATTTCCCGTCTCTCTTACACCATGAAGATACACCAAGAAGAACACATTTTCACCTAATCCATGACCTTAACCAACGCTGCATAATACATGTAATTCGCAAGAAAAACAGCTGACAGTGCTTGAAGTAAAGCAGTGATCTTTTCCATTCCTTTTATTTGCTAAAGATAGTTCAATTACTTTAAAACTCTGACACAAATTGGATGATAAGGAGAATGCAAAATAACTCTAGTGATAACAGGTTATACTCTAATATGTTTTGTTTCTGTGGAAAAAACCCCCAAAGGACTACAAACTTTATGAAAGACACATCAATAGAATCGCTGAAATGACATTTTACTATATGTTACCTCAAAATTTGAAAAGAAAACAATCCTCATACAAATTTGAATCTCACTTTTAAGCTTGTAGTAATGTGTAGTGATTACTTTAAAAGACAACAATTAAGGAATAAATACCTCAAAGCTGAAAAGAAATATGCTTACATGTACATCATGATTCCTAAAAATCATCCTACAGTGGAAACTAAGTATAACGAGGTCCTTGGAACCATCAAAATTACCTTGTTATAGCAGGAATCTCGTTATATGGTTAAAAAACAATAGAATATAAAGAGCTGGGTTCAGGAATATATCTTGTTATATCTGGAATATTGTTACATCAGACCTCTTTATACTGAGTTTCCACTGTACATGTACCAGAGTTTTAAAACACTAGACATCTTTAGATGTATTTGTCTTTGGGGTCTCGAAAGGTTGAGGCATGTGTCATAAGACCTCTATTAAAGTTACATCCATTCTGCACAACTTAAAACAGGATTGTGAAAAAAGGGGCAACTCTGACTCTTAGTAAA
Organism: Heliocidaris tuberculata; assembly: GCA_025618425.1. NCBI lineage: Eukaryota > Metazoa > Echinodermata > Echinoidea > Camarodonta > Echinometridae > Heliocidaris > Heliocidaris tuberculata. The sequence continues at coordinate 23,346,642 of CM046851.1, read as the reverse complement.
CATACAAGCGTTAAAGAGAAGGTCGAGTTCTGAGAAAGGTGAAAAATAATTTGTGAGCTTTCTCATTCCTTTTATGTCAGTTTGGAAGAACATCATAGTAGAAATGTCCCCTGAAAATGATTGCTCCTCAAATGCCCTCATATTCGAAATATGACAAGAAATAGCTGAAGTGTTCAGGCCTAACATTCATGCCACATGTGTGTGCAGTCCCATTTCTTTGTGCATTGTATGTGTTTTTCAGCAAGATTTGGGTCAATTTCTTATCATTTTGATGATTCCAAAACCTCCCAGTATACACCAATTCTTATGTAGACATGGTGAACCTTTCCCAATTGCTTTCAGACAGTTTTTTTCACAATGTAATCGTGTGACCAGAACTCAACTTTATCTTTAAATAAATTTTAGTACATGTAGGGACACTGATTTTCCGTTTCAAAAAATGGCTTTTTCCGGTTCAGAAAATCTGGAATTCCGTTTCAGATGGGCTGAAAAACGTAAATTCCGTTTTTCCATAGATTTTGTACACATGAAAAAACTAAAATTCCATTTACATAAGATTTGCATACAAATATGAACTTGTAGGGTACCTATTGTACGTTGTGTGTCACAATCTCCATTGGTCCAGCGAAACAAAATGGCAGCGCCCCGTCTCTAAAGAATCTGATGAATATCGCTGAGTATTAAAAGTTATTAACCATGATTTTAGGCCCAATAATTTTTCACTGCATAACAAATCAAAAGAATAGTGTAAGTTTTACGATTTTATTCTGGAAAACATTCAAAACATGAAAAATGTTGAGGTGAAAGGGGTTTTCCGCGACTTTCCGTTCCAAATTGCATTTTCCGTTTCAAATGGTCATTTCCGTGAATTCCGTCCGTTTTCCGTGATCACGGAAAATCAGTGTCCCTATACATGCAGGCTGGAGTGAGACCATCTCCTTTGTTAAACCTCCTGATCTATTCTGAACAAACCCTGTTCGAAGTTTAGTGTTAGATTTCCCAGCCAAAATTGAAAGGACCTCACAAAATATGCCTCAATCAGTAGTCAGAAAAAAGCACAATCTGATGCTGATATACTGTACTATGAAAACTGGATTAATATGCGAAATGGACACTGTTCAAACTAACATTGCACTTTATCTGATCAAAATATATCTGTTACTTGAGTAAAAAAAAATAAAAAAAAATAATAATAAAAAAATCAATTAAATACTGTTTCAATATTTTGTTTTCAGAACTTCCTCCTTATGAATTATCAATTCAAGGAAAATTACAAAATATACATAAACATACTTAATCTATAGGCAATATATAATTAGTAACATCTGGTTTTGTTTGCATTTGTATGTTTCAACAACCTATTATATTTCATTTCCTTCAAATGAAGCTCACATATGAATGTCTATGTATAGGGGTGGAGTGAAATCAAATGTATACATTCTGAACCTGGCTATCCAACCCTTGTAAAATATCAATGGTATGATACCATCAATTGCTAAGATTTATGGTACAGGGGCCCTGAATAGTACATGTTAGTCTGATCAAAGGTCCTGTTCACAATGTATTTTGATCAGTTCTGCATAACAATGTTAAAATACCTCACACTAACCACACTTTTGCATCAAAATGCACAGTCAGAAAATGTCCTCCCAGAAGCCTGACTGTTGGGCAAATAAGATTCCTCTTTTTTTTCCCACTGCATCTCTTGTTGGAATTTCTGTAAAGAATGTAAGATACCCTCTGATGCAATTATTACATTTTTCATTGGTTAAAAGAGCACCTTTTGAGCATTCCAGCACCTTTCTGAAATTTGCTACAAATTATATAAAAATAACTATCAGTATTTTAACGCTATTACAAGTGAGACTCCAAATTCAAAGCACTTGCTAAAACATAAATTTCTCTTGCCTGAATAAATTAATACAGTTAGAAATTCTTAGCTCACCAAACTAGGCAATTATCATGATCTTAAATTTCTTGTCAGCCAGCAAGTTTTACATATCATGGTTGCACAAGCAAACAGGTCTGAAGCACTCTGCATTTAATATCTCTTTCCCATGCTGTGATAAAGATCTTTTGTTATAGATCATCAATGCATGAACGGCTCATTAACTGCAATTTGTTTGGCCTTAAGCTGAGCAAGGATGTCAGGTTGAATTTTCAGCTGCAATTATTTTGCCAAAGCTCATTTGTATGGAGAGCTCACAAACCACATGTTGCAAGGTGTACATTCCCCTGGTCATGGCTAAGGATTTCAGGTTGAACTGTCTGCAGAGCATGGCATTCATCATCTGATCTCAGCAGCATCATTATTCAATATCTCTTGGTAATTTTCAGCAATGTCAATTTGCTTGTAGAACTCACAGGGTCACGGATTTCTACTGTCAGTAGAGCATGGAAGCTACTCATCATCTGATCTCAACAGCATTGTTGTTCACAGCTCTTGGGAATTGTCAGCAATGCCCATTTGCTCATATAACTCACATAGCCAAGCCTTTCAGGCTGAACTGCCAGCAAAACATGAAAGGCATTCATCATCTAATCTCAGCAGCATCATTATTCACTGGCTCTTGGTCATTATCAGCAATGCCCACCTGTTCGTAGAACTCACCCGTCCTCCAGACCTGAACAATGTAGTCTTGGATCGCCGTAATCTTAGCCCTGACCACCGCACCAACTTTCTGCTGCAAATAGCCTAGTCCGCAGAGGAGCAGAAATGTGTTGGAGAACCAGAGGAAGTAGTCTGGACCAATCACTGCTGTGGTAGGAACAGGTCCTTCATGGTCTTCTGCTGACACTGTAACAGACTTGTTCACAGGTAGCCCTGAATAAGACAAATAAGAGATGAAAATGTATTAAAGGCAACATACACCGGGTTTGACAACCCAATATGGCTTCACCTTGTTAAATACACCCCAAGCACAAAATGGACAATATCAATCAAGTCAACTCATTACTGCATAAGGTTCATACAACAAGACTTACTTGCTTATTGCATGTATAACTAATAAAATTGATTTTGTAATTTCATAAACTAAGAGATTATCCTGTCACTGAAGTATAATCAATGATTTACAATGTAAACACTTTAATTAATCCTAAATCTGAATTTCCTAGAACAATGGTTAAACCCTTCAATATTTCATCTTAAATTAAAAAAGTACACAAACAATTATTGTCAATAAAGAATCCTCGTACGTATTAATCAGAATTTTAGAAAGGGCCAGTTTTTTTTAGAAGAACTACATGTATAATTGATCTGTTTGTTAACAGTCAATCTACAAAAATAGCAATAACCTCATTTTCATTAAAACACTTAATACAAACTTAATTAACAAACAAATTAGAAATACTTAATACAAACTTCCCAGAATTGCACACAAATTTGGAAATGATTCACCACAATATTAACAATTTATATTTGATGCAAACATCCTATTTCCAGTAGGATGAACCTCATAAATCCTTTTAATTGAACAAGCCTTAATCTCTTGATATTTTATCCAAATATAATTATTTGTGTTATGTACAGCTTTGTTGTTGGAAGGGATCAGAGGGGGGAGGAGGGGGTGTTTCATCAAGTGTCTTGTCAGTGATTTTTACCGACAAATTTGCTCTCAGCCAATCAGATGCAAGGATTTCAGTAGCTTATAACATTATTGCAACTTGTCATTGATGATAATTTTTTTACGAAACAGGGCCCAGATTAAGATAACAGTCAATGACATCACATTTCGATTACAGCATAACCCACATTATAGATAATCAGGAAATTTGTCTTATGAAAGAGGTGATCCTCAAAAAAGTATCCTATACTTTTTATGACATATCAGAGAGGGTTTGTATCATCTAGATCTTATTTAAAAAAAAAATCATTATTTATTCAGTATTTTCTAAATAGGGTAGCCCCATCAGTGGTGAAAATACTGTTATCCTTGGGGTCCTGTATAACATAAACAATACAAAATGCAGCATAGGACAGCAACCAGCCAATGCCTAAGTATTGATTAAAATACAACACCAAAAAAAACAACAAACAAACAAAATCAACATTTGTTTGGTTCTGTTTTGATCCTACAAATAGATACACAACTCGCTATCATTGATTGTAGACAGAAGTAAAAGTTTTTGTTGTTCTTGTCAACCAAAGAAAATTATTTCTATAACCCTTTGAATGCCACCCTTTATCCATGCTACATATAAGGTATGGATTTGTTTGTTTGTTTGTTCTGTTTTGTAATATATAACATATTGAAGTGGTACTTGTAGCTTGAACAAACAAAATTTTTGTTTCCATTATGTTTACCACTTCATAAGGATTGTATCCATGAAAAAGAGCTCTTTTGAACTGTGAGTCACAGTGTCATCATTTGCTTGTTTTCTTTTAATCCCAAATGTACTCAATTTAAAGCACCCATGTTTACCCTCAGTTTGTGGTAGCTAATTCTGTAATCCAAAGACAAATAATATTTTAATTCCTTCTTTGCCTTTGATTACTAAGTAATCAATGATTAATTACACATTAGTAATTACAAAATAAATCAGCCAGACCCTACAGTGGTTGGTCTTTTGTGCAGTACATGTATATGTAAATCAGAAGTGAGTGGTTTGAACATTAGACTTAGATATGAGTTTTTTTTTGGTTTTTTTTTTTTTTTGGGGGGGGCACTTGACCACCCTCTAATTACTACAAAATACTATGAAAAGAATGTGATCTGTTGAGCCCCAACAACTTCATGTCAAGTTTATATCAAGCTAATGATATTTTCAGAAGTTTTTTTTTTTCTTCTGAAATTTGACACCCCAGGTAAAAGAATAATTTTTTCAGGGGTTATACATGTATCAAGCAAAACAAGATTGGACTACCTTGCTCAGTGCTTTTTTCTAAAATTCTCGCATGAATGGCTTTTCCAGGACCTTTATTCTGTTCATTTACAGTGCTTTTTAAAAATACTTTTAAATCAATTTTTAGAACTATCTTTTTTTTTTTTTTTTGGAGGGGGGGGTTGCCCCCATGCCATCTATCGCATTCTCTTTTAATACAAAATCCAGGTGATCGTTTCAGTACATTTCTGAACTTAAAATTTATTGCTGAATAAATTTCATGTCTTGCCTGCTTTTACATTTTTTGATTGTTAATCTTGTTATTTTTATATCTAAAAAGCGGAGCCCATGATATGCAAAAAGAAGTTATTGTCAAGATTTCTGCATAAGAAACTGTACCACAAATACTAGGCAGTAAGCACCCACTTTTTGCAATTTACAAATTTTCGCCAGAGTATGCATCATACTATCCTAGACTTGGTACAATACACTTTCAATAAGAGCAAGGGAAACTCATCAAAAAGATCTCTAGAGCCAATTATATGTTGCAATGGTTCTACTACACAGGCTTAAGCTAGAAGTGCTCTGTGTTAATATACTACATAATTAAATTTCTAACTTCCACCCTAGACCAAACACGTTACCTAACCCTAACCCCAGCAAAAAGAAAGAATTTTTTTTTTCTCTTGCTTTCTCAAAAATGCTGATGACCCTTTTTTCTTTTGGGTTGTCAGAGATTTTTTTAGTAAAATGACACCCCCAAATGCTGATGACCCTTTTTTTTTTTTTACTTGTCAGAAAATTATCTGAATATTGTGCCCCCTCCTTCACAAAATCCTGGATCGGCCCCTGCCTAACCCTAGACCTAACTTACATGTAATCTAAAATCCAACTACAACCCTAACGTAATGTCTTTGACGAAACAAAGCCGGGAGCAGTTGTGGGAACACATGTCGGGTCACAGTTGTAACATAGTGAAAATACATGTAGGTACATTTACATGTACCTGAATGACATACTTTCAATCTTTTCCCTACTATTGCAAGAAATATTTAGCTTTAAAGACATAAAGTTGAGATCTGGTCATGCGATTGCAATGTGAAAGAAACTGCTTGGGAGCACTTGGGGAAGGTTTATTATGTAAGTACAAAAGAACTTTGTATACTGTGATGTTCTGGAATCATCAAAATTATAAGAAATAGACTCAGTCTTGCCTAAGGTCACCTGCACTGCAAATGAGTATATGGGACTACACACACATGTGGCATGACAGTTTGGTCCAAAATTTTCAGACATTTCTCGTCATATTCCGAATACGAGAGCACTTGAAGAGCAATCCTTTTCGGGGGATACTTCTTCTCTGATGTTCTTCCAAACTGACATAAAGGGAATGAGAAAACTCACAAATTATTTGTCACCTTTACCAAAGTCAACCTTCTCTTAAAAGCTTACCAGTCAAGTTGTGGATGAAGTCCATCATGTTCTCTAAAGTCCTTTGACTCTCATTAAACCTTGCTGACAGTTTGCCATTGTGAAAGAGGACGATGCTTGGTACTGCTACTATGCCATATCTGGAATTCACTCTGTAGGTATGATTACGAAAAGAGAATTACTTCAGGAACAAGGAGCAAAACATCATATTTCACGGATGCTGCCCTCTTTCATGTTTCACTTAAAAACATGGACACTACTGAAAAAATTTCTAACTTCCCTAATGATACATGCAGCTAAAAACATGCTAATGAATATTTAGTAATCAAATTCTTTCATGTGTGTGTACTATCAAATTCATTTTCAAATTGTCTATATTTACATGTACATGTAGTTTTCCACTTCTAATGTTAGCTTGTCTAATTTCATCATACAACAATTTAGAGACTTTGATTGACTAACCAAAATCTCCAACATTTCCATGGCCCCTACATTTACCTAAATAATGAATAATAATATGAATAATATTGAGTATTTATAAAGCACCATTTCCTTTACATGAAATGCTCAAGGTGTTGATATCAATTTGCCACATAACTTTCCCTATGCAGGTTCTAGAAACATTAATCAAACAAATGGTAAACACAAACATACAATTAGTTATGAATGAACAATAAAATACAAGAGAACTGTAAAAGAACAGTGAGCGATCAACCCTTAAGGTACATGCTTCACACAAAGAACAGGAAAAAAAAAGAAAAAAAAGAAAAAAAAAGAAAAGAAAAAGGAAATAGGACTATAGTGTACACTGTCAGCTGACATTCAGTTTGAAATATTTCATGTGACATCTAGACTTACCCATTAGACTGATTAATGTCGAATGCCAGTACATCCACCCCTCTCAGAGCTCTCCCCAGTGCATTGTAATATGGGGCTGTGCCTGCAGAAAATCGGCAAGATGTGGCAAAAAACATCACTACCACACAAACATTCTCTGCAGACTTGCTGGAGTTGTCAGATGAGTTAGTAGATGCCTCAACAGAAGAATTTGCAGTTGCACTTGCATTAGGTCGCTGTGAAACGAGGCGTACAAGTTCAGTGCTGTTGACCATGATGACACCTTCACTGCCATTTTGAATATCACGGTTTACTCCGCATTTGAATTTTGGCGATGGTATCGGGTCTGGCTGAGATGTATTTCCAGTAGTTCTATTCAGACCTTTCAATAATTCACTCAATTCAAATATTTGGAATGATGTAGATAACCAGGCTTGGTGGTCAAGGTCAGAAATATCTGCTTGGGATATAGTCCTTTGATTCCTTAGTGAGATTTGGTAGAAGAATTCTGCAAAGTGGTTCGGACATGAGCCATGGTAGTCTCTCTGCAAGTTTCTTTGCATAGTTTCGTCATTTGCACTACCTGATATTAAAACAGCAAATACACACAAAAAATATTCAATAAAGAGGATAAAGATTTTTTTTTTTTAAACTAAGTAGGGAATAAGAGTTTAGTTGTACTTAAAAAAAAAAAAAAAAAAAGATTATGTGTAAATTTTCAACAGGTTTTGAGAACAGTTTTATCCCGAGTCTGAATATCATATATACTTTATACATAAACAACTTAGGGGAGCAATCCACCCATTATTTCTTGCTATTCTTAATGTACTTTTTATATAAAAATAACAAATTGTGATTTTCAGCATGTATCATGACTTTATTATCAATTAAATTTTTTGGATGTTAAAAACCACAAAATATTTATTTCTTTTGAGTAAATAGCACTCATTTGTGACACCTCTCTATGCACCATGATTCATACATGTACAGTACGATAAAGTCTGCACATTAGTGAGGTGCAGAAGTCCGAGTGTACCACTTGCAACCTAGAAGCATTGACAAACTGTGGGATGCAGCAACATACGTTATATGGAACAATGTGACGAGAAGTCATCTACAATCTACATGTCAACAGACCTTTTCAGTGCCTGCACAGGCATCATGGCTTGCGATTAAGGTGGGTTTTCATGGGACACGCGAATGTCAAAAAAATGGCAAACTCAATATTCGGAGAAGTTTTTCTCACAATGTATCGCGAAAAGGGAGCCGTAAACCATTCTTACGCAGTTTGTGCGTAGTTCTCACAACATATGTGCGAACGTTGTGTGTAGCACTGCAGAACTATGGCCAGTCCACATACACGAAGAACACAAGACTAAAATGCGAACCTGAACTGACCCAGCTGTCTTGAGTTGATCCGGTCTCTTTGGTGAATAGTTCGCTGTCTAGTCGCAGAATGAAGTCAGACACCTTGGCCATGTGCTTTGTGTAGGCCAGACATCACATGGTGCAGATTTGCTACCAAACATGCGGCATATGTGCGTGAGAACTTCACACGAGCTCTGTGAGAATGTTGCATGAGCAAAATCTTCGCAAAGCGTTTGTGAAAGCGTTGGTTTGGTTTGTGTGTAGCTAGCGAATAGTTCGGGAATACATCGTGACATTCCCATATTAATCATTGTGAACGGTTGATGAATTAACAGAGAGCCTCGACGTGAAAGGCTCGCGTTTGCTTCTTTGGCGAAGTCACCTGTTCTCAAGAAGTACGCTAACAGTTCGTGAATAGTTTGAGTAATGATCAAATGAACTTTGCTGCTTTCGCGAGCCATGTGCGAGACATTCTCCAAACTGTCCTAATCTGTTTGGGGTTTCACAAAAATTGTGCGAACATCATGCACGTCGTGAGTAGGTCGTGCACATATGACAAAGCTTTTCAGACATTTTTGAGAGCAAATCACAAACAAATCACAACCTGGGATGCTTGAAACATTCGCAAGAATTTTACAAAAGATTTCCTTCCGCAAACAATTGACGATGCTTCTTAACCCCCGCGCATGTTTGACAAACTTTTGGAGCCTAAATTATGAATGTTGTACTTCGCTTTTTTTTAAACATTTGCATCCTTCGCGAATCGTTCGCATTCCCCGTGAAAACCCACCTTTAAAAAAAAAAAAAAAAAAAATCCCTTTGCACATAAAAGCCTAACATTAATACATTATTTTATTTCTTATAACCCAGCCAAACATATGAATACTCTTTCAAATTCTTTTTAATCTTTTGTTCATGTATAAGAGCATAATTTACCTTTATCTTTAGTGTTGTCTCAGCAGTCTGGTTTACATTTTTAAAATCAAAATTCATGAAAATGCATTAAATATTACAATTTTTGATGCAATTTCATGCATTATGCATCTGGACAAGAATCAAAGAACTGGAGAGTATACATATGTACACTCTGCATTGCAATGATTGCATTATGAATATGAAACACAAAATGCAATTTTTTTTTTCTAATACTGACAGCAATTACAAACGATTTCATAATGAAAACATAATAAATTGTTCACAAATCAAAAGGTGGGCATAATGATAATAATAATATTCTGTTCCTGTATGGTGCATACCACATCATGAATAACATCCCTAATATCTAGCACTTTCAAAGAACTTTAAAGGAAAATTGCAAATAGGGTCTGTCACTTATACACATACGAGGTTATCTTGAGATAAGCAATACTGCTTCTTTCATCTCACTTGCATACTACATATGAGTGAGTTTAACCCTTTCGAGACAATTGACCACATTTTGTGGTTTGGCTCAATAACTTTTGATTCAGAGCCCTAAAAATATACCAGATGCAAGAGTAGAAAGAGCACAAATTTTTACACACAATGTGTCCATTTTTGTTGCATGACCATATTGCATTTGATGCCAGGAATTTTATAAAGGAGAATAAGCCTTAAAATCCTTAAATTGGCAACACATTGATAGGTTCAAAATCATTGTTTTTTGTCAAAATTGGCAATTTTTTCAACATTTCCACAAAGTTACTAACCATGTTTGTTGTTTACGAGAACATTACATTTTATTAGAACCATGTAGTATTGAATGAAATTATATTTGTTGCCAATTTGAAGAACATAATGTGATCAATTTAAGCCCTCAAATAATTCCAGTCTTGAAAGGGTTAAGGAGCTGAATGCAGAGACTAGCAAAAACAAGATGTGCATGCATCATTCGATTAGTTTTCTTACTTTTGAATGAGATTTCATGGTTATATTTTCATGTGTGTGAAGTTGCGTGTGTATCCATGCAACATTTAATTTGGGTGGATATTATCAGTATTATGGTTACATACATACATACATACAGCAGGCTAGTGGTCAATAAGCACTTGCATTGACCCGCTAGCATTGCTGGTGTACTCCAATGGTAACAAAACAAACTGGTAAGTTTTAATCGTACCATATTTATGATCAAACATACTTAATAAACATACCCTTATGATAGGTTTATTAGACAACAATCCACAGTGCTACATGATTCTGCGATGGCTCAGTGTTGGCTATGTTATTACATAGTCGATCTAGTCAGTAGACCTATGTTAAAGGTAAGAGATAGTTTTGGGAAGCTCTCAAAAACTTTTCGTGAGATTTCTTTGATTTTACTTAATAAATAGCAGGGTACTAACATAACTAAGATACTGTGAAGTTTTTTCCTCCTCAAGTGAAGTATTTATCGAATGAAAGGTGAAAAGTAATAAAAATCCCTGGCCCAAAAAAGAGGGGATGTAAATTAAAACAACGGCCACACACATAACGCACATGGGGATTGCCGTGTGTTATAGAATACGCTACACACAGTGCGAAGCGCTGGGTTTATTGTGCGGGGAACCTTCGGGTGGATATGGTCTTAGCGTGAGGCAGTGAAAAGCCGTTACCAAGCGTTTCTTACAGATATTTACACTAAAATTTGTTCGAAATCGTGAATGGAATGTTAAAATAATCTCGTACATGTGTCTTATGGTAAAAGGAGAATAGTATGTGACTATGTTAGATAAGTTTCTTGCCAGTATTTTTTTTGCTACCGAGACTGTCTGTGAGCTTTAAAGCTGCTATGTGTGGTCAACACGATGGCTTTTACTGAACAGTCAGGTCGCGCGCAGCTTGCTAGGTAGAAATTGCAAACATTCAACTGTATGGTGTCTTCAAGGGGACAAATTGAAAAAGTATGATTTTCCAGATTTCAGGCTTAAGGCGAAAAATAAGGGAAGAAAGAAAACAACAGAAGGATAATTTGCAAAGAAAAACATGAATGATTGAGAGAGGATAGAAAGATGGAAGAGAAGATGATGAAAGGAAACAAAAAATACAGCAAAAGGAAAGTTCCAGAGAATAAATGAGTGGATAAAAACAAAGAATAACATAAAGAAAGATAGAGACATAAATGATAGAAGGATAAATATATTACGAGTAACATAATGAAAGATAGAAGAAAAGATGATAATTTGAATAAAAGAATAATATGACGAAAGGAAAGATGAAAAGAAAAAGTGATAGGATAAAAGCGAAGAATGGCTTAAGGAAAGTAAGTAAAGATGGAAAGCAGACAATGATTTAAAAAAAAGAATATCATGAAAGATAGAGAGAGAAATGATAGGATAAAAAAAGGTAAAACATAATGTCTTAATGAAGGATAGAGAGAGAAATGATAGGATAAACATTAACATGAAGAAGGAGCCGGGGAGCTGGTTCCAGGAATACTTATGACCAGCTTATAGAGAGAAAAAGAAACCTGTACAGTTTAGTCAATATTTGTTTGTTTTTGTTTGCAAGGCGTTTCTTCCGGGATTTTTTTTTTGGTTAAAACAGTAACAATATTTGCTCTCATGATTTGAGTAAGAAGTGAAAATAAATAAGAAGTAAAGAGTGAAAAAATAGGACTTTGTCTTAAGTGGCCGAATTCTCCCCCCCTCCCCCCCCCCCCCCTTACTCTAGATCTACTCGACCATGGTGACTATGGGACTCTTGGGAATGGGCACTCATAGGCCCTTGCCTATGTGGGACTGTGTCCAACATTCACTGTTGCAGCAGTCAAAAACAGACATCGAAATTGCTCTAAGCAAGATTTAATTTTCTTAAATTTGCTAGATTACCTGATTCAGAGACTCTTCAACTCTTACTGTGCCACAAATTTGGGGATTCAGAATCGAAAGTGAAATTTTAAATAATTATTTTCCTCTCATGTATGAATGATCTAGACTGGAAAAAGGCCTACAAATACACATAAAAGCTATTGAAGCCTATTCAAAAGCTAGTCTGGAATACAAGGTTATCTTCAGATAAGCTTGTACATGTGTAAGTGGGGAATGAGAGGGGACGCGGGCTAACTCGGCACTAGGGCGAACTCGGCCTTGGCGGAAATTCGCTGCGGAGTGAGCCCAGAGAGTTAAAGTGATCGCAAACACTTGTGTTGAATTTCGCATTTAATTACACGTTTCAAAACACTTAAATTCAAATTATTTGATATCAATGTGTAAAATGATTAGCAAAGAAGTAATGTTGACAATTTCAAGAAGTAAAATTATGCAAAACATGAAATTTAAGGCTAAAAAAGGGTACGGTGCATAGCGTGGACTTCAACTCTTGAAACATAGTCACCGCACAGTGCCGAGTTCGCCCTAGTGCCGAGTTAGCCCACTTATACATGTACAAGCTTATCTGAAGATAACCTTGTACTCCAGACTAGCTTTTACGGGTGAATAGGCTTCAATAGCTTTTGTGTGTATCAGCGGGCCTTTTTCCAGTCTAGATCATTCATACATGAGAGGAAAATAATTATTTAAAATTTCACTTTCAATTCTGAATCCCCTAATTTGTGGCACAGTAAGAGTGGAAGAGTCCATGAATCAGGTAATCTAGCAAATTTAAGAAAATTAAATCTTGCTTAGAGCAATTTTGTTGTCTGTTTTTTACTGCTGCAACAGTGAATGTTGGACACAGTCCCACAGAGGCAAGGGCCTATGACACTCATAGGCCCTTGCCTATGTGGGACTGTGTCCAACATTCACTGTTGCAGCATTCAAAAACAGACAACAAAATTGCTCTAGGCACGATTTAATTTTCTTAAATTTGCTAGAATACCTGATTCAGAGACTCTTCAACTCTTGTATGTTGACTTCTGATTCCAAAACTGGAAAGCAGTACTTTAAAGGGCTTTTTCTCACTCCTCGTGTATACAGCAGCGGGGACTGGGCCAAGGTAAAATCATCTACAGTACGCTTATATGCCTCGACCTGAAGCGAAGAGTATAAATGCGAAGAGTGCTCAACCCGCTACTAAGCACGTGTGCGTATTGTGGTGCACTCGTAAGGCGAGTCTCGTTTGAACACGGCAATATACACCTGCCGAATGTACTACGGAAATACGAGAGAGTAATTTGTCTTAACACTATTAAAGGTCTTTGCGAAGTTTGCCTGACCCCGGAAGCACCTGATCTCTAGGGAAAAGTGCCCCGGAAGCTTGATTCGGCATCTGGCTTTGTTCTCCAGACGTTTGGGGAAAAACATTTTTGCATTGCATAATTCTTCCACAGGATCGTATATTTCTATATAGCGCCATCAGCGTTAGTATATATTGAAACGACTGTAATTCTACGCTAGCGCACCAAAACAACTACGACAACGCCGCCATAGCCAAGCATCTTCTACGAGAACTCCGCTGGATGGAAAGCAAACTGGTAAGTTTTTGTCTTTTTGTAGTTAAAATATTAGTTTAATACAAGTTTAAAAATCAAATTCATTTACATACATAGACATCATACAACATAAATACAGCAAAAATAGGGAATCAACCCTGGGAATTGCAAGGGAGGTGATATTGTAAAGTATACATTCAAATCTGCCACTATAACACGTATGGAGTACGAGGTTATCTTACGATAACCTCGTATGTGTATGAGTGGGCCTATGACTGAGTGGGGAATTATGGGAGGCTTCCGTCTGTCTTGTTGGAGGAGCTTTGAAAGTCCAAAAATGTTATAAAACTCCTCCAAACAGACGGATTTTCTGTCTAATTGGATGCACGTGAGTGCTCGCTCTCAGCTCTCATGCCTATACAAGACACAACACAATTACAAAATGAAATCTGACATGTCAGTTAGATCTGGACCTAAACTAAAGTTAGATTTTAGAAATACAACACAATCCTGAATATGTGGGACAATATCAAAATTTGGGGGTCATATTTACAGCTTATATCTGCTATTGCACAATATATATACAAAAATAGAGGCTATATTTAAGATTTACCTTCTACACCATCCCATATACCAATGAGAAAGACAATTCCAAAGGCTAAAACAGACATTTCAGGGGTGAATACTGTCGTCTTAGATGATCAGGGTAGCAGGATCAACAATACTTATCGATGTCAACAAACTTTATTTCGCTCCTCCTAGCGCGGCCTGATATCTGCACACAAAGCCATATTCATATTGCTTCTAGAAAAGACGTGCGAAATATAGTCAATAGGTCAACAAACTTTTCAAATCCACGTGGGGAAATGGAATGTCGATAATACTCTGGCCTGAAAAAAAGAAAGAATAGATCTATATATTTCTCAGTTCCTATTACATTGCTTGGGGTAGAAATGGTTGATTTGAATCATTATTTCTAATGTATTCATCCTTAGAAACCAAATTTATTGTTATATGATAGTATCCTACATATGGTGGTAATGAGGGGCACTTTCCAGTAATATATTCTTCTCTATCGCCATTGGAAACGAGGACCTCATGTTCACGTGTTCGACTCCTCCAGGTCAGCTCCGCCCTTTTCTGTATCGCACCACCTGATGCTTTCAACCAATCAGAAGGCGTATTTCGCTAGACTGACTCCGTACAATCAACAGACAGTACATTTTCTATCGTAATATTTTTCCTATAATAACGCCATTTTATTTCATTATATCAATCAAATTCATACCCTGAATTTTCTAGATGTATTAAGATTACATATTAAATCAATATAAAGCAAAATTAGTAATGATACTAATATATAGTGATAGTAAGGCTATTATTTGAGAAAATTACAAAGGGAGTAATCTTGCAAGATCTACCAGCGCCTTTATATATGTTTATCTAGCTTGGTGAGAATAGCCGGGAATATTCATAAGCTATTCAAAGATCAAGTGTAGAAAACTGTACGGCGGTCCAGCAGCGGGCGCGAGGGTTTGGCTTTGATCTTCTGTTGCTAGAGCGCCGGGTGACGAGTAGGGAGTGTCCTAGGGGGTCATTAAGTCAAGTAAAAATCTAAATTTTCAGCCCAAGGAACTACTTGAAAAGGAGATAGGGATAACAATTTTTCGTCAGGACATCTTGATACTTGCACTGCAGATAAAATTTTCATAATTCTACATCTTGATGCGATTGACTCAATAATAGCAGAACACCGGTCGTTAGACTTAGTCGGCTGCTACAGTTCAGTTATCTCTGCAGTTCTGAGGGTTCCTGTAGAGTGAGTGCATCTATTCACTTCATCTGTTCACTATTTGTGAGCTATCAATCGTATTTTTGTTGTGACCGAGATCGAGAGTGATCATCAAATTATCCAACACAATACAATGTCTACCTTGGGAATTGAACCAGTTGATGCGTCTACCCGACTGAATGCGAACTATTCCACTGTCTTTGCATTTGAAAAATCTTTCAACTACAAGGATCAAATAACCTGGTTTGAAAATAACTGGACCCTGTCTTTCACATGTTGTGCATTGTACCTGGTGGTGATTTTCGGCCTCCAGGCATGGATGCAGAACCGGCCACGCTACAATCTCCAGTATGCTCTGACTGCTTGGTCCTTCATGCTGGCTATCTTCAGTTGGATCTGTGCAGTCCGCCTCGTCACTGACTGCTTGTTCTTCGTCAAAACATATGGGTGGAAAGCATCCATGTGTGATCCAGTCTTCTACAAAGGAGTCAGTGGCTTCTGGTGCTGGTTGTTCGTCCTCAGCAAGCTTCCAGAGCTGGGAGACACCGTTTTCATCGTGCTTCGCAAGCAACGCCTCATCTTCCTGCACTGGTATCACCACATCACAGTGCTACTTTACTCCTGGTACAGCTATGCTCACTACATCGCCCCTGGACGCTACTTCATCCTCATCAATGCCTGCGTCCATGCCATCATGTACAGCTACTACACTGTGCGTGCTGCCAAGCTTATGCGTATACCAAGTTGGGTCAACATCTCCATCACAACCATCCAGATCTTACAAATGGTCGTCGGTTGCTTCGTCAACATCTATGCTTACAAGCTACTCAAGAAGGGAGAATATTGCTCGACAACCCAAGATAATATAAAATATGCATCCCTTATGTACCTCAGTTATTTTATGCTCTTCGCACATTTCTTCTACAATGCTTATATCAATAAAAATGTTTCAAAGAAAGCTCATAAAGAGTGATGATTGTCGTGGCAGGTAGTCCAAATAGATCAAAATTCTATTTAAACTCAAATTTGTATGTCTCACCAATGAGTTGTCACAGGTAACTCCTTGGTCTCACTAAATCCATGTATGCAAATTGTGTGGAGGTCTGCATGTAGCTCTAGACCAAACTTACATCAGTACATATCTGCAAAGTACATAGAAATTGAGTTACTCTATTTTCTCAAAAGCAAATATATGGAGTCTGTAAAAGACTGTATGGTATCTTCATAAAACAGCATTTGATACATGGGGCATGTACATGTATAAGTAGGTGAAAAGAGAAGAGAGTCTTGAAGACAGTGTGTATAGTCACTTCAGTGAGTGTGTATTAACATGTAATTGTATTAGATGGATGCTGTGAATAGTAAATTTGGTGAAGGTAAATAAACAGTTAACATAGAGAAAGTATTTTTTCTTACCTCATCTGTTGATATTGCTATTTACATCCGGTATGTTGTCATTGTGGGCTTTTGTACTTTTGTAGCATACATTGTATTTTTTTGCTATTTTGATTTCAGAAAAAAGATTAGCTTTACAGTCAGTTTTCCTGTACCGTTCACTCGTAGTTGTAAAGGGACCAACAGCTCGTGAATACACATACTAAACTGCCATCCAATTATATGTGGCAAATGGACATCAAAAATATGATGTTGCAAGTATGAAAGTTAAAACCTCACTTACCAGCAAGTTGCCTGGGAAATTCTCTCTTCTTTGATGACCATCTAAATTACAAGTTCAGGAAATTTGGAATTTAAAGGATCAAAGTTTGTCTTGATTGATATTTTTTCTGCAAAAACCAAGT
The DNA here is from genome assembly GCA_025618425.1 of Heliocidaris tuberculata. Taxonomy (NCBI): domain Eukaryota; kingdom Metazoa; phylum Echinodermata; class Echinoidea; order Camarodonta; family Echinometridae; genus Heliocidaris; species Heliocidaris tuberculata. The sequence continues at coordinate 23,329,262 of CM046851.1, read as the reverse complement.
GAGTTGACTGAGCTCCCTGTGTGCTGCCCTCTCTTTGTGGAGAGAGGACATTTGCATGTGTTTATTGTTGTACCATTGATCTCTATGTGTTGTATGCAGTAGTACAGCAGTAGGCTGCAGCAGTTATGTGTTTTCACCATGACCATAATTGGTCTAAGTGGTACCACTCAGTGATGTGTTTTTGTCAATGCCAGATTGTCTTTCTCTCTTGTCAAAGCACCATTGAAATTCTGTCTCATCTGGTGTCAAATCTTATCAAGGGTATGAGTAAAACTGTTGAACAATATGACCATTTGTAGATAGGGAAAAGAAAACTTTGCTTGCACATTATTTTCTATGCAGGAAATTTCCACCACTTTTCTTATGCCTGAGAGTGAAGCCGAAAGTAATTTCATTTTGAAAAAAAAATTGTCAATGTTGTGACCAGAAGTAAACATAAAAATATAAGACTTCAAAAGTTGGCTTGTGATATTCACAATTACTTTGGCCAGAAGATACATATCAAGTAATATTTTTGATAATATTTATAAAAGAAATCGTATCAAATCATGTCAGAAATTTTATTTTCATTTGTGGATGAAACATGCAAGAAAATTCTTAGAATGAGGAAGAAACTTTTTTGACTAAAAAGTCCCGTGAATCTGCAATTATAGATTTTATAAATATTTGCATAATAAATGGCAATGTAATTGCAACCCCAATACAGTATGCATATTCAGGTATAGAGTTCACCCGGTTGCTTCTATAACTCATCCAGATTTTTCCATAATTTAATGCAATTTTTTTTTCTTTCATTAATTTCTTGTATAATTTCAGCATGAAATGTTATTTTCTTACCCTTTTGATGATTTTTCGAAAAATGACCAAAATATGCTTGTGCTGATGGACCAATCAGTTTTGACATTGTTGCAAAAAAATTGCAATTTGCCAGGTCATTATTCATAAATAATATCTCCACCACCAAAAGTATATATGTGTGTGGTACAAGCAGCTGACTGATATAAATGTTTCTTTTTTTCTTGTATAATTATGGTTGTGTACAATTGCAATATGCCATTTAAAAAAAAGCTGTACACGTGTAATAAAACAAGAAAATTAAAACACTGGAACTTAGGAAAAATTGTGTTTAAAATATGAGATACAGTAGTAGAGTGAGTCAAATCAATGATTTTTGTACCTTTTTCAGTTTAAATTCTATGTCAAATGTCCTTTCAAATTCCTTATTAAAATGTAATTTCATTCTTGGAAAAAGAAATATGGATTATATGTACTTCCATCAAGATCAACAAATTATTTATTACTGTAATAAATAATTTGTAATTTACATGTACATCATTGTTATGCTCTCATTGCTCTGTTCAGTTTTAGTTTTTGAAAAAAGTGTGTTTTCTAAAGTAATATGAAAAGTAAGTGAGTCATTTTTAAAGGGCATTGTGTAAAACTAAAAAAAAAGGGTTGTGCCAATGGACCACTGTTTAAGTCAAACCCTGGATAACATCCATTTAATCCACAGAGCCTGTTATCTTTTAAGTTTTTCAACTAAGTGATAAAGGCAGATTATGAAGTTGAATACATCAAATCAGAACATTGCAGGAAAATGACATCTGTACAAAGGGTGTACACCTTCATATCTCACAAAGTGATCTTTAAGTGAATAAAGTGAACTGTGCGTGAACATAGAATGTTTGTACAGTTGCATCATCATGGAATTTGACACGACTAGTCATGTTGACAACACTTCATTATAATATGACCGTTATTTAAAATTTGTCCGTTTCAAGGTTCATGTTTTTACAACTTGATCCCTTTCCGGTGATAAACTGGAATTTCACTTGACTTCCCATTATGAACTTATATTCAGTAGTAGTTTGCAATATAAAATTTGCCCCTTAAAACTTCCATATTCAAGGGTTTCTGAAGTAGATTCCACAGGCAAACTACATGTAGCTTCAAGTCATCAAGAAGAGTTTGTAATTTTCCTAAACCGCTCAAATTTGAAAATTTTCGTTTGAATATTATGATTGTTATTGGATGGCAGCAAAGCAATATGCTCTATACTGCCACCAAAAATGGTTGCAATAGCGTTCAAAACCTGTCAGTGTTAACAGGCCTTGTAAGCTGGTCAATTATCTGCCCGTTTGTGTAGAATGCCTTGTGTACTCGCCATAGCAAATAGTGGTTGTGTCTGCACTGTCCCTTTTATCACATTGTTGGTATTTGTCTGAGAATGTAGTCATTGTCGAACTTCCAAGCAAAAGGTGGAGGATGAAAAAATGAGGCTAACCTAGAGCACAAAATCAAAATATTGCTTTCATGGTGTCACAGTTGTCTCGTTCATTATAGAGAATATGGTTTGATTAACACTCAAATTTAGACACCTGGGTGAACGTAACCCTCCTTTTACCAAGCCCTGTTTTAACCAAACCCTTGGCATTCCTGCTGCTGTTATATGGCCATGAAATTTATTTTGAATGAAAATGCATTCAATCAAGCACACTTTGTCATCGCTGATTCATTCAATCAAATGCATGCTTCTTGCTCTTCAATAAAAGTAAGCTAGTTGTAAATAATAAATTAGATACAGATCTTTTTAGAAATAAGAGGTGATAAAACTCATTTCTAATTGCTGAATGATTTCCATCTATGCTTGATACATGTATGTTCATAAAACTCCCTTTGAGATCTGTGTTTCAATTGGACATCTTGGATGTTGTACAAATTTCTGTAATTCACTTAACCAATTCAGAAACAGGGTTATAGAGATGATTTATTAAATTACCTTTATTTCATTTGGTTGAATAAAAACTGGTTCATAGTAGTTGTATATTTTCTAGGTATTCATTTAGTTAGATTATTACACTGGCTATACATTTTAGTTTTTGTAATGTGCATGCAAAGAAAATGCAACATAAAAATATCTAAAGTGCATTTGAAAGTGGATGTGTAAAAATGAATTGTACCTTGTACGTGCATCCTTACATTTCAGTATTCTTTGGACATTATACGCTTCCTGCAACAGTATGATGGGAGTAAAAAATGTACCTCAAAGTTTGATAAGCAAGGATTTCCAGACACTTGTTTATTCAGCAATTCATTTACCCTTGTTATAGAAATTCATTTTGTTCAAAGTAATATAAATTCTATTTTGAACACATATATTTGTTGTAACTACATGTATTACCTACTTAATATCTTCATAGAAATCTTTTTTTTTCATGACTTTCCTCTATGACTATGGTAAATGCAAGCTATTTAAATATGAAATATGTATCACTATCTCTTATGAAGCATAGATAAACACAAGTCATGTAATGTTTGTATGATATGCTAGACTTCAGGCCAAATTTTCCTCCCCCCCCCCCCCACCCTGTCAGAATGTGGAGGGGTGTCAAGCAGTTCATGAAGAAGTTAAGCTGTTGTATTACATGTACATGTTTGTAATTACGTATTTATTTAAATAGCCTATAGAATATTTAAATCCCTCTAAAGGGTTTGGTATTTGATCCCAGCAGTAGATTCTTTTTGTCCTCATTATTATCCATTGCCTGTAATTTGTGTTGGTTTTTCTGTATAGCTTACAGAATTTGGCATTATTTGATTAATTTTTTTGAATAAGCATTTGATATGTTTTATGACCCAATAGTCTTGATACATTTTCTCTGTTGATTTGTTGTGACATGCATGGGGCACAAAGTTACATTATCGATCGAATGAAAAATGATATCTGCCTGTTTACTGTATTCATGGAGCTCCTAACTTAGTTAGTAGCTCCATGCTTTTTTAATCAACATATGCCAAAGCACTGTAAATCCTTAACTAACTTTTACACTATGTCAGTAATGGCTAAATCATTGATACATTGTACTTTCATGATATTGTTTGCATATTTATAATGGTGATTTATGATGATAAGGTTTATGAAGCTTTGCCTGATGATCACTACGTATTGAGTTGATTTGCTATGGAGATGGGATGATCTAATATGGGATGATCTAATAAAATGATACTAATAAAATGATACTGAGTATTTTGGCCTGGGACACCAACTTGCTTGCCCTCAAGCAACCAACATTTATAAACGTACCAGTAGGCTATCATCAAACTCATCTGGTTTGCCAAAACAGAGCATTTTGTGTTTGTGAGGTGGTATTTTTGTTTTAATCCTAGGCAAGTACATGTACTGTAAATGAAGTAGCCTTATTCATTTTTGTAGCACCCCTGTTTAGTTGTATAGCTGTTTTAACACCCTGTGTTTAGCATGTGAATGGTAAACAGGTGTGCATACAAAAAGAAACTGGTTCATCGCCGCTATTCATGATCCGCGTCTTGGTATTGTACTCTAAATTTATTTTCCAACCAAGTTGATAATTTATAAATATCTATATAATATCATATCTAGCCTTTAAAGAGGAAGTATTATACGTACGTGTAATAGATTATTTTCTACATAATTCTGTACCTGCAATATTTATGTTTGTAAATTAATGATTTTAGTGAGAAAATTGTTATAAAAGGCTCACAACCTCTCGTGGTAGAAGGGGTATCATTATTGTTTGGACATACAAATAACAGACTTGAAAAATAAAATAGTGTATTTAAATTTCAAATACACCAATGATAATTCTGTTGATCAACATCGAGATTTCTTTTGTGTTTTAAGAATGTCTGTTGTCTTTGATTGAAATGGACAGAAGAGGGAGAGAGGGGGTGAAAGAAAGAGAGAGAGAGGGGGAGGAGAGGTAAAGGGAGAAAGAGGGGTAAAAGATAGAAAAGGAGGGAGAGGGAGAAAGAGAGGGGGGAGAGGTAAAGGGAGAAAGGGGAAAAGATAGAAAGGGAGGGAGAGGGAGAAAGAGAGAGAGAGAGAGATAGTGGAGAGGAGAGGTAAAGGGAGAAACGGGTAAAAGATATAAAGGGAGGGAGAGAGAGGAGTTGTAAAGGGAGAAAGAGGGGTAAAAGATAGAAAGGGAGAGAGAGAGAGTGGGGAGGAGAGGTAAAGGGAGAAAGAGTGGTAAAAGATAGAAAGGGAGAGAGAGAGAGGAGTTGTAAAGGGAGAAAGAGTGGTAAAAGATAGAAAGGGAGAGAGAGAGAGGAGTTGTAAAGGAGAAAGAGTGGTAAAAGATAGAAAGGGAGAGAGAGAGGAGTTGTAAAGGGAGAAAGAGTGGTAAAAGATAGAAAGGGAGAGAGAGAGAGGAGTTGTAAAGGGAGAAAGAGTGGTAAAAGATAGAAAGGGAGAGAGAGAGAGGAGTTGTAAAGGGAGAAAGAGTGGTAAAAGATAGAAAGGGAGAGAGAGAGGGGAGTTGTAAAGGGAGAAAGAGTGGTAAAAGATAGAAAGGGAGAGAGAGAGGAGTTGTAAAGGGAGAAAGAGTGGTAAAAGATAGAAAGGGAGAGAGAGAGGGGGGGGAAGGTAAAGGGAGAAAGAGGGGTAAAAGATAGAAAGGGAGGGAGAGAGAGGAGTTGTAAAGGGAGAAAGAGGGGTAAAAGATAGAAAGGGAGAGAGAGTGGGGAGGAGAGGTAAAGGGAGAAAGAGTGGTAAAAGATAGAAAGGGAGGGAGAGAGAGGAGTTGTAAAGGGAGAAAGAGTGGTAAAAGATAGAAAGGGAGGGAGAGAGAGGAGTTGTAAAGGGAGAAAGAGTGGTAAAAGATAGAAAGGGAGGGAGAGAGAGGAGTGGTAAAGGGAGAAAGAGTGGTAAAAGATAGAAAGGGAGAGAGAGAGGGGGAGGGGAGGTAAAGGAGAAAGAGGGGTAAAAGATAGAAAGGGGGAGAGAGAGAGGGGGGGGGGTGTAGAGAAAGGCGTAGAGGAGGAGCTTTGGAAGGGGAACAGAGCAGGGGGGCGTTTCATGAAAGGACTTGTCAGATATTTTATCCGACAAATTTGCTCTCAGCCAATCAGATGCAAGGATTTCAGTAGCTTGTAACAGTTGTTGGATAAAATATCCGACAACTTCCTTTCATGAAACGCTCCCCAGGAGGACAAGGAAAGTAATTCACATGTAAACATGAAATTTACATCATGTACAGGTATGTTCTTATAATTATTCATTATTTATTTATTATTTATTCGGTAAATCACAAAAATGTAACAATGTAAATATGAGTAAACAAACATTAAAGGAATATCAATTATAAATGCACAATCTTACTGGGATTACTCGACATTAATTTTAACACAAACTTGAGCCCATGCAAAGCGCTACCGGATAAGACATACAATTGGAATGCGCGCATGATGAGTGAGAAATAGAAGTAAATTTGTGTTTTTGAGCGAGGGAAAGCGACTCGAGAATTTCAAAATTATTAACAATGGTGTTTGACGGGAAAATAAAATGAGAATGGAAGTGAAGGACCATGGAAACACGGCAAGAGACATTGAGAGAGATAAAAGAGTAAATTAAATGTAATTAATCAATAAATGAAGAGAGAATACAGACAGGGGCGGCGCTACAGGGGGGGCAGGGGGCGGCCGCCCCCTATCATTTTTCAAGCGAGCAAAAAAAAAAAAAGATGAAGAAGGGGAAAAAAGGAGAAAGAGAAGGGGAAATAGAGAAGAGAAGGCTAGGCCATGCAATTATGACATAACTGTTATAGTCCTATTTTGTTATTTCAAGACCCTCGACGTGCGACGTTGCTATACGCGTCATTTTGCCCCCCCCCCCCTATTTGAATACCCTGGCGCCGCCCCTGAATGCAGAAAAGGTCACGGAAAGTAACAAATATTGATTTCATTTAAAGGGGAAGTCCACCCTGATTACAAGTTGGTTTTAAAGAAGCAAAAAATTAAAGAAACCGATCAGTGAAGGTGTGAGCAAAATCCGATAAGAAATAAGAAAGTTATGAATTTTGGAAGTTGCAATCAATCAAACTCAAATTGCCAACTCCGTGACGTATCCTCTCCCATTTGCCCTGTACTCCAAAATCATTAGTTTTCATTTTCTCTAAAGAAAATATTCAGTCATACATGCACCTAAGACGTAATCATTGCTCATATGTTTTTCTACAAATTCTGTTTGAAACAAATCTATTCCTTCATCAAAAACCAAGAAAAGGAATATATATATATATATATATATATTAATATTTATATATTGATATTTATATACATTTATATTTATATACATGTATAATATACATGTATAATATAAATATTATTGTTTACACTTTACTTCAGTATAATTGACAAAACCGAAACAAATTTTGTTTGAGTAATAATATACAAACTATACCAAATTATATATTGTTGACTAATGCCATGTGAAAGTGTTTAATCACTTTACATCATTATAAAACTTTTCCGAACAAGAAAACAAAAATCTTAAGACAATGAATATATTACTCTAAATCGTTTACAATGCTAGTACTCAAATGGCATCAAAACTCAACACTCGTAACCCACATATTCATTTAGACTTTTTAAGGTAATAATGACTATTTATAATGTCAGAAGCACTGGCGTAGACAGGGGGGCACAAGGGGCGATGGCCCCCCTATTCAGCCCCTAAAAAAAATAAAAAAAATAAAAAAAGCGAGAGCGAAAAGGGGGGGGGGGGGGGTGAGAGAAAAAAAGCCTAAAAAGGCGCTACGAGCCGTTATCTTTCTCTCAAAATTTACTAAAACGTCAAATTTTTCGCACTTCGCGCGTGAAGGGGGAAATAGCTCCGACTCCCTGCACCCACCCCTGTAACATACAGTGCAATATTGCGTCAAAATAATTGAAAAGCAGTCAGGGCGTCGAACTATAACTTTCTGCCTAAAAAATTGTTTGCTACGAGCACGGTTATCTTTCTCTCAAATATGCTAAAACGTCAGAGCTTTCGCGCTTCGCGCGGGAAGGGGGAAACTCCCCCCTCCCTGCAACCACCCCTGTAACATACAGTGCAATATTGCGTCAAAATAATTAAAAAGCAGTCCGGGCGTCGAACTAACTTTCCGCCTAAAAAAAAAGGTGCTATGAGCCGTTATCTTTCTCTCAAATTTGCTATAAAACGTCAGAGCTTTCACACTTCGCGCCTGAGGGGGGAAAATCCCCCTCCTTGCACCCCCCCCCCCGGAGCACGCTTCGCGTGCTCATCATCAATTTCGCACGCTTTGCGTGCTCACAACCGCCCCTTAAAATGAAATCTACGCGGTTGGATCCTTCACGTCTGCCCCCCCCCCTATTGAAAATTCCTGGCTACGCCACTGGTCAGAAGTGACGTTCCAATCGTTAGCACGTTACCTGACCAACATAGGCCTACATGACATGGAATAATAACATTTACCCATGCAAGGAAGCATCAGGATAAATACTGTTCTTTCTGCACGAAGGCCCTGCATATTTTATTACCCCAGCATTGCTAGGTATACTCATTTAAATCACCTGGGCCGAGAAGGATTAAAGGGAAATCCACCCTTAATAGCAAGTTGCTTTGAAAGAAAGAGGAAAAATCGGAGAAGCAGATTGGTGAAAGTTTGAACGAAATCGGACAAGCAATAAGAAAGTTATGAATTTTTGAAAGTTGTAATCACTATGCATATGGGAATTTCAAATTGGCCGAATAGGTAATGTCACTGTGATGACATAGCTAGCTGTGGACAACTCCCCCATTCGCTCTAACACACAAAATGACTAAAATGTCACTTTTTTTCTTCAAAATGCATTACTCAGTAGGAACTTTTCGTTCATGAGGACCTATAACAATAAGCTATCTCCAATATATTTTGAGTACTGCCCCGAGGGTAAAAGCGCCTCAAAGAAAACCGCAAATTAATGATATTTTTGTGTACGACAAATGGGAGAGTTGTCCACAAAAATGTCACAATTGACTCACCAAATTGCCAATTTGAGATTCGCATAGATGTAGTGATCTCATTTTTCAAACATCCATAACTTTCTTATTCCTTGTCCGATTTCTTTCAAACTTTCACCATCCTGTTTTCCTTATTTTTCTGCTTTCACACAAATCATCTTATTATCAAGGTTGGCTACAGACCTAAAGCCAGCAACGAGACCGACATTTTGTTTATATCTTCTCTCAATATGTTTTTTTTTTGTTGTTTTGTTTTGTTTTGTTTGTTTTGTTTTGTTTTTGTTTTTGTTTTTGTTTATTTGTTTTGTCAGTCTCGTGGGCCTTCGGTCTTTCGGATCTTTTGAAACTTTCTTCTTTCTATATTTTCTTATGTTTTGTCGGTCTCCTGAGCGGTTCAGTCCATATACAGTGCGTCTCAGAAAAAAAAAAAAAAAAAAAAAAAAAAACGAAACCCTAAAAAAAAATGGTTATTGTGACCTGACACACTATGTGCTGAGTGCTCTATGACAACAATTATCTATTTCCCATAAACTAGAGGAGTATTATGCTTTTAAATGTTACTTTGACGGCACCCATCCGTACATGCTTTGCCGAGCTGCAGCATTTTGAAAGTGACATTGTAAAAATCACTTGTGCCGGATTTGGGTAAAACCGTGAAAACGTTAGTATCACATGCGAAAATTCCCTTGTGTGGTGGCATGCACTCAATCGGAAATTCTTACATGGGGCAATTCCAATTTCCAGTGCCGGCAGGGGCATACGCCCCCCAAATTTCCAATATCAATAAATGTCTCTTTAAAAAAATGAAAATGTGGCCGTTCTATGATGGAAAAGGTGTCCCTCCGGAGGTGGGAAATTGCCACAATCTTAATATTTGTTATACCTTATGTGCTATGATATAAAACTAACGTTTTTACGGTTTGACCCAAATCCGGCACAACTGAGTTTTAACATGTCATTTTCAAAATGCTGCTGCTCGGTAGGGCATGTACGGATGGATGCCACCAAGCTATATATATATATATATATATATATATATATATATATATATATAATAATAATAATAATGATAATAATAATAATAATAATAATAATAATAATAATAATAATAATAATAATAATAATATATTTTACATACTGCTTTTAAATAATTAAAAGCATTATGGAAAATATATTATTATTGTCATAGAGCACATAGTGTGATCAAAATAACCTTTTGTTCTAGGGTTTCGTTTTTCCTGGGACGCACTCTATAGTGGACTTTCGGTCTCGTGGGCCGTTGGTCCTGTGAACCTTTTGTAAATGCACGGTCTCGTGGGCTGTCGGTCTAGTGAACCTTTTGTAAAATGGGCTGTCGGTCTACTGGGATGACCCCATACACCTTGTCCAAGGGTGTAGGCACCGAGCAAGGGTCGAACCCGGGACCTCTCGTATGAAAGTCAAGAGACTTCACTTAAAACCCCCACTAAAAGCTAACACTATAGCTTCAGAGACGTTCCATGTCCATAAATGAAGTCTGGAAATATATGTCCAAAGCAGGGCTACCGCTAAAAAAAAAATTGAATAAAGAGTGGTGAGCGTCGGAACAAATTTGCCGATTTTCCAGGCAAGCAACAACTTTAAATAACTTCCTTGATTTTCAAATTGTCCGACAAAGATCTGAGCAGCAGGGAACCAATTTGAAGGACCTGGTTTGGACTCTCCTTACAGGGACTGTTGGTATGACCAGCTGTCAACAATAACTCTGTTGATACCTGAAGTGCATGGCTATTGTTCGCAATTGCACTTTATAATAACACTAATTTTAAAAATAGGAGAAGATGACACTGACAACAGGGTGAATTATTTTCAGCCAATAGTTCACACTATAATATTAAATCATGTAATTTCGCATCTAGCGGTATATTATTCAAATTAATTACAAGTGAAATAATTAATTTAAGATAATTATTTAAGCAGGACAATTACATTTGAATGATGAATACACTTAGATTTCTGTCTCTCATTAAGTCTGTCCTCTTTATGGCATACCATGAAGCAATATAAATATATCATTATTTCTACTGGTCTTATAAGACAATGATTTCATAATCAGTTTAAGACCAATTCCTTTTTTTTTTTGGGGGGGGGGTTATAAATTTATTTCTTATTCGAAAATAAGGAAGTTATTATGAGAACAATAATTATGTATCTTTAGACATGTCTATAGCCAAGTTGCCCTGTATATAATGCTTTTTCATATTTGTAACTTGAATGTATACATTAATTATACGCGTAATTTTGTTCAGAAATGAACTGAATAAAATTAAATAACTGAGTAGCGTTCAGATTTTTGTCTAACCAGGTACCCAATTATACTGATCCTTTGGGTCGAGGGAGGTACCGTATGATATTAATGTGCTTTATTATGTCTTGATTAAAAATTATAAGAATAAACAATCAAAGCATTATAATGAGTATGACAAGCCATTTAGAAATTGATATAGAAAATCTAATCAAATCATAGGCTTCGACTATCAACAGAGTCGGCGCTCGGGGGGGGGGGGGGGGGAGGGGGAGGGGCACAGTGCCTCCTTTTTAAAGTACCCCAAAGTGCCCCTTTTTATTTGTGAAAAGTTCCCCTCTTCAAATCTGATGAATGTCCGTTTTTACTTATGCTAAATACCTACCCCTTTTCTTTTAAAATAAGTTCCCTTTCACCAAGTGCCATTTTTCACCTCTGATAAGTATCCGTTTTCAAATCTGACAAGTTTTCGTTTTTTTATTTCTAATAATTGCCCTCTTCCCTTTCTAGTGTAATTTTCCACTACCGATAAGTTCCTCTCTTCATCTTTTTGAAATGCCCTCTTTTACTTCTAGTAAGTGCCCCTTTTTACCTATATTCCCATTTATGGCCTTCAAAGTGTGCCCTTTTAAATTCCTCAAAAGACCCATAATAAATTCAAAGAATTGGAGAGGCTTTATACATCTGCACTATAATCTTGATTCTAGTTTGGGATCTTTAACGTGATTTGGTAACTTTTATAGAGGCTTGATAAAATCTGAGCTGCCTGGCCTTACATGCTATCAGTGTATGTAATATGGTGTAAAAATGATCAAAATCATCATGTGCTTCACAAAAGTAAACATATGCAAGTGACCGGAAATGCCAGATTCATCCCCCCCCCCCCCATAGACTAAAGCGTATGGCCATACGCTTTCGTAAATGGGAGTATTTAGTCATAGATATCTTAATAATAGCATTATATATTTGAAAACCTTTCTATGCCTGGTTATTTATTCATCCTTCTGAACATCATTATACAAGACAGATATCAAAATTCAACAATATATTAAATCAAGCCTCCACAAAGTTACCGAATCCCTTTAAGAATTAGACATGTCTTTAACTTCGAGGGGATTACATTGTGTAGGACACAAAAACACGTGTTTATATAAGCATTTCACATACACATTGCACAAAAGGAAGTAATAAAGGGAATGCGTGGTATAAAATAAATGGGAATGACATAATCGAAAGAAGTGATAAGATTAAAATTTCGTTAATATATAATCCAGTCTTGGGATGGGACAAGTTAATGATACACGCTACATCGCTAGATATCAATCTTTGTTTCTTATATTCCCCAAGTATTCCCGCGTTGTAATTTGTTCAAATTTCTGTCATTAACTTACCGCGGTTTATCAAGACAAAGCTGTGATTCAAAATTAATGATATAGCTGGCCGTTAAGGCGAATTCACACCGAACACTGACAAACGACAAACGACACGACAACACGACGTGAACGACTTTCTGAAAAATCTAACGTTATAGACCTATTTCTTGTTTAGATCTAGTGTTGCTTTTTCCTTGTCGTTGTTGAGTGAAAGAACGATGTGTAGAGTTTAGACTACTAGAGTTTTACGTTTTAATTAGACCTTGTAAATGTTGGACCTCTTCACATCTTTTGTTTTGTTATTTATTTGGTTTAGGTATTTTGATTAAATTTTGTTTTAATCAAAGCATATCCAATAGAGGCAGTCTAGAAGCAAAAAACTAAACCAATACAAAACAAATCAAAACCGGACCCCCCCCCCCATTAATTTAAATTTAACAACAGGCAATAAATCTGAAATTTTCAGAGAAAATTTTAGCAGTAGGGCTAGAGTTAGGGGTTTCAAAGATCTAGAATAGATCTATATCTACATTCTGCTACTTGCTATTGCGTAAAACCTCTAAGTCTACATTGGGAGTGAGAATAGGACATGAAAAGGGGGAATCCCCACATTTTTGGAGTGGGAGAGTATAGGAAGTTATAAATCAAATGGGCCTGTATTTATGATTTACCTTTTGCCATAACATTTTTGTTTTCGAGTTGAGTAATTACCGAAATTTACTTCATAAGACCACCCATTCTGTTTGAGACTAAATGTGAATTGCTAAGATGACATAAAAGTCCATTCCATGAAGAAGTATATGAAAAAAACAACTTACATTTATGAACCTGTTTATTTGTAATATTATTGTTAAATTGTTATATTCACCCTCTATATTTTGCAGCAAAAAAGAATGGGAGAGGATGAACTTCTGGAAACTCAGACAAAGTCTTGTACAAAGATGAGAATATTAAAGGCGAGACACATTTGCTGAAAGGTTGCCAGCAAGCTTGAAAGATCTGGTAATTACTTTGTTTCATTAAACGTTAAAATGAAGTTATAGATTCGTTCGGAGATGGAAAGTGGTAAGCAGTTTTCTAAAAATACTTTACATGCAATACAGCACACCCCCCCCCTAAAAATAAAAGAGAGGAAAAAAATCAATTATGTTAATAGAAATATACATTAAGCAAATGCATTCATCTGGTCAACTAATTTATATATTGCTTCCAATCCTTTTAATCATCATTATTATCATCATTATTGTTATTTTGTCTCTTAATCAAATTCACACTTTCAAAATATCATTTCCATTTTGCTTTTGTTATTTCTTATGCTGGCAAAAATACAATAACGATCTAAATTCCCTTTTCATTGAATTTAGAGGAGAAAGTGTTGAATGTACATTGGTCAACATACAAGCTTGTTCCATGCAGAACATGAGGAAGATCGAGGGAAGAGAAGTGGAACTGTTGCCATCATCATTTCGGGTCATCACACTATACTGTTTCCCAGCCCCAAGGAAAAACTGACTAATGCACTAGCATTATTGATTTCACACATCCGTATACCTACCTATAAGTACAACTTTATTTAGTAAAACATATGTAACAAACAAATTGTTTCCCCATGCATCAAGTCATGGAAATCAGGAATCGGTGTCCATTCCAAGTCGTGTCAATTAGTTGTGCTGCTTTGTTGTAACAGAGAAATAATTTATACCCTGATCTTCTATTAAAATACTAACATAAGCCTTGCCATGATCCTGAAGACCATATCATTTGATACATAAACACTATCAGATGTATGGTCTAAATATACAATGTAATTTATCTTAACTGTGTTTTGTGATTGTATCAGAAATGTTATACAACTGTACAAGTAACTTTGCAGCTATCATGATACAATGCTTGTTCGGAATGCTATACCATTGTTTAATTCCTTTATCATTTTCTAGGGCATGTACACATCTACGAGAGCTTGTCCCTGGTAGCTTATGCAAAAAGATGCTCTGAAGAACAAGAAGGGGTCGAATGGAATGAACTTGAAGCCATTCATCGTTCTCAAATAGCAGTGTCTCTCCCCAGTTCCCAGCTGCTTATATCAATACCACACGCGTCACCACATGCACCCTCCTTGCAGTTCCTAGTAACCATTATACACCAGTACCCCTTACATTTACCCCTCCCTCCTCTCCCCCAAATGATCTCACAATGGAGTGTGCCAGGACACACCAAAGGCATCACTAAATGAAGTTAAAAGAATCCATTCATTTTAGTATTCTGAGTAACAATCATACTCCCGTAACGAATTCAATAAAACAGCTCCTGTGCTATCTTACTTCTCTTCCTTTACTACCTATGAACTGTCCACTGGATAGACTGTTATTTAGTCTGCAATTATATAATTTCTTTAGTGGGGACTTTAACTTACATTTTACAAATCTCTATTTTAAAATTCAACTATGGTTAATGTCATTAAAACTTAATTTACATTTTTTTTCTTGACATAACCATCCAGTCTTTGCAGATTTAATCTCGGGAGGTGCATCTTATACTCGCAACATGTCCCATGTATTTAGAGGGGGAGGGGGGGGGGGGGGGTGTCGGAGCTAATTGTATCTGCTTACCAAATCATACATCCTTTTGGGGATATGAAGTTAATTTCCTGCACTTTAATGGAGCCTGAAATTTATTTCCATTCCTCACATTACCATTCATAAGATATTTAGTTTAAGTGATTTCATATTTGCATGTTTTTTTTGAAAAATAACACGATAAGAACTACTTTCGAAAAATAAACTCAAGGGCAATTTCAAAGGCCTATTGTACTGCCCATATAAATCATGTTCGGATTACGTAATATGCCATTGTAATGTTCGCACATTTCTAAAGGTGATAGACAGGGCTATTGAAATTGCCTTCAGTTGATTTTTCGAAAATAGTTTTTATCGTGTTAAATGTACTATTTTAAGAAAAATTCCATACTGCTTTATTTATTAAAGGTGGTTGTTGTATTATCATTTATTTCACTTAAGTTTTGAATTGCAATATTAAATACCTTTGTTTATTCTTTTACATAATCATTAGTTTTGTATTGTGAATATTTCCAATTACATTCAGTTTTTGTGCACTCATAAAAAGAATACACTGAGCAATGAATTTGTTATAAATTTTCAGAGAGAAAGAGAGAGAGAGAGAGAGAGAGAGAGAGAGAGAGAGAGAGGGGGGGGGGGTAAAAAGAAGGAGAAAATCAGAAGTAATTGGGAAATGCATTTAAATTCTTTTTTTTTTGTAATTTTCGATGCGACTTTGAAAAAGGATTCTTTTAGGTCATTTTAAGATTTTTCCTAATAATGTGGTAAAGAATTGCTTTTACTTTGTTGACAATTATCAGCAGGTTTTTGTTATCAACCATGAGTATGCATGTTTTGAGATAACTTTTATATAGATACACAGAATATCTAACAATACAAACAACTTTCCCCCTGTAATTACAATTATAGAAAGAAAGAACAGAATTGGAGTGTATGCTGTAGTAATGGAGATTTTATTTTCAGATTTATTGTATAAAAGTGAGTAAGTAAGGATGCATGTTAGAGTGTGGGTAAACACCAGGTGGTTGCTAGTTTAGTGATATTGATGACACAATTATGAACAGATGGGACAATATGGTAAAAAATTCTTA
Organism: Heliocidaris tuberculata; assembly: GCA_025618425.1. Classification (NCBI taxonomy): domain Eukaryota; kingdom Metazoa; phylum Echinodermata; class Echinoidea; order Camarodonta; family Echinometridae; genus Heliocidaris; species Heliocidaris tuberculata. The sequence goes on along the minus strand of CM046851.1, from coordinate 23,313,156 downwards.
GCCAGAGAGGATAATGACATTGATTTATCATTGTGTTTGTATAAAATTAGCCTGTCTACAATTTTAAGCAAACTCTTAGAATGTCTGTTTCTATAAGCGCTGACTCAGTGGTAGAGCAGCCGGTCTCGTAACTGGGATGACCCGGGTTCGAGACCAAGTAGATGCGCTAGTGCCCTTTGGTAGAGCATTACTGGGAGAGGACCTGCTTGCTTATTTACAAGCATATACATGCTTTCTAAGCAGTCAGGTAAAATAAACCAAACTATTTTGTTTCAGGTCTAAAGCGTACTCAACAGCGAAATATATGGAATTTGCTCTGTGGTCCCACCATGGGGGGGGGGGGGGTCTTAATTGATAGATGGAATGTGAAGTAATAAGACCAAGAGTATGGTGTGTGAAGGGACCTATCATCTTATTTTCACGTTCGCTTTCACCTCCCTTTCTTTCGCCCCCCCCCCCCCCTCCCCATGCAGCTTCACCAGTGAGTTAAGTGATCGCGGAGAGACTTTTTTTTAAATGGGGAGAAATGTGCATATTATGTCAGAGATCAGGTTAAAATGAGAGACCACCATAGGTTATGTGTCATGGACTATCTACTCGTATTAAAGGTGAAACAGAAATGTCCCTAATTTCCGTAAGTCCATCAAAGAAATGCAAGTACCCTCCAAATCTCTGCAGGTACCCATATTGCATGTGGAGTATATATGCCTGCATGCGTAATTATTTTCAATTTATAAGAAAATGTGTTTTTCAGATCATTTGTCTATAAAACAAATGGTAAGCAGAAAGTGTATAAAACAAAACCGCTGGAATTATTCCGAATTCACAACAAGAAAGATCATTAATTTTCATGCAATTCTTCATTATCGTCACATGTTGAAGAATTAAATAAGAATTAATGATCTTTATATGTATATGTAATTCTTCAACATAGTTACAACTCACATGACCATATGAAAAAAAAAAAAAAAAAAAGAAGCTGGAATTATTCCGAAAAGACAACAACAAAGATCATGTATGCAAATTTTCAACATAGTCACATGACCAATTTAACAACTTTTAGAAAACCCAAATAAAAATAAAATGATTCCAAAATTTAAAAATATAAATTTTCCGTCTTATCTTTGCAATTATTTTGATGACTCCTTGATGGAATTCTCATCATTAAAGACGACATCATCAACTCTCAGGCAAGACTCTTTAGCGAATGTCGTGTGCGGTGAGCACTAGTTTTTTGCCGTTTGTCGTGTAGTATATCGTGGTGTGGTGCCGTTTGTCGTTTGTCGTGTTCGATGTGAATCCGCCTTTACTGAATAATTATGAGCTTTTCCCTTTAAGATAGATTAAAACATATTGATAAGTCTAAAAATTGCTCTCTGCAAAGTATGAATGCATGCGTATAGTGTGTGTGGGTGTGTGTGCGTGTGCGTGTGTGTGTGTGCGTGTGTGTTTGTGTGTATGTGTTTGGGGGGAGGCGGGGGCTGGGTGTAATGATTTTTACAAGTAAAGGATAGTGAACCATTTGGTTTGTTATGCATTAGGCAGCTTTCGAAAATCAGAGAAAATATAATGACTTAGTGCCAATTAATTTCAAAATGATATTAATACTTCATAAAAGATGTCACAGCATGAAAATAATTTAAGCAATTGATTTTTAAAATGTAGAGAGACGGAACGCGAATTCTGTGATCTCATTTTTTTTTTCAGAGGAAAACTTGTGATCATACATCTCTGCATATATTCATGAGATATGGTGTAACCCACCTCCGTGGTATATAATACAAACACGTATTGTCTATTTTAGTTGGCTATATAATCTATTAATTATCCCACCCCGTCCCAGTCTGGGTGTCTGCTACCATATAATTCTAAAGATCGTGATTATCAAATAAAAGTTAAGAATATGGCGTCAGTCTCACTATCTGATCTACATCTTCAAATTAAATCGAGATTTGAAAAAAAAAATGGAGGGGGGGGGGGTCAAAACAGGGTTGATATACCCGGTATAATGGTCCAAACTAGACGCAGTTTTCAAGTTCATGTTAGCGTGAGCAAATTTAAAACTTTAAATATAAGAAAGGCCTATATAGCTTTAAGATGATATGTTCAGACACTATATTCTCTTAGTCAGTTAAAGTTTCCCAAACAAATATTGACAATACTCAGCACTTAAAACGTCGACGTCATTACTTGTGCAAACGAACAAACACGGTTACCGGTACCAAAGATTAGTCAAGTGTGGTCAAATTGAAATGTTGATATTATTATATCGGATAAGTCCGAAGTCTGGCAAAAATCTAGGGCAAATATCACTGAATCTTAAATGTATAATAATGATGAATGCACTTGGCAATTTCTCCAAAATGAGCTGTCATTGAGCACGTTTATAAGTATTTAAATCTTTATGTAATTCACTGAATTGAGTGTTTGGTATTATTTTCATTTTGTATTTAGCAGAATATTCAACGTAAATTTCACGAATTCACTTAAATGTGAATACGTAATTTCCAAAACACGGACCACATTCTGCATATTTATGCCCCTTCCCTCATTTTGAGGGGCTTGTCAGAGATTTTTAGACATATTTTTTTTTGAAAGTATGTGGTAACTTAGGAATTTTGGTTACATGCGTGCTCCCCCTCCCCCCCCCCCCCAAGAATAAGAATTTTTGATCCACCTTTGTTCGATATCGCATTCATTTTGTATAACATACATGCAAGTCTGGAAAAATATTATCATAGTTTGATTGATTGAATCTTTTGCAACTGAATGCTGAGAAAGCGAATACATGGTTATAAGTAGGCTATAGGAGATTTACAGCTTTCAGTCTTATCCGAAGGACCAGATTATTATTAGCATTTGTGCAGTTGCTCAAATCCGAGTCATCCATTAAAAAAAAAAACGATCCGATGAGCCCGTACCGCAACATCCGCAGTTAAATTTTGAAACTGTGCGGATGGTGCGAAAAAAAAAAGAACCTTTGGAGAAATAGTGCTCTTCTACACCGCCCCCCCCCCTTTCACTGGATCAGCGAGTCTGGGAGGGCTAGCAGGAGACTTTCGAAGATTGTAATCCTGAAAAAAAAAAAATAAACATCAGGAAAACGACATTGTTCTTCCGCCCCACCTCTTTTCTAACAATGCTGCTGTCATGATGAACGAAAGTCACCTTCAAAATCAAGCATCAACCTTTTCACCCTTCTTTTATAATAGGGTCAGTTAAACATCACAACGTGCTTGCAGTTTCAGTTTGCTAGACATAATAGGCATATGTTATGATTGAGATTACCCCCCCCCCCCCCCCCACCTCATTTTGGACAACAGAGATCCACTAACAATAACTTTATGGGAGAGGCCTACTTGCGGACGGTTTCGTAGGAAAAATATAATGCATTATTATTCGACAGAAATAAAGCTGAAAAGTTGGTCACGCATAATTTCTGAGTATAGAGCGACATGCATATTTCGACAGGACGGTAAAAGCTTTGACAGGAGTATTGGTCGAAGTACAGTAGTTTCTTGTGACATTGTATTATTTGAACGAGAGACTGCATGGTTTACTTAAACCTCAGATAACAAAGGGTATACTGATTGTCAAATATTATTATACAAAGTGTATACGCATTGCTTGTAATGGCATTACGCGCAAAGGTATACCATGGGGCGGGGAGGAGGGGGGGGGGTACTTAATTACCTTGAAAATGGAAGGCAGAAGGACATTATACTCCTCAAAAGTATATGGGTTTACGCCCTTCTAGCTCTCAGCCGGCGATTTGTTACAGTAATTATATAAAATGTTAGAAGGAAATATCATTTCCATGATCAAGAGGACCAGACTACAAAATGTTATCAACGATAAAAAGAATATGTGCTCATATTGGTCCATCTTGTATCATGTGACGAAAAACAATTCACCTTAATACTCCACAAATGGTTTTTCATTCAGCACCTATAATAAAAGTCCATGGACGTGTACTTCATTAGAGTTTAAGCATCATTTTCTTTTTTTTCTTTCTTTTTTTTGCCAAAAAAAATCTTTTCAGTTATACAGATATCGCTATTGATCCGTGCCCGTATCACTTCCTCATTCCATTTGAAATGGATAGTAGAGTACATTCATTCGAAATGATTGAGTAGAAGATCTATTACTGAACCTTAAAAGACGGTTATTAAGGACTGTGTTTGAAATGACCTCTCTCGCTTTTGATTGAGATTGTTTGTCTAGATGATCTCAAGTATTTCAGCAATTAATAAGAGAATGATAAAAAATATATCATATGATATATCTTTATCGAGGGAGTTTGAACAAGATATTCTGATTTCAATAATCGGAACTATATTTGCATTTCGATAAACAAGGTGCAAGAGGGCGAGTTAGAGGATAGTCCTACTGCACAAAGACTGACAGATCAGCAGTTTTAAGATCAGTTTTAACGTTTTAACTGGGCCAAAGAACAGGAAACTGCATATTACATTCTGCATATTGTATATACCACTCCTTCCTTTTTTATTTTGTTCTTCTTCTTCATCATCATCATCATCACTATTATCATTATCTTCTCCCTCTTTTATCATCAACTTTACCATTATCATCTTCTTCTTTTTTTCTTCTATTTTAAAAAGATATTTGATTTAAATGTTTTGCTTGACAGGCAAAGCATATACAGTGCGTCTCAGAAAAAACGAAACCCTAAAACAAAGGGTTATTGTGACCACACTATGTGCTCTATGACAATAACTATCTATTTCCCATAAACTAGGAGTATTATGCTTGTAAATGATTCCTTGATGGCATCCATCCGGATATGCTTTACCGAGCAGCAGCATTTTGAAAAAGACATGTAAAAACTCAGTTGTGCCGGATTTGGGTAAAACCATGAAAACGTTAGGATCACATGCGATCATGACCCAAATGCAACAGTGACTTTTAAAACCCTATTAAAAGACAAGACTGTTTTCATCTGTTTTTTTTAATGAGGATAAGGATAATGCCCTCATCATAAAATAAAGGATGGTCAATGTTGGGGGTAAAGAAAGGGCATGTTTTGTATTGAAATGGTACCTGCAATCGAAATGAAAGGCATTTTTTTTTGCATTTTTCTGAACTGGAATTTCTTTTAAGAACAAAGCGGACAAAGTAAAAATTTTCATAAAAATAAAGTAAATGACACTTTCCATTGTCATCAAATGAAAATACAAGGTAGAAAGGGCACATAAGGCAGGAAAAATATCAAGACTATGGCAATTTCCCACCTCAAGAGGGGCACCTTTTCAATCACAGGAAGGGCACTTTTTCATCTTTTAAGCGATATTTATTGATATTGGAAATTTTGGGGGCGAATGCCCATGCCGCCACTGGAAATTGGTTATTGACCCATGTTTTTATAAATTTCTGATTAAATGTATGCCATCACACAATGGAATTTCACGTATCATATCTCTTAAAGCTAGTATTTCAGTTTAGTCATTTTGCATGTGATCCTAACGTTTTCACGGCTTTACCCAAATCCGACACAACTGAGTTTTTACATGTCATTTTAAAAATGCTGCTACTCGGTAAAGCATGTACGGATGGATGCCATCAAGGTATCATTTGAAAGCACAATATTTCTACTTTATGATAATAGATAATTATTGTCATAGAGCACATAGTGTGATCACAATAACCCTTTGTTTTAGGGTTTCGTTTTTTCTGGGACGCACTGTATAAACACCAAAATCATGCGATGCCGAATCTCATTTTAAAGTATGTTCGATGGCAATCATGACCCCTGGATAAACCCTTTGAATGCTTATTACGATCAACATCATGAATTAGTCAATGATTATTCTGACAAAATCAATATCTCATCCGAAATGTTGCTATACATGTATAGATTAATCAGCTAATTAAAGTATTCGAGACAAAGATAGCGGAACTAGTGAGCAAAGATCAAGTATAACATCACCCCCCCCCCTTCTCTCTCTCTCTCTCTTCATGTTATCAGACTCTCTATACCTACTATAGATTTAAAAAAAAAAAAAAAAAACCCATCGATTTCACCTGTGACAAGGGGCGTCTCAAGGCCATTTTGACCAGCAAAGGGGACTTACCAATGAAATATTATCAACCGGTAGAAAAATATCCATCGAGGAATTAAAAAGCAATTGCCCTAAATCATCATGTACGAGTAATGAATGTTTTTCAAAAACTTTCTGATTCGGTCACTTTTTTAATGTATTATAAGAATCATATTCATTCAAGTTTGCCGATAGGGGGTTCATAAATAATTTCCAAGTAAAAAAGTAAAAGGCACATATTGATATTGATAAGCAAACAAATTTCCTCCAACAATGATGGATTGTGAAAGTCATTTTGAACGGGGATGTGGTGGTGTGATCCTGCCCCCCGTATCCGGACAACTACCCCCTGGACAATTACCCCCGGACAACCACCCCGGAAAACCACCCCCTGGACGACTACCCCCCTAGGACAACTACCCCCCAGGACAACTACCCCTAGGACAACTACCCCCCAGGACAACTACCCCCAGGACAACTACCCCCAGGACAACTACCCCCTAGGACAACTACCCCCCAGGACAACTACCCCCCAGGACAATTACCCCCCAGGACAACTACCCCCAGGACAATTACCCCCCGGACAACTACCCCCCGAACATCTACCCCCTGGACAGCTACCCCGGAAAAATTGCCCTGGGGGTAATTGTCCTGGGGGGTAGTTGTCCTGGGGGGTAGTTGTCCTGGGGGTAGTTGTCCTGGGGGGTAATTGTCCTGGGGGGTAATTGTCCTGGGGGGTAGTTGTCCTGGGGGGTAGTTGTCCTGGGGGGTAGATGTCCTAGGGGGTAGTCGTCCAGGGGGTGGTTTTCCGGGGGGTAGTTGTCCGGGGGGTAGTTGTCTAGGGGGTAGTTGTCCTAGAATCCCTGCCCCCAGTGGCGTAGCGTGTGTCTAGCCATTGAGGGTGCACTGGCATCATTGGGGAGCACCGGTCTTACACAGAAAATTCAGTGCGAATTTACGAGGTCACTTATTAGGGGGAGGGTGCAGGAAGGGGTCCTATCGCCCTAAAGAATAACAGCGTTTAACCACTGGCTAGGTCACCCTGGGTAAATAAGACAAATAAAATTAAATAAAAAAAAAAAAATTGTCTTCTTTTCTCGTCCTCTTCCCCTTCGCCCTTTCCTTTTTTCTCTTTTTTTCTTGCCATTCGATGGGGGGGGGGGGGGAACATGCCCCCTCCCCTCTGTGACGCCACAGGGTACATGGCAATATGTCACTCACTCACTGAACATTTAATAAAAGTGACTCCGCAATAATCTACATCCTGCTCAATCTACCATAAAAGAAATATGACATCCTTTCTACAAAAAAAAAAAATTGATCCACACACCACTTTCTTAAGTTTTCAGTAAACCATTTAGGCTTTAAATCATAATATAAGTAAACCACAAAATCACATGATCGCATCACATGTTAAAAAGACAATTTAAGTACTGCCGACATCTAAACATATTTTTATCAAAACATGATTTTATGGAACAAAATGAAAGCGATTTACTTCCTTTCATTTGGGGTAATGTAACATAATGTGGATTTTAATGGTTTAACGTGGGAACTTGTAAAATTATCATTTGAATCTTTAATTTCTCTTCAGAACTATCTGATTCTGTCATGATGTAGAATGTTATTTGTTAAAAAAATACATTTCTGTTGCATGACCTTGAAAAACCCCACTGTAATATACACATTTAACTTCCATTTAAGGCAAGATTTGAATACTTGGTCCTGATAAAACTTATGTGTGAAAAGTAAGAAACTTTGAGAAAGATATATTGATAAAAATACATCACTTTAATGACTTGCAGTCGACATGAAGTTCTATTACCATTTTATAGCACCCAAGTTTAACAAAGATATCACATGTGTGGCATTGTATTGATCTCTTTACAAACTACATAAAAGGCACAGAAACATCTACCTTTTCATAAATTGTCTGTTATTACTTTGAACCCCTTCAAAATGCATGAATTAAAATTTTCAAAAAATACGGTTTAACGACAAATACATAGGACATACCTTAATTGGACTTGCCCAAATTTATATTTGATGCATGCTTATGTTGCTTTCATGTCTTCATTAAAACACCTTTGCGTCATTTGGTCAAACAATATCGCCTGAATGAAACACCCTGTTTATCAAAAGTAAAATTTATAATTACAAAAATGCTTTATAAGTACTTTTATAGAACACATTGTCTTATAGGAATGCAAGTTTAAACGCTTGAGTTAATTCACACACTCCTGAGGTAGCATGAATTGGCATGGCAACCAATATTTTCCTCCAAATGTACTTTTCGATGTTGTTAGTAGCTGTCAAGAATATATTTTGGATATAGAATATGAGATGTCCTTGGCATGTATATAATTTTACATTCTTTTTACTAGTTTCCAAGGATTTACAAGATTCCTTCGTATTGCTACACATGCATTTTAAGTCTTTATTAAACTTTTGAAAAAATATATGCTCAAAATCTATATATATTCACCTTGACCCTTACTATAAGACATACATTATACAATGTTAATATCAAGATAGAATACAATTTGATGTTTTGAATTAAAAAACAATCATGACAGCATTGCATTCATGTTGGCAAGTGAAACTTAACATATGTCAATCAGCACTGGGCGGTGAGTATGGACAGAATATTGAAGAAAACAGCCAGAACGAAACACTTGTAAGCAAATATATTTTTCACTCACAAATTTGGATTTCCCTTCACCATTATTCATGTTATTAGCAAATGCCATACATAGCAACAAAATAATAAATGAATCAGTCAAGGTGATTCTCAAATACCTACTCTTGTTAGTAATACATTTACTATGATTCACTACTTTTAATGAGCAATTTGCAGTGAGCACTAAAGGTGGCAGGAATAAGTCTTTCATACATTGCACTTGGCTCTTTAATCCGGATCCGCACGCTATTCATAAGGACCGCTATTCAGAAAAAAAACGCTATTCATTTAACACGCATTATGAATAGCAGTCCTTATGAAGTTATGAATAGTGGTCCTTATGAATAGCGAGGTAATTTGTATATGGTTTGCTCGCTATTTAGAAGGACCACTATTCATTTAGTCACGCGTTATGGATAGTGGTCCTTATGAATAAGTGGTCCTTATGAATAGCGGTCCTTATGACCAGCGAAGTTACCCCCTTTAATCATGTATCACAATCGCTTACAGATTGATTAGGATTTAGTAGCAGCAGATTTTTTTGGTTTTGTGTAGCCTCTAGGTAGAATTTCACCTTTTAGCACTAAAAACATAGTCTTTGTTGGAAACATAACATTGGTCTTGTGTCATGAACTTGCCCCCCCCCCCCCCCCCAATAGGGTGGTGGTGTTAAATTTGTGGGATCCAAACTGAAGTAATTCTTTTCTTTTTTCAGAACCATAAAGTTACAACAAATTTGGTATCATTTGAAGCTGTATTCATATGCCATTCATCTGCAAAGTTTCATTTTTGTTGGCTATATATTACTTGAGTTAAAGCATTTAAAAGTTAGGCGGCCAGGTGTGGTGCCGGAAACAGTGCATGTACAATGTGAAAGGGAAAAATCTAATATTTTGTGCATTTTTTTGGAAAATGTTAATATTTTTATCATACCATTAGTATTGCCACAGGGGGGAAACAGAAAAAATAATGATGGAAATAATGACATAACAAAAACTATCAAATTTTTCACATTCAAGCCCATGAAGCTCTTTTGTCTTACAACTTGTTTCATTTTTGAGTGTATATTTAGATTCCTTATGTAATTTCCTTTCAGAAAATATATACTTTTGCTTTCACAGATATAGGTTTCCAAAGTGCGCTATGGAAGGTAGAATCAAAATGTAATGCAAAAGGGGGCGACCTTATGACACATGACCCATTGTCATTTTTCTCTCCTAATGTATTATCATGTGACCTTTCGAAATATTGAAAATATACATCAAAATGATATTCACTTTCCTCATAAATATATCTTTTATGACATCAATTCATAAAATATAGACATAATCTGTAACAGAAAAAGACAATGAATATATACACATCTTGTAGAGGAGTAATGAAACACTTACAAAACAAAATTATCACAAACTTGCTGTACATCCTTTACTTCACATTAATACCACTCCATCACATTACAATTCCAATAATTGTAACAAAATACATAATTTCAACCACATACCTCTTATCATGTATCATCAGCTTTTTCATTGTTATTTCATGAACAAATAAAACAAATTCAGTTTTCTGCAAAGTGGGGAAAAAATCTTTACAATCAGCAATTCTTGTCTCAGATGTAATAAAAATCAAAGAAAGACATTGGGTTCTTTGACTTATTCTCAACAGAATTCTTCAGCATTTCAATAAAAAATTGCAATATTTTTGTTGCATGAATTAAAAATTTTCTGTTGTCAATTTTACAGTAGAAAAAAATATTTTTTTTAAAAATAAAGAAAAAAAAAGCTACACATTGTACGTATATTCTAATAATTTAAGTTTTTCTATAAAAATTCCCCAAAGTGGAGAAAATAATAAACCAATTCATTGTGTGGCTTGTAGAATGGTGATAGTACGGGAATTCCTAAATTTTCCTACCAATGGCCTTCTGCAGGGCATACTATCAATTATCTGTATTCCAATGCAAACACCTTTTGCATGAAATATGGTATGGTTACATCAAGTGATACAGCATTCTGCAAAAGATATCAAATCACCATCAAGTAATATAAGATTAATTTTAAAGGGCCTTTGCAAAGTTTCACCGCTTTATTTGCATTGACAATGAACGCTTCTGATATGATATGGCTACATTTAAACTTAAGATTAACAGAAAACCTTAAACTAACACAAGTGCTGCAGCGACTGCACGATGGTCTGCATGCTGATAGCCAATGTGAGACATTTTTACGCAGCAACTTCAAGACAAGACATGACTGGGGTTTGAACCCTAAACCTGCAGATCCAAAGTACAATGTACAATTATAGTACTGACGATATCAGAAAGGCATTTGCGTAGAAGACAATGAAGGCACATTTCCATTCCTTACTAATAAATGAACTATCTACAATTAACAAATGGAACAGACCTCAGTTTAATAGAATGAATATTGTATTGGACTAGTCAGTTGGGAGTATGATTAATAAAATATTCCGATGTCCAATTTACAATTCCTCAATCCGTTGAATACTTTGTCTAAGATAAGTCATGATAGTAACCATTGAAAATACAAGTTTGTTGAAAAAATAAAATCATCTCCAATGGGCTAAACACATATAATCTCAAGAATTCGATGATTATTGCAGTGAACCTTGTGTCAATTTGTAACAAGAATCACCACTTTTATTGTCAATGCTTTTGGCAGCCATCTAGTACTTGCTAAACTCCAGGCACCTACATGTATGTGAAATGGCAGAATTTGAAGGGTATTTAAAGTCATGCTATTACATTGTGAAAGAAACTGTCTTAAAACAATTGGGAAAGGTTGGTCATATCAACATAAGAAGTGGTGTATACTGTGAGATTTTGGAATCATCAAAATGATAAGAAAATAAAGAAATTGATTCAGACTCACTGAAAAGCACATGCACTTCACACAGAAATAGATACATGGGACCGCACACACATGTGGCATGAATGTTTGGCCGAACACTTAAGCTATTTCTTGTCATATTTCGAATATGAGGGCATTTGAAGAGCAATCCTTTTCAGAGGACATTTCTACTATGATGTTCTTCCAAACTGACATAAAAGGTATGAAAAAGCTCACAAATTATTCTTTCACCTTTCCCAGAACTCAACTTTCCCTATAAAGTACTTGCCTATAAAGTACTTGCCCTCAGAAAATGGGAAAAAATGTTAAAATTTCTTCCTTTTAGTCATATTCATTGATATTTATGTCAGTCTCATCTGGCTACTATTTTGCAATCAGCACTTAATGATAATGAAGATGAGTTTTATAAAGCACATACATGTAGTAAACTGAAAAGTCTCTCCATACCATAAGTTTACAATTGGCTGGTGTTTCAGTATAGAGTTTATAAAATATTAAAACAAATGTTTTCAATAGGCAAGAATTTTAACCTCCTGGACCAGAAACATGGGGCACTTCTTGCTTGCTGCTCTGATCACTTCTGTTGACAGACTAACTGCATGAAAATCCAATTATATTGTAGCTTGATTTAACAGATTTCGATTAAGTTATCAAATACCCTTTGAAAAATCACCCTGTGAATGTAGCATAAAATATATTATTTGGTGCGTCCTGTAATCAAACACCTTCTTTTGTGCATTTCCAAAGTCAATATTAAAAAAATCCTTTAAATTCATACATTAGTGATCTTTATATACAGGTTGGTTTTAAGCCTAAGGTAATCCCTGTTTGTTTTCTGACAAAACCCTGTCAATGTTGATACTTTGCTATCAAATAATGATTGGTGTCAAACTCAAATTTTCATTTGGCTAAATCACAACTCTTTATAAGACACGGCCAATGTTATATTCAAATTCCCTTACATTTTTTCTTCTTCTTCCTCCCTTTTGTTCGTTTGTTTGTCCTTTTTTATAAATTTTTTTTTTTCTGTTGTTGTTATAATTCAGGTGTTTGTGTGTGTTTAGGTGCATTATATTCTTTTTGTGCCTAAAATAAATTTGGTTCTGTTTTTCTATTGTCTAATGGGCGATCCAAATTCTACAGATTTTTCAACCTTCATGGAAAGCCCCGCATAATTTTGTATAAGTATTTTAATCTATTGTTACCATGTATATTGATTTTATCTTGCGAAATAAAATTGAATTGAATTGAATTGAAATGATCACATAGAGGAAATACAGATGGAAATATATAACTTTCATTTTCTCTGCTTTTCTTTCTGCTTTAATATATGTGACCCTCTACCACAAAACGACCAATAAGTCGCAATGGGAGTTTTAAGAGTAAACAGCTAAAAAAGGTGGTTTGGGGTGGAAATTTTTATTTTTAATTTTTTTTGGTATTTTCTGAAAGATCATTTATTAATCTACCATCTAACAAAATTTCAGGTTAAAATACCAAGTTGAAATATGTGTTTATTCTCATTCAAAATGACCATGTTTTCCTGGACATTCAATCTTTGTGTGTTCACTTGCTGGGATTGTACTTCACATCGCTTTTCTGGTACAGAATAGCTTAAAAACTATGCACTGTCTGATATTCAAAATCTAAAGAAACAAAGAAATATATCTATTCTGAAGGTATGGAAAGTTTCAACCCAATCCAATCAGTACTTTACAGTGTATGCTAGGGAGTACTGACTCAACCTTTTGTGCGACAAACAACAGGACACAGATTAAGCTTAAATGGTCATTCTACTTTAGAGCCCGTTTTCTCTATTGTTTTTGTCATTGGCCTGTCTGACACGTTGACATTCTCATTGTAATTTATAAGGGTTTTGCTTAGTCCATACAAGACAAGTTATATATCATTTCAAAGCTTAGAATCTAGGCTTTCAAACTGTGTTGAAATTTTGAAAACCCAAATTTCCGACTTATTAGTCGTTTTGTGGTGGAGGGTCACATATAAATGCTAGTTGTCTTTACATACAGGTTTCAAGGTAATCCCTGTTATTCATATGCTGAGAGTGTCAACCCTGTCAATGTTGGTACATTTTTCTTCTCTGAAATCAATAATCTAATATTTCATAGACAGCTGAATTACTGCATAGTGGAAAATATGGATAGCAGTGTATTACTTTCAACTATCTATACTCGCATTTAAGTTTTCATATCAATTTCAGTGGCCTTCATATACAGGTTTTATTGTAATCCCTGTCTGTTTTACAGTGAAGAGTATCAACCCTGTCAATGTTGGAAGATTTTTATCAAGTATAGATTTGTCATTGTTCCTCTTAATTGTTTTCACTGGGATTAAACCATTGACTACAGAATTTCCAATTTCCTCAATAGTGGATCCCGGTTTCCGTAGGAAAGGGATTGATAATAACATATCTCTTGGACAGATGAATGACTGCATAGTGGAAAATACAGATTGCAATGTGTCACTTTCGGCCTCTCTACTCTCCTTTCCGTTTACGTATAAAAGCGTTGTAATAGAAAGATGAGAATAGATAGAGCATACTAGCACCGTAGAACATGGAATACACACAGAACCCATGGTGCAAGTACCCTACAGTGTTGTGCACCAAACCGATTAGGAATTGTGTGATCTGGAGTTCGGTGATGTGGCGTTTCCATGTCGGGGCACTGCTGAGCGGCTTCTGGGCGGTGTAGCCGTAGTAGTAGTAGAGGCAGACGTGGACGAAGGAGTTGATCGAGAGGCCAAAGGCGATGCCGGCCCAGGGGGAGTAGTGGTAGGCGAAGTCGGTGAGGAGGACCATACTGGCATGATGGTAGACATGAAGGAAGGAGATCTGACGGCGCTTGTGGCGCAGGATCATGAAGAAGGTATCCAGGAGCTCCAGGTTCTTGGTGCACCAGTACAGGAAAAAGCTGAAAGTGACAGATAACACAGAGATCACAATGAAGTACTGAAATTACCTGGACTACAGTTGCTTTCTTAAAGGGATTCGGTAACTTTGTGGAGGCTTGATTTAATAAATTGTTGAATTTTGATATCTGTCTTGTATAAAGATGTTCGGAAGGATAAATAAATAGCCAGCCATAGAAAGGTTTTCAAATATATAATGCTATTATTAAGATATCTATGACTGAATACTCCCATTTATGAAAGCGTATGGCCATACGCTTTAGTCTGACACTGAGTCTATGGGGGAAAATGAGTCTGGCATTTCCGGTCACTTGCATATGTTTACTTTTGCGAAGGACATGATGATTTTGAAGTGTTTTTTTTTTTTCCTGGGCTTCATTTTTACACCATATTACATACACTGATAGCATGTAAGGCCAGGCAGCTCAGATTTTATCAAGCCTCTACAAAGTTACCAAATCACTTTAAGCCCGTCCACACATGACAAGGTAAACCACCTCAAAAGACTGCTACGGCAAAAATTTGCATGTAAATGGATGTAAACAGGCAATCTTTAAAGGGTAAAAAACATAGCTACTGGCACCTGCATGTTCATGTGTTATAAGACCCAGATATGTGAAGTGCATTTTATGTATACATGTATCTCATTTCATTTTGTGGTGGATTTTCTTTTTAAGTGTTCTACTGCCTCATGTGCGAATGACCCTCTGAACATGTTTGCAACCATGTTACATATAATCCATATATTGCTTTTCCCTCATCAATTTTCTAAAGATCATGGCCAATTACGGTATATCATATTTGATTGATGGCCAACTTAGGAATGTTGAGTATGACATCCAACAGATATAAGAAGTCTTCCATGCTTGGTAGTGCATATATGTGAAATTTCAAGTAAATAAAGCCAACTATATGAACACCAAACAAAGTTAAACCTAAACCTTTTTCCATAACAGGCTCAAATGCATAGAGAATAAGACATATTTCAAGGGTGTAGGCCAGCTAGAAACTTTATGTTTTGCAGACTTCCATAACTTCCCTTCTGATATACTACTCAGAATATGCAAACACTGATCATTAACGATTCTACTACACTACGTGGTAGACTACCTATTTTCAAACTGTGGTTGATCACTTATTTTAAAAGCAATGATATGCTTGAATAAATCTATATTAAGGAAATAAAAATTACCTGTTTTTAAGGAGCTCATTACCATCTTTCAGAAATATGGATCCTGAAGTGATCATTCCTGCAATGAAGCCCAATAGAGTAACCCCACTGATGAAACTGCAGGTGTAGTTATACAACACCATGATCTGTAAAGCAAAAGAAGTGACATTTTTTAATAAAATGTGTACAAATCACCTAAAAAAATTAGTATGAAAAAAATAGAGGAAAACATAAACCCCCTCGTGAGGAACCCAACTCTGACTTTGGTTCACCTCGGGCAATATTTTGTGCGAGCGCATATGAGTGCATCGACTAGTCTACTCGCAAGTCGCTGTAATGTTGATTTAGAGGGTATTTAAACTTGCAACATCTCTTTATAGAATGAACATTTGAAGCTCATACTTTAAATATGGTGACATGGAACCCCTAACATACAGAGCAAAATATTTGTTGATTGGTACCTTTTAATCCCTTCTGCACCGTGGACAGAAAATACCTCACCAAAATATGGAGGTTTTGCCACAAGGAATGAGCAAAAAAATAGTTTATTCCTTCCTGAATCAGAAATGGGAACAGTGTGAATGTAAGAAAAGCTGAAATCAAAAGTAAAGTCAATTAAAGTGTAACAGCTTTAATGCAACAGGTATGGGTGCAAGAAAAACACAAGCTTTTAACCCTTTCGATACAATCGACCACATTTTGTGGTTTAGCTCAAAAACTTTTGATTCAGAACTCTAAGAAATGTACCAGATACATGAGAAGAAAGAGCAAAAATTTCTGTACAAACTATGTCCTTTTTGTTGAATGACCATTATTGCGTTTGACGCCAGAATTTTAGACACGAGAATAAGGTTGAAAATCCTTAAATTGGCAACACTTTGAGACGTTCAAAATCATTGGTTTTTTTTTAAAATCAAAATTGGCAATTTTTTCAACTTTTCGATAAATTCCTAACCATATATAGTTTTCAAGACATATTACACACTTTAATAGAGCCATGTAGCACTAAAAGAAATATATCATTGTTGCCAATTTGAAGAACAAATTGCGATCAATTTAGCCTTGTAATAATTCCTGTCCTGAAAGGGAACATAAAACGATATTAAACAAGTTTTGAACTCACCTGTCTCAGTGAGTAAGGCTTGGTCATTCTTTGGTAGAGTGGTGAAAGAGCAATGAGGATGAGGTATATCACCATGATAGGGAATGATTGGAGACCGGTGAAGGTCCTGAAGACCTGGTAGAACCGCTCACTGAACATTGTGGTCTTCTGTAGCCTTCGCCTGGTTGAAGCAGAAAAATTGAATGTAAGTAAGATTGAGAGAGAGACCAATAAGGATGAGGTACATGTACATTATATATCACCATGACAGGGAATGATTGGAGACCGGTGAAGGTCCTGAAGACCTGGTAGAACCGCTCACTGAACATTGTGGTCTTCTGTAGCCTTCTCCTGGTTGAAGCAGAAAAATTGAATGTAAGTAAGATTGAGAGAGAGACCAATAAGGATGAGGTACATGTACATTATATATCACCATGACAGGGAATGATTGGAGATCAGTGAAGGTCCTAAAGACCTGGTAGAACCGCTCACTGAACATTGTGGTCTTCCGTAGCCTTCTCCTGGTTGAAGCAGAAAAATTGAATGTAAGTAAGATTGAGAGAGAGACCAATAAGGATGAGGTACATGTACATTATATATCACCATGACAAGGAATGATTGGAGACCAGAGAAGGTCCTAAAGACCTTGTAGAACCGCTCACTGAACATTGTGGTCTTCCGTAGCCTTCTCCTGGTTGAAGCAGAAAAATTGAATGTAAGTAAGATTGAGAGAGAGACCAATAAGGATGAGGTACATGTACATTATATATCACCATGACAAGGAATGATTGGAGACCAGAGAAGGTCCTTAAAGACCTGGTAGAACCGCTCAATGAACATTGTGGTCTTCCGTAGCCTTCTCCTGGTTGAAGCAGAAAAATTGAATGTAAGTAAGATTGAGAGAGACCAATAAGGATGAGGTACATGTACATTATATATCACCATGACAAGGAATGATTGGAGACAAGAGAAGGTCCTTAAAGACCTGGTAGAACTGCTCACTGAACATTGTGGTCTTCCGTAGCCTTCTCCTGGTTGAAGCAGAAAAATTGAATGTAAGTAAGATTGAGAGAGAGACCAATAAGGATGAGGTACATGTACATTATATATCACCATGACAAGGAATGATTGGAGACCAGAGAAGGTCCCTAAAGACCTGGTAGAACCGCTCACTGAACATTGTGGTCTTCCGTAGCCTTCTCCTGGTTGAAGCAGAAAAATTGAATGTAAGTAAGATTGAGAGAGAGCAATAAGGATGATGTTTATCACCATGACAGGGAATGATTGGAGACCAGAGAAGGTCCTTAAAGACCCGGTAGAACCGCTCACTGAACAGCATTTCGTTTGAAGAAGGAAAAATGAAGTAAGAGCATATATCAGTTACATACAATGCCATTTAGCTTCTAATTACCAGATATTTATCAATTTTGTCAGGGGCTTTGCTACCAAGTGGTGGGTACTGGACCAAATTTTGGTTTGTTTGTTTGTTTGGGTTTTATTTAATTTTTAAATTTTTCATTTTTTGCTGACGATTCTGCTGAAATTTTTTTAACACTGGCCCCCCTGAAGGTCATTGGATATTTAAATTTGCTGACAAGGAAATAAAGGGATTGACGCATTTCCCAACAGAAGAACGTAATTTTTTTTTTTCTGACAGCCTATAAAAAATATTCTATTTCCTGACAGACAATTTAACTCCTACAGATTCCCATGATTTTAGTGTGTAAACACAAGAAATCTTGTGCTGTAGACAGTAGTACCAATAACTATTCAAATGACTTTCAATCTATTTATTCATGGAAAAACTTACATTCAGGCCAAATGATTACTTTTCAGCAAGAGATTGTAATAAAAACTGAATCATATCAAATATTCATGCATGTACATATAATTATCACTTAGAGAAAGTATGCAGTATGACAACATTAAATGCACAAAAATGAATTTATGGTGGAATCATCTTTTCCAACATCGGTTAGTTGAATTTATTGTATTTCATGGATATGTTGATGTTGGTATTTGTAAATTAAATGCCGATTTTGAGTGAATGTTGGTGACTTTTGTGCAGTGGTGGTGTTTGAAAGTGTTGAGGTGTATGACCGTCCAAGAGTATGCATACGAACACTCCAAGGCCTATGCCTATGTGGGACCAGTGTTGTAGTCAAGGCCCAAACCCTCAAGGCCAAGGCCAAGGCCAAGGCTTGAAACCTCAAGGCCAAGGCATTAATAAAGAAAGAAGGGGAAAATGGACACACACACACACACGCACACAAAGAAAAGAAGGTAGGCACTGCCTTCAACATGTTCAAGAACCAAATAACAGCAGGGGTGGCAGAACATTTTTCAAGAGGGGGGGGGGGGGGGGGGAGAGATCATTGCAAAAAGACACCTTTTTGGAAAAGGGGCACCTACAAAGACCTGGTGGAAAATATATTAATTTTCACAACCTCCCAAACCTCGCCAAAAGACAAGTGACAGTAAATTACGGATTTCATTTTTGGAATGATCTTTTCCAACACTGGCACTTATACATGTACAAGCTTATCTGAAGATAACCTTGTACTCCAGACTAGCTTTTACAGGTGAACAGGCTTCAATAGCTTTTGTGTGTATCAGCAGGCCTTTTTCCAGTCTAGATCAATCATACATGAGAGGAAAATAATTATTTAAAATTTCACTTTCAATTCTGAATCCCCAAATTTGTGGCACAGTAAGAGTTGAAGAGTCCCTGAATCAGGTAATCTAGCAAATTTAAGAAAATTAAGTCTTGCTTAGAGCAATTTTGTTGTCTGTTTTTGACTGCTGCAACAGTGAATGTTGGACACAGTCCCACATAGGCAAGGGCCTATGAATGCAACATTGGTGAATTGAATCTATTGTATTTTATGGATATGTTGGTGTCGGTTTTTGTAAATTAAATGCCGATTTTGAGTGAATGTTGGTGACTTTTGTGCAGTGGTGTTTTGAATGTGTTGAGGTGTATGACTGCCGAGAGTCTACACACGAAGTATAGACTATAGCACTTATAGTACATGTACAAGCTTATCTGAAGATAACATTGTAGTCTACTCCAGACTAGCTTTTACGGGTGAATAGGCTTCAAATTTCAATAGCTTTTGTGTGTATCAGCGGGCCTTTTTCCAGTCTAGATCATTCATATACACGAGAGGAAAATAATTATTTAAAATTTCACTTTCAATTCTGAATCCCCAAATTTGTGGCACAGTCACTCATAGGCCCTCGCCTATGTGGGACTGTGTCCAACATTTACTGTTGCAGCATTCAAAAACAGACAACAAAATTGCTCTAGGCACGATTTAATTTTCTTAAATTTGCTAGATTACCTGATTCAGAGACTCTTCAACTCTTGAACGTTGACTTTTGATTCCAAAACTGGAAAACAGTATTTTAAAGGGCTTTTTCTCGCTCCTCGTGTATACAGCAGCGGGGACTGGGCCAAGCTAAAATCATCTACAGTGCGCTTATATGCCTCGACCTGAAGCGAATTAAGAGTATAAATGCAAAGAGTGCTCAACCCGCTACTAAGCACGCGTGCGTATTGTGGTGCACTCGTAAGGCGAGTCTCATTTTAACACGGCAATATACGCCTGCCGAATGTCCCGGGGGGGGGGGGTCACTTGGAAATGTTGTTGGTACCCATGCGTGTCCAAAAAAACGTCGAATAAGGGTCGGATTTCCGACCCAAGGCGTCGACGAGTCTTTGGGAAAAAGGGGTGTTTTTCAGTCTCACATTCGACGTTTTTGAGAAAAAGGGTTACCATTCAGCTGGTTCTCCGAAGTTTTTTAGCAATTCCTATCTTGTGTATACATTACATGCGGTATATTGCGTAGATTCTTGTGTCCATCCGCGCGCATACATCGTACAGTATATTGCATGGCATTTTCACGTTACGCACGCTCATCCTGTATATTATTGTCATAATTGTGCATATCGTATTGCATTCACAGGTGGTGCTATACTACATAGAGACTGTTCAAATGCATTATCTTGTCAATGTACCCTCTTTGCGCTGGCACTAGTGCACAGGGCCTAGGCAGTGCAGTATGCGTATACATAAGCTGTCTGCTACATGTTGTTAATTTGATCACGCGAGACAGAAATCACAACCCCAAGTACTGGTATTCGGCTTTCAAGAAGTAGTTGTAGCTTCTAGAAATGAGTCCAAAATGAGTTTTATTCTCATTTCCCATGATCCAGGTAATGTAGAATTAGTATTTTGTTGATTAATTAAAACGGTGAGCAAGAAAACCTGCTGGAAAGTAAATTCTAACGGGAGCAGGGGGACTTCTTCTCCAGCCCTAGCGGCCTAACTTTTGGTGATTACTGGTAGTGTGGCGCATTCACTCAATGCAAACTGAAAAGTTCTTCATGACCAAGCATTTTTTTATTAGTTTTTTTTTTTTTAGAACTCTTTAGCTTCATCTTAGGTCTTTTTTGTCATTTATCTGTGATTGACTGCATATGGTCAGGATATTTTTTTAATGGAATTAAGAACAGGTGAAGAAGCATATTTTTCCATATCCATGAAATTCCAGGGAAGTTACTTTGACTTTGTCCAACTCTCAACTGTGTGTTTGTACTTTGGAATTGCCTGTCCAGAGTACCACTGTACCTATATCATGTATACCCGAGTTGAAATTTTGTCTGTATTGATGGCAAACAGGCTGGGGTCGCAGAGCGTTTTTGAAAGTGGGGGGGGGGGGGGGGGGGGGGGCTGATTTGATTTCCCTTGAATAATGACAATTTTGAACCTTTTTCGGGGATTTTTTTTTTAAACGTGTCCACTCAAAAAAGTGGGGGCAGCCCCCCTTCCCCCCCCCCCCACCTGTTCCGCTGCCCATGACAGGGGTGTCTGTCAGAGAATTTTGGAGTAAAAAAGATGCCCCAAAATGGTGATGACCTTTTTTTTTTTTTTTTTGTTTTTGTTTGTCTGAAATGTGCTTCAGCCCCCCCCCACTTAAAAAAAGCTTCTACGCCCTTGCATTAAGGGGTACGTTTTACATTGTTCTACGCCATTTACGTCGTTTATTTTACATTGTCATACTCCATTTAGGGGTATATTTTACATAATTTTATGCCATTTATGCCATTTAGGGGTAAATTTTACATAATCTTACGCCATTTACGCCATTTAGGGGTAGAATTTGACGCCAAGGATTACGCCATTTAGGGTCCAATTTTGAGGTGCTCGGACGAGCATGGGTACCACTTCAGTCTGCGAGTGACCCCCCCGGGCCGAATGTACTACGGAAATATGAGAGAGTAATTTGTCTACTCTTAACACTATTAAAGGTCTTTGCGAAGTTTGCCTGACCCCGGAAGCACCTGATCTCCACGGAAAAGTGCCCCGGAAGCTTGATTCGGCATCTGGCTTTGTTCTCCAGACGTTTGGGGAAAAAGATTTTTGCATTGCATAATTCTTCCACAGGATCGTATATTTCTATATAGCGCCATCAGCGTTAGTATAGATCTATATCAAAACGACTGTAATTCTAGGCTAGCGCACCAAAACAACCACGACAACGCTGCCATAGCCCAGCATCTTCTACGAGAACTCCGCTGAATGGAAAGCAAACTGGTAAGTTTTTGTCTATTTTTAGTTAAAATATTAGTTTAATACAAGTTCAAAAATCAAATTCATTTACATACATAGACATCATACAACATAAATACTGCAAAAATAGGGAATAAACCCTTGGAATTGCAAGGGAGATGATATTGTAAAGTATACATTCAAATCTGCCAGTAAAACACGTATGGAGTACGAGGTTATCTTACGATAACCTCGTAATGTGTACGAGTGTGGCACAGTAAGACTAAGAGTTGAAGCTTGAAGAGTCCCTGAATCAGGTAATCTAGCAAATTAAGAACATTAAAGCTTGCTTAAAGCAATTTTGTTGTCTGTTTTTGACTGTTGCAACAGTGAATGTTGGACATAGTCCCACATAGGCAAGGGCCTATGAGTGAGACTATAGCACTCATAGGCCCTTGCCTATGTGGGACTGTGTCCAACATTCACTGTTGCAGCATTCAAAAACAGACAACAAAATTGCTCTAGACACGATTTAATTTTCTTAAATTTGCTAGAATACCTGATTCAGAGACTCTTCAACTCTTGTATGTTGACTTTTGATTCCAAAACTGGAAAGCAGTACTTTAAAGGGCTTTTTCTCACTCCTTGTGTATACAGCAGCGGGGACTGGGCCAAGCTAAAATCATCTACAGTAGGCTTATATGCCTCGACCTGAAGCGAAGAGTATAAATGCGAAGAGTGCTCAACCCGCTACTAAGCACGTGTGCGTATTGTGGTGCACTCGTAAGGCGAGTCTCGTTTGAACACGGCAATATACACCTGCCGAATGTACTACGGAAATACGAGAGAGTAATTTGTCTTAACACTATTAAAGGTCTTTGCGAAGTTTGCCTGACCCCGGAAGCACCTGATCTCTAGGGAAAAGTGCCCCGGAAGCTTGATTCGGCATCTGGCTTTGTTCTCCAGACGTTTGGGGAAAAAGATTTTTGCATTGCATAATTCTTCCACAGGATCGTATATTTCTATATAGTGCCATCAGCGTTAGTATATATCGAAACGACTGTAATTCTAGGCTAGCGCACCAAAACAACTACGACAACGCCGCCATAGCCAAGCATCTTCTACGAGAACTCCGCTGAATGGAAAGCAAACTGGTAAGTTTTTGTCTTTTTGTAGTTAAAATATTAGTTTAATACAAGTTTAAAAATCAAATTCATTTACATACATAGACATCATACAACATAAATACAGCAAAAATAGGGAATAAACCCTTGGAATTGCAAGGGAGGTGATATTGTAAAGTATACATTCAAATCTGCCATTAAAACACGTATGGAGTACGAGGTTATCTTACGATAACCTCGTATGTGTATGAGTGAGACTAGGTCTATAGCACTCATAGGCCCTTGCCTATGTGGGACTGTGTCCAACATTCACTGTTGCAAGCATTCAAAAACAGACAACAAAATTGCTCTAGGCACGATTTAATTTTCTTAAATTTGCTAGAATACCTGATTCAGAGACTCTTCAACTCTTGTATGTTGACTTCTGATTCCAAAACTGGAAAGCAGTACTTTAAAGGGCTTTTTCTCACTCCTCGTGTATACAGCAGCGGGGACTGGGCCAAGGTAAAATCATCTACAGTACGCTTATATGCCTTGACCTGAAGCGAAGAGTATAAATGCGAAGAGTGCTCAACCCGCTACTAAGCACGTGTGCGTATTGTGGTGCACTCGTAAGGCGAGTCTCGTTTGAACACGGCAATATACACCTGCCGAGTGTACTACGGAAATAAGAGAGTAATTTGTCTTAACACTATTAAAGGTCTTTGAGAAGTTTGCCTGACCCCGGAAGCACCTGATCTCTAGGGAAAAGTGCCCCGGAAGCTTGATTCGGCATCTGGCTTTGTTCTCCAGACGTTTGGGGAAAAACATTTTTGCATTGCATAATTCTTCCATAGGATCGTATATTTCTATATAGCGCCATCAGCGTTAGTATATATCGAAACGACTGTAATTCTAGGCTAGCGCACCAAAACAACTACGACAACGCCGCCATAGCCAAACATCTT
This sequence comes from Heliocidaris tuberculata, assembly GCA_025618425.1. Classification (NCBI taxonomy): domain Eukaryota; kingdom Metazoa; phylum Echinodermata; class Echinoidea; order Camarodonta; family Echinometridae; genus Heliocidaris; species Heliocidaris tuberculata. The sequence continues at coordinate 23,288,717 of CM046851.1, read as the reverse complement.
CTACGAGAACTCCGCTGAATGGAAAGCAAACTGGTAAGTTTTTGTCTTTTTGTAGTTAAAATATTAGTTTAATACAAGTTTAAAAATCAAATTCATTTACATACATAGACATCATACAACATAAATACAGCAAAAATAGGGAATAAACCCTTGGAATTGCAAGGGAGGTGATATTGTAAAGTATACATTCAAATCTGCCATTAAAACACGTATGGAGTACGAGGTTATCTTATGATAACCTCGTATGTGTATGAGTGGGTCTATAGTAAAGTCGCTATGACTCTGCGTGGTTAAACCTGTATTAAATGTGACATGAAAACTTATGGTATGGGACTGGACCTAGACCTTTTAGTTCTAGATCTACAGCTACGTTATGTTTTAGTCTTTAGATATGAAAATGCGATATAATTTAGCACTCATTTTCAAATTCCAATGACATATTAAATAAAAATATTTAATCTTAGCATCTCAAAACATAATTATACTTACCGTTTTTCAGCTAAATTCCGCTCCAATATGCTAAACCTAGCCAGCGCTAGCGATCAAATAGGGAGATTATAGCGTCTCCAAAACGTTCAATCAAAAAGGAAAATGAAAATTTCCGCATCTCTGTTGACGGTAACGTGAGTGGGAATGAGGGACTAGACACTCTATGACACTCTATATATAACTTTTTTGAGGTATAAGCTGAAGAGTTGCCCTTTATTCTCATATAATTATGTCATGCCGTAAGTTTTTGTGTGGGTCTTACTGTTACAATTTGAAATCAGGGCTGAAACCGGCATAATTGGCCATTCTCCGATCAGTGTTGAATGGATTTACCAAGAAATGGACAAAAAATAATCGTTTCTAAATTTGAAGGGCTTAAAATATTTCGAATGACATTTCAATTCATTAATTGCAAACATGAGGTAAAAGCTGAAGAGTCGTTCTTTATTCTCATGCATGCCACGTGCCTAAAGTTTTTGTCTGGGACTTAAAGTGTCAAATTTGAAATGATAGCTTAAACCGGCGTATTGGTTGTTCTTCGCACTGTGTTGAATGGGTTTACCCCGAAATGGACAACAACAAAAAAAATAAATAAATAAAATAAAAAATAAAAAATAGTTTCTAATTTTGAGGGGCTCGAAATATACCGTATGACATTTCAACTTAATAGTGGCCTACATGATTAAAAAGCTGAAGAGTTGCTCTTTATACTCTCATACTAATGCCGAACGTTTTTGTTTGGGTCTTACTGTTACAACCGCGTAGCCAGGATTTAATTTTAGGTGGGCGGGTGTGAGCACGCAAAGGTGCAGGGGGGAGAACGTCCCGCTCGAAGCGCGAAAGCTTTGACGTTTGAGCAAATTTGAGAGAAATATAACGGCTCGTAGCACCTTTTTAAGGCGGAAAGTTAGTTCGACGCCCTGACTGCTTTTCAATTATTTGGACGCAATACTGCACTGTATTTAACAGGGGTGGGCGCAGGGAGGGGGGAGTCTCCCCCTTCCCTCGCGAAGCGCAAAAGCTTTGCCGTTTTAGCAAATTTTGAGAGAAAGATAACGGCTCGTAACAACTTTTTAGGCTTTTTTTTCCTCTCACCTTCTCCGCTTTTTCGCTCTCGCTTTTTTTTTTTTTTAGTGGTGTTTATTTTTTTTTTTTGGCGGGGGGGGGGGGTGGGGGCACCGCCCCCACCGACCCCTGGCTACGCGTCTGTACTGTTACAAATTGAAATCAGGGCTCAGACCAGCATATTGGCCATTCTCCGCACGGTGTTGAATTGATTCACCTAAATGATGGATAAATATCGTTTCTAAGTTTGAAAGCTTCAAAAAGTATCTTATGGCATTTCAACTAAATAGTTGCATAAAATGAGGTAAAAGCTGGAGAGTTGCTCTTTTAATACTCCATTATCACATGCCAACAGTTTTTGTTTGGGTCTAAGTTTGAAATCAGCGCTCAAACCGGCATACCGGAGGTCTTATCCTTACAGTACACACAGACATGGACAGAATTCGTTTTAAACTTTGAAGCCTTTTAAAACTATTCATTGTGTGACATTTTAACTAGATAATGACCTAGACTATATGACATTATAGCTGAATAATTGCTCTTTACTCTCATAATTATGTCACATGCCGAAATTTTTTGTCTGGGTCTTACTGTTTTAAATTGAAATCGGGGCTCAAACCGGCATACCGGAGGTCTTAATTATCCGCACATTACACATTTAGTACACACTATCGTATAGCCAGATTTTTTTTAACAAGGGGGGGGGGGGGGCACAAAACATTCCGATCCAATGGTGAAGAAACCCCTTTATATACAGGTCCGATTTTGCGTCAGAAGGGTTGGGTGGGTAGGATTGCGTCTCGGATGCCCCTTCCGTCCATCTATTCATAATTTGCAACTAATCATGGCGTTCGGGCATGTTTTTGTTTCAAAAGTGGGGGGGGGGGGGGGACATGTCCCCCCTGTCCCCCACCTGTTTACGCCCTTGCACTTTTTGAATTGAATATTGTTTTAAAAATGTGGGATTAACAGAGTATTTTTTAGCATGTATGGATAGAGTATAAATTCCTTTGTTCAAGTTTGTTGTTTGGTAACATTTGTTTCAATGTTGCTGTTACCAGTGAGTGCACAACAGCCATTGTTTGAAAGATAGTCAAAACTCATTTGCGCCAAGTCGGATGATTAACGGCTGACAACAGAGACAACACCATTCACACAAACAATGAGCGTAAAGTTTATGCATATGTTTAATCAAGACAAATAAACATGAGAACCAATATATAAATAAATAAATATGTAAAGCCAGAAATCATAACATTCAGTGATCTTCACTGAAAAGACCTTTTTCATTGTCATTTTGGGCAATTGGACATAGCTCTCAATCTTCCACACCTGGCTTTCACATGGCGTCCCTTTCTCTCGATGCATTTCTGAGCTCGATGGAGCATCGCTGCCATGGCCCTACATGTACAATGTACGTGTCTGCCTGTCTTCTCGCAGGCTTTCTTGCTCATTGTGCAGTGAATCCAAATCAGGAAAGGCATTGTTGATGTTGGCGCAAAATGGGTTTTCACCCAGACACATTAATTGATTCCTATCCAGTAAATTCATTACTGATTCCCCACAAATGTGGTATCAAATAAAACTGGAAGACTTATTCTATCTAACTGTGGTGTAAGAACTATGATATTTCTATCATATATGTAATATAAGCATTTTAAAAAGTGTAACATTTTTTCTGACTCGCACTGTATAGGAATGGATATGAGGCATGCTAGTACGAGTACGACGCACACTATTATGTCGCTTTCCCCCCGAGGGCGGGGGGGGGGGGGCACTCAGTATATAGTGTGCGGTGGGTATGCGCCGCGGAGAAATTTCCATTCCAAAGCATGCCATTTTTTCTTGTTGAGAAAAAGAAGAGAGAAAACCGTTCCAAAAGCACCGCTTTTTTTTCATTCCGTCGTTCCGGCCGTTCTGGCCTGGCCAGCCCCGGTCCGTTTCGAAGAATGTCATTTTTGGTGAGAAGTTGAAAACGAGTTTCATTCCAGGTGCTTAATTCCTCCAGGCTTTCCCCATTACTTCCAATCCGGTTCCAATCCACCTCAGGGAATCCACTTTTCATTCATGCTGAGCGCATGCATGCGAATTAACCCCGCTTATGATTATGAATACACACATCATATACTTGCCATGACACACAGCGTATTTAGCTAATGGGAGATTGTGGGAACCAGTTCCGTAGCATCATATCTATATTGTAATCCTGTTCCAAAGACCCCGTTCCCAAAATGTTAGTAGTTCCGAAGACCATCCTTTTCATGATACGTTAGTTCCGAAGCCCCCCTTTTTTGTCTTGCCAGTGGCACATACCAGCTACCACTTTTGGGGTCGAGTGCCCCCCCCCCCCCGGGGTCGCTTTCATTTTGTTTTCATCGTCTCATGAAAGGAAATATTTGCAACTATAATGCTAAATACTATAATGCTAAATTCTTATTTGGTTATCTTTTTTTAATCCGCTGTTATCAAGTGAGTTCTGACAGTTAAAAAAATACAATCGAAGTTCGTTGTGAATATCTACACTTTCACTTATTAGCATTGACACGTTCTTTTCATAATAATAATAATAATAATAATAATAATAATAATAATAATAATAATAATAATAATAATAATAATAATAATAATAATAATAATAATAATAATAATAATAATAATAATAATAATAATAATAATAATAATAATGATAATAATGCTGGCGGCTTCTTGTATAGCGCTCAGGTCCGTCACGTCGTGGCGCTCACGGCGCTCCAATATTTGTTGACGAGTTTGTTTATCAATTAAGCTTCCGGTCTGTCAACATTGATGTGCTCTTAGTGCCCTTTTTCCATTATAAACAACATCCCCTGAGGGAAACGCATTTACACTAACAGCTCGCTACACGCTGTTATTAAAAGTGACATTGATTTAACTCTATAGTAGATAATATCTCTGTAAATAACATTAGACAAGCACCATTTCTCAGTAGAGCCTTACATGTTGTACGTATATCTGGCCAATTCAATGACAGGAAGGGGTTATTTTTGTCTCTTCGTGATTTCTGATGGACGACCTCAGCGAAATTTTGTTTACGGGTGCAAAAAGGAACAATTCATCAGAAACGTCATTTCTTCCTGATATATAATTGTATTATTTAAGGTATTCTTCGAATTGAGTTTTATCTCTTTTGATGGTGAAAATATGAGAACAAGTAGCATGTTAAATGGTCTTTTGATATTTACTACAGTCTGAAGCATTTAATCAAAATTACAGCGAACTAGAGCTGGAAGCGACGTGAATAGGATTTAGAAACCTTGTGTGGTTGTAACGCGCCAATGAATTCATCAAATGCTGTCTGATAGAAACAATTACAAGCAGAGTTTTTGTTTGAGCTTTTTTTATGATTTTTGATCGTCAAAGGAGTTCGATATAATTTCATTTTGTTTATTGTTATTAAGACAAACACTGACAACTTTTTGCTCGGATTCTAATGAGTGATAATTAAAGGGGAAGATCACCCTGAAATCAAGTTGATTTGAATAAGAATAAAACTCAGAAAAAAAAACCTTTCAAGTTTGAGAAAAATTCAACGAAAAAGGAAAAATTATGACGATTTCAATTTTTGAAGATCGCTGAATACGAAGTGGCAACTTCATGATTCCCTGTGTGAGCACATTTCAATTTGTTTCATGGAAAATCTTCAAAAACATCTTTATATATGTAGAATATTCATTTCACATAGGAGGACCCATATACTAGAGTCCAAGGTTTGGGAAAATATTTTCTGTGGATAAACTGAAATTTGTGAAATCCTCTGTACAAAAAAGATGGAGAGTAGCTCTCAAATGAAATCATAAAATTGCCAATTTTGTGGAGTGATCCACAGAACTCTCTTATTCTTTATCGTATTCTTCATAAACTTTCACTGATCAGTTTCTCCCATTTTTTCTGCTCTTATTGTAATAAACGAGATTTCAAGGTAGAATCTTCCTTTCAACGGACCTTTGAATAAAGGTAACAAATTAAAGGTTTAAGGTCATCCTTCTTTTACTCTTATCTCAGCGTCCAAATGAGAAAAACCCAGAGGTCATTAATTATTAATGGTATAGGGTATTCCTTCGCATACTATACTCTAAACTGTACAATATTGCGGAAGATCTCTACAACGTAAGTGTTATTAAGACAGAGATTCCCCTGTGCAATACAATATCACTGTAAACTCCCTATAAAGGACCTATAGCAGGGTCAGCAATTTTTTTTTTTTGGGGGGGGAACGAGGAACGCCTCTTACTGGAAATATTCGAGAGGCCGCCCCCCCCCCCCCCGAAAATTAGAAATACCCCATATTTTGTGTACATGGTAATTTAACTCTTGGATTTTCCTATGTGATCGGAAGTGCTCTAAAAACTTGTTCAAAGTCGCAACAATTTCTCCCTCGGTCGCTGTCCGACCTCGCAAAATAATAAATGTAAATTCCTGAGAAATTCACGAAAATGAAAGTTTTTTTTCCCCTAGCAAGTCCCCCCCCCCCCCCGGCGTGACAAGAAATCGCCGCCCCTGATTGCATCGATCAAACTTCGGTCTAATACGAGTTCAAGTTTTTAGTTAATTTTTGGTTGCTATTGTTGCTGTTGTTGTTATTCACCAGGTAGCAGGGTGTATCTTGAATCAAGATATCATTTAATAGGGATTGGGCCCTTTAAGAAATATTTATTCGGCTACTGTTTGAAATAGGCAAGAATTAGAATACGATATTATCTATGATACTTTAAAACGAGATGAATAGGAACAAATATTGTAAAAGTGTTTTTGGTGTGTGTTTCTTTCCACGAATGACACAGATCATTCCCATTTATTCTATTTATCATGAGATAAAAAAAAACAACAACAAACCTTTAGGACTGGCCTGCTTCATTCCTGAAAAAAATCATTAAATTTTTTTTTTTTTCAAATTTTCTTTCCTATTCACCACTTTTACGGTACTAATTAATTGAGAGACGAGTAAAAGACTGAACAAAGAAGGAATATGAATGGACTTATCAAGGCCGATTTTAATTGAGTTGACTCTTATCGGGAAAATGGTTCTGAAAAAAGGAAGGGGGACAGCTAGAGGCCGATTACCCCCGCCACTACCATTGTGAATAAATGCATGCCAAGAAATAAATTGACAACCTTTACTTTTATTTATTTCTTTTGTTTTGTGAGAGGGTGTCGTATTGTTTCCTTTTCACGTTCCCTCTCACATTTCCCATTTTTTCTCAATTTTCTCTAATTTTTTCCCTCTTTTTTCGCCGTTTCATTGGGGGCACGTGCCCATGTTCCCCGTTGCTACGCCATTGCACTGCTTTTGGACTCGTCCTTTCACAGTGCAATGGCATGACCAGAAGTCACCATTATTTTCAATACTCTCTTATATAGTTGTATTGAATGAATTCATGTGCATTATTTGTTAATGAATCCTTGATTGGAAGTCGATTAAGTAATGTTATTTATTGACCGCCCATACTATAGGCTACTCTGTGCTTATTGTCAAATTTAATTTGAAATTAATTTATATGGCATAGAAAACCTTGCTGTACGGAGATTTATTGTGATGATGACAATGGTAATGAAATTTGGATTATTGGTAGAATAGTAGCCTTGAAGTAGCAAAAGTGCAAAAAAAAAATGTAAAGCCGATCATACAACTACACCATTAAGCCCAACTAATCAATTGATTAACTAACTGGAGCCATGACAATAGTCTCGTGTTCTAAATTGATGTATGTTTCTTCGAGAGGAAATCATTCTAATAATAACTGTTTTCATATAGCGCCTTTCCAATTAAGTAATCGATGAAAGCGCTTTACTGTGTTATATTACCCCCGTCATACTGAAATTCGTTTACGATTCTGCACTTACATTGCTCATTCTGCATTTACAATGCTCATTCTCCACTCCTCTCCACTGGAGAGAATTCAAGTCTGGCGGCCATTTTACAGGCGCACATAATGACGTTCGCATCCAACCGGGTATCCATTTAACAAGAAGCCCCCCCCCCCAAAAAAAAAAAAAAATAATTAACCCCCCCCCCCAAAAAAAATAGAATAAGATAAAGTTAGATAAATTAGACCAAAATATCAAAGTATAAAAGAAAGTAATGAAGTGTCCTAGTAGTATAGTAGTAGTAGTAGTAGTAGTAGTAGTAGTAGTAGTAGTAGAAATAGTAATAGTAGTATTATTAGCAGGAGCAGCAGTAGTAGTAGTAGCAGCAGTAGCAGCAGCAACTGTTTTTATATAGCGCCTTTCCAATTAAGTAATCAATGAAAGCGCTTTACTGTGTTTTATTACCCCCGTCATAATACTGAATTCGTTTACGATTCTGCACTTACATTGCTCATTCTGCATTTACAGTGCTCATTCTCCACTTCACTCGAGAGCATTCCAGTCTGGCGGCCATTTCACAGGCGCACATAATGCTATTTCAGCCACAATGACATTCGAATCCAACCGGGTATCCATTTAACATCTGGGTTGAGAGGAGCAATGTAGATAAAATGCCTTGTACAAGGACATAAGTGCCGTGCCGGGGTACGGTTCGAACCCACGACCTTTGCATCCCTAGCGAGTAATTAAACCACTCGATTACGACACCACTTCATTTCATTTTGATTGAACTGTTTCATGTCATTTTCTCTGAAATCTAATAATCATGTCTTTCAGTATCATCATATTTTTCATACTGTGTGGAGCAGGTATATATCCTGTCTGATTCAAAACTGAATGCAATGGAACAGAAGTGAAGAACACTGTTTTTGCCTAAGCTGCATTTCTTTGTTATATACATAATTCTGCTTTGCACTTCAACCCTACGTTAAAAAGTGATGTGGGAAGAAGCCCCCAAAATATAATAAAATAAAGTTGAAAATTAGACCCCAAAATCAACAAAGTATAAAAGAAAGCGATGAAGAATCCTGAAAGTAGTAGTAGTAATAGTACTAGTAGTAGTCTTGGAATTTGGGATACCGCAAGGGTCAATTGTTGGGCCACAGTTATTTACATATTACATTAGGTGTATTGGTAACATCATCAGCCAGCATTCAGTTCAATACCATGTGTATGCTGATGACATCCAGATGTTTACCATTTTTGATCCTACCAAGCCTGGAGATGCAGCTTGCGCATACTACCGTATCTCGAAGTGCTTAGAAGACATACAATCATGGCTTGTCAGTAATAAATTGAAGTTGAATTCCGGTAAAACTGAGTTCTTCATTGCTGCATCATCCACCGACTTGAATCGGTTCAATGACCTTTCATTTTCTATTGATGATCTAGACATCCCAATGTCTTCAACAATCAAGGATCTGGGTGTTGTCTTTGATAAGGAAATGAAAATGTCTGACCATGTAACAAACTTGTGTCGTACCCTCAATTGGCAAATTTACAACCTCAATCGCATCAGGGGGTACTTAAATAAAGACACTTGTCATAATGTTGTTAGAGCACTTGTGCTATCCAGGCTTGACTATGGTGGATGTTTGCTTGGGGTCATCAGTAAACAGGACCTGGGCAGACTTCAACGTCTTCAGAATAAGTGTGCTCGTCTAATATGTCAAAAACCAAAATGGTCCCACGTCACTCCATTACTCAATGAACTTCACTGGCTTCCCGTTTCTAAGAGAATACAATACCGTATACTGGTTCAGACTTACAAATCACTGTCAACCACACTTCCTCAATACATCTCCTCACTCTTTCAGCAACAGAGAACATCATATTCTCTTCGTTCTACCTCTGCTCCTTCCTATGTCATTCCAAAATCCCGAAAACAGGCTGGCTTCAAGTCCTTTCAGTCACTTGCTCCACAACTTTGGAACAGACTCCCCGCATCTCTCCGTAATAGCACATCACTTGACATCTTCAAGAAACATCTAAAAACTTACTTATACAATTCTTAATTTACTTGAATAGACTTTAGGTGACAGCGCCTTGTATCCTTTGGAAAAGGCGCTATATAAATCCAATTATTATTATTATTATTATTAGTAAAAGTAGTAGTAGTAAAAGTAGTAGTAGTAGTAGTAGTAAAAGTAGTAGTAGTAGTAGTAGTAGTAGTAGTAGTAGTAGTAGTAGTAGTAGTAGTGGTAAAGTGGTGGTGGTGGTGGTGGTGGTAGTAGTAGTAGTAGTAGTAGTAGTAGTAGTGGTAGTAGTAATAGTCGCAGCAGCAGTAATAGTATGAGTACTAGTATTAGTATTAGTATTATAGTAGAAGTATGAGCAGCAGTAGTAGTGGTACATGGTATAATAGTAGTTAGTTAGTAGTAGTAGTAGTAGTAGTAGTAGTAGTAGTAGTAGTAGTAGTAATAGTAGTAGTAGCAGTAGTAGTAATAGTAGCAGTAGCATCAGTAGTAGTATGGCAAGAAGCCCCCCCCCCAAAAAAAAAATAAATAAATAAATAATAATAATAATAATTAAAAACAAAAAAAAAAAAAAAAATAGAATAAGATAAAGTTAGATAAATTAGACCAAAATATCAAAGTAATGAAGTGTCCTAGTAGTATAGTAGTAGTAGTAGTAGTAGTAGTGGTATAGTGGTAGTAGTAGTAGTAGTTGTAGTAGTAGTAGTAGTAGAAATAGTAAAAGTAGTATTAGTAGCAGGAGCAGCAGCAGTAGTAGTAGTAGCAGCAGTAGCAACAGCAGCAGCAGCAGCAGCAGCATCAGTAGTAGTAGTAGTAGTAGTAGTAGTAGTAGTAGTAGTAGTAGTAGTAGTAGTAGTAGTAGTAGTAGAAGTAGCGTCAGCAGTAGCAGCAGCAGTAGTTGTTCTTGCTCCTACTACCACTACTACTATTACTACACTACTACTACTACTACCACTACTACTACTATACTGCTACTACTACTACTACTACAACTATTACTACACTACTACTGCTGCTGCTATAGTCAAATCATTATTAATGATCTGATAATATTAAGTTTATAAAATCATTTGAAAGAGTCACTGATGACTTTTCACCTTACTGCAACTCACGTGCTTTACGAGTACGTGATGTTCATTACGGTTATTTCCCTATACACAAACTTCTCCTTGATGAATAGGAGGAAATTCTACAAGTACTCTCTTACATACTGACAACTATTAGGTTTTTACTTCCAGGGACTGGTTAAAAGGGTACACGCACTACAGCACACACACAAAATATTAATCGTACATTTCGGTTGTCGCCTTCAATAATTCATTTAATTAGAGGCCTGCTTATAACAAAAATGTACTATGACTTATAGATATACACCACATCAAATGTACAAGGACACAGTGAATCTAAACTGTATAAAAAAACAATGTCTGGTATAATGACTAAACGTCCTATTTCCAAATATATTTTTCAATACTTATTATAAAGTGGTTCCACTCTGAAAGCTTTCAAAGTCAGTGTGTATGAATTACATACCACTGATATTAACATGAAAACATTAATATAATAAATCTGCTTTGACCATCAAGTGTACAAAAATACCACCTGTCTGTAAAGAGGCCACTTTCCTGAACCCCCACCTTTCATCAGTCTTTTGTTTTTACACTGGTTTGACTGTATTATGGATAATGGCGTACATAAAATGTAAGACAAACTGACTTAGAGCATTTGTCAGCATGCTTTCAAATTTGTCATTTCACTATAAAACTCAAACATGATTATTTCGCCATGGCTTTATATCATGCAATTCCAAATTACCTTGTTATATCGAACATAATGGATATCGGAAGTACCATTTCCTTGATTTAAAGACCTTAAATCTACGCTATAGTCGATCTATCAACTGAATATATTATACGGATGTTGTAACTTTGAAAATGAATTTTAAAAAGTCGTTGTCGTATGAGACAAAATACTTAACTTTCATTTCATTTTTATTACTTTTTGTTTCCTTTTAGCTCTTCCACATGGTTCCTTTATTAACAAATATCATACATAGAAATATACAAAAAGAGATATATATACATGCAAAATTTCAAAATGATATTCTTGGCCATTCTAAATACAATACGAACATACATTTACAAAAATCAGTTACGTTAAATTTCTTTTCTATTTACATTTTATCAATGGTTTATTTAACAAAAATCACGATTTGCGTCATAAAGCAGAATTGTACATAAAATTATTGAACATACATTACATAAACATATTATAAATAAATAACGTTTGAATAATCAAATGAAACATAGATTACATTAAAAAAGTTGAATGAATATTGGTAGAAGAATAAAAAAAAAACAGAACTTTACTCTTATGCTTTTATATACCTATCAATCAAGGTACGTTATTTCTCATAAAATTCGCATATGCCTGTTGTCAAACCAAATAAAACAAAACGAAACAAAATTGTCTGCATTTAATTCTACGAAAAGCATTTCATTGTATTATTCACCGGGCTACGCTTTAGATGGAAACTTCTGAAACAAATCGATTAGATTTAGAGAGCATTGACAGTGTTCAGTCACGTAGCAAGAACTGAAAGAAACAAAGGCGGAAATAATGACATTATAGAAAACAAAATAATTCAAATCTCAGAGTTATGTATTATACGTCTCGTTGAATTCATAGCCAATATTTCAAGTGCCTGTTCATCACCTTTCATGACCTCTATAATGGAAAATAAGTACTTTATTCTTCTTCATTATGGTCAATCGTACAACCGTGAAATCATACAAGTCATGTCAATAATCTTAAAACAGTTCGCTTACAGTTCGATTAAATAGAGTCTGCAAGCAACGTCTGCAGTGGCGTAACTGGACCTTGGCGTCAAGAGGGGCAAAACCTCTGAGGAAATGGTGAGCGGGGAACTTTGAGGAACTGCTTGCATGGAGGGAGATTCGTATTTGTCGGGGGGGGGGGGGCAGTCAGCCCCTTTGCCCCTCCCCCAATGGGTATGCTAGTGAACGTCCGTCAAGAAATATCTGAGAAGCAAAATCTTCTCTACCTTCTTCTGAGACAAAAAAAAAAAAAGAACTGTCAGAAACTCTTTTCTGTTATTAAGTGGAGAGTTGGGGCAGGTGGGCTAGCTATAGGCCTTGTTAAGATAATAACCTTGACTGATTTAATTTGGAAAATTTTATGGTGATGATTTTTTCCCCCTTCCACAGGGTTCTTTATTTACAAAAGACAAATTCAACAAATACAAATAATCATATAATTTTCGTAATCAGGATCGTGCAACAGAATGAGTAAACAATGGCATAACAATGAACATCATTTATGGTGATGATTGATAACAAAACTTTTCACATTCCTGATCTGATTGAAATGATAACAGATATATGAAATTTCAGAACACAACTTGCCCTTGCTGAGAGAAGTAGTTCACGTTTAGCAAAATTGGGACTTTCTAAATGCATTGTTGATGACTTTACATCATAATTTCGGTAAGGAGTTTCCTATTATGTTTTTGTATGTTATCAGGGCGTTTCTTTTTCTTTCTCTTTTTTCTAATAAACATACATTTTCAAGATTGTATTTAAAGATTCCATACTGATTAAAACATATAGGAAGCTTTGTAAGTACAAAAAGCAACAACGAAATGGTGACACAGTGCATGTATACGTATAGAGAAGTAATAGCTCAGTCACTCGGCGGCGCCAAATCGACTCCACACAGACTCCCGACTGACCGATTGGTGGCGCCAGTCGGAGCAATTTTATTTTCTGCTTCGGTCTGTCGTCGGTCTAGGATCAGTCTCGTCGGCGTGACGGAGGTATAAAGCCTGTTATACAATACGAAATAACACGATCGCAAAGAATTTCGAGAAATCACTCAAGGGCAATTTCAATACCCCATTGTATTGCCTAAAATGGCGAACGGATTGAAGGGAAAGTCCACCCTGATATCAGCTTGGTTTTAAAAGAAGCAGGAAAATTTCAGAAACAAGATCAATGAAAATTTGAGCAAATCGGATATACGAAATAAAAAAGTTATGAAATTTTGAAGTTGTAATTAATCAAACACAAATTTTCAACTCCGTAACGTATCTTGCGAGCTCCTCTCCCATTTGCCCTGTACTGAAAAAAAAAATCATAAATTTTAATTTTCTTTAAAGAAAATAATTTATCTAGATACATGTATAATCATTTCACTTATGCTTTTACAGGAAACCTGTATGGTACAAATCAATTCCCTCATCAAAAAGAAAGAAAATTAAAATTTATGAATGTTTGTGTACGGAGTGAATGGGAGAGTAGCTTTCAAGATACGCATTTTTGTTGATCAGTAAATAGCAAGATACATGTACCAGCAATACAAAGATGCCGTGGAGATTTCACGTCCTAAAGTGGCATATTTAAGCAAATGAGAGGCAAAAAAATAATTTAGGTGCCGGGTCAGGGATATAAACTCCCAACAACTTCAGCGGGCACTGACACACATGCTATCTCCGTGCGAAGCCTTTCGTTTAATACAAAATAAAGTAATGGCTACCGGGTACTTGGTCCCGTGTGCTTATCAAAATGGTGAGTGAGTCGTCGACACAAAGCTAATACTGTATTTGCAATCATTTCAGTTTGATAAAATCATAGTAGCATATAATTTTCTATGCAATCTAATAATGTTATATTTTTATATAGTTATGTCGAGAAGGCATTTTCAATTCTTCTGCAAACCCATCTTCAACTCATTTGAACATAAATTATTTACCAAAACACACACACAAAAAACCGAAAATTAATGTGACTGCGTCTCCTCTATGCCTCCGCTTAAATTCAGTTAAGTTCATGGCTCAAACTATTCTTCAAATATTGTTAAAACCAGAATAATAAAAACTTGTAGTTACATGTTAATTGACCTCTTTGACCTTTGAATTAACAACTAAAAAGTCTGATCACTTTGGCTCCTCACAGTCATGCATGCAAAACAGTTGAGATAAGGTGATAATAAAACTAACGTAAAAAGGATGGTATGAAAGGATGCAGAAAAATCAGATTTATGACAATGAGAATGTTTTAGAAAAATCATGCAAAGGAAAAGAAAGTTATTTCATTTTCGTGGTCATTATCACACATGATGAGGGTAATCTCCTGTTGGTAATGCCACGATATCTCCTTTTTATACACGAAATAACCAAGATTGTTAATTTCCCATTTTTATGGTCGGAGAAATAATTCCATTGCACCAGTGAAAGGTATTTGCGATTTGTAAAGCATAAGATATCATTAGAAATATGTATTTTCCACTGTGACCATCAGGAAATAAGGATATTTTGAGAAATATAATGTAGTGCCAACACAATAATTGGGGTGTCCTTCAATATTGTATGCTGTCACTCATTATGGCCGAGCTGCCAATTATGAGATTCCCGGAGTCGTTAAGAATCTCATAAGCTGACTATTAATCTTGACTTTCAAAGCTTTATAACTTGCTTGCTCTTTTTTTCTCCAATATTTCTCAAAGTTTTATTGATACGTTTCTCTGATTTTTTGGATTTTTTTTTTTTTGGTCTTCTGATTCTACTCAGGCCACCTGTTCATGAGGTGCTGATCCCTCTTATATAGAAGCATTATCTTTGAACATTCAAATTTACGTTTCTCTGATCGTTTTCCTTCTACTCTGGCAAATTGTTGAACGATGTCAGCGACTGATCTGCCGTGGACAAAGTCGTTTTCGACCTCAAGCAGTCCAGACGAAGTAGACGACGGAATGCCTGCTTGAATTTAGGATCGGAGAGGGCATAGCAGATTGGGTTTGCTGTGCTGTTCATGTAGCCCCAGAATACGGTGATCTAAAGACAGGAGAAAGAAAAAAATAAACATTTTCTTGAAAGCAAATTGTCTGAAAGGGAATATGCGCACGTAAAATTAATGCAACTGTCGCTGAAATAACGAGGGAGAAAGAGGGGTAGGATAGATGTGGAAAAGAGAGTGAGTCTGAGAAAGATAGAGAGATAGAGAGTGTGTGTGTGGGGGGGGGGGGCGGGAGATTACAAACAGCAATGAGACCATGTCGTGTATAATATATATATATATATATATATACAGAGCGTCCCCCCAAAAAAGTTAACAGTTGGAAAAAGTCTCCCAAAATAAATATTTCAAAATATTTGTAGGAAATTTTCATACCTGGTGATAGCTTAGGGTCTCTTCTATGAAATGACACCAAAAATCTGGCAATATTTTAAGCTCGGGTGAGCAAAAGCGACTTTTACGAAAGGGTGCAAAATCCAGACTTGACAAGAAATAGTATTTTGTTCTGGCAGAATACTAATTCTTGAGAACCGTGAAAAGTTGAATGTTGGAAAAAGTCTCACCAAATGAACATTTCGAAATATGTTCATGAAATTTTCATACCTATGGATAGGATAGGGTCTCTCCTATCAGATGACACCAAAACATTGAATGATATGTTATGCTTGAGTGAGCAAAATCCATGGTTGACGAAAATTTGTATTGGTTCTGGCTGGTATCAGCAAAGTTGAGAGTCTTGAAAAGACTTAGAAACTGTCATATTCTGATTATTTAAAGACAAATTATGAAAGAATAGGCTTTGTTTTCTGTATGTCCTGACGTATCCCATCAAAACTTTATGGTTGACTGAAAAAACCAGCTTGTATGGAAATCTTGCCAAAACAAATATTTCAAAACACTCATTAAAGTAGTTAATTGCTCACCGAAGCCAATTATTGATGAGATAGGTAAGGACATACAGAGAGCAGAACTTCTTCTTTCACAAATTTTCTGTTACTGATCAAAATATGAAAATTTATAAACATTTTCATGACCCTCAACTTTCCTGATACTAGCCAGAAGAAATACCAATTCTTGTCAAGTCTGGATTTTGCACCTATTCACAAAAGTGGCTTTTGCTCACTCGAGCGTAAAATATCCCCAGATCTTTAGGTGCCATGTCATAGAAGAGACCCTAAGCTTTCAAAGGTATGAAATTTTGCTTCATATCTTTTGAAATGTTTATTCGGGGAGACTTTTTCTGACTGTTAACTTTTTTCTGGGACGCACTGTATATATACACTTCAATATACACACATAATTATAAGTGTGTGTTTTTATATTTCATTTGATAACAAAATATACATTTGCATATTGATATCAGCACATACCTTCATGGCTACAGTTTATTACAAGTAACTTAATGAATGAATGATAAGAACATAACTCAGAAATATTGTACAGAAATTTAATGTAAAAACCCGCTTACGTAAAGTGAAGTTTCGTTGAGGGTGACTAATGTATGTGCGTGGTATCTTCCACTCGCAAGCAGTATGTTTGCAACTTATTACATTCGTTTGTGATCAACTATATATTCTCTTATTTAGGCCTACGTCTCATTCTAACTGAATCCCACTGCTCTCTTTTTCTAATCTTGCCTCACTTTCTTTCTCTCTCTCTCTTTCTTCCTGCCACACTCATCTGCTATCCCAGTTTCCCCTTAGACAATGTCAAAGGTCAGTAATTTATTCACACTTGACCGCACAAATTTTACACACACCCAGATATTTCACTTTAGGTAAGCCGTCTTTTACATTAAATTTCTGTACAATATTTAAGAGCTATGTTCTTAACATTCATTCATTAAGTTACTTGTAGCCATGAAGGTATGTGCTGATATCAATATGCAAATGTATATTTTGTCATCAAATGGAATATAAAACACAAACTTATATGTGTGTATATTGAAGAATATATTATATGTTTGTATTATTATCTTCAGAACCTGAAGAAGGCCGGGAAGGCCGAAAGCTTGATCTATTATAAAGTTGAAGTTCAGCTATGTCCTTGTCTCCGGTCTCATCATTCCTCACACTATACAATCTACTGAGACGCCGTCGAAATGTTTAAGTTTGGTATCTTCGCATCTATATATCTAATAACACAAGTGAACAAGTGCATTCATTCAAGTACCTTGGAATTATACCCAATTCCAGCCTGACATGGGACGATCAAGTTAACCATGTCATTAAGAAGGCAATTAATGATTGGTCTCATCTCTAGGTTGGGGAGGGGCGTGTCCCAGCAAGCACTGTTATCATGGTTATGTTTGTACAAATCACTCGTGTTGCCCATCCTGGAATATGGAGTTCCATCCTGGTATGTATACACAAGAATACACGTGGAAGCCTTGGAACGAGTTCAGCGGAGGGCAACACGAGTGATTTTGAATCAGAGTCGTCAATAAATGCCTTACTCACTACGTCTCCCAAACCTTGCATGGTTTACTCTCGAATCAAGGAGAAAAAAATTCTCATGATTTCTTTTGTAATCAAAACTCTTTACGGTATCGTGTGTTGTGAAGCGATGAAGGAGAATGTAGCCATACGGCCACGCCAGAGTGAACATACCATTCTGTTCCAACACCTCAGGGAAAGAACCGAACGTCTTCACCAAACAGCAGTTCACAGATTCCCCGTTATTTGGGAGAGTCTTCCCTCACATGTTAAAAATGAAACTGTAACTGGAAATATGTCAAAACTTCTATGTCATAACATCAGAGAGAATTGATATTTGAAAGGGGTTTTCATCCTAAGGAAATGGTTTGATTTTTTCAGTAAAATGTTGTTTGAAGATACATGTCTTAATGTTTTAAAGACTTAAAAAAATAAAATCCCAAAGTACAGAATAGACTAGATGGGATACGAAAGAGAAATGCCCCTTTTCACTTGTCTTGAAAGACCCCCCCCCCCTTCTTTCGAACAATAGGTCATACGAAAATCGAGCAATTCAAGATCAAAGAGGTGCGAACGTGTGATTGAAGCGAAACCGTATCATCTGTATATTCGTTCTACATTGGTCATGGTGGTAGGGGTTATTGTATAAAAATTGACAAGGGGGAAAAAGCTGGGAAAGGGACTTTCCCTTCACTTTTAAAGGTTGCAGCCCAAGTCCTCCGCCCCAACTGAACGCCAACGTTCATATTCAACGACAACTATGATAAAAATTGTGGCCACTGTACATCATCTTCAGAGCTAAAAGGTTGTCAGCTTTTATGTATGTCATTTTGCTCTGATGACCTTGCAAATGGTTGATGGGATATAAGGGCTATAGGGTGGCCTGAACATTAACCCATGGTATCAAACAAACCCTATGAAATCGAGGTAGTCAAACTTATGTATCAAGAACTTCATACCCGATCCTCACCTTTTCTTGTTTATGGACAAACAAGATCTTTGCACTTTGCTGTTTTCTTATTCATTTTCAAAGTCTCAAGAGTGGTAAACTTTAGACTCTATAGCCATAATGAATACATAGCTAACCATTTTAAGAATCAACCCTTTCAAGACAATTTACCACATTTTGTGGTTTAGCTCAATAACTTTTGATTCAGAGCTCTAAAAATTTATCAGATGCATGAGAAGACAGAGCAAATATTTCAGCACACACTATGTCCACTTTTGTTGCATGATTGTATTGTGTTTGATGCCAGCAATTTTAAAAACGAGAATAAGTTTTAAAATCCTTAAATTGGCAACACATTAAGTGGTTCAAAATCATTGTATTTTATCAAAACTGGCAATCTTTTCAGCATTTCAACAAAATTTCTAACCAATTTTATTCTTTTCAAAGACATAACACCTGATAAGAACCATATAGCACCCACAGAAAAATATCATTTGCCAATTTGAAGAACAAAATGTGATCAATTTAGCTTTTAAATACTATCCTGAAAGGGTTAAATCAACAATCACGCAAACATCAGTGCTAATATAGACAACACATTTCTCAATCATTTTATTCCGTCATTTGACAGCTTGTGAGACGTAGCATTGGGCGCTGAAAGGAAACCTCACCCCAAGAAATAAAAGTAGTTATTTTGAGAGATTTATAGTATTCTTCCATGTCAACTTACAAGATTCCCCATCAAAGTGTACGAGAGAGGAATAAATCAAGATGTTATGAACGTAATGTAAGGTTTCTCAGCACGACACGGGCATCTCCATTTTTTTAATAACTGACGTACTAAGCGTCATTCAACTACTTTTATCTTTTGTGCTATAATTGTCAGACCGCAAATTGCTTAAAACTACGTCGTGGCTCTTGCGGGGTGAAAGGTTTTGCATAAATGGAATTGATTTGTCATTGCTATATTTCATTGTTTTTAAAGAAAGGAGTTATATTTCCCCCCTCTTTAAATATTTTCCACCAAATATTTTTTTTTTGCCTTCTCAGCTTTGATTTTCCCTCATTGAAAAGTAGAGGTTTTGTTACAGAATTCAAATGTTTCTCTAACCAGAGCTTGGCCCATTATCATGTACAACTTCGACTGATACGTTACACTATTAAAAAAAATGGCAGCGCCCATGTCATGCTAACAGATCTTACAGCATACCGAGGATATCTTCATTTATATATCTCTTGGGCATTTTCATAAGGAATATTGTAAATCAATAGGTAGGAAATTAATTCATCTTTCTTTACAACTACATTTATTTCTTGGGGTGAGGTTTCCTTTAAAAAACCAATATACTAGCTATAACCATGTCGACTGTATCTTCTGCTACGTGTGGACCAGCTCGCATCATGGTGTGGAGTACACCGAGATCGGTTTCGACAGCATTTGCGAGATCGATGTCGGCTCGAGGTGATACGGAGGTGTTTTGGGAACCGTACCTGTCTTGCTATAATTTTGGCCCAGACAGAGATAAGGAATCGGTTGGTAATTCGCCATTAGGTATGTGTAGAATACCATCAATTCGTGACGATAGCGCAATTTACCAGTTAGACGCCCCGACACGTATGTTTGCGGTTCTATTTTCCTGCTGGTGCCATTGAGTAAAGAGATAAAAGTGCAAAAAGAGGTGAAAATGCCAGAGGTAAAAATGCCAGCGGTTAAAAACCCACCCCCCCCCCCCCAAAAAAAAAAAAAAAAAAAAAATCACGGATTTTCTGTTCTCGTAGAGGGCAAGAAGGGAATAATATAACATACTCCTGTAGCAAGGAGGGCAAGAACATAATACGAATGATAGCTAGTGTTCCTGAAATTGACCTGCTAGGATAATATACGTATTCTTGTAAATAGAATGATATAACCTACTATTAGTGGTCTTTTTCATAAGAATGAAGACAATTGTTTAGAATAATTGACCTATAGTTATCAAGGACTTCTTCGTTCACTTAATATCCAAGAAACTAATGATAGATTAATTTCACACGTCTATGATTAGAATAACTAGATAATAATTCATGATAAACCAAGAGTATTTGCAGAAAGCACTTTTTTCTGTATAATGACGAATATTCTGGCGCTACGATTTATCCTGTTTTACTGTAACTTTTTTGTCATCTCACGATGGGATGATAAGATTATAGTTTTTTTAACTAATAAAATGCCATCGAGCAAAGCGAGCGAACGGCCTCTTTCCAAATAGAAAACAAGATTATTTCACCCTATTGCGAGTGTTTTTGGACTCTTGTCATCAACCCTGGTCATGGACATTGTTATAGGGTGTGATGAAACCTGAAGAGGAAGCGCTTTTTGGGAGTGACAAAAAATAAAGAAAATTGTACAGTTTTATGATAATACCAATGATGATGATGGTAATGATATTTGATAAAGATAATAAATGATTATATAATAATAATAATGATGATGATAATAATAATGATGATAATAATAATAATGATGATAATAATAATGATAATAACAATAATTTCATTACTTTGCAATTATATTCATTTTCAACTCGGTCAAAAAGTGGAGGATAATAACACATGCCATCCCCACCCTCCTAAAAAAACAAGGGGATAGGTATCCCCCATCCCCGGATCTATGCCAGTGGACATCCACCAAGATACACAGACAAAATGATGACATTCCTTTTCAGTGAAACTTTGAATTTAAAATAGATAACACAATAAAGAGGAAAATACATTTTTATGCGATAATATTACTGTAACAAACAACCATCTCAAGATATTGAGATAACCCTTTGTTATGTAATAAAAATGTACACTAAGTCAGCTTTAACCAACAAAATGAAAAATTCTAATTGCATTTTATGAATATTTTCCCTTAATAGGTGCGTCATTGGTTAATGACAAGTATTCGTATAACTACATCAGCACTTTATTGAAAGCTGAATACCCTGGTGCCAAAGTCCTGTTCGTCAAGGGAATGGTAGAAGGCATCGGGAACAATTTCAGCGTCGTTGAACGGAGCTACAAACATTCCTTTCTGATTCGGCATCCCCGTAAGGCGTTCCGATCTATGTCACGTATGCGTAGCCTAGCGGGACCTGGCGCCAGCCAAGCCGAAGACCCAAGGTACCGAAGTATCTACCAAGAGTTGGAGCGCTTTTATCGATACGTCCAAACGGAGTTCAACCAGGGAGCCCCTCCTATCATCGACGCAGACGACCTTGTTCAATACCCAGAAAAGCTTCTCCCAAAGTACTGTGAAGCGATGGGCATCGAGTACACACCGAAGATGTTGGAATGGGAAAGCACTGATGTGGACCAGCTAAACTGGCACTGCACCGATGTAGGGGTTATTATGCATCCCCAAATGAAAAACAGCATAATCTTGTCAAATGCAATGAAAGGAGAGGGATTTGGCAAGGCACCTGATCTTACCAAAGAAATGGAGTTGCCGCCTGTCGTGGAAACGGCGATCACTCATGCTTTACCAGCATATGAAAATATGTACGCACTGCGTATTAAACCGTATGTAGATTATAACACGACGCTTACATAAGTTTTGTTTTTTTAATGGATTGAACCCTGAAGAATTTAAATTTAGAATGAGGTAGTTATGTTTCAATACAACTTCATTAAGATCTTTTAAAATAATATTAGCTGATGGCTTTTTTTATAAATTGGGGTGAGGGACGATTCGGGGGCATTGTGGTAAAATGATCATTCCTTTTGACTTTCTACACGGGATTTCGAGTTCGTATATCTCGTGTCAATAATGACCTACATTATTGTAGCTAACGATTTACTTAAAACTATGAACAATATTGGCATCCCGCAAATATCACCGAGATGTTTTTAAATTTAAACGAAAATAAGATCTAGAATTTGTGAAAGCAAACTTTGCAATTTTTCAGAAATGGCAATATGCTTGCTGTAAGCCTCATAGTCATGATCATGTTAATAAATAAATAAATATATGTACATGTATATAAATTAACTGAGCTTATCGTGTTTCTTAAGGATTTGCATTGTTTAATAGGAATTTTTCTTCAATATTATCTTCATTTTACTTATCCTGTCTCACACTGTGTGCAAGGTTATGTTTACCTCCATTTTGGTTACTTAATGTATCAATATTCTGCCTAATAATCTCTTTCGGTAGCGCTAATTTACTTCATGACTCAGCTTATCTCTTGCCCTTCCTCTTGATGTTTTTGTCGGTTTGATCCTTATCCTTATACTTAGCTAACAGGTGGCAGTTTGTCTCGCTGAATGATACAAAGTCGGGATTACAAAATGTTACGTGTGGAGTTCCACAAGGATCACTTCTTGGTCCACTTTTATTTCTTATGTATATATATCAATGATTTTCAATATTGCTCTGATGTATTATCATTTATTTTATTTACAGACGACTCAAATATATTTTTATCACACAAGAATCCTCGGGTCCTTTTACAAAGAGATAATATTGAGCTAAGTAATATTATAACTTGGATTCATGCAAACAAACTGTCATTAAATTTTCAGAAGACCAATTATATTCTTTTGAGTAATTCTGCTAAAATTTTACCTGGAAATGTTTTGTTTGGAGGAGTTTCAATAAATAGAGTAAATTCAACAAAATTTCTTGGTCTGTACATTGATGACCAACTGAATTGGAAGATTCATGTGCATAAGCTTTGTAAGCTCTTATCACGAAATACTAGTGCTATATGGAAATGGAAAACAGTTATTCCAAAAGAAACATTGTTTATCCTGTATTCGACTTTAATTCTTCCATATACTAATTATAGTATGTTAGCTTGGGGTAATTCTTCAAAATAGCAAAATGAAAAACTATTTTTGATCCAAAAGAGAGTTATAAGAATAATTTGTAATGCACATTTTCGTGCTCACACTAATGCTCTCTTTCATCAACATAAAATTCTCAAAGTGGAAGATATTTATTTTATGCAGTTAGGGTCTCTAATGTATGATTTTAATGCATGTGACCACCCACTAACACTAGTCAAACGTTTTAATAAAAAATAGTGAAATTCATAAATATGCCACGAGACAGGCTTCAGGATTGCACTTACCCCGTGCAAGGACACTTTTTACTATTAATACGCTAGTATGTACTGGACCCTTGTTCATCCTTTTTTCCCCGTTTAATATTGTGTATTTCTTGTCACCACTTTTGTTTTCTTCGATTATATATATTTCAATATATATTTCAATATATATTTCAATATATATATATATATATATATTATATATTCTTTTTATTCCCGAGGGACCTTATCTTACAAGCTGTGCTTCACTAAGGTCTCCTCATTTGCCTTTCTCAAAATACTGTTACCCTTTCTTATTATTTCACATGTGCATGTACTCATATATCTATGTTATACTAGTACATGTACATGTACTCATATATCTATGTTATACTAGTACATGTACATGTACTCATATATCTATGTTATACTAGTACATGTACATGAATCATATATCTATGTTATACTAGTACATGTACATGAATCATATATCTATGTTATACTAGTACATGTACATGAATCATATATCTATGTTATACTAGTACATGTACATGAATCATATATCTATGTTATACTAGTACATGTACATGTACTCATATATCTATGTTGTACTCGTAAAGCCCAGTGCTACAGTTGTTATTGATACTATTGTTGAAAGAAAGTGTTAACGTTATTGTATGTTACTTATTGTTGGAAGAAAGACAAATGAATGAATAAACTTCAACTTCAACTTGAATATGAAGATTGATTTGATCTTCCTTATTTCGTTTCCATTTACAAAAAATATTTGGTACAATTTTCGTTGATGATTTGGTATAAAATAGCATTTTAATCTGCTGATGTTTTATACCATTCTATTGTGTTACTACTTCTTTTCTACCATGTCTACATGTTATTCTATTTCATACCGGTTTCGGTGATTCAGTTTGCCTGCCCCATTCCTGGCAACTTGTTTGTACACTTGGGGAATCCATTATATCATTTTCAACCTTCTTGTGTTGTGTTTTGTTCTTCTTTGTAATTATACATGTATGTACTTTGATTTGCCGAATGAAATGATGATAATAATAATAATAATTTTACCTTTTCGTAATTTCAGTCGAGCGATCAAGTATTATCCCACCCAATGTGCAATATGTCATTAAGACAAAATATGGGCATTACGTAGACTAAAGTCTCTCATCCAGATTGTCCTGGAGAATAATACAATATAAAATATTACGTCGCCTTCATAGTTACGTGCATATCATAAACGCCATTTCTTGGTGTTCTTCTAAATAATCATCAAATAGGGCCTAAATACTTTAGATGTTCATTGCATAAATATATGCATGTGTTCGAGGTGTTTTCAGAAAAGAGTCATCTTGCTTGTAAGACAAACAAAAAATGTCCAGCTTTCATTTCGTTATTTATCATGTCGTGTATAATATATATATATATATATATATATATATATATATATATATATATATAGCGAGAGAGGATGTGTGTACCGTTCAGTTGAACATGTTAAATTTAGATATGTGAACAGATATATGGAACGAAATGAAGCAGGTCACTCAGTGTATTTACAAGCTTTCGGTTCCTGAATGAAACAAATAATAATAATAATCATAAGCAGCTTAACAAAACTAAAGACAACAAAACAGAATTATCATAAAGCTGGCAACATAAATCAACATGATTAAGTGAAATTGAAAAGATGTTAATCGGCAGGAGTATAATAACGAAATAGGAACTCAATAGAAACAAAAGTAAGCCGACATGAACCAACTTTGTCCGTAGCTCTTGTGTGAGAGCACCTTTACTTTTCTTTTTGTATGTTAATAGTTGTGACCGGGGTACGAGTTTTCCTTTATCTACAGCTTTCTCAATAAGGTTCTTATCATATTGGAGGTTTGTTAAGTGTTTCTTTAGTTGCGATAGAGCTGAGTTTGAGTTTTCTTCTTCGGAACAAATTCGGCGGATTCGAAGTGTTTGGCTGTATGGGATTTCGGAAAGGTTTGGGTTGGGTGACATGATTGTGGGATAAGGTATGCATGGCTATCTGTGGGTTTAGTGTAGAGGGAGGTGTGGAGTTCGTGATCCCTGATGTAAAGCAGAGTGTCTAAGAACGGGACTTGATGTTGGGATGACTCGAAAGTAAATTTTATCGTCGGGTGAAAGGAATTTGCATAGTGAACGAAATCTTGTACGATTCTTGATTTCAGGTCCATAGAAAGCTCACATCATCTATATATCTGCGCCAAGACTGGCGTAGTGGTTTTAGGGGGGAGGCTTCTAGTAGTCTGTTTTCTAGGTCGGTCATGAAAATGTTTGCATAAGAAAGAGCCACAGGGGTCCCGATAGCTGTTCCTTCTACTTGCAAGGACGTAGAAGCTGTCATTAAACTGAAAACTGCTGAGTTTTAGGACAAATTCAAGTAGACGAACTAACTGATGTGTGGGAGGGTTTTGTGTGGTGCGGGTATCGAGAGCCTTGGAGCAGGGATATGTAATCTAAGTTACATTTCTCTGCTTGGAGCAAGCGATAAGGCCTTAGTTGTGAGGTATGTTGGTGTATAACGATGAAACATCAGCGGAAACTAGAATGGTGTTGTCTAGTAGTTCTGTTAATTTGAATTGAATTGAATTAAATTGTTAAGCTGCTTATTATTATTATTATTTTTTTCATTCTGCTTGATCTTGCAAATTCTGTCCTGTTGTGTTTAGTTTTCTGAAGTTCTTATTATTATTGTTTCATTCTGTTTGATCTAGGAAATAAACTTGAAGAAGGCCAGGAGTCGAAAGCTAAGATTTTGTTTAATCTTTTCGACGGAAAATTCTGAAATTAAGAATCACACAACACATTTGTCCGATAAAAATTAATTCAGAAATTACAAGATATTCCTGCAGACATCATGCTCCTGTGATTTGGAACTCTCTTCCCTCTGATCTCAGTCAAATTTAATTTTACAACTGTTTTAAACACAAACTCAATTGTTTTTTTTGATAACGCGTGATACTCACTGAATGTTTGCGTCAAACTCTCTCCCCACCGGCGTAAATCCGGTTCAAGGAGTGGGGTTATGATAGCAATATTGAGCGGAATTTTTCAAAGTTTGGGGGCACCGATAATCAAGGGCTATTTCTTGGGGGGGGGGGGGGAAGGGCACCTACAACGGGAAGAATGTACCATTTCTAAACATTGGCATATATACCCTACATTGTGATTACATTCATAGGGATTTCAATTATGTTTCTCTCTTACATGCTCTAATATAATTTACCTTAATAAGCATCAAACTTTGCAGTTGAGTTTGATGACCTACATATTAATGTGCGAGCGAGCGGAGCGAGTGAGCAATTTTTTTAGGATCTGTGAGGCTGCATGGTGATCAATAATATCTTAGAAAGAGGAAAACCCCAGTTCTGAAAGGTTTTTAAACACGGTCTCGGCATTAGCGACTGAAAAGACCTTTGATAAGTAACATAATTATATCAAATATAAATGTGAGAGAGCGTAGCGAGCGAGCCTTGACGAAATTAAAGTAAAGTTACTCTAAATCGCTATACATCAAGGGCACAAATTATGGAGGAAAGGGGGCCCTCATAAAGAACGAAAATGTCACTTATCAGAAAAGAAAAGGAGCATGAATGTGTCATTGAAGAGAGCAATAATTATCGGAGGATGAAACATGTGGTATTTATCGCACATGAATATTGGCACTTTACCAGAGGTCAAAAGGCACTCTGAGAATGGAAAAGGGACGGGTTTTTTTTTGGTTTTTTTTTTTTTTTTTTTTTGTTTTTTTTTTAAATTAAGGAAGAGGGGCTCTTATCAGAAGGAATAAGTGTACTTCTTAGAAAGAAAAGGAGCCCGTGTCAAAATGAATTAAGGGGAACTTTTCAGAGGTGTAAAGGGGCACTCATCATGCAGCGATGGCAAGTGGCACTTGTCAAATTAAAACGGGCACCTCTCAAATTTGAATAGAGGCCATTGCCAAAGGTAAAGATGCACTTATGGGATGGAAAGGGGATAATTCTTGTATCTGAAAAGTGAGAATGGAAAAAGGCAGTCATTTAAAGGGATTACTATGCAAATGATTTAATTGTCGAAGGAAAGATTTTATCAGGGCTTTTATGAGAGGTGAAGAGGAAAGAGGCTCGTTTCTGAAATAAAATAAAGGGAGTACTTATCAGAAAGAATAAGGGTAATTATAAGATTGGAAAAGGGCAGGGGCGGCGCCAGGGTATTTTGATAGGAGGGGCAAGACGACCTAAAGATGACGTCATATTTTTTCTCCATTAAATAACAGGGGTAACATAGAGTTATATGTTTAAGACCTCTCTTTTTAATACTCCGCTTTCTTCTTTCTTCCCTTTTCTTCCCTTTTCTTCCTCCTTTTCTTCTTTTTTCTTTCTTTTTTTTTTCTTTTTTCACTACTTGAAAAATCACAGGGGGGCGGTCGCCCCCTCTGCCCCCCCCTGTAGCGCCGCCCCTGGTTAAAAGGGGCACGTGTTATATAAATATAAACGATACTTATAGAAGGGGAAGGAGCACTTCTTACAAAGGAAAATGGACAGTTGTCAAGGAAGAAGTGGCACCTCTCAGATTTTAATAGGCCTCTGGCAATTATCAATGGTAATAAAATCAAATTGTAAGAATATTCTGCTTCCCATCCCTAACTTCTTCTTTGCTATCCCTATTTTTTTGTATCCTTGTGTGTATAGGGTTTGTGCCGGTATTCTGTACAATTTCTTATATTTGATATTACCGAAGACTTTACTTGGTTCTTGTTTCTAATATATATTAAATTATTAATAATATTATTATTTATTAAATTAAATATTTAGGCAGCTGTCTTGACAAAACCCTATGAAGTCGAGGTAGTCAAACTTTTGTACTTTATACCCGATCCTCACCTTTTCTGGTTTATGGACAAACAAGATCTTTGCACTTTGCTGTTTTCTTATTCTTTTTCAAGTCTCAAGAGTGGTAAACTTGACTAATCTTGACAGAAGTTGACAACCACAAGAAAGAAGAAGAAGAGCTAGAAGTCTGTCAGACTTATGGATGTCATTTTGCTCTGATGACCTTGCATGAGGTTGATGGGATATAGTGGCAAGGGTGGCCTGAACATTAACCCATGGTATCAAACAAACCCTATGCGTCATTGAAATCGAGGTGGTCAAACTTTTGTATAAAGGACTTTATACCCGACAATATGGACAAACAAGATCTTTGCACTATCCTGTTTTCTTATTCTTTTTCAATGTCTTAAGAGTGGTAAACTTTCGACTCTACATACAGATATAATACAAACATAGTTAACCATTGATTTTTGAAAATTAGATCAACAATCACGCAAACATTAGTGCTAATATAAACAACACATTTCTCAATCATTTCATTCCGTCATTTGACAGTTTGTGAGACGCAGCATTGGGCGCTTAAAAAAAAAACCGACACTAGCTATAACCATGTCGACTGTATCTTCTGCTACGGGTGGACCAGCTTGCATCATGGTGTGGAGTACACCGAGATCGGTTTCGACAGCATTTGCGAGGTCGATGTCGGCTCGAGGTGATACAGAGGTGTTTTGGGAACCGTACCTGTCTTGCTACAATTTTGGCCCGGACAGAGATAAGGAATCGTTTGGTAATTCGCCATTAGGTATGTGTAGAATGCCATCAATTCCAGACGATCGCGCAATTAACCAGTTAGACGCCCCGGCAAGTATATGTTTGTGGTACTATTTTCCTGCTGGTGCCAGGGAGTCAAAAGATAAAAATGCCAGAGGTAAAAATGCCAGCGGTTAAAAAAACAATCGCGGATTTTCCGTTCTCGTAGAGTGCAAGAAGGGAATATGACATAGTCCTCTAGCAATGAGGGCAAGAACATAATATGAATGATAGCTAGTGTTCATGAAATTGACCTGCTATAAGATAATATACATGTACGCATTCTTGTAAACAGAATAATATAACCTACTATGAGTGGTCTTTTGCATAAGGATGAAGACAATTGTCGTTTATAATAATTGACCTAGTTGTCGAGGACTTAAAATTGTGAGCGAATGCTTCCAGAAACTAACGACATATTAGATTAGAATAACTAGTTGACCCTTTCAGGACAGGAATTATTTCAGGGCTAAATTGATCACATTTTGTTCTTCAAATTGGCAAAAATAATATTTTTCTTTTAGTACTACAAGATTGTAATAAGGGGTAATGTCTTTAAAAACAATATACATGGTTAAAAGAATTGGCGCAAGGTTGAAAAAGTTGCCAATTTTGATAAAAAACAATGATTTTGAACCTTTCAATGTGTTGCCAATTTAAGGATTTTAAATCTTATTCTCCTTTTTAAAATTCCTGGGATCAAACACAATACTGTCCTGTAACAAAAATGGGCACAGTGTGTGCAGAAATTTTTGCTCTTTCTACTCATGTATCTAGTATATTTTTCAGGGTTCTGAATCAAAAGTTATTGAGCCCAACCACAAAATGTGGTCAATTGTCTCGAAAGGGTTAATAATCATGATAAACCAAGATTATTTGGAGAGAGCATTTTTTTTGTGTGTACAATGACGAGTATTCTGGCGCTACGATTTTTTTTTCTGTTTTACTATGACTTTTTCAAATTCATGTCGGAAGCATTCAAATTCAAATTCATAGGTCACTTACGTAATTCATAAAGCATTCATTCAATTAAGCATCGCATGGTCAAGTGATCACTTAACGAACCCGTTTCTGCATTCGAATTAATTTTGGAGCATCCAGTTTAGCGTGTTGTACATTCAATTTAACAATTTCCCCCAACATGATTCTTTGTATTGTCTTGTATTATGAGTTTGACATTCAAGATAGGGCCTACATGTTTTGGGTTATGGCTTTTGTCAAAAATCCCATCGTATGAGTAAATAAAGGTCTATTCATTTCTGTCCGTAGATGTATAATTAAAGACATGAAACAACTGTAGAAAGAACTGATATATAATTTCTTTGTAAGGGAGGATACACTAAATTTAAGAATACATTTTTCGAAGACAAGAAGACAAATGAAAGCTCTTTCACGGCTATTTCAAACGTGCTAATTTGAATGCACGGAAATGAATTTGAATGATACAAAAGCAAAATCCCTTGCTCAAAACGCTAAATTGAATGACTTAGATACACTGTTCAATGACAGAAGTTGCGGTAAACCATTTTTTTTTGCTAAATTGAATTAACGTTTTATTAAATTGACTGACAAATGTGCGAAATTGGTCGGGAAAACCTATAATAAAAATAATAACGCTAATAATAATAATAATAATAATAATAATAATAATAATATTATTATCGTTATTATTATTATTATTAACACCATTATTACGAGAAAGAGAGGAAAGAAAGTATGGTCAAAGGCAGAGGAATAAATGGTTCCAAAATGATGGACACCCAGAGATCGGCGATCAAGCTCTTGCAGACATGAAACAGAGTATTCTCCGTTCAAAATATTTCACCGATGCACAATTACATGAAATTGAATTGCGAGCTGAATCATATCTTAAGGAAGGGGACCCGCTGAATGTATCGAACCGGGAAGAAAATGATGATGATGATGATGGTGATGATGATGATGATGATGGTAAGATGCATGATACAAGACACGAAGGAGTGCAGTTAAGAAGCCAGATGAAGGTAGAAATATGTGAAGAGAAAGTATCCTCTGACGTAGCCAAACACAATGGTACTAGAAAGTCAGTAAACGATAACGGAAGGGCGAAGAACGAGGATACACAAACAGAGGACACATCGCTTGGACAATTACGTCTACTACACAACACAGTCAGGAGAAAAAAAAAGGAAAGAAAGTAAGATCAAAGGCAGAGAAGGAGAAACTCATGACTTGCTTCTACTTTGCAAGTTGCAACTGACGTATCTCACAAAACTAGACATTATAGAAAGAGAATGAAAGAAATATGGCTTGAAAGTAATGAAGAACAAACCCTTGAAGAACAAGCTCTTGTTGACATGAAATAAAGTATTCTTCGTGCAGAGTATTTCAACGACAGTGAATTGGAAAGAATAAAGGATAAAGCCCACGAACTCTGTCCAGAATGAGGTGTTCAAGAAATAGGCCTACCAGAAGACAGGGAAAGGCAAATCGCAGATAAAGCGGACAGCCCACACAGCATCGCCAAAGATGGAGAAAGTTCGGGAGATGGAGAACCCCCCCCCCCAAAAAAAAAAAAAAAAAAAAAACAGCGGAATCGAAATGATGAAAGATTCTGGAGATAAAGAAGGGAAGGCAGATTCAAGAAGTACAAATAATTCCTTCTTTAAAAAAAAAAAAGGGGGGGGGGGGTTATTTTGGGCAACCACTCAACCTGCGAACGTGACGTCTCTCGATTGAAATTCAAGCATAGTACTGATGATTTCAACATGAGTCATAAAAAAGTTGCAAGTAAAAGAACAAGACACAGTGATATCATCAGCTCACGAGGTGGAGAAAATAACCACGGCATATCACGAAAACGCCAACTGCCAAGGGAAAATTCCGAACAGTGCACAGATGAAGAAAATGAAAGATGATTACATCGCCTAGTTTGGGGCATGCTCCCTGTCACTCCTACAACAACTGGATGAAATGTGGAAAAGCAGATTACAGCTGAAAACCAAAGTGAGATGTATTTCTTTAAGTATATTGATGCACCCGACAGTCAGTCAGTTAAAAGAGACGAACATACTCTAATGAAGAATAGAAGAACCACATCTTATGAGAAAGAAGATGCGATTTCTAAAGTATCATCAAATGTAGGCTTACACCAAGACATACAACAAACGAACGACACCAAGAGAACCCAGCTGGATAGAGCAGTCGACATGAACCAAATAACTTCCATTACCACTCTTACCACATGCTCAACTAAACGGTCTTTTTATTCACTCATTGGGGGCACAATTAACGAAAGTTCAGGAGAAATATAGTCGAGGAATATAGCTATTCAACATAAAATTACAGTTTCTTTCAAAATAATGGTGAACCTTTGAAAATACTTTCTTATACATATACTGAGGGGCGCAATATCTTTTTTTTAAAAGTGAGTGATAAGTAAATATATGGAAAAAAGCATTGAGAATTATGTTTTTTCTTCAATTTTGAACCTTTTTAAAATGCTGTTTATACAGCCAATATTGGAGTGCAAAAATAAGAAATCATGAAGCAATAGATGCGAGGGAGCAAAGCGACCAAGCTTTAGAAAATTTTCGCATTTTCAACTTAAGAAAAACTAAATTTCTAATGCACTTTAGCCTGCGGATTGGGGGGCGAATAATTTTTAAGCATAGGTTTCTTCCCTTTCTCTGTTTTGCTTTTTTTTTCGCCCCTGCTTTAAGCACCTCCTGGAGCAAGTGCCCATAAAAATCTGGGGGGTGCTGCAGCACCCCCAACACCCCCGGCTCCCAGGGGCCTGGCTGACTACTGATTCAACATACAAGTATCTAGGTATAGCAGAGAATGATGCCATCAGCCATAGCACAATGAAGGAGAAGACAACATCAAACTACAAAAGAAGACTCAGGCTGATTCTAAAACCCGAACTAAATGCCAAGAACAAGATTGAGCCAATTAACACACCCATTATCCCTGTGTTAAGATACAGCTTTGGCATTGTTAACTGGAGACTGGCTGAAATATGTGGCTTAGATATGATGACAAGAAAGCTAACGATGCATAGATTACACCACCCCAATACTGCTACTGAGAGGCTATATCTGTCCCGTGATCTTGGAGGAAAGGGTCTGCAACAGATTGAGATGGTATGAAATATGGAAGCGGCAAACCTCGCTAGCTACCTATCCGATCCCCTTGATATACTGTAGAGTATATCCCTTAATCATGATAAAAGTCAAGCAATCCACTCCTCCAGCAAACAAGCCTCCATCATATTGGAACAACATCAAGTGACATTGCCGTTTGGTGATAAAGAGAAAGCAAAACTTAGATGTTCCTTTTAAAAGAATTTGCAAGAACAACTACGAGTCAAACGACTCCATGGGCATTATATTACACCCACAAATGGCTAAAGTCTGCCGGTCTCACAGGTGAAACTGAGGGATTCATATTTGGTGGTGAGAACTCGTGCCTATGACAAATCAGTTCTCAGGGTAGACATAGATGACACCTGTATGCTCTGTGAAAAAGAAACAGAAACACTTATGCATTTGGAGTCAGGATGTTCGATCCTTGCTCAGACGGAGTATATCACACGACATGACAATACTGCCAAACTTATTCATTGGCAGTTGCTGAAGGATCATGGGTATACGACATGCAATCATCATGGGAACACCAACCGCAAACGATTACCCTGACCATTGAAAGTACCATATACTGAAATTGTGGCATACTAACGGATAGAACTATCAATTAAAACAAGCCAAACATTGCCGTAAGGGACAGAAACAAGGTTAATATCATCGACGTTTCTGTTCCCCATGACATTAATGTCGCCGTCAAGGAAAGAGACAAACGCCTCAAGTATCAAGACCTCAGGATAGAGATAGAGAGGATGTGGAACGTGAAAGCGGAGGTTATCCAATCATCATCGGACACACAGGAATGATCAAAAAGGGAATGGAAGCCTGCATCACCAAGATCTCTCCTCATCTTCGCATATACGACCTTCAGAAGGCAGCTATCCTGGGCTCAGCCAGACTGATAAGAAAAACACTCGGACATAATTACCAGTTTAAAGTTGCACTTGAAAACACTTGGAGATTTTGTTCAAGCAAAGTCTTTCAAGAAAAATATACGGACTTGATCCTGTTTTGCGGAATAATGATAATGATGATGATGATGATGATGATGATGATAATAATAATAATAATAATAATAATAATAATAATAATTTCATTACTTTGCAATATTCATTTTCAACTCGGTCAAAAGTGGAGGATAATTACACAGGCCATCCCCACCCTCCTAAAAAAAAAAACAGGGGCATAGGTTTCCCCCATCCCCGGATCTATGTCAATGGACATCTACCAAGGTGAGGACATTCCTTTTCAGTGAAACTTTGAATTTAAAATAGATACCACAGTGAATTGGAAATATTTTTATGCTATAATATTATTCTAACAAACAACCATCTCAAGATATAGAGATAACCCTTTGTCATGTTTGTTATGTAATAAAAATGTACACTAAGTCTGTTTTAACCAACAAAACAAAAATTCTAATTGCATTTAATAAATATTTTCCCTTTATAGGTGCGTCACTGGTTAATGACAAGTATTCGTATAACTACATCAGCACTTTATTGAAAGCTGAATACCCTGGTGCCAAAGTCCTGTTCGTCAAGGGAATGGTAGAAGGCATCAGGAACGATTTCAGCGTCGTTGAACGGAGCTACAAACATTCCTTTCTGATTCGGCATCCCCGTAAGGCGTTCCGATCTATGTCACGTATGCTTAGCCTTGCGGGACCTCAGTCAGATGACCTAATGAAACGTAAGTACCGAGATATCTACCAAGAGTTGGAAAGGTTCTATCAATACGTCCAGACGGAGCTGAACCAGAAAGCCCCTGCCATCATCGATGCAGATGACCTCGTGAAACACCCGGAAAAGCTTCTTCCAAAGTACTGTAAAGCGATGGGCATCGAGTACACACCAAAAATGTTGGAATGGGAAAGCATTGACGCCGACCAGGTCAACTGGCATTGTAAGGATGTTGGGGTAATTGCACATCCTCAGATGAAAGACAGCATGATCTTGTCAAATGCGATGAAAGGAAAGGGATTCGGCAAGGCACCCGATCTTACCAAAGAAATAGAGCTGCCACCATTCGTGGAAGAGATGATCAGCCATGCTCTCCCAGCTTATGAGAAGTTGTACGCACTGCGCATTCAACCATAGATTATAATATCACACCAATAGACCGGTTCTGTAATGTATACAAATTTATGCACATTTCTTCTCTGAGCACCTAGTGACGAGCTATTCCATTAACCTGCTTTTTATAAATGAGCCCCAAGGCTTGGAATCCAGTTTGCATACATTACTTGTTGCTATGTCCGGCAAGCCTAGGGCAAGCTTTCAGGTTGTCAAGAACAACCTTTGTTTGAAAGGTACATGTATGTGTATGTATAAAATTTGAATACATTACCGAACCGGTCTATTATGGTTTAGAAGAAAAAAAGAAGAAGAAGAAGAAGAAAAAAAAAAAAGATTGATGGACCTGATTGAATAATCGGAATGATCGGTGAGATAAAAAAAAATGGTCCAGAGCAAAAGCTCAAGGACATTGCTAAAAACAGATAAAGATAATCTTACAAAGTAAAACACGAAACATTACATTGCGTGTGACATTTCTCTTAAAATATATTCATAAAAATAACAATAAAACATATTTTCTCTGGTGGTCAGGTGTAATGAACATTTACATAAACTATTTGCCCAAATTGGAGAACCGAAAATAATATAGCAGGGCAGAAAGGGTAAACAGGTGATGCAAGCCAAGCTTAATGAGATTTATAAGTTGGATTTTGCATCGCATACAGATTTTATTGTTCTCTTCGCATTTCAGATTGCAAATCTGACAAATGTTTTCTAATTCATCAATGACAGTAGACTCGTTGCTCAAAATAGAACCATTGTTCGTTGTTTCTTCTTCAGTGACTGCATTAACATCATTCGTGGCTGTATACAACAAAACAAAATGGCGACAAATTTCGGTGTTCAAATCCGGATAAACTGTCAATTCTCACAAGTAAAAAGCAATATAAGATAGTTCATCGGTTACAGTGTCATGAACCTTCAGGATGAGATCAAAGGTGTATTTTATATTGTCTGTGGTAGTCCATTTCGGCAATTTGAACCTAAAGGACGATGACCCTGGCTGACCACTGTATTTGTTACTACGTGGAGGCTGAGCCATGGGACAAGTATGATATTGACGACAGTAACACAAGAAGTACTTGCATTTGACTCCAGATGACGATTAAAGTAGAAAAGTAGTCCATAAATAATGTCATTAATGATGAAAGGAGAGCATGAAGAATAACATATGACGAAGAAATTAATATATTAGCATAAATATCTGCGTAAAAATCCAGTATAATCCTGCTAAAAACTGAAAAGCGAAACTATGATGCAGATTCGTTCGTTTAATCCAACGGCCTGCAAATGATGGCCCTGAGCGTTTTAAAAATGGCAATCCAACCTTTGTAATAATTTGGTTTGTGTGAAAGAAAAATCAGAGAACCAGATTGGTGAAAGTTTGAACGAAATCGTACTATCAATACGAAAGTTTTGATATTTTTAAAAGTTGTAATCACTATGCATATGTGAATTTCAAATTCGCCTTATCGTTACTGTCACTGTGATGCAGCGGCGCGGCGGTCAACTTTCCCATTCGCTCCAACACACAAAATGACTACTCAGTAGGATTTTTTTTCTCTTTGGAGGAACTATAACAATATGCTGTCTACACGATATTTTGAGTACTGCCTCGAGGGAAAAGGCACTCAGGAGAAAACCGGAATTTAATGTATTTTGATGTTTGATTTTTTTTTTTTTAAATGGGAGAGTTGACAGTGAATACGTCACAATCGATTCATATTACCGATTTGAGATTCACATAGATATAGTGATTTCATTTTTCAAAAATTCATTCATAGGCTGGGAATTCCCAATATTTTTGTAGGGGAATCAAGAAAATGGGAGGACTAAGTGCGGTCCACCCTCCCAAGGTGGTCATGTGACGCGTGACCCGATTCCCCTGCGGTGTAATTGTAACCACAGCCTCTTTGTCTGTAGTTGACGTTTGTTAAATATCCGAGTATGTATATCACTCTGTAAACAAATGAATTTATGCAATGCAAATGATTCACATGTTACATGTCAAACAATCTGTTAAACATCGTGTTACATGACGGTGCATGAGCAGAAAAATAAAAAGTTGGGTTAAAGCCAAAAATCACTGTATTCTCCTTGTATCTCTAGTCGCAATTAGCTGTTTAAAAATAACTAAAAAAAACAAACGATTTGACATGATGATGATGATGACTTATACCTTTCTAATCTGGGTCAATTTATGTTCCAACTAATCAATAAAGAACTTCCAAATGCTCTCTCAGACCTTTTCACAACTAAAAATACACCCCACAACTACCCAACAAGACAATCAAACTTTTTCCATCTTCCCCGCACGAGAACGCTCCTAGCGCACAAAACGTTCGTCTTTGCAGGTCCCAAATTTTGGAACAGTCTCGATCCAAACCTTAAGGAAATAGAGAGACTGCACCGTTTTAAAAAAGAACTGAAATCTCTTTTGCTAGAACCATATACTAAAATGCTGCAATGGTTGCTGATCTCGATCTGCACTTCGCTTCTCTCTTCTCTCTTCTCTCTCTCTCTCTCTCTCTCTCTTTCTCCCTTCCACTCTCTATAATTAGTTAATCCTTTCACGCAGGGGCGGATCCAGGATTTCGTATAAGGGGGGGGGGGCACACAAATGCAGGATTGTCAACTTTGGGAAACTGCTTGGAGGGAGACCCATATTTTTTGGGTCTCTCGCCAGGCCTCCAAAAGTCGCTCAGTGGGGGGGGGGGGGGGGGGGGGTTTATGGGGTCCAGTTCCCCTCAATAATTCTCTGACAAGCAAAAAAAAAAAAAAAAAAAAAAAGGTTTTTTGGTCGAAAAGGGGGGGGGGGGCACAATCGCAAATAGGGGGGGGGGCACATTGCATTGTTTTCCCTCAAAAGGGGGGGGGGCACGGGCCGGGATTGCCCCCCCTGGATCCGCCACTGCTTTTACGTTCTCTTTTGTTTCCATCCCCTGATGTCCGTCCTCTCTTTGTTTCTTCTCAACTTAATCTCATAATTCTACTTTCCAGCTCCTTTTCTTTGTTAAATGGGGACCTAACTCGACAAGCCTCGCTTTTAATAGGATCCCCCACAAGTCTATATACTGTATGCGTTTATTACCTCTACTGGAAGATGTTTATCATACTGAGCTGTTATTATGATTATATGTATTATCCTTTGTATTATGCCATTTGATTCATATATTTATATCTTGCTTTCTCATGTACAAATGTAAACCGATCGTGGAAACAAATCAAATCAAATCAAATCAAAATGATGGTGATGAAGGCTATGAAGAAGGTGATGATAATGATGGTAATGATGAAAATGGGGTTGGTGGTGGTGATGATGATGACGATGATAATGGTTGGGGTGATGATGCTGTCGGAGACAGTGATGATAATAATGAAGTTAAAGGAGAATGAAACACTGGGGAAATATCCATTTTAATGAAAAGAGAGGATACAGGGAAGCAATTTAAAAAAAAAGTTTCATCAAAATCAATTACGAAATGAAAAAGTTATGAAAGTTTTAAAAGTCTCAATTTACTTTTTTTGGCGATCCTCATATTGGCAATGTTGCTTCAGAATGGCAGATTTAGTAGTACAACTCTCCATATGTTTTGTGCACATAATTTCATATTTTCTCCATTATCTCTAAAGATGCTGCTTGTCTTTTTGTGAACTCAACATATGTTGTGTCAAATACATTTTTCCACGATACATCTTGAGCTAAGAAGGAGACAAGCTGCAAAGTGAGAGATAATGGGGAAAATAGAAAATTTTGTGTACAAAACATATGGAGAGTTGTACTACTAAACCTGTCACTGAAGCAACACTGCCAATTTGAGGATCGCCATAGAAAGTAAATTGAGACTTTTCAAACTTTCATAACACTCTCATTTCGTAACCGATTTTGATGAAACTTTTTAAAAAAATTGCTTCTCTCTATCCCCTCTTTTCATTAAAATTGATTTTCCCCTAGGGTTTTATTCTCCTTTAACCCTTTCAGGACAGGAATTATTTAAGCACTAAATTGATCACATTTTGTTCTTCAAATTGGCAACAATAATATTTATCTTTTATTGCTACATGGTTCTAATAAGGTGTAATGTCTTTGAAAACAATACACATGGTTAGGAATTTTGTCGAAAAGTTTTAAAAATTGCCAATTTTGATAAAAAATAATGATTTTGAACCCCTCATTGTGTTGCCAATTTAAGGATTTTAAAGCTTATTTTCGTTTTTAAAATTTCTGGCATCAAACGCAATATGATCATGCAACAAAAATGGATATAGTGTGTGCAGAAATTTTTGCTCTTTCCACTCGTGCATCTGGTATATTTTTTAGAGCTCTGAATCAAAAGTTACTGAGCCAAACCACAAAATGTGGTCAATTGTCTTGAAAGGGTTAATGGTGATTGTAATGGTGTTGGTGATTGTGACAGTGAGGATGATGATAATTATGATGATATTGATAATCTTTGATGATGATTACAATTGAATTCTATTTCACATAATGGAAAATATTCATGTACTAGTATATGCTAGCTATGCTTGCATGTAAACAACCAATAAGATGTGAATTGTAATATCATCATCAATTAGAACCAGCGAGCCAGTCACAATTCACATTGAATTATGACATCAAACCAGGTCATTGAAATCGAGGGGGCCAAACTCTTGGTCATCGGAGTATCTAGGGATTTGGCGCACTGGGCTAAATATGAAGCTGCGCCCCCGGCAGAAACATATCTATGTTATTGTACAAGCGAGGGAGCAAAGCGTTGCACTTTTAACCACCCAAACGCAATTTATTATGCATTTTACTCCAGACCTGCAAATTTACAACTGAGCACTGCAATCGATGGGTTGAGATTCGACTTTTGAATATTGATAAACGGTTTCTATTCACTTCATTTCCAAACGGGGCGCAAAATTTACGAAAACCCTTGAGGAATATTCGAGGAATTTAGCAAGACAACCAAATTTTGAGATTCTTTCAAATGTTGAACCTTTGCAAATGCTATATTATACACTTTTCCTGTATTGGGGGCACAATATTTTAAAAGAGTCTGATGAAACTTCGTGATAGCGATCAATGCAACGAGAAGTACTTTTTATTTATAAAATTCTGAAACCCTTTAAAAACGTTATTTTAAAACTGAATCCTATAGGCCTACTGCGGCGTAAAATGATAAGACCCTGGAGCGACATAAGCGAGGTATCCAAGCGATCGAGCCTTAGAAAATGTTAGCATTTTAAACCATCAAAAACTGTATTTCTAATGCATTTACCCTGCAGATTAGGACGCATAATCCTTGATGATGATGATTTTTTTTCTTAATTTTCTCCTCTTTTTCTTTCTCTCTTTTGCGTTTTTTTTTTTGCGCCCCTTCAAATGCCGTCCGAGGCACATGCTCCCTGCCCCCCCCCCCGTAGATTCGCCACTGCTCTTGGTATAACGTCACCTTTTTTGTCAGTGGACAACAAGATATTTGCTCTTTGCTCACATTGGCTATCTATTCTTTTTCAAAATATTGTTCAATACCATTCAAAATATCAAGAGTGGTGAACTTTAGAATTCAGACAATAGACCCAAAATACATATACTCTACGTAGCTCATCTTAAAGGGAAATCCTACCTTAATGGCAAGTTTCTCTGGAAGAAAGAGGAAAAATCAGAGAAGCAGATTGGTGATAGTTTGAACGAAATCGGACAAGCAATAAGAAAGTTATAAATTTTTGACTATTCAAATTTCAAATTTCATTACAAGTCATGGAAGAAAGTGATATTCATCTTTCATTTTAGGCTGTGCATTTTCGTATCACAAAAAAAAGTCAATCATGTATGTATATAAAGTGCGAGTCAGAAAAAATGTCACACTTTTTAAAATGTTTATATTACAAATACGATAGTATATATATATATCATAATTCTTGTACCACCTTTAGACAGATTAACTCATACCACATTTGTGGAGAACCAGTAATGAATTTACTGGATATGAACCAATCAATGTGTATGGGTGAAAATCCATTTGCGCCAACATCAACAGCGCCTTGCCGGATTTGGATTCACTGCACAATGAGCAAGGAAGCCTTTTGTAATGATAATTGCCTGATCTGGATTCACTGCACAATGAGCCAGGAAGCCTATTGTAATGATAATTGAGTTGTTCCAAATCAGGCAAGGCACTGTTATCATACGACTTGGCGCAAATGTATTTTGACTCTCTTTCAAACAATGGCTGTTGTGCGCTCAACTGTAACAGCAAAATTGAAACAGATTTTACCAAGCAACAAAGGAATATATGCTCTCTCCATACATGCTAAAAACATTCTGTCAATCCCACATTTTGAAAACAATACTCAATTTAAAAACTGTAACCTTTTTCTTACTCGCACTTTAGAAACATGATTTATGTCTCCTTGGGATCAGCAGCCATATAATCGTGTATAATATAAACCACGAGTAGTTTTAGAATGTAAG
The DNA here is from genome assembly GCA_025618425.1 of Heliocidaris tuberculata. Lineage (NCBI taxonomy): Eukaryota > Metazoa > Echinodermata > Echinoidea > Camarodonta > Echinometridae > Heliocidaris > Heliocidaris tuberculata. The sequence continues at coordinate 23,246,707 of CM046851.1, read as the reverse complement.
AACAAAAAGAATCAATCAGCCATGTAAACAGCGTTACAGCGCCATGGCAATTTGACGCGATCCCCTGGAGTTATGGCAACTAGTGAATTCAAAGTCCTTGCGACACTAGTCAATGGCATAAATCATGGCAAATGGGGAATAAAAAAAGATTTTAATCAATTTGTTGCCATCCCATATTGCATCACAAAGTACAACGCACACATTGTATTGAAACGGGAATTTCATGGTAACAACATGATATAATAATATCTTATTGATCCAAACGTGATCATGGAGATGCATTTTTGATAAACGAGTCTAGTTCCTGGATAGTGTATGCCTGCATGGTTGTACGACATGATCCAGCGACAATTGCTTCCGAGTATTTCCATACACTAACCAAATTCATAACTTCAGGTCTGGACCCAAAACTATACCCAACCCTATCTTGAAACCTAACCTAAATCCCAATAGCCGCCCAAAACCTCACCCTATATCCTTCATGAAATGAAGACCTGGGCAAACGTCGGATCATACAATACACGAATTCTAATATTTACAAGAGATGACTACGTTATATAGATTACGTTTACTGTCATCAAACACTTCCAGAAATGTGCCTATTTTATCCAACTGAATTAACCTGCCCGTAGGTGTTTGAGGCGGGGGGGGGGGGGGGCGGGCTCGAGGGGCTTTACACCTAGATTTTTGAAAATACCATTATTCTTTTCATATTAGGGAAGTGGGGTAAAGAGTCTCGCATTTTGTATAATCTTATCTCTTATTGTAATGGAGACATCACTTTGAAATATTATAGATGGATATAAAAATGAATTTCAGTACAATTTCAAGTCTGCGAAGTTGATATTCAGACAATAATTACGTAAGCCCCGATTGCACAGTTTCAGTGGGCTATTTGCTCGTTTATTTTTGTACCTTACAAAACAAGTGCATTCTCTTTATTCTAGATGAAAAACCCTAAAGCCTCTTTTTTTTTTTTTTTTTTTTTTTTTTTTTTGAGGGGGCGGGGGTTCGTTATTTCGTAGTTTCACTGCAACTTGCAACAAGTATGTGTGAAAAGAACGTTCACATCTTCATAAGATCATGATGACTGATAGATTTGTTTCAAAACTCTATTATTCACAACAGTTTAATCATTAGCGTGTACGTAGCATATTGTGGAGCTGGTGTACACCCCTATCCTAATCCCAGTCGCCAGGCCCATGAAATAATGTACAACTTTTAACTCTGCGGTGTCATATAAATGTGACAAAACAGACAAAGTATTTTCAATCACACATTACTTCACCAAGAAATAAGTATATGGTGGTCACTTTAAATCAACGTTATGGTATATATTAGCACAAGGGCGGCGCCAGGGTATTTAAATAGGGGGGGGGGGCAAAATGACGCGTATAGCAACGTCGCACGTCGAGGGTCTTCAAATAACAAATAGGACTATAACAGTTATGTCATAATTGCATGGCCTAGCCTTCTCTTCTCCATTTCCCCTTCTCTTTCTCCTTTTTCTCTCCTTCTTCTTTTTTTTAATTTTTTTTTTGCTCGCTTGAAAAATGATAGGGGGCGGCCGCCCCCCTGCCCCCTGTAGCGCCGCCCCTGAATTAGCATTCTAAACATCTCAGAACTACTATGGTATTACTGACATTTTGGAGAAAATTTCAGATTTTGTACAGGATTTTTCTCTGAATCTGATATCAAACTGGTAAACAACTGGGGAAAGAAACATAAAGGACTTAAATGAAATGAAAATAAAATGAAATACAGTAAAGGAGGATTTTTTTACATAATGAAGTAATGAAATAAATGTTCTACTTCTTTTGCAGTCTAAATTTTGTAATACAAGACATAAAGAGGTGCAAGCATTGAAAAGAAAGCACCGCTCATGTTTTAGTAAAATCTCGAAACAACCCAAACCCCATGACTCAGTTAAGATAAAAGAAGTCGGAGTCCAGCGTAAGCCTCAGGTCGCACAAATGAGACTAACATATTTTTAAAAATAAAATCATCCCCAAGTTTATTATTGCTTTTTTTTAAAAAGATACACCTGATGGTAGTAAAACCTGACGGTGATATAATATGAATATTACCGCCTGGTTTTGCATGGGGATTTACAAAGATTGAGAAAAATAGGGGTGACAAAGGATAAAAAGAGATGAAAAAAAAGAAGAAAAGAAGAGACAAACAAAAAAAGGTGAAGTTAGAGACAGAGAGCGAGAGGGGGACAGAGAGAGAGAGCGAGAAAGAGGAAAGGAGAAACAAAAACAACAAAGACAGTGTGTGTGTGTGTGTGTGTGTGAGAGAGAGAGAGAGAGAGAGAGAGAGAGTGACAAAAGAGATGACAGGCAGCAGCAATATTTTGGAGAGTGTGAGAGTGGGTGAAAAAGAAAGAGGAAAGTACATAGACAAGAATAAATAATTCAATAAATAATTTTTTTTTAAAAGAGGAAAGAGAGAGAGAGAGATCAATTAAAATACAGACAGGGTTAGAGACAACGAGAGTGCAAAATAAGAGAGAGAAAAAAGAAAAATTGACGTGAGAGACAGTATCTATAAAAGAGAAAGAGAGAGAGAGAGAAAAAAAAAACAAAGACAGTGTGTGTGTGTGTGTGAGAGAGAGAGAGAGAGAGACAAAAGAGATGACAGGCAGCAGCAATATGTTGGAGAATGTGAGAGTGGCTGAAAAAGAAAGGGGAAAGTACATAGAAAAGAATAAATAATTCAATAAATAATTTTTTTTAAAAGAGGAAAGAGAGAGAGAGAGAGATCAATTAAAATACAGACAGGGTTAGAGACAACGAGAGAGCAAAATAGGAGAGAGAAGAAAGAAAATTAGACGTGAGAGGCAGTATCAATAAAAGAGAAAGAGAGAGAAAGAGAGAGAGAGGGTGTAGACGAAACGTAAGGATATTTGAGTATGCGCCCTTTCATTATAATGCACGGTATTGCAAGATGGTGAAGATACACCGCAAACAGCCCTAATAAAATTCCAACCGTCACATACACCGAAATTCTAAAGGAATTATACCGTTATAGAGCACTTAGCACCACTCTCGACTCTCGGCTCGCCACAAAACGGGTTTCCCCCTATACACTTTAATTTTATTAAGCTTTAAGATATACATGTACATTAACAGTTAAGTGCCGAGGAGAGAATTATCATTGAAAGGGATATTTGTCATGTCGGAACAAAAGCTCATGGCATATGATACGAGGGATGAGTGACGCATTGCACATTTCATTATTAATAGTATCAGCCTAGCTTAATCAACTTTTCATAATAATTATGTTTGACAATGTTTTTCTTCCAGGAGGTGAAAGTTTGATAAAACTGAAAACGGTTTGTTCTCTCGGTAGCATTCCATACCAATGTTTGATGTTATATAAAGAACGCAGTATAATTTCGTCGTAGTGGCGATGGCGATTCACAACGCCATATTTTGAATTGCTATGGAAAGCTCTTTATAGATTTAGGCCTACATCGTTTTCCATTCACCCTGACAACCATTCTGGAGTACGATATTTGGTCCATTATGCTTTCACATTCAATACATGCCTTAATTGACGCGCTCCATTATTGCTGGTGGGAACGAAAAGCAAAATGGTTGTGACCTTAACGTTATTCTGTCCTTTGATTTTGTATTTCATATAAACTTCCCAATTTGGTAGGTTCTTGATCTACGTATTATTTCATATTGATGTTTGTATAAGGTTCTAAATTGTGCTTAATAGTATCCCCTCCTGCTGAAATACAATTGGATCATCTATACACTCTAGGTTTTACGTAAGGTTCGTTTGAGGCCAAGGACAGCAGCATCTCTGGGGAATTTTCAAAGAAGAGATGTGTCAATTAATTCAGGAATACTGCTCCTATTCGTGTAGGGAAGATTATGAGAACAAGATTGAAAAAAATGAAAAGAGTATATATATTTTACAGCTTCATTATACAGGGTGGCCCAGAACGAATGCATTATCTGAGATCTACAATTTCAGTGACATAATTGACACAATATCATTCATTTTTTGTTTGTTTTATTGGGTAGAAAATTCTTTTCCGAGTAAAAAGGACACCAAGATCATCAATTCTGGGTAAGGCATTTTGATTCTACATCTATTTTTGTCAGGCAATGTCATTTTCAAAATTGGCTATTTGTGCAACCGGGGTCATGCTTGGAGCAGCTAGAAAGTTGCTAATGGCAGGTTTCCATACAATCTGTGTTTCATTCAAGTTGTCTTTGTTTTCAAAGCAAGAGCAGTCATGCATTTTCAACAAAGGTGACCGTATTGAAAGCCGTCATAGGCAAATATATCGCCGCTTCAAGTATGACCACGGTTGCAAAAGTAGCAAGTTTTGAATATGACATTGCCTCGCAAAAATAACCGTAGATTCAAAACGCCTTACCCAGAATTTATGATCTTGGTGTCATTTTACTCGGAAACTTTGTTTCACCCATTAGAAAACAATCTATTAATATTGTGTCAATAATGTTGTTGAAATTTCAGATCTCAGGTGTTGCATTCTTTCTGGGCCATCCTGTATATCATGTATATTGTTCTCGTATTATAACATTTGCATTTCCAGAGCAAAGAGGTAAAGGGCCTACATGATAACAGTCCACACGTTTAATGCCTGAAAATAGATAAATCATTAAAATTACTTAATCATAGAATGATAGCAGTAATTCTCTCTTTCTCTCTCTGTCTCTGTCTCTTCCTTCTTTCCTCACCTTCTCCTCCTCTCTCTCTCTCTCCCTCTCTCTTTCTCTTTCCGTCTTTGTCACATCCTTAATTCCGACAGAGAAAACTACTATTTCACAATGCACTGCAGTATGCGTTTTGGCCCTGAATCAGAATTTTGAGTCGTCACTGAACACTAGCGTTAAGGCAATCGGAATATAGTACACCTATATCAATAATGAATGGACGTATACACCCCCCCCCCCCGACTTGATGTAAAAATCTTGTTTCCACTATTTCTTAGTAACGATATTTTAAAAAAAATTGTAAATTTTCACATTCTGTCAGCAACTGAGAGAATGTTAAATTTTTCGGCACATTTGCCATGGCTTCCTTCAAACATCACAAGCTTGTTACGCATATGACATTGTTGGATAATTACGTACATGACTATAACTACCCTTATATTTAAGATCACTAAAGGCCACCGCACACCTTACGATCGGTCTGCTACCCGATTTGTGAAATGAATCGCTGTGGCATTAAATATTTGCATTTTAACAAATGAAATCTACCCTATTCAGGTTCTGAAAAGTAATATGAATACTAAACAAAGGGTTTGGGTGAGCTGTCAGCTTTCTACAGGGAATAAGGGCAAGATTAGATTCAAATCGTAGGCAGTCGTGAGATTTTTGTGACGTCACTACGACTCGGGGCCGATTTGGCCATTCCGACGACTAGAAAACTCGGCAAAGGCCGTATTATCGATTTTACTATCTGTATGACTATTCAGACCCTCAATCAAAAATATTTTTCGTTTTTAAATGATTTGTCAAATGATAATTTTCTTCTGAAATCGGATTGCATACCGATCGTAAGGTGTGCGGTGGCCTTAAGAGATTTCGTATACAATAAAGCAATTTTCAGGGACATTAAAACACTTCAGTATCACTATAGGCTCACGGTTTTATTTCCAACTAAACCCTATCTTGCTTGAAAAAAACTTTGTTATTCCATTTTGAGTTAAATTGTCTGAACTAATCCGCAAAGAAGGAAACCCATGGTGTTACTGTTGTTATTTTCTCCCACCCAATGTGGTGTAAGCAGTCAAAACTGAAAGAGAATGACAACGATAACGAGATTTTCAATTAAAGGGACATCCTTCTGTATGGTGTGTATACGTGTGGGTATGCTCGTGTCTGTTAACAGTATGGAAGTTTTGTAGGGTACCTTAATGAAAAATGTAGTTATTGTTATCGGACAAATGTGACCTGAACTCCAACAACATGCTATAGGCCTAAACACGTTTGAACATAACTTCAAGGGCAAAATAATGATACGATATCGCAGCAAATCAAAGGAGAAAACGGTTGCATCTAATCGTCTGCAGGGGTCGCAGGACCTTTTGTTGCGTGGCCAGAATTTTTTAAAGGGGGTGTTTTTTTTACTCCAAAATTCTCTGACAAACAAAAGAAATAAAGAAGGTTATCAGAAATTCTAAAGGGGGTGGTGGTTGTTTTAACATATTTAACATCAAAATAACACCAAGGGGGGGGGGGGGTGTTTGAAACACCTAAAACACCCCCTCGGTACGCGCATGGAGTAGACACATTTCATAATATTTATGTAGAAGAAAATAATATGCTCGTTCGCATCCTCCCCCGCCCCCCCCCCCAATTTAAAAACACTTTGTAGCACGTGCACTAAACTGAAAGACGATGAATGGCACGCGGAAATTTCACTTCAAATAAGACACGTCTGAGCTTTTTAAAATTAAGATTACAATCTTGTAGACACGACATTTATGGAAATTGTACTATCAGTGTCCTTCGTTCTTTTTTTTCGCTGAGATATAAATACCTCTTCATTGTGATGGGCAAATACTTTGTCTCCCTCTGTAAATTTCCTGGATGCTCGGGTTTAACATAATGTTGAGCTCGGGTTACAAAATTTCTAAGTATAAGACTGGAAATTATTCTGAATAGTTGCTCATGTCATCATGTAGTAATAATAATAATAATAATCAAACATTCTTATATAGCGCATTACACATAAGCAAAACTGCATGTCTCTATGCACTTTAGGAGAGGAAAGAAAGGAAAGATGCACTGGGTTCATGATTCTGATTAACTATAAAGTGGTGAAAAGGTATGTCTTTAGAGAATTAATGAAGTTTTCATAGGAATTTATACTTTTCAGATATTCAGGCAACTTGTTCCACAAAAGAGCGGCAGAATATGTAAAAGACCTTCCCCGTATGATTTTGTCATTATTTGTGGAACGCAGAGCA